>CM069413.1:175905138-176632638 GCA_035609135.1 Eleutherodactylus coqui
GCAGCGGTCAGTCAGGTTCACACACCACGGATTCGCTCTGCAGAAATAGGAAGCATTTGCATCAAGCTGCGCAGATCAGACGAAGAGATGTAGGAGAGCCGAGCGACCGCGACCCGCGGGGCGACCTCATACGTGCCGCATGCGGCACAGGCTTTACATCCACTCATACAGGGGGACGCGTCGGCCCCCCTCTTCACACAGCGGGCTCTGGATGACGAGTACATAAGAACGGATCTCTCCACATCACATTGCAAGCAAAACCACCACAAGGGGTTAAACTGTAATTAATAGGAGGCTGCCCGGGGACTGAAGACGCCGGAGACGAGCGGCTCATTAATTCACCGCGCCCCGGATTCTGTGCTATTTAAGAGACGGAGCAATTAGAACTCACAAGAGTCCTTATTTAGTGGTTACCGCCATGGCGGCCCCAGAGAATTGGCGCAGCGAGAGGCGGTGACTGACTGCTAGACCGACAGAGGAACCGGCACCTCGTACACATGTAAAGGGGTTCTCCAGGACTTAACAATAATTTTCAGTGGCAAATACCCTCCAGCATCAGGACCGGAGGAACAGGAGGAGCTACCAGAGCCCCACAGAATACTCTCCAGCATCAGGACTGGAGGAACAGGAGGAGCTACCAGAGCCCCACAGAATACCCTCCAGTATCAGCACTGGAGGAACAGGAGGAGCTACCAGAGCCCCACAGAATACCCCCCAGCATCAGGACCGGAGGAACAGGAGGAGCTACCAGAGCCCCACAGAATACCCTCCAGCATCAGGGCCGGAGGAACAGGAGGAGCTACCAGAGCCCCACAGAATACCCTCCAGTATCAGGACTGGAGGAACAGGAGGAGCTACCAGAGCCCCACAGAATACCCCCCAGCATCAGGACCGGAGGAACAGGAGGAGCTACCAGAGCCCCACAGAATACCCTCCAGTATCAGGACTGGAGGAACAGGAGGAGCTACCAGAGCCCCACAGAATACCCCCCAGCATCAGGACCGGAGGAACAGGAGGAGCTACCAGAGCCCCACAGAATACCCTCCAGCATCAGGGCCGGAGGAACAGGAGGAGCTACCAGAGCCCTACAGAATACCCTCCAGCATCAGGACCGGAGGAACAGGAGGAGCTACCAGAGCCCCACAGAATACTCTCCAGCATCAGGACTGGAGGAACAGGAGGAGCTACCAGAGCCCCACAGAATACCCTCCAGTATCAGCACTGGAGGAACAGGAGGAGCTACCAGAGCCCCACAGAATACCCCCCAGCATCAGGACCGGAGGAACAGGAGGAGCTACCAGAGCCCCACAGAATACCCTCCAGCATCAGGGCCGGAGGAACAGGAGGAGCTACCAGAGCCCCACAGAATACCCTCCAGTATCAGGACTGGAGGAACAGGAGGAGCTACCAGAGCCCCACAGAATACCCCCCAGCATCAGGACCGGAGGAACAGGAGGAGCTACCAGAGCCCCACAGAATACCCTCCAGTATCAGGACTGGAGGAACAGGAGGAGCTACCAGAGCCCCACAGAATACCCCCCAGCATCAGGACCGGAGGAACAGGAGGAGCTACCAGAGCCCCACAGAATACCCTCCAGCATCAGGGCCGGAGGAACAGGAGGAGCTACCAGAGCCCTACAGAATACCCTCCAGCATCAGGACCGGAGGAACAGGAGGAGCTACCAGAGCCCCACAGAATACCCTCCAGTATCAGGACTGGAGGAACAGGAGGAGCTACCAGAGCCCCACAGAAAAACCCCACAGCATCAGGACAAGAGGAACAGGAGGAGCTACCAGACCCTACAGAATACCCCGCAGCATCAGGACCGGAGGAACAGGAGGAGCTACCAGAGCGCCACAGAATACCCTTCAGCATCAGGACCGGAGGAACAGGAGGAGCTACCAGAGCCCTACAGAATACCCTCCAGCATCAGGACCGGAGGAACAGGAGGAGCTACCAGAGCCCCACAGAATACCCTCCAGCATCAGGACCGGAGGAACAGGAGGAGCTACCAGACCCTACAGAATACCCTCCAGCATCAGGACCGGAGGAACAGGAGGAGCTACCAGACCCTACAGAATACCCTCCAGCATCAGGACTGGAGGAACAGGAGGAGCTACCAGACCCTACAGAATACCGTCCACCATCAGGACCGGAGGAACAGGAGGAGCTACCAGAGCCCCACAGAATACCCTTCAGCATCAGGACCGGAGGAACAGGAGGAGCTACGAGAGCGCCACAGAATACCCTCCAGCATCAGGACCGGAGGAACAGGAGGAGCTACCAGAGCCCTACAGAATACCCTCCAGCATCAGGACCGGAGGAACAGGAGGAGCTACCAGAGCGCCACAGAATACCCTTCAGCATCAGGACCGGAGGAACAGGAGGAGCTACCAGAGCGCCACAGAATACCCTTCAGCATTAGGACCGGAGGAACAGGAGGAGCTACCAGACCCTACAGAATACCGTCCAGCATCAGGACCAAAGGAACAGGAGTACCTACCAGAGCCCTACTGAATACCCTCCAGCATCAGGACCAGAGGAACAGGAGGAGCTACCAGAGCCCTACAGAATACTATCCAGCATCAGGACCGGAGGAACAGGAAGAGCTACTTATCCTGTACTGCTCCTGAGATACATCCTGTATTATACTCCAGAGCTGCACTCACTATTGTGCTGGTGGAGTCACTGTGTACATACATTACTTCTCCTGCACTGACCCTGAGTTACATCCAGTATTATACCCCAGAGCTGCACTCACTATTCTGCTGGTGGAGTCACTGTGTACATACATTACTGATCCTGTACTGATCCTGAGTTACATCCTGTATTATACCCCAGAGCTGCACTCACTATTCTGCTGGTGGAGTCTCTGTGTACATAAATTACTTATCCTGTACTGATCCTGAGTTACATCCTGTATCCTGTATTATACTGCAGAGCTGCGCTCACTATTCTGCTGGCGGAGTCACTGTGTACATACATTACTTATCCTGTACTGCTCCTGAGTTACATCCTGTATTATACTCCAGAGCTGCACTCACTATTCTGCTGGTGAAGTCACTGTGTACATACATTACTTATCCTGTACTGATCCTGAGTTACATCCTGTATTATACTCCAGAGCTGCACTCACTATTCTGCTGCTGGTGCAGTCACTGTGTACATACATTCCTTATCCTGTACTGCTCCTGAGTTACATCCTGCATTATACTCCAGAGCTGCACTCACTATTCTGCTGGTGGAGTCACTGTGTACATACATTACTTATCCTGTATTATACTCCAGAGCTGCACTCACTATTCTGCTGGTGGAGTCACTGTGTACATACATTACTTATCCTGTACTGGCCCTGAGTTACATCCTGTATTATACTCCAGAGCTGCACTCACTATTCTGCTGGTGGAGTCACTGTATACATACATTACTTATCCTGTACTGATCCTGAGTTACATCCTGTATTATACTCCAGAGCTGCACTCACTATTCTGCTGGTGGAGTCACTGTGTACATACATTACTTATCCTGTACTGACAGGGAGTTACATCCTGTATTATACTGCAGAGCTGCACTCACTATTCTGCTGGTGGTGGAGTCACTGTGTACATACATTACTTATCCTGTGTTCTACTCCAGAGCTGCACTCACTATTCTGCTGGTGGAGTCACTGTGTACATACATTACTTATCCTGTACTGATCCTGAGTTACATCCTGCATTATATCCCAGAGCTGTACTCACTATTCTGCTGGTGGAGTCACTGTGTACATATATTACTTATCCTGTACTGCTCCAGAGTTACATCCTGTATTATACTGCAGAGCTGCACTCACTATTCTGCTGGTGGAGTCACTGTATACATACATTACTTATCCTGTACTGCTCCTGAGTTACATCCTGTATTATACTCCAGAGCTGCACTCACTATTCTGCTGGTGGAGTCACTGTATACATACATTACTTATCCTGTACTGACCCTGAGTTACATCCTGTATTATACCCCAGAGCTGCACTCACTATTCTGCTGGTGGAGTCACTGTGTACATACATTACTTATCCTGTACTGATCCTGAGTTACATCCTGTATTCACCCCAGGCGCTGTGACCAGCGGGCTTTACCACATTGGCGCTGTATGTGCAGCCGTATGGCGCTCCCTGTAGGAGCTGCGGGGCCAATGCTCACTGCTGCCACCTACTGTCAGTTACCAGTGGCCACGAGCAGCGCCATTCCTTCCACCTTACTGAACTACACAGACATGAGCGAGCGGATGCCAACCCAACACTTCTCCACCCCGACAGGAAACCCGCAGCAGTGGAGCCGCGTGACAGGAAGCCTGATGCCAGGCGCCGCACCAGATCCGTGGGTAAGACTTCCGGATGAACTTCCTCCTTTTTATCAGGTGTCGAATTTAGATATAACAGGAAGTGCTTTCCGGCGGTCAGAAGGGCGAGAGGCGGGCGGCTGCAGAAGAGGAAACCATGTGACCCGGAGGCAACCAGTAAAACGCCACCGAGCGCCATCCGCACATCTGCCTCGGGGCCTCAAATGGGAAGAAAAAGGATGGTAAAACCGTAAACGCAGAGCGGCACATCCGCGATATGCCCGCCGATAGAATAAAAAACACAAAACCGTAAGTGCAGAGCGGCAGATCCGCGATATGCCCGCCGTCAGAACCAACACAAAACCATAAACGCAGAGCGGCAGAGCCGCGATATGCCCGCCGATAGAACCAACACAAAACCGTAAACGCAGAGCGGCAGATCCGCGATATGCCCGCCGACACAATCAACACAAAACCGTAAACGCAGAGCGGCAGATCCGCCATATGCCTGCCGATAGAACCAACACAAAACCGTAAACGCAGAGCGGCAGATCCGCGATATGCCCGCCGACACAACCAACACAAAACCGTAAACGCAGAGCGGCAGATCCGCGATATGCTCGCCGTCAGAACCAACACAAAACCGTAAACGCAGAGCGGCAGATCCGCGATATGCTCGCCGTCAGAACCAACACAAAACCGTAAACGCAGAGCGGCAGATCCGCGATATGCCCGCCGACACAATCAACACAAAACCGTAAACGCAGAGCGGCAGATCCGCCATATGCCTGCCGATAGAACCAACACAAAACCGTAAACGCAGAGCGGCAGATCCGCGATATGCCCGCCGACACAACCAACACAAAACCGTAAACGCAGAGCAGCAGATCCGCGATATGCCCGCCGACACAACCAACACAAAACCGTAAACGCAGAGCGGCAGATCCGCCATATGCCCGCCAATAGAACCAACACAAAAGCGTAAACGCAGAGCGGCAGATCCGCCATATGCCCGCCGACACAACCAACACAAAACCGTAAACGCAGAGCGGCAGATCCGCCATATGCCCGCCGACACAACCAACACAAAACCGTAAACGCAGAGCGGCAGATCCGCCATATGCCCGCAGTCAGAACCAACACAAAACCGTAAACGCAGAGCGGCAGATCCGCGATATGCCCGCAGTCAGAACCAACACAAAACCGTAAACGCAGAGCGGCAGATCCGCCATATGCCCGCCGACACAACCAACACAAAACCGTAAACGCAGAGCGGCAGATCCGCCATATGCCCGCAGTCAGAACCAACACAAAACCGTAAACGCAGAGCGGCAGATCCGCGATATGCCCGCAGTCAGAACCAACACAAAACCGTAAACGCAGAGCGGCAGATCCGCGATATGCCCGCCGATAGAACCAACACAAAACCGTAAACGCAGAGCGGCAGATCCGCCATATGCCCGCCGACACAATCAACACAAAACCGTAAACGCAGAGCGGCAGATCCGCGATATGCCCGCCGATAGAACCAACACAAAACCGTAAAGGCAGAGCGGCAGATCCGCGATATGCCCGCCGTCAGAACCAACACAAAACCGTAAACGCAGAGCGGCAGATCCGCGATATGCCCGCCGATAGAACCAACACAAAACCGTAAACGCAGAGCGGCAGATCCGCGATATGCCCGCCGATAGAACCAACACAAAACCGTAAAGGCAGAGCGGCAGATCCGTGATATGCCCGCCGTCAGAACCAACACAAAACCGTAAACGCAGAGCGGCAGATCCGCGATATGCCCGCCGATAGAACCAACACAAAACCGTAAACGCAGAGCGGCAGATCCGCGATATGCCCGCCGATAGAACCAACACAAAACCGTAAACGCAGAGCGGCAGATCCGCGATATGCCCGCCGATAGAACCAACACAAAACCGTAAATGCAGAGCGGCAGATCCGCGATATGCCCGCCAATAGAACCAACACAAAACCGTAAATGCAGAGCGGCAGATCCGCGATATGCCCGCCGATAGAACCAACACAAAACCGTAAACGCAGAGCGGCAGTCCGCGATATGCCCGCCGTCAGAGCCAACACAAAACCGTAAGTGCAGAGCGGCAGATCCGCGATATGCCCGCCGATAGAACCAACACAAAACCGTAAACGCAGAGCGGCAGTCCGCGATATGCCCGCCGTCAGAACCAACACAAAACCGTAAACGCAGAGCGGCGGATCCGCCATATGCCCGCCGTCAGAACCAACACAAAACCGTAAACGCAGAGCGGCAGATCCGCGATATGCCCGCCGATAGAACCAACACAAAACCGTAAACGCAGAGCGGCAGATCCGCGATATGCCCGCCGACACAACCAACACAAAACCGTAAACGCAGAGCGGCAGATCCGCGATATGCCTGCTGATAGAACCAACACAAAACCGTAAACGCAGAGCGGCAGATCCGCGATATGCCCGCCGACACGACCAACACAAAACCGTAAACGCAGAGCGGCAGATCCGCCATATGCCCGCCGATAGAACCAACACTAAACCGTAAACGCAGAGCGGCAGATCCGCCATATGCCCGCCAATAGAACCAACACAAAACCGTAAATGCAGAGCGGCAGATCCGCGATATGCCCGCCGTCAGAACCAACACAAAACCGTAAGTGCAGAGCGGCAGATCCGCGATATGCCCGCCAATAGAACCAACACAAAACCGTAAACGCAGAGCGGCAGTCCGCGATATGCCCGCCGTCAGAACCAACACAAAACCGTAAACGCAGAGCGGCAGATCCGCCATATGCCCGCCGTCAGAACCAACACAAAACCGTAAACGCAGAGCGGCAGATCCGCCATATGCCCGCCGTCAGAACCAACACAAAACCGTAAACGCAGAGCGGCAGATCCGCGATATGCCCGCCGATAGAACCAACACAAAACCGTAAACGCAGAGCGGCAGATCCGCCATATGCCTGCCGATAGAACCAACACAAAACCGTAAAGGCAGAGCGGCAGATCCGCGATATGCCCGCCGTCAGAACCAACACAAAACCGTAAGTGCAGAGCGGCAGATCCGCGATATGCCCGCCGATAGAACCAACACAAAACCGTAAACGCAGAGCGGCAGTCCGCGATATGCCCGCCGTCAGAACCAACACAAAACCGTAAACGCAGAGCGGCAGATCCGCGATATGCCCGCCGATAGAACCAACACAAAACCGTAAACGCAGAGCGGCAGATCCGCGATATGCCCGCCGTCAGAACCAACACAAAACCGTAAACGCAGAGCGGCAGATCCGCGATATGACCGCCGTCAGAACCAACACAAAACCGTAAACGCAGAGCGGTAGATCCGCGATATGCCCGCCGATAGAACCAACACAAAACTGTAAACGCAGAGCGGCAGATCCGCCATATGCCCGCCGACACAATCAACACAAAACCGTAAACGCAGAGCGGCAGATCCGCCATATGCCCGCCGACACAATCAACACAAAACCGTAAACGCAGAGCGGCAGATCCGCCATATGCCCGCCGACACAATCAACACAAAACCGTAAACGCAGAGCGGCAGATCCGCGATATGCTCGCCGTCAGAACCAACACAAAACCGTAAACGCAGAGCGGCAGATCCGCGATATGCTCGCCGTCAGAACCAACACAAAACCGTAAACGCAGAGCGGCAGATCCGCGATATGCCCGCCGACACAATCAACACAAAACCGTAAACGCAGAGCGGCAGATCCGCCATATGCCTGCCGATAGAACCAACACAAAACCGTAAACGCAGAGCGGCAGATCCGCGATATGCCCGCCGACACAACCAACACAAAACCGTAAACGCAGAGCAGCAGATCCGCGATATGCCCGCCGACACAACCAACACAAAACCGTAAACGCAGAGCGGCAGATCCGCCATATGCCCGCCAATAGAACCAACACAAAAGCGTAAACGCAGAGCGGCAGATCCGCCATATGCCCGCCGACACAACCAACACAAAACCGTAAACGCAGAGCGGCAGATCCGCCATATGCCCGCCGACACAACCAACACAAAACCGTAAACGCAGAGCGGCAGATCCGCCATATGCCCGCAGTCAGAACCAACACAAAACCGTAAACGCAGAGCGGCAGATCCGCGATATGCCCGCAGTCAGAACCAACACAAAACCGTAAACGCAGAGCGGCAGATCCGCCATATGCCCGCCGACACAACCAACACAAAACCGTAAACGCAGAGCGGCAGATCCGCCATATGCCCGCAGTCAGAACCAACACAAAACCGTAAACGCAGAGCGGCAGATCCGCGATATGCCCGCAGTCAGAACCAACACAAAACCGTAAACGCAGAGCGGCAGATCCGCGATATGCCCGCCGATAGAACCAACACAAAACCGTAAACGCAGAGCGGCAGATCCGCCATATGCCCGCCGACACAATCAACACAAAACCGTAAACGCAGAGCGGCAGATCCGCGATATGCCCGCCGATAGAACCAACACAAAACCGTAAAGGCAGAGCGGCAGATCCGCGATATGCCCGCCGTCAGAACCAACACAAAACCGTAAACGCAGAGCGGCAGATCCGCGATATGCCCGCCGATAGAACCAACACAAAACCGTAAACGCAGAGCGGCAGATCCGCGATATGCCCGCCGATAGAACCAACACAAAACCGTAAAGGCAGAGCGGCAGATCCGTGATATGCCCGCCGTCAGAACCAACACAAAACCGTAAACGCAGAGCGGCAGATCCGCGATATGCCCGCCGATAGAACCAACACAAAACCGTAAACGCAGAGCGGCAGATCCGCGATATGCCCGCCGATAGAACCAACACAAAACCGTAAACGCAGAGCGGCAGATCCGCGATATGCCCGCCGATAGAACCAACACAAAACCGTAAATGCAGAGCGGCAGATCCGCGATATGCCCGCCAATAGAACCAACACAAAACCGTAAATGCAGAGCGGCAGATCCGCGATATGCCCGCCGATAGAACCAACACAAAACCGTAAACGCAGAGCGGCAGTCCGCGATATGCCCGCCGTCAGAGCCAACACAAAACCGTAAGTGCAGAGCGGCAGATCCGCGATATGCCCGCCGATAGAACCAACACAAAACCGTAAACGCAGAGCGGCAGTCCGCGATATGCCCGCCGTCAGAACCAACACAAAACCGTAAACGCAGAGCGGCGGATCCGCCATATGCCCGCCGTCAGAACCAACACAAAACCGTAAACGCAGAGCGGCAGATCCGCGATATGCCCGCCGATAGAACCAACACAAAACCGTAAACGCAGAGCGGCAGATCCGCGATATGCCCGCCGACACAACCAACACAAAACCGTAAACGCAGAGCGGCAGATCCGCGATATGCCTGCTGATAGAACCAACACAAAACCGTAAACGCAGAGCGGCAGATCCGCGATATGCCCGCCGACACGACCAACACAAAACCGTAAACGCAGAGCGGCAGATCCGCCATATGCCCGCCGATAGAACCAACACTAAACCGTAAACGCAGAGCGGCAGATCCGCCATATGCCCGCCAATAGAACCAACACAAAACCGTAAATGCAGAGCGGCAGATCCGCGATATGCCCGCCGTCAGAACCAACACAAAACCGTAAGTGCAGAGCGGCAGATCCGCGATATGCCCGCCAATAGAACCAACACAAAACCGTAAACGCAGAGCGGCAGTCCGCGATATGCCCGCCGTCAGAACCAACACAAAACCGTAAACGCAGAGCGGCAGATCCGCCATATGCCCGCCGTCAGAACCAACACAAAACCGTAAACGCAGAGCGGCAGATCCGCCATATGCCCGCCGTCAGAACCAACACAAAACCGTAAACGCAGAGCGGCAGATCCGCGATATGCCCGCCGATAGAACCAACACAAAACCGTAAACGCAGAGCGGCAGATCCGCCATATGCCTGCCGATAGAACCAACACAAAACCGTAAAGGCAGAGCGGCAGATCCGCGATATGCCCGCCGTCAGAACCAACACAAAACCGTAAGTGCAGAGCGGCAGATCCGCGATATGCCCGCCGATAGAACCAACACAAAACCGTAAACGCAGAGCGGCAGTCCGCGATATGCCCGCCGTCAGAACCAACACAAAACCGTAAACGCAGAGCGGCAGATCCGCGATATGCCCGCCGATAGAACCAACACAAAACCGTAAACGCAGAGCGGCAGATCCGCGATATGCCCGCCGTCAGAACCAACACAAAACCGTAAACGCAGAGCGGCAGATCCGCGATATGACCGCCGTCAGAACCAACACAAAACCGTAAACGCAGAGCGGTAGATCCGCGATATGCCCGCCGATAGAACCAACACAAAACTGTAAACGCAGAGCGGCAGATCCGCCATATGCCCGCCGACACAATCAACACAAAACCGTAAACGCAGAGCGGCAGATCCGCCATATGCCCGCCGACACAATCAACACAAAACCGTAAACGCAGAGCGGCAGATCCGCCATATGCCCGCCGACACAATCAACACAAAACCGTAAACGCAGAGCGGCAGGACATGCAAGGATCTACAAGCTCATCGCCAATGAGCCAATACTGTAAGGCAGGGAATCAAGCCCGCACTCACCAGCGCCGCTCCCGTTGATGTCAATGAGAGCTACGTTCCGCTCCAATGCATCCCGGCGGGCGCTGCCTGGACAGCCGCTTTAGCGGGGTCCACACGGGGCGGACTAACAGTGGCAGCAAAGTGGATGAGATGGGGAAAAGTCATCCACAAGCTTTGGGGGGGGGGGGGACGCACAAAGCCCGTTCGAAAATTGGCGCATCTGGCGGAATCTTATCGCCGTTTCCGCTGTGGAATTCACCTTAATGAGTTAATTATACACAAAAAAAAAAAATCACTATATAACGCATCGAACCCCGCGACTCCAAAATCAGCTGCACCCCAAATACACTGCGTGCAGAAGTATTAGGGCTACTCAGCAGCATATGTGTGCAAGTGCAGCCTATTCACCAGCGCAAACCCTGTGAGACCGCCGGGGCTGCAGGGCATGAGAGTCAGTACGATTATAAGGCGCACAGAATCCGCGCTGCAGTTACCCTCAACGCCTTAATGTACCCAAGCCATTCATTCTTCTCGCTTCTGGAGATCGCAGAGGGTGGGCGGCTCCTCGGCTGCTGCGCTCGACTCGCTTCTGGAGATCGCAGAGGGTGGGCGGCTCCTCGGCTGCAGCGCTCGACTCGCTTCTGGAGATCGCAGAGGGTGGGCGGCTCCTCGGCTGCAGCGCTCGACTCGCTTCTGGAGATCGCAGAGGGTGGGCGGCTCCTCAGCTGCAGCGCTCGACTCGCTTCTGGAGATCGCAGAGGGTGGGCGGCTCCTCGGCTGCTGCGCTCGACTCGCTTCTGGAGATCGCAGAGGGTGGGCGGCTCCTCGGCTGCTGCGCTCGACTCGCTTCTGGAGATCGCAGAGGGTGGGCGGCTCCTCGGCTGCTGCGCTCGACTCGCTTCTGGAGATCGCAGAGGGTGGGCGGCTCCTCGGCTGCTGCGCTCGACTCGCTTCTGGAGATCGCAGAGGGTGGGCGGCTCCTCGGCTGCAGCGCTCGACTCACTTCTGGACATCGCAGAGGGTGGGCGGCTCCTCGGCTGCAGCGCTCGACTCGCTTCTGGAGATCGCAGAGGGTGGGCGGCTCCTCGGCTGCAGCGCTCGACTCACTTCTGGAGATCGCAGAGGGTGGGCGGCTCCTCGGCTGCAGCGCTCGACTCACTTCTGGAGATCGCAGAGGGTGGGCGGCTCCTCGGCTGCAGCGCTCGACTCGCTTCTGGAGATCGCAGAGGGTGGGCGGCTCCTCGGCTGCAGCGCTCAACTCGCTTCTGGAGATCGCAGAGGGTGGGCGGCTCCTCGGCTGCAACGCTCGACTCGCTTCTGGAGATCGCAGAGGGTGGGCGGCTCCTCGGCTGCAGCGCTCGACTCGCTTCTGGAGATCGCATAGGGTGGGCGGCTCCTCGGCTGCAGCGCTCGACTCGCTTCTGGAGATCGCAGAGGGTGGGCGGCTCCTCGGCTGCAGCGCTCGACTCGCTTCTGGAGATCGCAGAGGGTGGGCGGCTCCTCGGCTGCTGCGCTCGACTCGCTACTGGAGATCGCAGAGGGTGGGCGGCTCCTCGGCTGCAGCGCTCGACTCGCTTCTGGAGATCGCAGAGGGTGGGCGGCTCCTCGGCTGCTGCGCTCGACTCGCTACTGGAGATCGCAGAGGGTGGGCGGCTCCTCGGCTGCAGCGCTCGACTCGCTTCTGGAGATCGCAGAGGGTGGGCGGCTCCTCGGCTGCTGCGCCTCTGCATGCGTCTGCTGTCAGATCCCGGGACAATGGAGGAGCACGAACCCTTCTAGTCCAGTCACTGACTTGGATCAGATTCAGTAGTTTGCCGCTGGTAACACAAGCAGACAAGACCCCGCTAGGGGGGTGTGAATACTTTTTGGAGCCACTGTGGTCATGTGTGACCCCCTCAGCAAAAGGGAACTGGAAGCTGCAAAATCTTTAATGCTTAATGCATAGCGCTGGGCTCCTTAAAGAGACACAATGCCAGGCGTCCTCTATAGTTCTGCCTGTCAACTCTCCTGATCTGTCTTTCCTGTGCATTGAACTCCTCTGTTATTCTTCCGGGAAACAGGCTGTGTCCTCATAGTTCAATGGTCAGTGTGGGGGGTTGAGCCCCCTTGACAAAGGAAACATACCGTAAGCTTATTTGTAATTTTCCGAGAGGAATAACAGAGGAACAGTGCAACAGAAAGCTGTAAGAAAAAAGTATTTCCTACTACAGAGATGTTGCGAGATGGGAGGAGGGGTAGGAATAGGTTTGGACTGATATGGCTGATAACAGAGAGCACTAGAAACGGCTGGGGTCTCAGCTACAGCCTTGTCAGGTTACATCGCGGCGTTAAGCGAGAGGCCCATCCTGCTATTAACGGAGCGGCATAGTAACGAGCGCAGATGCATGAGCTCCGGCGCACCTCCTGGGGCCGCGGCGGACGGCCGGACGCTCGCTGCTTTCCCTTTATTTCCTGTTATTGCTTTACTAAAATAGACTTCATTCAATTATGAGAAGCCGCGGCACGAGCGCCAGGAGCGCGCCGCCCGCAAGACGAGTCCAAGGTGTCCGGCAGAGAGAACGCACCGCGGGGTCACTAAAGGGGTGCTCCGCCCCAGCCCCCCTCTATAGACCTGTTGGTGCAGCCATGCACGGCCGTCAGCCCCCCATCAGCGGCTCCTTAGAGACCCCCGCAGTAACAAGATGGCGGGCGGCGAGGCTCTGAGGCGCATCCACACGTCAGCAGGCAGCTTCAGTCCGTGATGAGCGGCAGATATTCCGGGTGTGCCTGGTCTTTCTTGCATCCTTCTCCTTGGATGTACATTCAGCGCGGTTCGTGTGCGGACAAAGACAAACGCAAGAACATATCCCGCATGTTGGCGGCGCGGCTTCTGACGCCACACGAGCGCGATACAAACCGATGGCGTCCGTACAGCGCACAGAACGAGCCTTACTGAGCAGCAGTGCATTGTGGGCCATGTGGGGGTCCCTCTCAGGGGGCTGATCGCCCCACAGTTACTGGGTGTATCGGAGCTACACCTCTGATGGACGCAGTGGCATAGACACACTGGCATCCGTCGCCAGGAGGCTGCCGCGCCCGCACGTCACACGGTGTACTCTTACCGGACGCGTCTGTATCCACCGGTGATAGTAGGGTGTCCCGTGGCCACAAGGACACCTTCTGGCATCAGCTGAGTGCCAATGCACGTTTGGCGTATGCGCCAACGGCTTTAATAGCGCCCAGCGGACAGAATGTACCCACTGAACGCACCAATAAGCACTCCGAGTCGGCGGGCCGCATGACGAACGACCATGGGCCAATTCTCTTTATGTGGCATCGCAGGCGGCAGCGTCCTCGCCAACGTGCGTTCCCATGGCAGAACGCCACCGCTAAAAACAGCACCAACATACGCGGCTTTCTGCAACTGTTCTTGCCACAGGTCCGCAGCGGATTTAGCCCGGCCAATGGGTGAGGGCGCAATTCTGATGCATCCCCATCAGTTTCCACGTCAAGTTGCGACGTCACTTCCTGGGGCGGAAATCGGATTTTCCGCTTTGGAATGCCGCAAGTGGATTTTGCGCATTGGCAGGGAGGGGCCTCATTCACAAGGGCTTACAACGCCCCCCGATTAGTATTGGTTGCTCAGATCAGCGGATCGTTCATGACACTTTCGGTTACATGGAAAAAAATAGTCCATCTCGCCGATACGAACAGGCCCCACCCCCGTCGCTCCGCACGTACACTACGGGCACCGACCGCTCCAACCGCCATGAAGGTGTCAATTAGAAATATCAGCGTAGCTCGCTATTCCCTCGGACGCCGCCAACTGTGATGCATCCAGTGACTGCGGTCAAACGCCGCACACAATACGGTGCAGCAGAACCTAAACCCCCCCCACCGTCTGCAGTAACCCTGGGGGGCCGGGGGCCTGGCACAGCAGTGCAGGACGATGCGTCCCCTCATACTACCAATACGAGGAGCTTTAGAGGGTCCCCAGTCATCAATGAGGTGCGAACACATTACATCATACAGAGGGTCCCACATTCAGGACCCCCGAGGACCGCTGACCAGCAGCGCTCCTGTATAACAGACTTAGATGAATGGTCGCAATGTGATCCTACGTGGGAGAGACGCAGGGTCAGCGGTCGTTGGGGGTCTTCGCTGCGTTTACACGAGTGAGTTCCATATCGGTCTCACGCACATGCGAGCGCGACATAACAAGGCATCCGTGATGCGAGCGCGACATTACAAGGCATCCGTGATGCGAGCGCGACATTACAAGGCATCCGTGAAGCGAGCGCGACATTACAAGGCATCCGTGATGCGAGCGCGACATTACAAGGCATCCGTGAAGCGAGCGAGACATTAGAAGGCATCCGTGATGCGAGCGCGACATTACAAGGCATCCGTGATGCGAGCGCGACATAACAAGGCATCAATGATGCGAGCGCGACATTACAAGGCATCCGTGATGCGAGCGCGACATTACAAGGCATCTGGGGATGCGAGCGCGACATTACAAAGCATCTGGGGATGCGAGCGCAACATTACAAGGCATCCGTGATGCGAGCGCGACATTAGAAGGCATCCGTGATGCGAGCGCGACATTAGAAGGCATCCGTGATGCGAGCGCGACATTAGAAGGCATCCGTGAAGCGAGCGCGACATTATAAGGCATCCGTGATGCGAGCGCGACATTTTTAAGGCATCTGTGATGCGAGCGCGACATTAGAAGGCATCCGTGAAGCGAGCGCGACATTATAAGGCATCCGTGAAGCGAGCGCGACATTATAAGGCATCCGTGATGCGAGCGCGACATAAGGCATCCGTGAAGCGAGCGCGACATTATAAGGCATCCGTGATGCGAGCGCGACATAAGGCATCCGTGATGCGAGCGCGACATTTTTAAGGCATCCGTGATGCGAGCGCGACATTACAAGGCATCCGTGATGCGAGCGAGACATTAGAAGGCATCTGGCGATGCAAGCGCAACATTAGAAGGCATCCGTGATGCGAGCGCGACATTAGAAGGCATCTGGCGATGCAAGCGCAACATTAGAAGGCATCCGTGATGCGAGCGCAACATTAGAAGGCATCCGTGATGCGAGCGCAACATTAGAAGGCATCCGTGATGCGAGCGCGACATTAGTAGGCATCAATGATGCGAGCGCGACATTACAAGGCATCCGTGATGAGAGCGCGACATTACAAGGCATCCGTGATGCGAGCGCGACATTACAAGGCATCCGTGATGCGAGCGCGACATTAGAAGGCATCCGTGAAGCGAGCGCGACATTATAAGGCATCCGTGATGCGAGCGCGACATTTTTAAGGCATCTGTGATGCGAGCGCGACATTAGAAGGCATCCGTGAAGCGAGCGCGACATTATAAGGCATCCGTGAAGCGAGCGCGACATTATAAGGCATCCGTGAAGCGAGCGCGACATTATAAGGCATCCGTGAAGCGAGCGCGACATTATAAGGCATCCGTGAAGCGAGCGCGACATTATAAGGCATCCGTGAAGCGAGCGCGACATTATAAGGCATCCGTGAAGCGAGCGCGACATTATAAGGCATCCGTGATGCGAGCGCGACATAAGGCATCCGTGAAGCGAGCGCGACATTATAAGGCATCCGTGATGCGAGCGCGACATTTTTAAGGCATCCGTGATGCGAGCGCGACATTACAAGGCATCCGTGATGCGAGCGAGACATTAGAAGGCATCTGGCGATGCAAGCGCAACATTAGAAGGCATCCGTGATGCGAGCGCGACATTAGAAGGCATCTGGCGATGCAAGCGCAACATTAGAAGGCATCCGTGATGCAAGCGCAACATTAGAAGGCATCCGTGATGCGAGCGCAACATTACAAGGCATCCGTGATGCGAGCGCGACATTAGAAGGCATCCGTGAAGCGAGCGCGACATTATAAGGCATCCGTGATGCGAGCGCGACATTTTTAAGGCATCTGTGATGCGAGCGCGACATTAGAAGGCATCCGTGAAGCGAGCGCGACATTATAAGGCATCCGTGAAGCGAGCGCGACATTATAAGGCATCCGTGAAGCGAGCGCGACATTATAAGGCATCCGTGATGCGAGCGCGACATAAGGCATCCGTGAAGCGAGCGCGACATTATAAGGCATCCGTGATGCGAGCGCGACATTTTTAAGGCATCCGTGATGCGAGCGCGACATTACAAGGCATCCGTGATGCGAGCGAGACATTAGAAGGCATCTGGCGATGCAAGCGCAACATTAGAAGGCATCCGTGATGCGAGCGCGACATTAGAAGGCATCTGGCGATGCAAGCGCAACATTAGAAGGCATCCGTGATGCAAGCGCAACATTAGAAGGCATCCGTGATGCGAGCGCGACATTACAAGGCATCCGTGATGAGAGCGCGACATTACAAGGCATCCGTGATGCGAGCGCGACATTACAAGGCATCCGTGATGAGAGCGCGACAATATAAGGCATCCGTGATGCGAGCGCGACATTAGAAGTCAGGAGCAGTACAGGATACGTAATGTATGTACACAGTGACTCCACCAGCAGGATAGTGAGTGCAGCTCTGGAGTAGAACACAGGATAAGTAATGTATGTACACAGTGACTCCACCAGCAGAATAGTGAGTGCAGCTCTGGAGTATAATACAGGATGTAACTCAGGATCAGTACAGGATAAGTAAGGTATGTACACAGTGACTCCACCAGCAGGATAGTGAGTGCAGCTCTGGAGTAGAATACAGGATAAGTAATGTATATACACAGTGACTCCACCAGCAGAATAGTGAGTGCAGCTCTGGAGTATAATACAGGATGTAACTCAGGAGCAGTACAGGATAAGTAATGTATGTACACAGTGACTCCACCAGCATAATAGGGAGTGCAGCTCTGGAGTATAATACAGGATGTAACTCAGGATCAGTACAGGATAAGTTATGTATGTACACAGTGACTCCACCAGCAGAATAGTGAGTGCAGCTCTGGGGTATAATACAGGATAAGTAATGTATGTACACAGTGACTCCACCAGGAGCAGAATAGTGAGTGCAGCTCTACAGTATAATACAGGATGTAACTCAGGATCAGTACAGGATAAGTAATGTATGTACACAGTGACTCCCAGCAGAATAGTGAGTGCAGCTCTGGAGTATAATACAGGATGTAACTCAGGAGCAGTACAGGATAAGTAATGTATGTACACAGTGACTCCACCAGGAGCAGAATAGTGAGTGCAGCTCTGGAGTATAATACAGGATGTAACTCAGGATCAGTACAGGCTAAGTAATGTATATACACAGTGACTCCACCAGCAGAATAGTGAGTGCAGCTCTGGAGTATAATACAGGATGTAACTCAGGAGCAGTACAGGATAAGTAATGTATGTACACAGTGACTCCACCAGCAGAATAGTGAGTGCAGCTCTGGAGTATAATACAGGATCAGTGCAGGACAAGTGATATTATTAGAGACATTATCAACTTTTCATGTAGATTAAATCCTTGTGTGTTGACTTACAACTTCCCATAATGGAGTCACATGAAGGATTCATGTAGTTCCTGCACAGTGTAGACCCGGGAGGCCCCTGTAGCTGCACCAGGTGGTCTTCCGGGGCCCATGAAGCCAGTATGAGTCTATATAGCGTAAAGAGATGCTGAATGTACACAGGCAGGACTTATCGCAGCACATTGCGTGTTTGCTCTACGCCGCCATTACTGCGCCACGTGTTCTTTAACTTTCGAATTCCGAAGAAGAAAGTAAATTGTTGTTTATAGGACATCAAACCTCCCACATAATGATCCCCTTCATGATGTGCAGCGAGGGCAGAGAACAAGTATCCAACCTCTAGATACAAGGGGCGCCGCATCAGCAGCGTATAAAGTATCACTGCAAAGGCCGCAAGGTCTCCCTTGTTACTAATAAGTACGACAACGCCGTCACCAAGGCCAGAAGGATGGGCCGATCACCGGCGTCTACAACGCAATCTACGAGTATCGCTGACCTGCAGGGAATAGGATGGCGCTACAGAAGCAAGAAATGATTCCACAATGTGCTACAACATTCTTAAGGGGGTCTCCATCATGGACAAGCCCTTCTAGTTACAAGAGTCCTCCGACAATAAACGGGTCACTACATTCTGGCTATGTCTGTCAGTCAAGTTTTCATTTCCCTGCAGCGCCTCCAGAGGGGAAATGAAGCATTACACAGTGTCCATTACCATCAATGGGAGGTCTGTGTAACAAAGGACAGGCCGAGGCTGTAAATGCTCTCCCCTTAAGGGTTGGTCCTGAGTACATGATCAGCGGCATGCCTGTCACAGTGCTGCACGTTTTGTGGCAACTGTTGCCTGGTGTAAGACCCCCGCCCTCAGGTCCGTGACGCCACATCTATAGGTCACATTGCCTGAGAGCAGCTCAGTCTTCTTCTAGTGAATGGGATTGAACCGCAATACCCACAACAGCCACTATGAAATGTACGGTGCTGTGCCTGATAGAGAATGAAGGGACAGCGGCACTCACCCGAGGCGCACTGTCCAGTCAATCAGCTGACTGGCGGGGATCCTGAGCGGCAGGGCCCCAACGATCAGCTACAGATGGCCTAGATCACACAGCTCATCAGTATTGGAGTCCCAAAAAACTGCTCTAAACCAGATAAGCCCTTTAGGGAGGATGCCGATCACACGATCACAAGGTTATGATAACACAAAAGCAGATCTACAGCCAATATTAGAGACGTGTAGCGGGAGCAGCAGGAGGGAGACGGACATGACATTTTACCAGGGGCGAGGGGGCAGTCACTTGTAAGGTGACGATTAATAATGCATGGCGTTACTCCGCTTCCTCCTATCTAATATTACATTCAGCTTAATGCATCTCTGCACTTTCATGATAAGCTGCCGTTTGTGTACATGAGGAATAGCCCTGTATGTGGCCATTATCGGACTTGTATCCTGCATTTATCACCAGTCTTCATCATTGACTCCAAGTTATCCCTGAGCTAACAGGTGGAAGAGGGGCGCTGTTATGTGGTCCCCATACACTGTACACATAGGGGAGCAGGATCTCATCTATATCTGAGCTGGTGGGTGTAGACTGCTGCTATGATGTCTCCATACACTATATACATAGGAGAGCAGGATCTCTTCTCTATCTCTGAGCTGGTGGGTGTAGACTGCTGCTATGATGTCTCTATACACTGCACACATAGGAGAGCAGGATCTCTTCTCCATCTCTGAGCTGGTGGGTGTAGTCTGCTGCTGTTATGATGTCTCCGTACACTGTACACATAGGAGAGCAGGATCTCTTCTCTATCTCTGAGCTGGTGGGTGTAGACTGCTGCTATGATGTCTCCATACACTGTACACATAGGAGAGCGAGATCTCTTCTCCATCTCTGAGCTGGTGGGTGTAGACTGCTGCTATGATGTCTCCATACACTGTACACATAGGAGAGCAGGATCTCTTCTCTATATCTGAGCTGGTGGGTGTAGACTGCTGCTATGATGTCTCCATACACTGTACATATAGGAGAGCAGGATCTCTTCTCTATCTCTGAGCTGGTGGGTGTAGACTGCTGCTATGATGTCTCCATACACTGTACACATAGAGAAGAGATTCTGCTCTCCTATCTCTGAGCTGGTGGGTGTAGACTGCTGCTATGATGTCTCCATACACAGTACACATAGGAGAGCAGGATCTCTTCTCCATATCTGAGCTGGTGGGTGTAGACTGCTGCTATGATGTCTCCATACACTGTACACATAGGAGAGCAGGATCTATCTCTGAGCTGGTGGGTGTAGACTGCTGCTATGATGTCTCCATACACTGTACACATAGGAGAGCAGGATCTCTTCTCCATATCTGAGCTGGTGGGTGTAGACTGCTGCTATGATGTCTCCATACACTGTACACATAGGAGAGCAGGATCTCTTCTCTATCTCTGAGCTGGTGGGTGTAGACTGCTGCTATGATGTCTCCATACACTGTACACATAGGAGAGCAGGATCTCTTCTCCATCTCTGAGCTGGTGGGTGTAGACTGCTGCTATGATGTCTCCATACACTGTACACATAGGAGAGCAGGATCTCTTCTCTATCTCTGAGCTGGTGGGTGTAGACTGCTGCTATGATGTCTCCATACACTGTACACATAGGAGAGCAGGATCTCTTCTCCATCTCTGAGCTGGTGGGTGTAGACTGCTGCTATGATGTCTCCATACACTGTACACATAGGAGAGCAGAATCTCTTCTCTATCTCTGAGCTGGTGGGTGTAGACTGCTGCTATGATGTCTCCATACACTGCACACATAGGAGAGTAGGATCTCTTCTCTATATCTGAGCTGGTGGGTGTAGACTGCTATGATGTCTCCATACACTGTACACATAGGAGAGCGAGATCTCTTCTCCATCTCTGAGCTGGTGGGTGTAGACTGCTGCTATGATGTCTCCATACACTGTACACATAGGAGAGCAGGATCTCTTCTCTATATCTGAGCTGGTGGGTGTAGACTGCTGCTATGATGTCTCCATACACTGTACACATAGGAGAGCAGGATCTCTTCTCTATCTCTGAGCTGGTGGGTGTAGACTGCTGCTATGATGTCTCTATACACTGTACACATAGGAGAGCAGGATCTCTTCTCTATATCTGAGCTGGTGGGTGTAGTCTGCTGCTATGATGTCTCCATACACTGTACACATAGGAGAGCAGGATCTCTTCTCTATATCTGAGCTGGTGGGTGTAGACTGCTGCTATGTCTCCATACACTGTACACATAGGAGAGCAGGATCTCTTCTCTATATCTGAGCTGGTGGGTGTAGACTGCTGCTATGATGTCTCCATACACTATATACATAGGAGAGCAGGATCTCTTCTCTATCTCTGAGCTGGGGGGTGTAGACTGCTGCTATGATGTCTCCATACACTGTACACATAGAGAAGAGATTCTGCTCTCCTATCTCTGAGCTGGTGGGTGTAGACTGCTGGTATGATGTCTCCATACACTGTACACATAGGAGAGCAGGATCTCTTCTCTATCTCTGAGCTGGTGGGTGTAGACTGCTGCTATGATGCCTCCACACACTGTATACATAGGAAAGCAGGATCTCTTCTCTATCTCTGAGCTGGTGGGTGTAGACTGCTGCTATGATGACTCCATACACTGTACACATAGGAGAGCAGGATCTCCTCTCTATCTCTGAGCTAGTGGGTGTAGATTGCTACTATGATGTCTCCATACACTGTACACATAGGAGAGCAGGATCTCTTCTCTATCTCTGAGCTGGTGGGTGTAGAGTGCTACTATGATGTCTCCATACACTATATACATAGGAGAGCAGGATCTCTTCTCTATCTCTGAGCTGGTGGGTGTAGACTGCTGCTATGATGTCTCCACACACTGTATACATAGGAAAGCAGGATCTCTTCTCTATCTCTGAGCTGCTGGGTGTAGACTGCTGCTATGATGTCTCCATACATCGTACACATAGGAAAGCAGGATCTCTTCTCTATCTCTGAGCTGCTGGGTGTAGACTGCTGCTATGATGACTCCATACACTGTACACATAGGAGAGCAGGATCTCTTCTCTCTCTCTCTGAGCTGGTGGGTGTAGACTGCTGCTATGATATCTCCATACACTGTACATAGGAGAGCAGGATCTCTTCTCTATATCTGAGCTGGTGGGTGTAGACTGCTGCTATGATGACTCCATACACTGTACACATAGGAGAGCAGGATCTCTTCTCTATATCTTTGTATTTTTAGAGGACTCCATTTCCTTATATACCCTGAGATCCATCTATCGGCTCCAGGAGGATTGGTGGGAGCAGCGCAGGAGTCCTCACGTTTTGTAGTCCATGTACGCTTTATATGACGCTCTGGGGTAGAATTATCAAACAATTTATGTCACAAAATGTTGGATAAAGTCGCAATGTTCCTTGTCAAAATTTGCAGCTTTTACCTTTTCTTGGCACTTTTACAACTGGCAAGAAAAAAAAGGGTAGTATATAGTGGAGGTCGCTGTGGCCTCCTGCGGCCCTTCATATTTTAGGTCAAGTTGCACGGTCATAACTAGAGATGAGCGAGCGTACTCGGATAAGCACTACTCGCTCGAGTAATTTGCTTTATCCGAGTATCGCTGTGCTCGTCCCTGAAGATTCGGGTGCCGGCACGGAGCGGGGAGCTGCAGGGGAGAGCGGGGAGGAACGGAGGGGAGATCTTTCTCTCCCTCTCTCCCGCCCGCTCTCCCCTGCTCCCCGCTGCGACTCACCTGTCAGCCGCAGCGGCACCCGAATCTTCAGACCCGAGCACAGCGATACTCGGATAAAGCCAATTACTCGAGCGATTAGTGCTTTTCCGAGTACGCTCGCTTATCTCTACTCATAACCAAGGATCACCCGAGTTCAGGAGCAATGGCCACCATGTGCGTGCATGCCCTAACACCACGACTGATGGGGCCCTAACACCACGACTGATGGGGCCCTAACACCACGACTGATGGGGCCCTAACACCACGACTGATGGGGCCCTAACACCACGACTGATGGGGCCCTAACACCACGACTGCAGGAAAGTACTGATGGGACCCTAACACCACGACTGATGGGGCCCTAACACCACGACTGCAGGAGAGTACTGATGGGACCCTAACACCACGACTGATGGGGCCCTAACACCACGACTGCAGGAAAGTACTGATGGGGCCCTAACACCACGACTGATGGGGCCCTAACACCACGACTGATGGGGCCCTAACACCACGACTGATGGGGCCCTAACACCACGACTGATGGGGCCCTAACACCACGACTGATGGGGCCCTAACACCACGACTGATGGGGCCCTAACACCACGACTGATGGGGCCCTAACACCACGACTGATGGGGCCCTAACACCACGACTGATGGGGCCCTAACACCACGACTGATGGGGCCCTAACACCACGACTGATGGGGCCCTAACACCACGACTGATGGGGCCCTAACACTACGACTGATGGGGCCCTAACACTACGACTGATGGGGCCCTAACACTACGACTGATGGGGCCCTAACACTACGACTGATGGGGCCCTAACACTACGACTGATGGGGCCCTAACACTACGACTGCATTAAGTACTGATGGGGCCCTAACACTACGACTGATGGGGCCCTAACACCACGACTGCACTAAGTACTGATGGGGCCCTAACACCACGACTGATGGGGCCCTAACACCACGACTGCACTAAGTACTGATGGGGCCCAAGCGCTGGTGTAAATCATAGTAGGAATGTGCCCAGCGCAGTCGGTGTAGTTATCCATCAGGTCAGTGAGCAGTCAGCTGGAAACAGCCCATGGGAATACGCCGTTAGATGAATCTGTACTCCAGCGTCCTTTACTGGGACCGGCGCAAGATACAGCAATTTTATTGAACGGGTACCAAAGTTTCAATTTCTCACATTTTCAGGATTTCTGCTTGCTCTCAGTGAATGGAAACCATGCTCGACCCCCAGAACGGACCCGCCACTCCTAGCTGAGTGTTAGCTGAGATTGTATCAAACAACCGCAAAACTCCCTCTCCTGAGCCGCTAGTTTGCTACAAAGTATCAGTTGGGATATTTCTGGATGCCACATAGATGCCGTCTCAGGACGTGCCCTGCGCCCCCACAACTTGTCTGCCCCCAAGCCGTCTCAGGAGGTTCCCTGCGCCCCCACAGCTTGTCTGCCCCCAAGCCGTCTCAGGACGTTCCCTGCGCCCCCACAGCTTGTCTGCCCCCAAGCCGTCTCAGGACGTTCCCTGCGCCCCCACAGCTTGTCTGCCCCCAAGCCGTCTCAGGACGTTCCCTGCGCCCCCACAGCTTGTCTGCCCCCAAGCCGTCTCAGGACGTTCCCTGCGCCCCCACAGCTTGTCTGCCCCCAAGCCGTCTCAGGACGTTCCCTGCGCCCCCACAGCTTGTCTGCCCCCAAGCCGTCTCAGGACGTTCCCTGCGCCCCCACAGCTTGTCTGCCCCCAAGCCGTCTCAGGACGTTCCCTGCGCCCCCACAGCTTGTCTGCCCCCAAGCCGTCTCAGGACGTTCCCTGCGCCCCCACAGCTTGTCTGCCCCCAAGCCGTCTCAGGACGTTCCCTGCGCCCCCACAGCTTGTCTGCCCCCAAGCCGTCTCAGGACGTTCCCTGCGCCCCCACAGCTTGTCTGCCCCCAAGCCGTCTCAGGACGTTCCCTGCGCCCCCACAGCTTGTCTGCCCCCAAGCCGTCTCAGGACGTTCCCTGCGCCCCCACAGCTTGTCTGCCCCCAAGCCGTCTCAGGACGTTCCCTGCGCCCCCACAGCTTGTCTGCCCCCAAGCCGTCTCAGGACGTGCCCTGCGCCCCCACAGCTTGTCTGCCCCCAAGCCGTCTCAGGACGTGCCCTGCGCCCCCACAGCTTGTCTGCCCCCAAGCCGTCTCAGGACGTGCCCTGCGCCCCCACAGCTTGTCTACCCCCAAGCCGTCTCAGGACGTTCCCTGCGCCCCCACAGCATGTCTGCCCCCAAGTCGTCTCAGGACGTTCCCTGCGCTCCCACACCTCGTTTGCCCCCAAGCCGTCTCAGGACGTTCCTTGCGCCCCCACAACTCGTCTGCCCCCAAGCCGTCTCAGGACGTTCCCTGCGCCCCCACAGCTTGTCTGCCCCCAAGCCGTCTCAGGACGTTCTCTGCGCCCCCACAGCTTGTCTACCCCCAAGCCGTCTCAGGACGTTCCCTGCGCCCCCACAGCTTGTCTGCCCCCAAGCCGTCTCAGGACGTTCCCTGCGCTCCCACAGTTTGTCTGCCCCCAAGCAGTCTCAGGACGTTCCCTGCGCCCCCACAGCTTGTCTGCCCCCAAGCCGTCTCAGGACGTTCCCTGCGCTCCCACAGCTTGTCTGCCCCCAAGCCGTCTCAGGACGTTCCCTGCGCCCCCACAGCTTGTCTGCCTCATTTCTAAGCCGTGATTTGCAGTTGCTGCAAATTTTTATATGAAATTTGGTAAAACCCAGAAGACGACGACGAGTGAGGAGTCGGAGCGGTGCGTTGGCCCCTGCGTTATCGCTGTCGCAGCTGTCGCTCCTCCTGGGGCTTCATCATCGTCCTCCTACCAGCAGCGGGCCGATGAAGGAGACTCATGAGAGCTGATACACGCCTACAGTTCTGGGACAGCTGGGCACTGCCAACGAGAGCGCTCCACCATGCCTCCCAGCTTTCCCAGTCCTCAGGATATATCAGACCAGATCCCCGCATGGCAGGTACAGCACTGTACATGTCATAGTGGCAGTACCCGGTATAGCTGCCCTGTGACAAATGAGCAGAGGCCACGGCGGGTCCCCACTGACTCCTATGCTGAGGACACAGGTCATCGATGTCCTAATCCCAGAAAACCCCTTTAATAGTTTGACGACAACTTAAAAGAAACCCTTTAAATGGGGTTCAAGGATGAGTTCAGTGGAGGGCTTCTCTATAAGACCTGATGCTCGGCACAACCCTCTCCCAGCGAGCTGCAGGCTCTTCTCAGATGCTTTCTGCATACAGTAGCGGCCGCCATTTCTCCTTACATGGTGGGCACCTGCAGAACCCCCCGAGGAGCCTCCGCAGAGTGGCCACTCAGTGCCCGCCAACGCTTTCAGGTCATTTACTTGTTACCCCCCACCAAGCTGGGGGCTCATTATACCAACTTCAGAAGGATGGAAGGCTGAGTCAACCTTGACCCGGCTACCTCGACCATGCGAGGATTGAACCTTTCCGGTCATGAGCGAGAGCTTAGGACTGTACCACTGCGCCACACGGGGCTTTACAATCGGACGTGCCGCCTGTGACTGGCAGAACATACAAATCACCAGGAACATTAGTATCACTGCAGGGAATGTGGGAACAGAACATCGCCCCTCCTGTCAGACGTGACACAGGGGGGCCCGGTCTGCAGGCGTGCCGCTGCAGAGTATGACCCCCACTGATGTGACAGACATTACCGAAATACCAGCGGTGCCCACACACAGAGAACGCAGGCCGATGCCAGGGCTGACGCTGCAGTAAACCACTCAGTCCTCGGCTGCGTCTACGAACACTGCGGCAGAAAGACGGCAAATATTAGTAAACACAGAAGGGAAGAGAAGCCTCGACGCCTCCTGCCAAGTCTGCTTGTAAGATGCTACTTCCTGAGGCCTTCTACCAACCCGCCACGAACCCGCCAGACTCTTCGGGGTTAATAAGCGCACTTCTTATTCAGTCTTCTACAGAAGCTGGACGCCAGTTGCTGCTGGCGCCCCACAAAGAGCCCAGAAGGGATTGCAATGGTACATAAATCTGCAATGGCATGCAGCAACAGCTCTCTGCCCTGTGTCAGTCTACACTGAAGTGCGGGGGTTTTATTCAGGAGGATGCACACGGCTGTAGCTCCTGTCAATATGGGGAAGTTCTGCAAGGCATGAAATGTGGAAATATCCAGGAAAACCATCATCTTTCGCAAGAAGCAAATACATCTAGATTATTGTGTGGTGTGAGAGAAGATCCTGAGGAGCCCGCAGTCACAACGTGTTCCAACAGTGACTACTGATGCCCAATCTTCTCAGTGGGGTCCGCTCCTCGGGACCCCCAGTGATCAGCGGCCGGTATTGCAGTCACTGTTCCCACCGAATCCAAAGCAATACCAACCCGGACCACCGCCGACCGCCGGAGCCATCAGCCCTGCAGCTGTCCCACCATCCACCTGCTCTGGTCATAAAAGGACCACCTCTTTAGGTCACCTGTGGTGACCCCCGCGTACCTGTCCAATGGCTGTGTGCAGGCGGCCTCTGTACTGCGGATGTGCCAGCCGTCGCCAAAATAGAACATGCTACGATTTTCCCCCCAAGCGTAGAATCGCAGTTGATTTCCACTCGTAGGCAGGGAAAAGCGGTTTTACGCAGCACGTTAGGCCTCATGACCGCGGCACGTGCGGATTCTGTGAGTCCCACACTGCATCTGCCCGTGCCCGCAGACAGTGAGCCCTGCTTACCCGACTCCCCCGGCAGCGGCGTCCTCGCGGATCTCTCCGCTTCCGTGTTCGCTGTACTGCGCATGGTCCTCACGGTTTGCCTCACGGACATGCGCAGCACAGTTTTTAAATCTCTTGCTTTCCCGTGGTCCAGCGGCACGTCTGCAGTGCCAGCTACGGGCGTGCCGCCGATCGGACGGCCTCCACTAACGTCAATGGAAGCCGTCCGTGTGGGAACCGCACAAAAATGGAGCAGGCTGCGATTTGTTTTCCGGACCGCATCCGCCTGCTTTTAATCCATCTGCGGACGCCCGTGCTTCTCCGCGGTGGCGGGACCTGCGGATCACCCACACCAATTCCGCAAATGAAATTTGCCGGTGGACATTGGGCCTTTTATGGACAGTATCTGCGGTGGGGTCCGGGGGAGGACGCCCGCTCCAGACCCCGCAGTGCATAAAAGCCCATGTGCAGGCGGCCTTAAAGGGATGTTCCCATCACTGTACGACTCGGTAGAGGTGGCTACAGCGCTGCGGCCCCCTGGTAGTACCTACAACAGGAGGGAATAGGGCCTCGCTGCAGCGCTGTGCATCCCCTCCACCCATCAGAAAGAGCGCCTTAACCCCTTAGTGACGGCTAGGGCCTCGCTGCAGCGCTGTGCATCCCCTCCACCCATCAGAAAGAGCGTCTTAACCCCTTAGTGACAGCTAGGGCCTCGCTGCAGCGCTGTGCATCCCCTCCACCCATCAGAAAGAGGTCCTTAACCCCTTAGTGATGGCTAGGGCCTCGCTGCAGCGCTGTGCATCCCCTCCACCCATCAGAAAGAGGTCCTTAACCCCTTAGTGATGGCTAGGGCCTCGCTGCAGCACTGTGCATCCCCTCCACCCATCAGAAAGAGGTCCTTAACCCCTTAGTGACGGCTAGGACCTCGCTGCAGCGCTGTGCATCCCCTCCACCCATCAGAAAGAGGTCCTTAACCCCTTAGTGACGGCTAGGGCCTCGCTGCAGCTCTGTGCATCCCCTCCACCCATCAGAAAGAGGTCCTTAACCCCTTAGTGACGGCTAGGGCCTCGCTGCAGCGCTGTGCATCCCCTTAACCCATCAGAAAGAGGTCCTTAACCCCTTAGTGACGGCTAGGGCCTCGCTGCAGTGCTGTGCATCCCCTCCACCCATCAGAAAGAGCGCCTTAACCCCTTAGTGACGGCTAGGGCCTCGCTGCAGTGCTGTGCATCCCCTCCACCCATCAGAAAGAGCGCCTTAACCCCTTAGTGACGGCTAGGGCCTCGCTGCAGCGCATCCCCTCCACCCATCAGAAAGAGGTCCTTAACCCCTTAGTGACAGCTAGGGCCTCGCTGCAGCGCTGTGCATCCCCTCCACCCATCAGAAAGAGGTCCTTAACCCCTTAGTGACGGCTAGGGCCTCGCTGCAGCGCTGTGCATCCCCTCACCCATCAGAAAGAGGTCCTTAACCCCTTAGTGACGGCTAGGGCCTCGCTGCAGCGCTGTGCATCCCCTCACCCATCAGAAAGAGGTCCTTAACCCCTTAGTGACAGCTAGGGCCTTGCTGCCCCCCCCCCCCCCGGCTGGCAGGTCTGCGGTCCTGTAGTATGATGGAGATCCGCTCTTCGGGGTCATCCCACACGCTCTCCCTACAGGCCGGGTCGGAGGAGCATCGCTCAGGATCTGCAGCATATTAACGTGCCCACACCAAGCCATCAGCTGGTAAAGCATCCAGAGGAAGGTTTGTGCGCGGCTCATGTGACTGGCGAGCCCGGCGCGGAGAGACGCGGAAAACCAGTGGAAAATGAAATCTTGTATATCCTGAGAGGAATCTGCCAAGGAAACAGATGGTTTCTTCCAAAACGCGGCTGGCTGAGACTTCTCGTAGGAGACGCAGATCACGAGACTCCTGAAGAGTCAGATGTGGGGATACCGGAGCGGCGAGGAACACAGAGGAGCGACGGAGTGATGGCGGACACCGAGGCGCCGTCACTAGAGCGCTACAACGCCTGATCACCGGCCGCGAAGCGCTGACCGATCCCTGAATGGTGGCTGCTGGTTCTCACTCATCACACATAAGGGGCACCTACCAGGCCTGGCACTACCGCCGCACCACCACGTCCCCCGGGGCACCCCTCCAGCTCCGACCTGCTGTAAATCATACATGAAGCTGTCCACCCGCCCTTCTGACGAGATACACGCTTTGAAAAAGTGTCAGAGAGAAAAGTCAATTTTTGCACAAATACCCGCTTGACCAAAGATGTGAGACTTCGCTACGCCAGAAACTGGCAAACTAGTTTATAGATGCCCCCGGTGAAGGTTACACAGACGAGCGGCGGTCAGAGGCACATAGATGAGGGGGCGTGCGACACCCGGGACCGCCGTTATGAAGGAGCTCTGGACAGCAGTGCGCATGCACGGATATAGCTGCGGACAGGGAACGCAGTACCGTGCGCCATTCTGCTAGTTACTTTTCTGCAGAGGCCAAAGGCAGCGTGTTGTCCATGTAACGTCATGTAGAGCACACGGCCGCATCACACGTGATCCCCCCCACACCAATGAGCACGTGAAAAGATCCCTGCAGTGGGGCGTCCCATGGGCACGGGGTGTGTGCGCCGCCCGCTTCTGTGTAGATGTAAACCCGATGCAGGGCAGAAGACCCCACACCCTCCACGGGGCGGCACTGGCACCAGGAAAAGCTACGGCTGGGGCTGAGGCAGATTCTCCTCAGTATATACACATAGAGGTGAGGTAGATTCTCTTCAGTATATACACACATAGAGGTGAGGTAGATTCTCTGCAGTATATACACAGAGAGGTGAGGTAGATTCTCCTCAGTATATACACATAGAGGTGAGGTAGATTCTCCTCAGTATATACACATAGAGGTGAGGTAGATTCTCCTCTGTATATACACATAAAGGGGAGGTAGATTCTCTGCAGTATATACACATAGAGGTGAGGTAGATTCTCCTCTGTATATACACATAGAGGTGAGGTAGATTCTTCTCAGTATATACACAATGACGTGAGGTAGATTCTCCTCAGTATATACACATAGAGGGGAGGTAGATTCTCCTCAGTATATACACATAGAGGGGAGGTAGATTCTCCTCAGTATATACACATAGAGGTGAGGCAGATTCTCCTCAGTATATACGTAGAGGTGAGGTAGATTCTCCTCAGTATATACACATAGAGGTGAGGTAGATTCTCCTCAGTATATACACAGAGGGGTGAGGCAGATTCTCCTCAGTATATACGTAGAGGTGAGGTAGATTTTCCTCTGTATATACACATAGAGGGGAGGTAGATTCTCCTCAGTATATACACATAGAGGTGAGGTAGATTCTCCTCAGTATATACACACAGAGGTGAGGTAGATTCTCCTCAGTATATACACATAGAGGTGAGGTAGATTCTCCTCAGTATATACACATAGAGGTGAGGTAGATTCCCCTCAGTATATACACATAGAGGTGAGGTAGATTCTCCTCAGTATATACACATAGAGGTGAGGTAGATTCTCCTCAGTATATACACATAGAGGTGAGGTAGATTCTCCTCAGTATATACACATAGAGGTGAGGTAGATTCTCCTCAGTATATACACATAGAGGTGAGGTAGATTCTCCTCAGTATATACACATAGAGGGGAGGTAGATTCTCCTCAGTATATACACATAGAGGTGAGGTAGATTCTCCTCAGTATATACACAGAGGGGTGAGGTAGATTCTACTCAGTATATACACATGGAGGTGAGGTAGATTCTCCTCAGTATATACACACAGCCCATGGCCACCCACCCCAGAGGGTTGATGACGTCCCGAGAGCGGCTGTCAGTGGAGGGAGGCTTTATGCCATGTTTCCTCTGCCCACCTGATACTCCGACAGCACCAAGAGCCAAAGCTAAGATGATCCCATCAGGGAAAAGAAAAGTGAGACACAGATATATGAAAGCTCCTCTTTTTAAAGGGGTAGCCTGGAAATATACAGTCATCCGCTAGCCCCCAGTGATTGCCTGAATGGGGTCCCATGTCCTACGTGTGACGGCCAACCGATGGAGCAGCAGCAAGTCGGCCACCTTTAGGATCCACCAGAGCGACATCCAGCACTTCCACTGCACTGAATGCCTCACATGTGGGCGGGGCCCCCGTTGTGGGGATGGGCGGGGCCCCCACCGACCAGATAACTATCCCTTGGTCAATGGATACGTGATAACCTACCGCCCCTTTAAGCGCTCTCATATTAAAGGGGTTGTCTTGTGCCTAAACGTTTTTTTTGTTTTTTTTTCCAGAGGCCCCCCGTTCGGCGCAGGACAATCCCAAGGGATGTGTTAAAAAAAAAAAAACATATTACTTACCCAAATCCCCGCTATGTGACGTCTTCCTTCTTCCTCCTTCACCAAGATGGCCGCCGGGATCTTCACCCACGATGCACCGCGATCTTCTCCCATGGTGTACCGTGGGCTCTGTGCGGTCCATTGCCGATTCCAGCCTCCTGATTGGCTGGAATCGGCACACGTGATGGGGCGGAGCTACGCGATGATGCTTAGAAGGGGGCGGAGCCAGAACGCCGCTCGTGCCTGGACCTAGGAGAAGGGGAGAAGACCGCACAGCGCAAGCGCGTCTAAAAATGCAAGAAGACATCAGAATTAGACGGCACCATGGAGACGAGGACACTAGCAACGGAGCAGGTAAGTGAATAACTTCTGTATGGCTCATAATTAATGCACGATGTACATTACAAAGTGCATTAATATGGCCATACAGAAGTGTATAACCCCACTTGGTGCTGCGAGACAACCCCTTTAAGGACCAGGCCATACAGAAGTGTATAACCCCACTTGGTGCCGCGGGACAACCCCTTTAAGGACCAGGCCATACAGAAGTGGATAACCCCACTTGCTGCCGCGAGACAACCCCTTTAATGACCAGGCCATACAGAAGTGTATAACCCCACTTGCTGCCGCGGGACAACCCCTTTAAGGACCAGGCCATACAGAAGTGTATAACCCCACTTGCTGCCGCGGGACAACCCCTTTAAGGACCAGGCCATACAGAAGTGTATAACCCCACTTGGTGCCGCGAGACAACCCCTTTAAGGACCAGGCCATACAGAAGTGTATAACCCCACTTGCTGCCGCGGGACAACCCCTTTAAGGACCAGGCCATACAGAAGTGTATAACCCCACTTGGTGCCGCGAGACAACCCCTTTAAGGACCAGGCCATACAGAAGTGTATAACCCCACTTGCTGCCACGGGACAACCCCTTTAAGGATCAGGCCATACAGAAGTGTATAACCCCACTTGGTGCCGCGGGACAACCCCTTTAAGGACCAGGCCATACAGAAGTGTATAACCCCACTTGGTGCCGCGAGACAACCCCTTTAAGGACCAGGCCATACAGAAGTGTATACCCCACTTGCCGCCGCGGGACAACCCCTTTAAGGACCAGGCCATACAGAAGTGAATAACCCCACTTGCTGCCGCGGGACAACCCCTTTAAGCATTGTGCTTCTAGTCAGGAGGTTTACAAGTCCGATTCCCTCCCCAGAATTGCAGGCTTAGTTGCTTCAGCATCCGGATCCGGCATTCCTCTAATCCGGCATCTGATAATCCAGACCGTCTACACAAAACTGCAGTATGAAATGGGAGTCTGAAGAGATGTGGCGACAAAGCAGTGAAGGCACAAAGTGGTTTCCTGGAGGTTACTGCTGGTCTGTATACTTATGGCAGTCCGATAATCCAGAAGCGGACCCGCAGATGGCGGACTATAGAAAGCCGTCTGTACTGAGAAGCAGATGTCTTCAAGTAAAAGCTCATGGGGGGCATAAAGGGGAGCAACGAGGAAGAGTGTGGAGACCATCACCCCATCAATCCAGGCCATACAGCAACATCCGAGGACCGGCCACTGAGCGCAGGAGTAACGCATCTACACCCCTAGGGGGCACTCCGCCTCCACGGAGGTGATGGAGGATCACACCGGCGCCACCACTCACAACTTACCCTAAAGGCTCTCAAAAGAGGAGACCGGTCGCGCTCACCTCACCTGAACCTCAGGACCTACGAAGGCCAGGCAGGGACCCCCACACAAGTACTGCCCCGGAGCCCCCGCCCCAAGGAGAAGCCGCAGGAACAGTTGGGCCCTAATGCCCTTATACCACATAAGAGCTCAGTATTATAAGGGCCACGAGACCGGAGGGGCCCCTGCAACAGATTCTGCAATGCTGCCAAGCACTTTCCATCTCTGAAGGGGCCCAAACAATGTCCTCCCAGTACAAAGTCCTGGTTATCAATACCAGACTAACTGCAGGATGACAAGTCCCTTCTGCCAGGGCAGCACCGCTTCATATACAGAGAGCAGCGCGTCATATACAGAGAGCAGCGCCTCATATACAGAGAGCAGCGCGTCATATACAGAGAGCAGCGCTTCATATACAGAGAGCAGGGCTTCATATACAGAGAGCAGCGCGTCATATACAGAGAGCAGCGCGTCATATACAGAGAGCAGCGCGTCATATACAGAGAGCAGCGCGTCATATACAGAGAGCAGCGCTTCATATACAGAGAGCAGCGCGTCATATACAGAGAGCAGCGCGTCATATACAGAGAGCAGCGCGTCATATACAGAGAGCAGCGCGTCATATACAGAGAGCAGCGCGTCATATACAGAGAGCAGCGCGTCATATACAGAGAGCAGCGCGTCATATACAGAGAGCAGCGCTTCATATACAGAGAGCAGCGCGTCATATACAGAGAGCAGCGCGTCATATACAGAGAGCAGCGCGTCATATACAGAGAGCAGCGCGTCATATACAGAGAGCAGCGCGTCATATACAGAGAGCAGCGCTTCATATACAGAGAGCAGCGCTTCATATACAGAGAGCAGCGCTTCATATACAGAGAGCAGCGCTTCATATACAGAGAGCAGCGCTTCATATACAGAGAGCAGCGCTTCATATACAGAGGGCAGCGCGTCATATACAGAGAGCAGCGCGTCATATACAGAGAGCAGCGCGTCATATACAGAGAGCAGCGCGTCATATACAGAGAGCAGCGCTTCATATACAGAGGGCAGCGCTTCATATACAGAGAGCAGCGCGTCATATACAGAGAGCAGCGCGTCATATACAGAGAGCAGCGCGTCATATACAGAGAGCAGCGCTTCATATACAGAGAGCAGCGCCCTCCTCAATGTCAGAGAGATACTTTACAGTCCCAGCGGACCGGAGCGAGGGAGCCTGGGAAAAGGTCAGCTAGCAAACCGGTCTGTCCACAAGGGCATAGTGAGAGAGTGTCCCCTGGGGGCCGAGGGGCAGCGGGTTTACCTGCACAGAACACCGCAGCCTACATTATACACACAGCCCCATCACGATGTACTGGGCACGCTGCAGAGTCCCGGGATGTCCAGACCAAACATATACTGCAGTGCAGTACACGGAGCACACTCCTACTGACCTCTACACACGGCAGAATAGTGAGTGCAGCTCTGGGGTATAATACAGGATGTAACTCAGGAGCAGTACAGGATAAGTAATGTATGTACACAGTGACTCCACCAGCAGAATAGTGAGTGCAGCTCTGGGGTATAATACAGGATGTAACTCAGGAGCAGTACAGGATAAGTAATGTATGTACACAGTGACTCCACCAGCAGAATAGTGAGTACAGCTCTGGAGTATAATACAGGATGTAACTCAGGGTCAGTACAGGATAAGTAATGTATGTACACAGTGACTCCACCAGCAGAATAGCGAGTGCAGCTCTGCAGTATAATACAGGATGTAACTCAGGAGCAGTACAGGATAGGTAATGTATGTACACAGTGACTCCACCAGCAGAATAGTGAGTGCAGCTCTGGAGTATAATACAGGATGTAACTCAGGGTCAGTACGGGATAAGTAATGTATATACACAGTGACTCCACCAGCAGAATACTGAGTGCAGCTCTGGGGTATAATACAGGATATAACTCAGGATCAGTACAGGATAAGTAATGTATGTACACAGTGACTCCACCAGCAGAATAGTGAGTGCAGCTCCGAAATATAATACAGGATGTAACTCAGGAGCAGTACAGGATAAGTAATGTATGTACACAGTGACTCCACCAGCAGAATAGCGAGTGCAGCTCTGCAGTATAATACAGGATGTAACTCAGGATCAGTACAGGATAAGTAATGTATATACACAGTGACTCCACCAGCAGAATAGCGAGTGCAGCTCTGCAGTATAATACAGGATGTAACTCAGGAGCAGTACAGGATAAGTAATGTATGTACACAGTGACTCCACCAGCAGAATAGTGAGTGCAGCTCTGAAATATAATACAGGATGTAACTCAGGGTCAGTACAGGATAAGTAATGTATGTACACAGTGACTCCACCAGCAGAATAGTGAGTGCAGCTCTGGCGTATAATACAGGATGTAATTCAGGAGCAGTACAGGATAAGTTTTGTATGTACACTGTGACTCCACCAGCAGAATAGTGAGTGCAGCTCTGAAGGATAATACAGGATGTAACTCAGGGTCAGTACAGGATAAGTTATGTATGTACACAGGGACTCCACCAGCAGAATAGTGAGTGCAGCTCTGGGGTATAATACAGGATGTAACTCAGCATCAGTACAGGATAAGTAATGTATGTACACAGTGACTTCACCAGCAGAATAGTGAGTGCAGCTCTGGAGTATAATACAGGATGTAACTCAGGAGCTGTACAGGATAAGTAATGTATGTACACAGTGACCCCACCAACAGAATAGTGAGTGCAGCTCTGGAGGATAATACAGGATGTAACTCAGGATCAGTACAGGATAAGTAATATATGTACACAGTGACCTCACCAACAGAATAGTGAGTGCAGCTCTGGAGGATAATACAGGATGTAACTCAGGAGCAGTACAGGATAAGTAATATATGTACACAGTGACTCCACCAGCAGAATAGTGAGTGCAGCTCTGCAGTATAATACAGGATGTAACCCAGGAGCAGTACAGGATAAGTAATGTATGTACACAGTGACACCACCAGCAGACTAGTGAGTGCAGCTCTGGGGTATAATATAGGATGTAACTCAGGAGCTGTACAGGATAAGTAATGTGTGTACACAGTGACTCCACCAGCAAAATAGTGAGTGCAGCTCTGGAGTATAATACAGGATGTAACTCAGGATCAGTACAGGATAAGTAATGTATGTACACAGTGACTCCACCAGCAGAATAGTGAGTACAGCTCTGGGTTATAATACAGGATGTAACTCAGGATCAGTAATGTATGTACACACTGACTCCACCAGCAGAATAGCGAGTACAGCTCTGGAGTATAATACTGGATGTAACTCAGGATCAGTACAGGATAAGTAATGTATGTACACAGTGACTCCAGCAGCAGAATAGCGAGTGCAGCTCTGCAGTATAATACAAGATATGTAATATATGTACACAGTGACTCCACCAGCAGAATAGGGAGTGCAGCTCTGGGGTATAATACAGGATGTAACTCAGGAGCTGTACAGGATAAGTAATATATGTACACAGTGACTCCACCAGCAGAATAGTGAGTGCAGCTCTGCAGTATAATACAGGATGTAACTCAGGAGCAGTACAGGATAAGTAATGTATGTACACAGTGACCCCACCAGCAGAATAGTGAGTGCAGCTCTGGGGTATAATACAGGATGTAACTCAGGATCAGTACAGGATAAGTAATGTATGTACACAGTGACTCCACCAGCAGAACAGTGAGTGCAGCTCTGGGGTATAATACAGGATGTAACTCTTCATACCCTCCAATATGAGATATTCTACAGGCTGCTCTGTAAGCCTATCAGCCACTGTAACAAGGTCCCTTAAAAAAACGGCAACTGGCTTCAGAGCTGCTGGCCTCTGCGGAGTTTCGGACCAGTCGCGCACACACCCATCTAAGCCCTGAAGTGACACAGGGAAAGTTTAACCTTCCTTACAACCCCGATCCTACAGCAATAGTGACCAATCAGGCCTGCACAGAACCCAAAACACAGAGGTGAAAAAAATGCCCCCTGTAAATGTAGACTCGTTCCTCCAATGTCGCGTGTTCCAAGATAAGACGCCGGGATCTGCAACATATTTACAGCCGTGATCACCCAGCCGTCCACAGAACATTGTAGATCGGTGCGTGTCTGTATACTGCTCCATCTTCTGATGCGCTGGGTGTCAGTCTTTACTGTCATTCGGACATCAGCCTGAGCATACAGTGATATATTGTGTTACCGTGGACTCTTCAGCCCACCACCCCCATGTCTGCTAACCCACCATGTTTCCCCCATCCTCAAGCCCTCCTGCCTTCTCTTGGATTAGTAAAAGTTCAAGGAGTTGTCCAGGTTTAGAAAAGCAGTGCCACCTTTGTTCTTAAGGTTGTGTATGGTATTGCAGCTTAGCGCCACTGCAATACCACACAAAACCCACGGACAAGGATGGCGCTGTGTTTGGAAGAAGGCAGCCATGCTTTTCTAACTCTGGGCATCCCCTTTGAAGGCCCGCAGGGTCCCTGGGACCATATTGTGGTGGTCTTAAGGACAGTAACATCAATATACCCCAATAGGCCAGTAATGGTGCCGGGGTGCGGGCGATCTAGAGATGGAAGTGCTGACTGCCATCCATCACTTTACGGGTTCTGTGGGATTGTAGACGGGAGACCTCTTACTGGCCAACAACCCTGTCTGCAGCGCGGGGCAGAGAGGAGGCCATGCAGCTCGTTAATACTCGGGGATTCCCTGCTAACCCCACATTATATAGCGGTGGGTGAAGTGAACGCATGGTTATTAATTAGCCCTATGGGATTCCTCTCTGACGAGCGCTGATGACTGCCCAGATCAGGCCACTGCATAACAAGACTACACGGGCGCTTGTAGTCTGTAACCATGGAGACACATGGGTTTGCATAGCAGCTGTACAAACTATTCATGGCCTATCTTCAGAATAGGTCAACAATAGTAGATCGGTGGGGTCTGTCGCTTGGGACCCCACTGATTGGCTGTTCTATGAATTGGTATGCTGGTGTACTCAGCTCTGCTCTTACTGCAGAGGTCAGACTTGGCATTGTAGGCCAAGCTCCTATTCATTTAAATGGTAGCTGTGCCTGCAATACCAAGCCTGACCACTGTAGTAAGAACAGAGCTGTCTGCTTCCTGCATAAGTCAGCTCAGTGCACAAAACCAGCAGCAAACAATTGATTGACAGGGGTCCAAGGTGACAAGATGACCATGAAAAGTGGTCAATCCTATTATGACAATTCGCAAAGGTTGCTGCATTATTTTATAAGTTAGAATGGCCAGTTTGATAACAACTACGGCTTTATCTGCTGTAAGAAGTTAAAGGGGTGTTCCCAACTTGGCCGAACATGGCAGACATGGAGCACCATTCACGGAGGCGGCCAGGCTGGGCTTTTTATGCAATTCCCACAGAGATGCGTCATGCAGACAGCGCAGTACAGCGAGCGGCTCCCGAGTTACAGGAACGGTGCTAATCGCTGTGCTACACCATTTGTGCAAGTGCCAGGGGTTTCCATTGGAGCTACGGACGTAGCCGACCTGAGCATAGCAGTCAGGGTAGTAGCGAGGGCCCAGAGGTGGGATCAGCACCTAGCAGACCTCTACCCTGCATCCTGTGACCGGGAGACCCCGCCAGCGGCTCCCACAGCAAGCTTGCATTCAGCTCAGTGTACGGCCCGGAGTGAAAGGACTACAAGAATAAGGTATGCGATACAAAGTATAGGACGGCGGGTCTACCGGCACATGGAGACAGTCAGGCGTCCTACAGCCAGTATATATGTATCCATTCATACTAAGGATATCAGATACATTGTTACATCCCTTCTGCTTTCTTCGCCCATTACCGTTAACCCTGTAAACCACTAAGAGGACTGCAGCAGCCGCACGACTTGTAATGTTGGTTATGGGGACGGACGGGCAGTGAGTTACATCCAGGCGCCCCCTGCTTTACCTACTGAGCTTTATCCGGCTTATCTCCGCCGGCCGGTAAGCAGTATTTGTCAGAGGAGTCACCTTGTGAGGAAATACTGCAGAAAACTCGTCACTAATAGACGTATGGCAGCGAGCGGCGGTCAGCTGTGAGGGGCTGAGATAGCAGCTGTATCCTTGGTGTCCACGCTGAGATTTAGGTTGTACTCTCACATTACTTCACTAAGCACAACCCACCGGCCAGATCAGTAAACCTCCTGCCTCGTACTGTGTGGCCCCTCAGGACCCGCGCTGCTATCAGCCTCCATGGATCGGACGTCTTCTCCAGCACATCCCACAGAGGCTCCATCCCCTTCATCTCTCTGTCCTGTTCCTGAGCAGTTCCTGCAGTGCCGCACATTATCCTGCAGGGGGCGCTGATGTGAGGGGGTACTCATCCGTACAATGTTAGGTAGGTGTGATATCCAGGTGCCAGGACCCAGCAGAACATATCCAATCACACTGTCTGCTGGCTTGTCTTCCTCCCATCCTGGCCCCAGGTAAGAAACGCTCTTTTCTCCTTAGTTTATAGTTGCTCTCCCTAAGTGAGGAGTCTCAAATGGCCATGCACACTCCTCTGGGTAATATGCAAATAAGGGAGAAGGAATAAATCCTCCACAGCGCCACCTATTGAAAGGCAGCATTCCTTCAAGTCAAAGTCAGACTTTTCATACAAGCCTTGTTACTTGTTTAATTCCCAGTCACTGTAACAAGGCTTGTATAAAAAGTCTGACTATGAGTTGAAGGAATGCTGCCTTTCAATAGGTGGCGCTGCATAGGTCCCAGGTAAGTGACGCTCCCAGCTGGCCGCACGATGTAACAGCAATCTGGGTCCATCTGACCAGGAGATGTTTCCCCGCTGCTCAGTGATATAAGAGAACAGAGATTGGAGCTGCAGGAAGATCATTTGCAATTTTACCGATGCATTTTGGGAAGAGCAAAGAATCAATGCAAGCGGGCAGATTGCTGGGATTAGCCGGGTCTAGCTGCTCGGAGGACATCACCAGACCGCACGTCTACAGCGTGCCAAGTTGTACACTTAGGCCTCCCTCACACGGGGCGCTTTATACAGCGTTTAGCGCTGCCTTTTCAGCCCAGTGCTAAACGCTGTACAACTCTCCCATTCATTTCAATGGGGCTGCTCACACAGGGCTGATAACGCTGCGCTTTGACAGCGATGCAAGTTCTATTTTGGGGCGTTTTCAGCCCTGCGTCGCCCATTAAAATAAATGGGCAGCGGTTTCAGCACTGCTAAAAACGCGGCAACACTTGGTGCCGCGTTTTTGGCAGCGTTAACTGCTTGCCGATTTTCGGGGTGAGGGCTTGCAATAGAAGCCCTACCCCGAAAATCAGTCCCAGCTAGGCTAGAGGAAAAAAAAAGAAAGTAATACTTGCCTAGCCGCTGCAGTCCGGGTCACGGCCGCTGGTTTCTGCCGCTCATCCGGGCTTCTCCAACACTCACAAGTCTATTGCCATAGGCCAGGTTTGAGAACCCCGCCTCCAGCAATAGAGTGCTCTGATTGGTTGTCGGCGCGCTCGATGCCCAATCACAGCCCTTCATTGACTGTCTCAACCAATCAGCGCCGGCAAGTTCTCATTGGCTGAGACAGTCAATGAAGGGCTGTGATTGGGCATCGAGCCAGCACCGACAACCAATCACAGCACTCTGTTGCTGGAGGCGGGGTTCTCAAACTTGGCCTACGGCAATAGACTTGGAAGTGCAGAGGAAGCCCGGATCAGCGGCAGAGACAAGCGGCCGCAACCCGGACTGCAGCGGCTAGGTGAGTATTGCTTTTTTAAAATCTTTTTAAGCATCCTTGGCTGCGTTTTCAGCCAAGCTGAAGACGCAGCCAAAACGCTGGCATAAAGTATGGCAGCGCTGCTGAAACGGGGCGGAGTCTGCAGTAAACGCAGCATTGAAAAACGCTGCATTTCTGCAAACACCCTGTGTGAGGGAGGCCTTACTAGTATGTTCACTATCAGTAATAACTTCACTACAATTCTTGACTTTTAGAAGTTTGGAAGTGGACATTATTTGACAACATGGAAAAGCAGAGGACCATATGGTGAGCTGCAACGTATGCTACATGTTTACGGACCGACCAGAGGAAAAGCCAAACTGTCTCTACTGGAGGAAAGGTGCAGAGTCTTCAGGAGAGAATAGATACATTGTAACTCATTAAGCAGAAGAAAGTCTTCAAAATGTTAAAGTAAACAAACTGTCCAGCATATCTGCAGAAGCCGAGGAATGGAAGCATGTGACCCAAAGAAACCGGAGGATCAGAAGTCAGCCAGCACCCATACTACTCGGGAACCGGTACCAGGTTCTCATGCATGGGGGGCTGGTGATGGTTCCTGAGCAGAAGGAGAAAGAGGTACAACAAGAAATGACTCTACCCACAAAGAGCAGAGGAGAAAGAGGTACAACAAGAAATGACTCTACCCACAAAGAGCAGAGGAGAAAGAGGTACAGCAAGAAATGACTCCACCCACAAAGAACAGAGGAGAAAGAGGTACAACAAGAAATGACTCTACCCACAAAGAACAGAGGAGAAAGAGGTACAGCAAGAAATGACTCTACCCACAAAGAGCAGAGGAGAAAGAGGTACAGCAAGAAATGACTCTACCCACAAAGAGCAGAGGAGAAAGCGGTACAGCTAGAAATGACTCTACCCACAAAGAACAGAGGAGAAAGAGGTACAGCAAGAAATGACTCTACACACAAAGAACAGAGCAGAGGAGAAAGAGGTACAGTAAGAAATGACTCTACCCACAAAGAACAGAGGAGAAAGAGGTACAGCAAGAAATGACTCTACCCACAAAGAACAGAGGAGAAAGAGGTACAGCAAGAAATGACTACCCACAAAGAGGAGAGGAGAAAGAGGTACAGCAAGAAATGACTCTACCCACAAAGAGGAGAGGAGAGGAGAAAGAGGTACAGCAAGAAATGACTCTACCCACAAAGAACAGAGGAGAAAGAGGTACAGCAAGAAATGACTCTACCCACAAAGAGCAGAGCAGAGGAGAAAGAGGTACAGCAAGAAATGACTCTACCCACAAAGAGGAGAGGAGAAAGAGGTACAGCAAGAAATGACTCTACCCACAAAGAGGAGAGGAGAAAGAGGTGCAGCAAGAAATGACTGTAACCACAAAGAACAGAGGAAAGAGAGGTACAGCAAGAAATGACTCTACCCACAAAGAACAGAGCAGAGGAGAAAGAGGTACAGCAAGAAATGACTCTACCCACAAAGAGCAGAGGAGAAAGAGGTGCAGCAAGAAATGACTGTAACCACAAAGAGGAGAGGAGAAAGAGGTGCAGCAAGAAATGACTCTACCCACAAAGAGCAGAGGAGAAAGAGGTACAGCAAGAAATGACTCTACCTACAAAGAGGAGAGGAGAAAGAGGTCCAGCAAGAAATGACTCTACCCACAAAGAACAGAGGAAAAAGAGGTACAGCAAGAAATGACTCTACCCACAAAGAATAGAGCAGAGGAGAAAGAGATACAGCCTGAAATGACTCTACCCACAAAGAGCAGAGGAGAAAGAGGTACAGCAAGAAATGACTCTACCCACAAAGAGCAGAGGAGAAAGAGGTACAGCAAGAAATGACTCTACCCACAAAGAGCAGAGGAGAAAGAGGTGCAGCAAGAAATGACTCTACCCACAAAGAACAGAGCAGAGGAGAAAGAGGTCCAGCAAGAAATGACTCTACCCACAAAGAACAGAGGAGAGGAGAAAGAGGTACAGCAAGAAATGACTCTACCCACAAAGAACAGAGGAGAGGAGAAAGAGGTACAGCAAGAAATGACTCTACCCACAAAGAACAGAGGAGAGGAGAAAGAGGTACAGCAAGAAATGACTCTACCCACAAAGAACAGAGGAGAGGAGAAAGAGGTACAGCAAGAAATGACTCTACCCACAAAGAACAGAGGAGAGGAGAAAGAGGTACAGCAAGAAATGACTCTACCCACAAAGAACAGAGGAGAGGAGAGGAGAGAACAACAGAAAGGACACCATTGTAGGCATTTACTATAGGCCGCCTGGACAAGCAGAAGATATGGAGGAACTCTTTCTACATCAGATGGCCAAGCTCTCAAAGAAGCCCAACATAGTGATCATGGGAGATTTTACCCATCCAGACATTTGTTGGGAATCTCTCAGGTAAAAGTAATGGATCCAACAGATTCTTATCCGCTCTTGTGACAACTTTATCTTCCAGAAGGTAGAAGAGAAAACAAGGGGATCTGCTATCTTGGACCTAATTCTTACCATCAGGGAGGGAATGGTTGGGAAGTAAGGGTGGCTGGGACCTTAGGAGGCAGTGATCATGCTATCCTTGGATGTTGGATAACAAGGGGAGGAAGACCTGAGAAGACTCAGACCTCAAGGTTGGATTTCAGAAAGGCAGATTTTAGTGAACTCAGAAAGAGGAAGAATCCAATGGCTGGATGTTCTTAAGGACAGAAATGACCAAGAAGGTTGGGAAATATTGTGAAATGAGATTCTCAAAGCACAATCGTTACCAATCCCTAAAAGAAGGAAGAATGGGAAGCATTTAAAGAGACCAGGATGGATGAACACAGAACTTGTACACATGTTAAAGAGGAAGAAAAATATGTTTATCAAATGGAAAGAGGGGGAAAATATCTAAAGAAGAATATAATGGGGTCTGCAGAAACTGTAGGGCAAGTGTCAGAAAAGATAAAGATGATAATGATCTGAGGCTTGTAAGAGAGGCCAAAAGCAATAAAAAGGATTTGGGGGTCAAAAGAAAAAGAAAAGTCCAAGATACTACTGGATGCTTACAGGATGAAAATGGTGAATTGGTTAAGAATGATGTTGAGAAGAACGAACTATTAAATTCCTATTTTGTATCTGTTTTCTCTCAGAAAGTAGATGGAACATCAGCTGACTTCCCTGTGCTATTGGGGGAATAAAAGAATGCAGGCTATCTGTAAGCAGAGAGATGGTGAGGGAACACTTAGCTAACTTAAATTAATTTAAGTCCCAAGGCCCAGATGATTATATCCTCGGATACTAAAAAAAGCAGTGGAGGTAATTGCTGAACCACTCGCCATAATCTTTGAAAATACCTGGAGAACAGGAGAAGTCCCAGAAGATTGGAAAAGGGCAAATGTTGTCCCTATCTTCAAAAAAGGGAAGAAGATGGATCCAGGAAACTACAGGCCTGTGAGTCTGACTTCTATACCGGGAAAGATCTTTGAACAAATAATTAAACAGCATGTAAGCAAGTACTTGGATAAGAATGGAGTAATTAACCAGAGCCAGCATGGGTTTGTAACAAACAAGTCACGCCAGACGAATCTAATGCCCTTCTATGACAGAATCACCGACTGGGCTGATCAGGGAAATGCGGTGGATATAGTATATCTTGACTTTAGTAAAGCATTTGACAAAGTATCTCATACCAGACTTATTGGGAAATGACCAAATATGGGATTGGCAAGGCAACTGTTAGGTGGATTCACAACTGGCTGAGTGATTGTACTCAAAGAGTGGTCATAAATGGCTGCACATCCAAGTGGAAAAAAGTATCAAGTGGGGACCACAAGGCTCTGTCCTGGGCCCATTGTTGGCCAACATTGTTATAAATGATCTGGAGGAGGGAATTGATGGGACACTGATCAAATTTGCCGATGACACAAAGCTAGGAGGGATAGCTAACACTAGGGAAGAGAGAGAGAGGATTCAAAAAGATCCAGAAAAGCTTGCACAGTGGGCGGCAACTAACAGAATGGTATTTAAGAAGGAGAAATGAAAAGTCCTACATCTGGGCAAGAAAAATGAAGAACGCACCTACAGAATGGGGGGAATTGGGCTAAGCAGCAGCACATGTGAAAAAGACTGGGTGTACTAATAGACCATAGACTGAACATGAGTCAACAATGTGATGCAGCAGCCAACAAGGCAAACACAATTCTGGGATGTATTAAGGGAAGCATAGAGTCTAGATCACGTGAGGTCAATATCCCCCTCCACTCTTCCTTAGTCAGACCTCATCTGGAATAATGAGTCCAGTTCTGGGCACCCCACTTTATACAGACATAGACAAACTGGAGCAAGTTCAGAGAAGAGTTACCAGGATGGTGAGCGGTCTGCAAATCATGTCCTATGAGGAACGGTTAAAGGATCTGGGAATGTTTAGCAGAAGAGAAGGCTGAGAGGAGACCTAATAGCGGTCTACAAATATCTGAAGGGCTGTCACAGTGCAGAGGGATCAGCCCTATTCTCATCTGTACAAGGAAAGACTAGAAGCAATGGGATGAAACTGAAAGGGAGGAGACACAGATTAGATATTAGACAGTGAGGGGGATCAATGAGTGGAACAGGTTGCCAAGGAGGGGGGGGAGTTCTCCTTCAATGGAAGTGTTCAGAGGCTGGACAAATATCTGTCTGGGATGATTTAGTGATCCTGCACCGAGCAGGGGGTCGGACCCGATGACCCCGGAGGTCCCTTCCAACTCCACCATCCTAGGATTCTATAACAAGTTTTGCGCTCTTTTGCCCGCTGGAGTCTTTCTGTTCCTCTTAGACACAATGGTGCTGGAACTGGTCGTCCGCTGTTATTCCATCCGTGCGGAGGAACGGCGAGTTGTGCGTTCGGACACGTTAGTTGGAGCTCCAGCGTTGTATTCAGCTGACTGTGCAGCCTGTTGGTCAGAACGATTCCTGACATCCTCCTCCGACCCCTTTCAGTGATGAGTTGCTTCCGTCCACAGGATCCCCTTTCGCTGGATGTTTTCCTCGATTGCGCCATTCTGTGTATATTTACCATACCGTTACATGAAACCCCCTGCGGTTGGCAGTGAGACCCCGGCTAGTCTAGCACTGATGACCGGCCTCGTTGGAAGTCACTCCGATCGCTGGATCTTCCATCTAATGTGGATTCACACTGAAACTGATCCACGGAAAACTTGTAACGTGATTTTATACCGCACTCCGGGGTCACAGGAAGAATTACCGTACAGGGGGCGCCAATCATGAGAGGGCCAGGTGTCTAATAAAGGGGGCATCAGTGTATACCTGTGTCTAGCTGTGGCAGTATACACATAAGGACTCCGCATAGTACCCATCACATCCATATTTCGGGTGGAGTTCCCCTTACAGATATCTTCTCTCTCGTTCCTCACCATGTTCTATACACTCATGGCGGTACATGTGACTACTGCAGCCAATCACTGGCCTTAGTACAAAAGACTGCCACGGCCAGCGATTGGCTGCGGCAGCCACATGTATCCACACTACGCGCCTGTAGCCCTTCACACAAAGAGCAGTAGGAGGCACCGCAGCAGCCCGGAACCTATCAGGTAATTCTACGACATTTCCCCAGACCCGTTCGCCGCTGATCTTCATCTGCCCCTGGACAGGAGAAGTAACGCCGTGACTCCCCGAGCGCTCCGCCAAGAGACCTTCCACCTATGTACATGTGAGAGTGCAGGGTCATAGGAGCACGGAGGTAGGTGCGGTCACGGAGGTCATCACTTCTTAGTAGAAGGGGGTGACCCGCAATCTTAGCAGTTGTGACCCGCAGCCTCCGCCGCCTGCGACCCCTCCGCCGCCTGCGACCCCTCCGCCGCCTGCGACCCCTCCGCAGGATCTCAGACTAGCTTTATTTTTTCTATTTATGGCAAAAGCACCTGAAAACCTTATTTTCAAACGCCAGAGCAACGGGCAGTGTGACGGCAAATAAGCGTGCGATCGCAGGTCCAACGCGCTGAACACCATACACTCCCGGCTGCTGCTGAGGGACATTATTGGGGAAGATAAAGGGAATATTCATACATGCTGGTGGCTACTAGTGGCTTCCTGGCCATCTTGTGCTTATATAGAGCCTCAATCTGAGCAAACAGCGCTGCAGTATAAAGCATGGGGGTGGAAGAAAGCCACAGCCCAAGACTATGATAAAGAAGAGGATGATCTGAGACTACATCAGGCTCCAAGACTGTGCAGCTGAGTTGGACTCTCCTGAGCAAGCAGAACTGCAGTATAAAGCATGGTGAAAGGACAGAGCAGCACAGCAGACCACATTCACACCTGTGCTGCCGGACGTGCCGGACGCGGACGCAGCGTGACTACATGACAGTCTGCTATGTTGGCGCACGGTGAAGGGGTTGTGCCAACATCTTACAACTCGGACAACCCCTTTAAGGATAGAATCTGTTCCTTATCACGCAGTGCAGGCGGACGCACCGCCACATAGCAGTAACCGGCATCCCATAATCCCGCACTTTGTAATTGGGAATCTCTTACATTGTTATCACCGTCTAATAATCCGGATGTAAGGGACTCACCGCACCGCCACTCTGACATCACCGGTTTATGCATGCTCTTCTGGCAGTACCCCACTCCGTGCAGAGGGGGCGCCACCCTCCATCCGGCTGAACCTTTTAGGACCCACTATTGGGCCTCCAGTGACCGTTCATCTAATCACCCCACAACTCTCATCATATCAGAGATGGAGCCGCATGCCGGCAGCAAAACAACCACAACTACGTCTGGGGCAGACAGTCTTTTGACAAAGAGTGTACCTTGTTGTCCTACGTCTGCTTGCTGTCAGTGAATTGGATCATCATTGTCATTCTGAAGAGAATATATATATATATATACACACACCTCCACATCTTACAGCTGAGGGCTCGCTGCCATTATCTCCGGTACAGAGAATCCGGGACTCCAGACAAGTTACCTGCGCTGATACATTGCAGCAAACCACCAGGACAGGGATCTGCACACATGGCTGGTATAAGCGACTATCGAGTTTAAAAACTTATATGGGCCCCGCTGTAACTGACAAGACGCTTCCACGTAGCGTACGCCTCTTCAGCACCCGGGATAGCGAACCATATCAGAGCCATGCTATAAGAATGTATAGGTGCCAGACGCAGGACAGAAACATATGTAGGCATCAAGACCATCATACAAAAGATAGACAGCTACCAAAACCATCCAACACCCATATAGACTGCAGACCTCGTATACAGCTGGTGCAATCCCTACATAATAGTACCAGAGACAGTCTGTAAAGATGTATGGGTGCTGGGCCAATCACATATATAATAAACGTACAGAACAGATCCTCCAACCATCTATAGGTATAGACAAACTATAAAGGTAAGGGGTGGATGCTATATGGTGGAGGTATAGACGCGTACCGTAAAGATATAGGAGTGCAGGATAGATCTCATAACCATCTATAGGTACACAATGGAGGTACAGACACTATAAACATCTATAGGTAACAGATGCAACCTACAACAATTTATAGGGGGTATAGAAACACTATAAAGATACAAGACATCCTCTAAGCATCTATAGGCACATGTACTCTAAGTAGAAGCATCCTATAGCCATCTCTAGGTGCACATACTGCATGTACAGATGCATCCTCTACCCATCTATAGGTCCACGTACAGTATGTACAGGCACATCCAGTACCCATCTATATGAGCACATAATGTATGTAGAGATGCATCCTCTATCTATAGGTCCATGTACGGTATGTACAGACACATCATTTACCCATCTATAGGTCCACGTACGGTATGTACAGATGCATCCTCTACCCATCTATAGGTCCACGTACGGTATGTACAGGCACATCCAGTACCCATCTATATGAGCACATATGTAGAGATGCATCCTCTATCTATAGGTCCATGTACGGTATGTACAGACACATCATTTACCCATCTATAGGTGCACATACTGCATGTACTGACACGTCCTCTACTCATCCATAGGTCCATGTACGGTATGTACAGATGTGTCCTCTACCCATCTCTAGGTCCATGTACGGTATGTACAGACACATCATTTACCCATCTATAGGTGCACATACTGTATGTACAGACACAACCTCTAGCCATCTATAGGTCCACGTAAGGTATGTACAGATGTGTCCTCTACCCATCTCTAGGTCCATGTACGGTATGTAGACACATCATTTACCCATCTATATGAGCACATAATGTATGTAGAGATGCATCCTCTATCTATAGGTCCACGTACGGTATATAGACACATCATTTACCCATCTATAGGTACAGACACATCCTCTAGCCATCTATAGGTCCACGTACGGTATGTACAGATGTGTCCTCTACCCATCTATAGGTCCATGTACGGTATGTACTGACATCTACCTATCTATAGGTGCACATACTGTATGTAAAGAAACATGTACCCATCTATAGGTCCACGTATGGTATGTACAGACACATACTCTATCCATCTATGGGTGCACATACTGTATGTACAGACATCCTCTACCTATCTATAGGTCCACATATGGTATGCACAGACATCTACCCATCTATAGGTCCGCGTACAGTATGTACAGACACATGCTCTACACATCTATAGGTGTGCATACTGTATGTACCGACACATCCTGTACCAATCTATAGGTGCACATACTGTATGTACAGACACATCATGTACCTATCTATAGGTCCACATATGGTATGCACAGACATCTACCCATCTATAGGTCCGCGTACAGTATGTACAGACACATGCTCTACCCATCTATAGGTGCACATACTGTATGTACAGACACATCATGTACCTATCTATAGGTCAACATACCATGTGTACAGACACATCCTCTACCCATCTATAGGTGCACACACTGTATGTACAGACACATCCTCTACCCATCTATAGGTGCACACACTGTATGTACAGACACATCCTCTACCCATCTATAGGTGCACATGTCAACGTATGGTATGTACAGACACATCCTCTACCAATCTATAGGTCCACGTACGGTATGTACTGACACGTCCCCTACTCATCCATAGGTCCATGTACGGTATGTACAGACATCCTCTACTCATCTATAGGTCCACGTACGGTATGTACTGACACGTCCCCTACTCATCCATAGGTCCACGTACGGTATGTACTGACATGCACAGATAAGTGACATTTCCTCTCACCTCTTCCAGCACGGTGATGGAGTTCCGGCAGCTCTGCAGTCTGGTGGTGAAGCTGGAGGTGGTCGGTGAATTGTAATCCTCTGTGGTCTCCGAAATAAACTCTGATACGGAGATCTGATCCGGCATCCTAGCCATAGGGACACAAAAACACAAGCTGATGAGGAAATGAGAAGGAGAGGAGGTCCATGAGGGGAGGGGAGAGCGGAGGGAGGGGAGGCCGCCGCCGAGAGCCCTCCATAACATGCAGAGCAAGATGTGGGGAGGAGGGAGCAGACAATGACCGCCGCAAAACCCTAGGAAACTGCACCCAGCATCAGCATGTGCAAAACCCACCCGTCATCCCGCATGCACTGCAGCACCTCCGCAGCCCCCCGGGGGGCCGCGCTCACAGCATGCACTAATCCACAGCCAGACGGAGAATTACAGATGGTGACGCTGCAACCGCAGCTAAAGGTCAGGACAGGCCAGCGGCTGCACAACAGGGTCCTGGATGGGAGGCAGCAATGGAAAGTCACAGATGCAGCAGAGCTGGGACCACGGGCGTAGAACATACCTTACTGTTACATAGGACTGCAAGCAAACCCCACCGCAGGGGTCTAACAGCGAGCTGAGCCTGTCACATGTAGGGACTGCAATGCAACGTCAGGTGTGGCAAAGTGGAGTTTGGCACATATAGTAGAGCTGTGTTTGTCTTTTAGCATAACCCACCAAGGTGTTTCATAGGGCTGCAGGCTGGGGCTGCCAAAGCCGTGTTTGGCATTAATGACATGGCCATATATTTAGTCCTGTTCTCGTGGACCAGCGTGAGGGGCTCTGTGAATAAGCCCCAACACACCTCAGCACTGCAGCCGTCCGCGGGCCTGATAGCTGGTAATCCCAGCTCTGCTACATCTGACAGTGAAGAAGTTCAATCAATTGCTGGGCCTTCCTAATGTGCAGAGAAGCCAGCTCTAATGGGGAGAAGGGCCGAGATAATGAACATCTGCACAATGGGGAGCATTTAATGAATAGCAGCAGCCAGAGCCGAACTCCTCATGCATCACATCTATGGCAGCGGAACGAGGACACCGCCAAAACAGAAGCTGCCGTCCCCACGTACAGCGCAGCACACACCATTACCCCATACATGATCCTCCTGCACAAGGCGGGTGCAACGGCGCCCCCCATAGAGCACATGTGGGATTACTAGTGGGGGTCCCAGGGGTGGGAGGTTGCCGAGGGCCGCAGCACTTCCCCTCTACCCACATGTACATGGATGATGCTCCCAGACAACAAATAACAGGCCAGTTAAAGAAATTTAGATTTTTAAGTTTTCCTATTGAAATACCATGCGATGCTCACACACGCTAAAAACGGGCGCGAAAACCGCGTGTGCTGCGGGTCTCACAAACTGCATCGCACTCACAAGGAAAGGGTGCATGCCCCCTGCTACACCAACGACTCCACCGACACCAGGGGCACATGACCACTGCAGCCAATCACCAAGCAACATGTCTCGTTGTCGGGAAGAGGCAGGAAATGGGGTGAGGCGACTATTACCCTTACTAGGAATTAATAGGAAATTATAGTACCAGTATTTCTGATGGCGCAATGCACCAGGCAGCTCTGCTACGCGCATGTCACACGCAGCTCTGCTACGCGCATGTCACACGCAGCTCTGCTACGCGCATGTCACACGCAGCTCTGCTACGCGCATGTCACACGCAGCTCTGCTACGCGCATGTCACACGCAGCTCTGCTACGCGCATGTCACACGCAGCTCTGCTACGCGCATGTCACACACAGCTCTGCTACGCGCATGTCACACACAGGTCTGCTACGCGCATGTCACACACAGCTCTGCTACGTGCATGTCACACACAGCTCTGCTACGTGCATGTCACACACAGCTCTGCTACATTGCTTTCGCATATGAACTGCATGTGTTTTATGAGCTGGTGGCTGCGGTAACGTCGTGCTTTGTCATTGTGTATGTAGGCTGCATTAGCTTCAGGCAGCGGTGAACCCCCCTGTGTTGACATGTTTGCACGACAGCGACGGTTAGTCTCACCACTGGACAACGGCTGACGATTAGATGAAGGCTGGACCGGTGTTGGCGGCATTAGCACTGGAGATGACATCATATAACGGTCAGGAGACGTGAAGATAGCGGGGAACGACGAGGCTCCAATGTTGTTGGTCAATATGCACAGCCAGCCATGTATGTGTAAAGGACCTGTGGTGACGTCACAGTCATGTGATCAGGGGGCGGGGCTAAGAGCCGATATGTGTAAATTTGTGAGGTGTTATTTATTGGAGGTGTGCGGCAGTCTGAAAACCAGCTACAAATTTCCGGACTGAATACTGCTGTATCCATAGCAACTGAGGCCACAGGGGTTTGTGGGGAATGTAGTCCACCCATAATCCCTCATTCAACTCAGAGACAATGTGACTGATCACATGACGGTGACATCACAGATCCTGTCAGCAAACGAGCTATGTGGACATTTGTGAGAGGTCATTTATTGGAGTCTTCACACAGGGGTGCAGCTGTCTCACAACCAGCTACAAACTGCCAGACTGAGGACTGCTGTATCCATAGCAACTGAGGCTGCAGTGGTTTGTGGGGGATGTAGTCCACCCATAATCCCTCATTCAGTACACAAGCATAAAGGATCTGTGATGTCAGCGTCATGTGATCAGGAGGTGGAGCTAAGAGCCAGTAACTGACATCACAGGTGCGGTCAGGCTCTGCATGTAACTCATACGTGACACACGGATTGGGCGGACAAGTGGTGGTTAGTAGTTTGATCATTCCACCATGCAGGACAGGTTCTAGTCATTTAGGGGGCGGAATGACCCCTGTAATAGCTAGAATGAAGGGTCTCTAGCTGTCAGTGGGGGGTTCGAGAGCCTGCGCCCAGAACCTCTGACAGTACCTACAAGTCCTTCAGCCATATCCTTCTATCCAATGTGTCACTGGCTTCTCCAGACCCCTGAATGGCAATTCTGCCTGCAAAGTGAATAACCTGCGCCCCCCGCGCCCCCGGTGAAGGCCCTATTCACAGGCCCGATAGCAAGTGTAATCACGCACTGTGCAAGACACCCCACGTGGCAAGTCCCCCTCTCCTGCGTGAATCCCACCAACACGGGACCTGCTCAGCTTTTTGGTCTCGCACCAAGTGTGAGGAAAATTGTCCGTGTAAGTTAACCCACTGAACACAACATACAAGAACGGAGCATCACGCAAACACGCAACACGGCCCCACTACCTATTCAGAAGAGTAGGAGTAAGGCGACAACGGCGGCCATACTGGTTGTCACCCAGCCTTACAAGCATCACATGAAGGGTTCATTCACACGGACGGAAGCATTCTCAGTCGGTGTATTTGTACCATATTGGGTTTTTCCCCTGTATGCAGCCTGACTGATTTCTCCTGCCTTCATGGGTATCCACTACGCATTTATGCCATCCCATTCACTTGAACAGGCAATTCCAATATATATATATATATATATATATATATATATATATATATATATATATATATATATATATATATATATATATATATATATATATATATATATATATATATATATATATATATATATATATATATATATATATATATATATAAAGCTGAAAGCCCTCACTCACTGACTGACTCACTGGCCAAAAGTTCTCCAACTGCCCGATGTCGTAGAAACATGAATTTTGGCACGAGCATAGATTATCTCCAAAATAGGAAATGTAATTGGGTCCCAACTCGATTATTCAATTCTAGCGCAAAAGAATTGGCGTCAAAATTTACCGTACATAATCTAAATCTCTCACTTTCCAATGTCATAGAAACTTAAAACTTGGCACGAGCATTGATTATGTCATAAATAGGAAAACCTAATGGGTCCCAACTCCATTATTCAATTCTATGTGCAAAAGAATTAGCGTCCAAATTTTACGTACGGAATCTAATTCTTTCACTTCCCGGTGTCATAGAAACTCGAAATTAGGCATGAGCATTGATTATGTCATAAATAGGAAAAGCTAATGGGTCCCAACTCGATTATTCAATTCTAAGCGCAAAAGAATTAGCGTCCAAATTTTACGTATGGAATCTAATTCTCTCACTTCCTGATGTCATTTTATATAAAGGAAACGTCGCATGGTTACCTCCCCGTGGCGTTTCCTGGGTAACACAGAGAACTATGCAAAATGGTGAACATATGTTTTTCCTCAGTATCTCTAAAGTAACCACGACTTCATAAGATTTACCGTGTGAACACCAGATAAACAACAGTACCAAATTAACTCGGGCGAAGCCGGGTATATCAGCTAGTAGGGTATATATATATATATATAACTCAGGTGAAGCCGGGTATATCAGCTAGTCTTTAATATGGGACAAAATAGCACTCGGAATTTACATGCATGAAGGAGACAAAAAAAATAGCATCTCTGAGCACCGCAATGCAAATCAATACGGTTTAAACGTACTATGTGTGTATGTGTATGTATATGCAAACATTTACGCTAGCACGGAACGCACAAACGCCCAACACTATGACACCAGGACATACTGGCGAGTTTAATTTAAAGGGCCTGTAAAGGGGTTGTCCAGGTCTGACCAACAAGACAGCTCACCCACAGTTGACCGGCTGAACCCCCAGCAATCAGCGGCTATCACATTGTTGCAGCGCCGCACGCTGTAGCGCCCTAGATGCTTTAGCATTAAATACAATGATAGATGCATTCACATCACCAGACCGAGCGCAGCAATGTGTACACTGCTGTCCACAGCGGCGGCCCCCACCTAGTCATGACCCCGTGGGAGGAGAGTTCTGTCACGGACAATCCCTTTAAGTGCGGGATCATATAACAGGAGGAGGTCGGCGGACGCTGCACATTCCTGATGACACGCGCCCTCCGCTTACAGTCCTGCCACATCACTGCGATGCAGTCCATACCCACACAACACACGTGCCAAGTATGCGGCACTGCCAGGGAAATCCCTCACTGACTCGACTGAAGGTGAGCCATTCATCGGCACGAGGCACAGACGACACGCAAACTACATGCAACAGGCAGAGTACATCCAGTGTAACAGTCCCTGGCAGCAGACCGATACAATGTAGCAAACTGGCAACACCACAGGGAGAGCCCAGCTGCAGATGGGGGGAACTAGAAAGGACACAAGTGCAGCAGACCCTCAGCGCAGCAGGTTTTAAGTCTCAAGAGGTTCCAGTTCACCGACAGCAAGCAGAGATCTTAACTAGGAATATTGAAGGAAGGCTATTAGAAATATTAACAAACAGTTTGAAAATAGGAGGCAAACAGCAGCATTCATGTGAAGGGGCGCCCGCACGGCATGTGTCCCAGCGGGTCCCCGCCCATCCGATGCTCACGGTGTACGGACGGGATACGCTGTCCACTGCCAGGTGGGCCCCAGAATCTCGCATGCAACTTTAATGTCCGTGTGACTGTGCCCTAAAGGTAGTCTGCAACAACGTACCAGCATCAGCTCCCACGTCAGCAGCTGGGGGGGTGCAGTCACTATATACATATATACATACATGTCAGCAGCTGGGGGTGCAGTCACTATATACATATATACATACATGTCAGCAGCTGGGGGGCGCAGTCACTATATACATATATACATGTCAGCAGCTGGGGGGTGCAGTCACTATATACATACATGTCAGCAGCAGGGGGGATGCAGTCACTATATACATATATACATACATGTCAGCACCTGGGGGGTGCAGTCACTATATACATACATGTCAGCAGCTGGGGGGTGCAGTCACTATATACATATATACATGTCAGCAGCTGGGGGGTGCAGTCACTATATACATATATACATACATGTCAGCAGCTGGGGGGCGCAGTCACTATATACATATATACATGTCAGCAGCTGGGGGGTGCAGTCACTATATACATATATACATACATGTCGCAAGCTGGGGGTGCAGTCACTATATACATATATACATACATGTCAGCAGCTGGGGGGTGCAGTCACTATATACATATATACATACATGTCAGCAGCTGGGGGGTGCAGTCACTATATACATATATACATACATGTCAGCAGCTGGGGGGTGCAGTCACTATATACATATATACATACATGTCAGCAGCTGGGGGGTGCAGTCACTATATACATATATACATACATGTCAGCAGCTGGGGGGGTGCAGTCACTATATACATATATACATACATGTCAGCAGCTGGGGGTGCAGTCACTATATACATATATACATACATGTCAGCAGCTGGGGGTGCAGTCACTATATACATATATACATACATGTCAGCAGCTGGGGGGGTGCAGTCACTATATACATATATACATACATGTCAGCAGCTGGGGGTGCAGTCACTATATACATATATACATACATGTCAGCAGCTGGGGGTGCAGTCACTATATACATACATGTCAGCAGCTGGGGGGGGGGCAGTCACTATATACATATATACATACATGTCAGCAGCTGGGGGGTACAGTCACTATATACATATATACATACATGTCAGCAGCTGGGGGGTGCAGTCACTATATACATATATACATACATGTCAGCAGCTGGGGGTGCAGTCACTATATACATATATACATATCAGCAGCTGGGGGTGCAGTCACTATATACATATATACACACATGACAGCAGCTGGGGGGGGTGCAGTCACTATATACATATATATACACATGTCAGCAGCTGGGGGTGCAGTCACTATATACATACATGTCAGCAGCTGGGGGCACAGTCACTATATACATATATACATACATGTCAGCAGCTGGGGGGGGGTGCAGTCACTATATACATACATGTCAGCAGCTGGGGGTGCAGTCACTATATACATATATACATGTCAGCAGCTGGGTGGGGGGGGCAGTCACTATATACATATATACATGTCAGCAGCTGGGGGGGGTGCAGTCACTATATACATATATACATACATGTCAGCAGCTGGGGGTGCAGTCACTATATACATACATGTCAGCAGCTGGGGGTGCAGTCACTATATACATACATGTCAGCAGCAGGGGGGGTGCAGTCACTATATACATATATACATACATGTCAGCAGCTGGGGGGGGGTGCAGTCACTATATACATACATGTCAGAAGCTGGGGGCGCAATCACTATATACATATATACATACATGTCAGCAGCTGGGGGCGCAATCACTATATACATACATGTCAGCAGCTGGGGGGTGCAGTCACTATATACAGATATACATACACGTCAGCAGCTGGGGGTGCAGTCATTATATACATATATACATACATGTCAGCAGCTGGGGGTGCAGTCACTATATACATATATACATACATGTCAGCTCCTGGGGGGGGGGTGCAGTCACTATATACATATATACATACATGTCAGCAGCTGGGGGGGGGTGCAGTCACTATATACATATATACATACATGTCAGCAGCTGGGGGTGCAGTCACTATATACATATATACATACATGTCAGCAGCTGGGGGCGCAGTCACTATATACATATATACATACATGTCAGCAGCTGGGGGCGCAATTACTATATACATATATACATACATGTCAGCAGCTGGGGGGTGCAGTCACTATATACATATATACATACATGTCAGCAGCTGGGGGGTGCAGTCACTATATACATATATACATACATGTCAGCAGCTGGGGGGTGCAGTCACTATATACATATATACATACATGTCAGCACCTGGGGGGTGCAGTCACTATATACATATATACATACATGTCAGCAGCTGGGGGTGCAGTCACTATATACATATATACATACATGTCAACAGCTGGGGGGGGTGCAGTCACTATATACATATATACATACATGTCAGCAGCTGGGGGGTGCAGTCACTATATACATATATCCATACATGTCAGCAGCTGGGGGGTGCAGTCACTATATACATATATCCATACATGTCAGCAGCTGGGGGGTGCAGTCACTATATACATACATGTCAGCAGCTGGGGGGTGCAGTCACTATATACATACACACACGTCAGCAGCTGGGGGGTGCAGTCACTATATACATACATGTCAGCAGCTGGGGGCGCAGTCACTATATACATACATGTCAGCAGCTGGGGATGCAGTCACTATATACATATATATACATACATGTCAGCAGCTGGGGGGGTGCAGTCACTATACACATATATATATATATATGCATGTCAGCAGCTGGGGGGTGCAGTCACTATATACATATATATATATACATACATGTCAGCAGCTGGGGGGGTGCAGTCACTATATACATATATACATACATGTCAGCACCTGGGGGGTGCAGTCACTATATACATATATACATACATGTCAGCAGCTGGGGGGTGCAGTCACTATATACATATATACATACATGTCAGCACCTGGGGGGTGCAGTCACTATATACATATATACATACATGTCAGCAGCTGGGGGTGCAGTCACTATATACATATATACATACATGTCAACAGCTGGGGGGGGTGCAGTCACTATATACATATATACATACATGTCAGCAGCTGGGGGGTGCAGTCACTATATACATATATCCATACATGTCAGCAGCTGGGGGGTGCAGTCACTATATACATACATGTCAGCAGCTGGGGGGTGCAGTCACTATATACATACACACACGTCAGCAGCTGGGGGGTGCAGTCACTATATACATACATGTCAGCAGCTGGGGGCGCAGTCACTATATACATACATGTCAGCAGCTGGGGATGCAGTCACTATATACATATATATACATACATGTCAGCAGCTGGGGGGGTGCAGTCACTATACATATATATATATATGCATGTCAGCAGCTGGGGGGTGCAGTCACTATATACATATATATATACATACATGTCAGCAGCTGGGGGGGTGCAGTCACTATATACATATATATATATATACATACATGTCAGCAGCTGGGGGGGTGCAGTCACTATATACATATATATATATACATACATGTCAGCAGCTGGGGGGGTGCAGTCACTATATACATATATATATACATACATGTCAGCAGCAGGGGGGGTGCAGTCACTATATACATATATATACATACATGTCAGCAGCTGGGGGGTGCAGTCACTATATACATACATGTCAGCAGCTGGGGGGTGCAGTCACTATATACATACATGTCAGCACCTGGGGGGTGCAGTCACTATATACATATATACATACATGTCAGCACCTGGGAGGTGCAGACACTATATACATATATACATACATGTCAGCAGCTGGGGGGGTGCAGTCACTATATACATACATGTCAGCAGTTGGGGGCGCAATCACTATATACATATATGTCAGCAGCTGGGGGGGCGCAGTCACTATATACATACATGTCAGCAGTTGGGGGCGCAATCACTATATACATATATACATACATGTCAGCAGCTGGGGGGTGCAGTCACTATATACATACATGTCAGCAGCCGGGGGGTGCAGTCACTATATACATATATACATACATGTCAGCAGCTGGGGGGTGCAGTCACTATATACATATATACATACATGTCAGCAGCAGGGGGGGGGTGCAGTCACTATATACATATATACATACATATATGTCAGTAGCTGGGGGGGTGCAGTCACTATATACATATATACATACATGTCAGTAGCTGGGGGTGCAGTCACTATATACATACATGTCAGAACCTGGGGGATGCAGTCACTATATACATACATGTCAGCAGCTGGGGAGGTGCAGTCACTATATACATACATGTCAGAAGCTGGGGGGGCGCAGTCACTATATACATACATGTCAGCAGTTGGGGGCGCAATCACTATATACATATATATATATACATGTCAGGAGCTGGGGGGTGCAGTCACTATATACATACATGTCAGCAGCCGGGGGGTGCAGTCACTATATACATACATGTCAGCAGCTGGGGGGTGCAGTCACTATATACATATATACATACATGTCAGCAGCTGGGGGGGGTGCAGTCACTATATATATATATATACATACATGTCAGCAGCTGGGGGGGTGCAGTCACTATATACATATATACATACATGTCAGTAGCTGGGGGGTGCAGTCACTATATACATACATGTCAGAACCTGGGGGATGCAGTCACTATATACATACATGTCAGCAGCTGGGGGGTGCAGTCACTATATACATACATGTCAGTACCTGGGGGATGCAGTCACTATATACATATATGTCAGCAGCTGGGGGGGTGCAGTCACTATATACATATATACATACATGTCAGCAGCTGGGGGGGTGCAGTCACTATATACATACATGTCAGCAGCTGGGGGGTGCAGTCACTATATACATACATGTCAGCAGCTGGGGGGTGCAGTCACTATATACATACATGTCAGCAGCTGGGGGTGCAGTCACTATATACATACATGTCAGCAGCTGGGGGGTGCAGTCACTATATACATACATGTCAGCAGCTGGGGGGTGCAGTTACTATATACATATATACATACATGTCAGGACCTGGGGGGTGCAGTCACTATATACATATATACATATATGTCAGCACCTGGGGGGTGCAGTCACTATATACACATATATACATACATGTCAGCACCTGGGGGGTGCAGTCACTATATACATATATACATACATGTCAGCACCTGGGGGGTGCAGTCACTATATACATACATACATACATGTCAGCAGCTGGGGGGGTGCAGTCACTATATACATACATACATGTCAGCAGCTGGGGGGTGCAGTTACTATATACATATATACATACATGTCAGCAGCTGGGGGGTGCAGTCACTATATATATATATATATATATATATATATATATATATATATATATATATATATATATACACATACACACATGTCAGCAGCTGGGGGGGTGCAGTCACTATATACATATATACATACATGTCAGCAGCTGGGGGGGTGCAGTCACTATATACATATATACATACATGTCAGCAGCTGGGGGGGTGCAGTCACTATATACATATATACATACATGTCAGCAGCTGGGGGTGCAGTCACTATATACATATATACATACATGTCAGCAGCTGGGGGGGTGCAGTCACTATATACATATATACATACATGTCAGCAGCTGGGGGCGCAGTCACTATATACATACATGTCAGCAGCTGGGGGGTGCAGACACTATATACATACATGTCAGCAGCTGGGGGGTGCAGTCACTATATACATATATACATACATGTCAGCACCTGGGGGGTGCAGTCACTATATACATACATACATGTCAGCACCTGGGGGGTGCAGTCACTATATACATACATGTCAGCAGCTGGGGGGCGCAGTCACTATATACATACATGTCAGCAGCTGGGGGGCGCAGTCACTATATACATACATGTCAGCAGCTGGGGGGCGCAGTCACTATATACATACATGTCAGCAGCTGGGGGTGCAGTCACTATATACATATATACATACATGTCAGCAGCTGGGGGGCGCAGTCACTATATACATATATACATACATGTCAGCAGCTGGGGGGTGCAGTCACTATATACATACATGTCAGCAGCTGGGGGGTGCAGTCACTATATACATATATACATACATGTCAGCAGCTGGGGGGTGCAGACACTATATACATACATGTCAGCAACTGGGGGGTGCAGTCACTATATACATACATGTCAGCAGCTGGGGGGTGCAGTCACTATATACATATATACATACATGTCAGCACGTGGGGGGTGCAGTCACTATATACATACATGTCAGCAGCTGGGGGGTGCAGTCACTATATACATATATACATGTCAGCAGCTGGGTGGGGGGGGCAGTCACTATATACATATATACATGTCAGCAGCTGGGGGGGGTGCAGTCACTATATACATATATACATACATGTCAGCAGCTGGGGGTGCAGTCACTATATACATACATGTCAGCAGCTGGGGGTGCAGTCACTATATACATACATGTCAGCAGCAGGGGGGGTGCAGTCACTATATACATATATACATACATGTCAGCAGCTGGGGGGGGGTGCAGTCACTATATACATACATGTCAGAAGCTGGGGGCGCAATCACTATATACATATATACATACATGTCAGCAGCTGGGGGCGCAATCACTATATACATACATGTCAGCAGCTGGGGGGTGCAGTCACTATATACAGATATACATACACGTCAGCAGCTGGGGGTGCAGTCATTATATACATATATACATACATGTCAGCAGCTGGGGGTGCAGTCACTATATACATATATACATACATGTCAGCTCCTGGGGGGGGGGTGCAGTCACTATATACATATATACATACATGTCAGCAGCTGGGGGGGGGTGCAGTCACTATATACATATATACATACATGTCAGCAGCTGGGGGTGCAGTCACTATATACATATATACATACATGTCAGCAGCTGGGGGCGCAGTCACTATATACATATATACATACATGTCAGCAGCTGGGGGCGCAATTACTATATACATATATACATACATGTCAGCAGCTGGGGGGTGCAGTCACTATATACATATATACATACATGTCAGCAGCTGGGGGGTGCAGTCACTATATACATATATACATACATGTCAGCAGCTGGGGGGTGCAGTCACTATATACATATATACATACATGTCAGCACCTGGGGGGTGCAGTCACTATATACATATATACATACATGTCAGCAGCTGGGGGTGCAGTCACTATATACATATATACATACATGTCAACAGCTGGGGGGGGTGCAGTCACTATATACATATATACATACATGTCAGCAGCTGGGGGGTGCAGTCACTATATACATATATCCATACATGTCAGCAGCTGGGGGGTGCAGTCACTATATACATATATCCATACATGTCAGCAGCTGGGGGGTGCAGTCACTATATACATACATGTCAGCAGCTGGGGGGTGCAGTCACTATATACATACACACACGTCAGCAGCTGGGGGGTGCAGTCACTATATACATACATGTCAGCAGCTGGGGGCGCAGTCACTATATACATACATGTCAGCAGCTGGGGATGCAGTCACTATATACATATATATACATACATGTCAGCAGCTGGGGGGGTGCAGTCACTATACACATATATATATATATATGCATGTCAGCAGCTGGGGGGTGCAGTCACTATATACATATATATATATACATACATGTCAGCAGCTGGGGGGGTGCAGTCACTATATACATATATACATACATGTCAGCACCTGGGGGGTGCAGTCACTATATACATATATACATACATGTCAGCAGCTGGGGGGTGCAGTCACTATATACATATATACATACATGTCAGCACCTGGGGGGTGCAGTCACTATATACATATATACATACATGTCAGCAGCTGGGGGTGCAGTCACTATATACATATATACATACATGTCAACAGCTGGGGGGGGTGCAGTCACTATATACATATATACATACATGTCAGCAGCTGGGGGGTGCAGTCACTATATACATATATCCATACATGTCAGCAGCTGGGGGGTGCAGTCACTATATACATACATGTCAGCAGCTGGGGGGTGCAGTCACTATATACATACACACACGTCAGCAGCTGGGGGGTGCAGTCACTATATACATACATGTCAGCAGCTGGGGGCGCAGTCACTATATACATACATGTCAGCAGCTGGGGATGCAGTCACTATATACATATATATACATACATGTCAGCAGCTGGGGGGGTGCAGTCACTATACATATATATATATATGCATGTCAGCAGCTGGGGGGTGCAGTCACTATATACATATATATATACATACATGTCAGCAGCTGGGGGGGTGCAGTCACTATATACATATATATATATATACATACATGTCAGCAGCTGGGGGGGTGCAGTCACTATATACATATATATATATACATACATGTCAGCAGCTGGGGGGGTGCAGTCACTATATACATATATATATACATACATGTCAGCAGCAGGGGGGGTGCAGTCACTATATACATATATATACATACATGTCAGCAGCTGGGGGGTGCAGTCACTATATACATACATGTCAGCAGCTGGGGGGTGCAGTCACTATATACATACATGTCAGCACCTGGGGGGTGCAGTCACTATATACATATATACATACATGTCAGCACCTGGGAGGTGCAGACACTATATACATATATACATACATGTCAGCAGCTGGGGGGGTGCAGTCACTATATACATACATGTCAGCAGTTGGGGGCGCAATCACTATATACATATATGTCAGCAGCTGGGGGGGCGCAGTCACTATATACATACATGTCAGCAGTTGGGGGCGCAATCACTATATACATATATACATACATGTCAGCAGCTGGGGGGTGCAGTCACTATATACATACATGTCAGCAGCCGGGGGGTGCAGTCACTATATACATATATACATACATGTCAGCAGCTGGGGGGTGCAGTCACTATATACATATATACATACATGTCAGCAGCAGGGGGGGGGTGCAGTCACTATATACATATATACATACATATATGTCAGTAGCTGGGGGGGTGCAGTCACTATATACATATATACATACATGTCAGTAGCTGGGGGTGCAGTCACTATATACATACATGTCAGAACCTGGGGGATGCAGTCACTATATACATACATGTCAGCAGCTGGGGAGGTGCAGTCACTATATACATACATGTCAGAAGCTGGGGGGGCGCAGTCACTATATACATACATGTCAGCAGTTGGGGGCGCAATCACTATATACATATATATATATACATGTCAGGAGCTGGGGGGTGCAGTCACTATATACATACATGTCAGCAGCCGGGGGGTGCAGTCACTATATACATACATGTCAGCAGCTGGGGGGTGCAGTCACTATATACATATATACATACATGTCAGCAGCTGGGGGGGTGCAGTCACTATATATATATATATACATACATGTCAGCAGCTGGGGGGGTGCAGTCACTATATACATATATACATACATGTCAGTAGCTGGGGGGTGCAGTCACTATATACATACATGTCAGAACCTGGGGGATGCAGTCACTATATACATACATGTCAGCAGCTGGGGGGTGCAGTCACTATATACATACATGTCAGTACCTGGGGGATGCAGTCACTATATACATATATGTCAGCAGCTGGGGGGGTGCAGTCACTATATACATATATACATACATGTCAGCAGCTGGGGGGGTGCAGTCACTATATACATACATGTCAGCAGCTGGGGGGTGCAGTCACTATATACATACATGTCAGCAGCTGGGGGGTGCAGTCACTATATACATACATGTCAGCAGCTGGGGGTGCAGTCACTATATACATACATGTCAGCAGCTGGGGGGTGCAGTCACTATATACATACATGTCAGCAGCTGGGGGGTGCAGTTACTATATACATATATACATACATGTCAGGACCTGGGGGGTGCAGTCACTATATACATATATACATATATGTCAGCACCTGGGGGGTGCAGTCACTATATACACATATATACATACATGTCAGCACCTGGGGGGTGCAGTCACTATATACATATATACATACATGTCAGCACCTGGGGGGTGCAGTCACTATATACATACATACATACATGTCAGCAGCTGGGGGGGTGCAGTCACTATATACATACATACATGTCAGCAGCTGGGGGGTGCAGTTACTATATACATATATACATACATGTCAGCAGCTGGGGGGTGCAGTCACTATATATATATATATATATATATATATATATATATATATATATATATATATATACACATACACACATGTCAGCAGCTGGGGGGGTGCAGTCACTATATACATATATACATACATGTCAGCAGCTGGGGGGGTGCAGTCACTATATACATATATACATACATGTCAGCAGCTGGGGGGGTGCAGTCACTATATACATATATACATACATGTCAGCAGCTGGGGGTGCAGTCACTATATACATATATACATACATGTCAGCAGCTGGGGGGGTGCAGTCACTATATACATATATACATACATGTCAGCAGCTGGGGGCGCAGTCACTATATACATACATGTCAGCAGCTGGGGGGTGCAGACACTATATACATACATGTCAGCAGCTGGGGGGTGCAGTCACTATATACATATATACATACATGTCAGCACCTGGGGGGTGCAGTCACTATATACATACATACATGTCAGCACCTGGGGGGTGCAGTCACTATATACATACATGTCAGCAGCTGGGGGGCGCAGTCACTATATACATACATGTCAGCAGCTGGGGGGCGCAGTCACTATATACATACATGTCAGCAGCTGGGGGGCGCAGTCACTATATACATACATGTCAGCAGCTGGGGGTGCAGTCACTATATACATATATACATACATGTCAGCAGCTGGGGGGCGCAGTCACTATATACATATATACATACATGTCAGCAGCTGGGGGGTGCAGTCACTATATACATACATGTCAGCAGCTGGGGGGTGCAGTCACTATATACATATATACATACATGTCAGCAGCTGGGGGGTGCAGACACTATATACATACATGTCAGCAACTGGGGGGTGCAGTCACTATATACATACATGTCAGCAGCTGGGGGGTGCAGTCACTATATACATATATACATACATGTCAGCACGTGGGGGGTGCAGTCACTATATACATACATGTCAGCAGCTGGGGGGTGCAGTCACTATATACATATATACATACATGTCAGCACGTGGGGGGTGCAGTCACTATATACATACATGTCAGCAGCTGGGGGTGCAGTCACTATATACATATATACATACATGTCAGCAGCTAGGGGTGCAGTCACTATATACATATATATACATGTCAGCAGCTGGGGGTGCAGTCACTATATACATATATACATACATGTCAGCAGCTGGGGGTGCAGTCACTATATACATATATACATACATGTCAGCAGCTGGGGGTGCAGTCACTATATACATATATACATACATGTCAGCACCTGGGGGGTGCAGTCACTATATACATATATACATACATGTCAGCAGCTGGGGGGGTGCAGTCACTATATACATATATACATACATGTCAGCAGCTGGGGGGGGTGCAGTCACTATATACATATATACATACATGTCAGCAGCTGGGGGGGGTGCAGTCACTATATACATACATGTCAGCAGCTGGGGGTGCAGTCACTATATACATATATACATACATGTCAGCACCTGGGGGGTGCAGTCACTATATACATATATACATACATGTCAGCAGCTGGGGGTGCAGTCACTATATACATATATACATACATGTCAGCACCTGGGGGGTGCAGTCACTATATACATATATACATACATGTCAGCAGCTGGGGGGTGCAGACACTATATACATACATGTCAGCAGCTGGGGGGGTGCAGTCACTATATACATATATACATACATGTCAGCAGCTGGGGGGGGTGCAGTCACTATATACATACATGTCAGCAGCTGGGGGTGCAGTCACTATATACATACATGTCAGCAGCTGGGGGTGCAGTCACTATATACATACATGTCAGCAGCTGGGGGGGCGCAGTCACTATATACATATATACATACATGTCAGCAGCTGGGGGGGTGCAGTCACTATATACATACATGTCAGCAGCTGGGGGGTGCAGTCACTATATACATACATGTCAGCAGCTGGGGGTGCAGTCACTATATACATACATGTCAGCAGCTGGGGGTGCAGTCACTATATACATACATGTCAGCAGCTGGGGGGGCGCAGTCACTATATACATATATACATACATGTCAGCAGCTGGGGGGGTGCAGTCACTATATACATACATGTCAGCAGCTGGGGGGGGGGGTGCAGTCACTATATACATATATACATACATGTCAGCACCTGGGGGGTGCAGTCACTATATACATATATACATACATGTCAGCAGCAGGGGGGGTGCAGTCACTATATACATATATACATACATGTCAGCAGCAGGGGGGGTGCAGTCACTATATACATATATACATACATGTCAGCAGCTGGGGGGTGCAGTCACTATATACATATATACATACATGTCAGCAGCTGGGGGGGGGTGCAGTCACTATATACATATATACATACATGTCAGCAGCAGGGGGGGTGCAGTCACTATATACATATATACATACATGTCAGCAGCAGGGGGGGTGCAGTCACTATATACATATATACATACATGTCAGCAGCTGGGGGGTGCAGTCACTATATACATATATACATACATGTCAGCAGCTGGGGGGGTGCAGTCACTATATACATACATGTCAGCAGCTGGGGGGGTGCAGTCCCTATATACATACATGTCAGCACCTGGGGGGTGCAGTCACTATATACATATATACATACATGTCAGCAGCTGGGGGCGCAGTCACTATATACATATATACATACATGTCAGCAGCTGGGGGGGGGTGCAGTCACTATATACATATATACATACATGTCAGCAGCTGGGGGTGCAGTCACTATATACACACGTCAGTCACTATATACATACATGTCGGTGCTGGTGGCGCCCCCTCCCGGTCAGCTCCTGCTCAGCCTCCGCCGCGGCCTGCTGCCACCATTCCTCTCCGGTCTGCCGGCTCCGTCCGTCTTCACAGACCGCCGCATGCAGGGAGCGCGGGAGCAGACGGGCGCGCGGAGCGGGAGCGCGCCTAGAGACACTGCGCATGCGCCGCCCGCCGCCCAGCAACAGCGGAGTCATTCACAACCCGGTCACATCCGCAGCTGCAGGACGGGAGCGCATCGTATGTGTGACCTGTGCGTCATGTATGTAACACCATCTCCAACATGTGACCTGTGCGTCATGTATGTAACACCATCTCCAACATGTGACCTGTGCGTCATGTATGTAACAACATCTCCAACATGTGACCTGTGCGTCATGTATGTAACAACATCTCCAACATGTGACCTGTGCGTCATGTATGTAACAACATCTCCAACATGTGACCTGTGCGTCATGTATGTAACACCGTCTGCCCCACGTGACCTGTGCGTCATGTATGTAACACCATCTCCAACATGTGACCTGTGCGTCATGTATGTAACACCGTCTGCCCCACGTGACCTGTGCGTCATGTATGTAACACCATCTCCAACATGTGACCTGTGCGTCATGTATGTAACACCGTCTGCCCCACGTGACCTGTGCGTCATGTATGTAACACCATCTCCAACATGTGACCTGTGCGTCATGTATGTAACACCATCTCCAACATGTGACCTGTGCGTCATGTATGTAACACCATCTCCAACATGTGACCTGTGCGTCATGTATGTAACACCGTCTGCCCCACGTCACCTGTCCGTCATGTATGTAACACTGCCCATGTCACCTGTGCGTTATGTATGTACTACCGTCAGCCCCATGTCACCTGTCCGTCATGTATGTAACACCGTCTGCCCCACGTCACCTGTCCGTCATGTATGTAACACCGTCTGCCCCACGAGAACTGTGCGTCATGTATGTAACACCGTCTGCCCCATGTGACTTGTGTGTCAGGTATGTAACACTGTCTGCTCCATGTCACCTGTCCATCATGTATGTAACACCGTCTGCCCCACGTCACCTGTCCGTCATGTATGTAACACTGCCCCATGTCACCTGTGCGTTATGTATGTACTACCGTCAGCCCCATGTCACCTGTCCGTCATGTATGTAACGCAGTCTGCCTCACGTCACCAGTCCGTCATATATGTAACACTGTCTGCCACAAGTCACCTGTCTATCATGCATGTCACCCGTCCGTCATATATGTAACACTGGCTGCCCCACGTCACCTGTCCGTCATGTATGTAGCACTGTCTGCCACACGTCACCTGTCTGTCATGTATGTAACACAGTCTGCCCCATGTGACCTTTTCGTTATGTATGTAACACTGTCTGACCCATGTCACCTGTGCGTCATGTATGTAACACTTTCTGCCCCACGTCACCTGTTCGTCTGTCTCATGTCAACCATCCGTTATATATGTAACACCGTCAACCACATGTAACATCCTCTTCTCTACACATATATCCTGCTCATCCTCATGCATGTAACATCCTCTTTCTACACATATATCCTGCTCATCCTCATGCATGTAACATCCTCTTTCTACACATGTAACCTGCTCATCCTCATGTTTGTAATGTAACCTCCTCTACACATGTAACATACTCATCCTCATGCATGTAATGTAACCTCCTCTACACATGTAACATACTCATCCTCATGTATGTAATGTAACATCCTCTACACATGTAACATACTCATCCTCATGCATGTAATGTCGTCTCCTCTACACATGTAACATCCTCATCCTCATGCATGTAATGTCCTCTTTTCTATACATGTAACATACTCATCCTCATGCATGTGTTGTCCTCTCCTCTACACGTGTAACATCCTCATCCTCATGCATGTAATGTCCTCTCCTCTACATATATAACATACTCATCCTCATGCATGTAATGTCCTCTCCTCTACACGTGTAACATATTCATCCTCATGCATGTAATGTCCTCTCATCTACACATGTAACATACTCAACCTCATGCATGTAATGTAACCTCCTCTACACATGTAACATACTCATCCTCATGCATGTAATGTAACCTCCTCTACACATGTAACATACTCATCCTCATGCATGTAATGTAACCTCCTCTACACATGTAACATACTCATCCTCATGCATGTAATGTCCTCTCCTGTACACATGTAACATACTCATCCTCATGCATGTAATGTCCTCTCCTGTACACATGTAACATACTCATCCTCATGCATGTAATGTCCTCTCCTCTACACATGTAACATACTCATCCTCATGCATGTAATGTAACCTCCTCTACACATGTAACATACTCATCCTCATGCATGTAATGTAACCTCCTCTACACATGTAACATACTCATCCTCATGCATGTAATGTCCTCTCCTCTACATATGTAACATACTCAACCTCATGCATGTAATGTAACCTCCTCTACACATGTAACATACTCATCATCATGCATGTAATGTAACCTCCTCTACACATCTAACATACTTATCCTCATGCATGTAATGTAACCTCCTCTACACATGTAACATACTCATCCTCATGCATGTAATGTCCTCTCCTCTACACATGTAACATACTCATCCTCATCCATGTGATGTAACCTCCTCTACACATGTAACATACTCATCCTCATGCATGTAATGTCCTCTCCTCTACACATGTAACATACTCATCCTCATGCATGTAATGTCCTCTCCTGTACACATGTAACATACTCATCCTCATGCATGTAATGTCCTCTCCTCTACACATGTAACATACTCATCATCATGCATGTAATGTAACCTCCTCTACACATCTAACATACTTATCCTCATGCATGTAATGTCCTCTCCTCTACACATGTAACATACTCATCCTCATCCATGTGATGTAACCTCCTCTACACATGTAACATACTCATCCTCATGCATGTAATGTCCTCTCCTCTACACATGTAACATACTCATCCTCATCCATGTGATGTAACCTCCTCTACACATGTAACATATAGTAACATAGTAACATAGTATGTAAGGCCGAATGAAGACATTGTCCATCTAGTCCAGCCTGTCTATCCTACTGTGTTGATCCAGAGGAAGGCAAAAAACCCCAAGGCCAGAAGTCAATTAGCCCTTTTGGGGAAAAAACTCCTTCCCGACTCCCTAATGGCAATCAGACTGTTCCCTGGATCAACCCCTAATAGTTCCTACCTGCCTATATACCCGGATTAACAATTAACCTAAGATTTATATCCTGTAATATCCTTCTTCTCCAGAAAGACATCAAGTCCCCTTTTAAACTCCTCTATGGATTTTGCCATCACCACTTCCTCAGGCAGAGAGTTCCACAGTCTCACTGCTCTTACAGTAAAGAATCCCCTTCTGTGTTGGTGATGAAACCTACTTTCCTCTAATCGTAGCGGATGCCCTCTTGTTACCGTCATGGTCCTGGGTGTAAACAGATCGCGGGAGAGATCCATGTGTTGTCCCCTCATGTACTTATACATGGTTATTTGGTCGCCTCTTAACCTTCTTTTTTCTAGAGTAAATAGTCCCAGTTTGGATAGCCTCTCTGGGTATTCCAGTCCCGTCATTCCATGTATTAGTTTAGTTGCCCTTCTTTGAACCCCCTCAAGCACTGTGACATCTTTCCTGAGCACCGGTGACCAGAATTGTACGCAGTATTCCATGTGAGGCCTGACAAGTGCCTTATATAATGGAAGGATGATGTTCTCGTCCTTCGCCCCTATACCTCTTTTAATGCACCCCAAGACTTTATTTGCCTTTGCAGCGGCTGACTGGCATTGGTTACTCCAGTTTAGTCTATTATCCACTAATACCCCCAGATCCTTTTCCATATCACTTTTCCCTAGTGGTACCCCAATAAGTGAATATTGGTGACATCCGTTTCTCCTGCCCATGTGCATAGTCTTACATTTTTCAACATTGAACTTCATTTGCCATTTTTCTCCCCAAGCCCCCAGCTTATCTCGGTCCGTTTGTAGCCGCACATTGTCCTCCGTTGCATTAATTACATTGTATAATTTTGTGTCATCTGCAAATATTGATATTTTGCTGTGCAGCCCCTCTATCAGGTCATTGATAAATATGTTGAAGAGAGTGGGGCCTAATACTGAACCCTGTGGCACCCCGCTAGCGACTGTGGTCCAATCAGAGTACGAACCATTTATTACCACCCTCTGCTTTCTATCTCTGACCCAGTTCTTTACCCACTTACACACGTTTTCGCCCAGTCCGAGCTGCCTCATTTTGTATATTAGCCTATTATGTGGCACGGTGTCAAAGGCTTTAGAGAAGTCCAGATATACAAGATCAATAGATTCTCCCAGGTCCAGCTTAGAGCTTACTTCATTGTAGAAACTGATCAGATTTGTCTGACATGAGCGACCCTTCAAGAATCCATGCTGGTGAGGAGTTATTCCCTTAATCTCCTTGAGGTACTCATCGATGGCGTCTCTCAGAATCCCCTCGAAAATTTTTCCCGTTACTGAAGTGAGACTTACTGGCCTGTAGTTACCAGACTCACTTTTGCTCCCTTTTTTGTAGATTGGAACCACGTTGGCAATGCGCCAGTCCAATGGTACAACACTGGTCTTGATAGTGTCTAGAAATATAAGGTATAGCGGCCTAGCTTTCTCGTCACTTAGTTACTTTAGTATCCTTGGGTGTAATCCATCAGGGCCCGGTGATTTATCAATTTATCATCCTCATGCATGTAATGTAACCTCCTCTACACGTGTAACATCCTCATCCTCATGCATGTAATGTCCTCTCCTCTACACATATAACATACTCATCCTCATGCATGAAATGTCCTCTCCTCTACACATGTAACATACTCAACCTCATGCATGTAATGTAACCTCCTCTATACATGTAACATACTCATCCTCATGCATGTAATGTCCTCTCCTCTACACGTGTAACATATTCATCCTCATGCATGTAATGTCCTCTCATCTACACATGTAACATACTCAACCTCATGCATGTAATGTAACATCCTCTACACATGTAACATACTCATCCTCATGCATGTAATGTAACCTCCTCTACACATGTAACGTACTCATCCTCATGCATGTAATGTAACCTCCTCTACACATGTAACATACTCATCCTCATGCATGTAATGTCCTCTCCTGTACACATGTAACATACTCATCCTCATGCATGTAATGTCCTCTCCTGTACACATGTAACATACTCATCCTCATGCATGTAATGTAACCTCCTCTACACATGTAACATACTCATCCTCATGCATGTAATGTAACCTCGTCTACACATGTAACATACTCATCCTCATGCATGTAATGTCCTCTCCTCTATATATGTAACATACTCAACCTCATTCATGTAATGTAACCTCCTCTACACATGTAACATACTCATCATCATGCATGTAATGTAACCTCCTCTACACATCTAACATACTTATCCTCATGCATGTAATGTAACCTCCTCTACACATGTAACATACTCATCCTCATGCATATAATGTCCTCTCCTCTACACATGTAATATACTCATCCTCATGCATGTAATGTCCTCTTCTCTACAGATGTAACATACTCATCCTCATGCATGTAATGTAACCTCCTCTACACATGTAACATACTCATCCTCATGCATGTAATGTAACCTCCTCTACACATGTAACATACTCATCATCATGCATGTAATGTAACCTCCTCTACACATCTAACATACTTATCCTCATGCATGTAATGTAACCTCCTCTACACATCTAACATACTTATCCTCATGCATGTAATGTAACCTCCTCTACACATGTAACATACTCATCCTCATGCATGTAATGTCCTCTCCTCTACACATGTAACATACTCATCCTCATCCATGTGATGTAACCTCCTCTACACATGTAACATACTCATCCTCATGCATGTATTGTCCTCTCCTCTACACGTGTAACATCCTCATCCTCATGCATGTAATGTCCTCTCCTCTACACATATAACATACTCATCCTCATGCATGTAATGTCCTCTCCTCTACACATGTAACATACTCAACCTCATGCATGTAATGTAACCTCCTCTATACATGTAACATACTCATCCTCATGCATGTAATGTCCTCTCCTCTACACGTGTAACATATTCATCCTCATGCATGTAATGTCTTCTCATCTACACATGTAACATACTCAACCTCATGCATGTAATGTAACATCCTCTACACATGTAACATACTCATCCTCATGCATGTAATGTAACCTCCTCTACACATGTAACGTACTCATCCTCATGCATGTAATGTAACCTCCTCTACACATGTAACATACTCATCCTCATGCATGTAATGTCCTCTCCTGTACACATGTAACATACTCATCCTCATGCATGTAATGTAACCTCCTCTACACATGTAACATACTCATCCTCATGCATGTAATGTAACCTCCTCTACACATGTAACATACTCATCCTCATGCATGTAATGTAACCTCCTCTACACATGTAACATACTCATCCTCATGCATGTAATGTCCTCTCCTGTACACATGTAACATACTCATCCTCATGCATGTAATGTAACCTCCTCTACACATGTAACATACTCATCCTCATGCATGTAATGTAACCTCCTCTACACATGTAACATACTCATCCTCATGCATGTAATGTAACCTCCTCTACACATGTAACATACTCATCATCATGCATGTAATGTAACCTCCTCTACACATCTAACATACTCATCCTCATGCATGTAATGTCCTCTCCTCTACACATGTAACATACTCATCATCATGCATGTAATGTAACCTCCTCTACACATGTAACATACTCATCCTCATGCATGTAATGTCCTCTCCTCTATACATGTAACATACTCATCCTCATGCATGTAATGTCCTCTCTACACATGTAACATACTCATCATCATGCATGTAATGTCCTCTCCTCTATATATGTAACATACTCAACCTCATTCATGTAATGTAACCTCCTCTACACATGTAACATACTCATCATCATGCATGTAATGTAACCTCCTCTACACATCTAACATACTTATCCTCATGCATGTAATGTAACCTCCTCTACACATGTAACATACTCATCCTCATGCATGTAATGTCCTCTCCTCTACACATGTAATATACTCATCCTCATGCATGTAATGTCCTCTTCTCTACAGATGTAACATACTCATCTCATGCATGTAATGTAACCTCCTCTACACATGTAACATACTCATCCTCATGCATGTAATGTAACCTCCTCTACACATGTAACATACTCATCCTCATGCATGTAATGTAACCTCCTCTACACATGTAACATACTCATCATCATGCATGTAATGTAACCTCCTCTACACATCTAACATACTTATCCTCATGCATGTAATGTAACCTCCTCTACACATGTAACATACTCATCCTCATGCATGTAATGTCCTCTCCTCTACACATGTAACATACTCATCCTCATCCATGTGATGTAACCTCCTCTACACATGTAACATACTCATCCTCATGCATGTATTGTCCTCTCCTCTACACGTGTAACATCCTCATCCTCATGCATGTAATGTCCTCTCCTCTACACATATAACATACTCATCCTCATGCATGTAATGTCCTCTCCTCTACACATGTAACATACTCAACCTCATGCATGTAATGTAACCTCCTCTATACATGTAACATACTCATCCTCATGCATGTAATGTCCTCTCCTCTACACGTGTAACATATTCATCCTCATGCATGTAATGTCCTCTCATCTACACATGTAACATACTCAACCTCATGCATGTAATGTAACCTCCTCTACACATGTAACATACTCATCCTCATGCATGTAATGTCCTCTCCTCTACACATGTAACATACTCATCCTCATGCATGTAATGTAACCTCCTCTACACATGTAACGTACTCATCCTCATGCATGTAATGTAACCTCCTCTACACATGTAACATACTCATCCTCATGCATGTAATGTCCTCTCCTGTACACATGTAACATACTCATCCTCATGCATGTAATGTAACCTCCTCTACACATGTAACATACTCATCCTCATGCATGTAATGTAACCTCCTCTACACATGTAACATACTCATCCTCATGCATGTAATGTAACCTCCTCTACACATGTAACATACTCATCCTCATGCATGTAATGTCCTCTCCTCTACATATGTAACATACTCAACCTCATTCATGTAATGTAACCTCCTCTACACATGTAACATACTCATCATCATGCATGTAATGTAACCTCCTCTACACATCTAACATACTTATCCTCATGCATGTAATGTAACCTCCTCTACACATGTAACATACTCATCCTCATGCATGTAATGTCCTCTCCTCTACACATGTAATATACTCATCCTCATGCATGTAATGTCCTCTTCTCTACAGATGTAACATACTCATCCTCATGTATGTAATGTAACGTCCTCTACACATGTAACATACTCATCCTCATGCATGCAATGTAACCTCTTCTACGCATGTAACATACTCATCCTCATGCATGTAATGTCCTCTCCTCTACACATGTAACATACTCATCATCATGCATGTAATGTAACCTCCTCTACACATGTAACATACTCATCCTCATGCATGTAATGTCCTCTCCTCTATACATGTAACATACTCATCCTCATGCATGTAATGTCCTCTCTACACATGTAACATACTCATCATCATGCATGTAATGTCCTCTCCTCTATATATGTAACATACTCAACCTCATTCATGTAATGTAACCTCCTCTACACATGTAACATACTCATCATCATGCATGTAATGTAACCTCCTCTACACATCTAACATACTTATCCTCATGCATGTAATGTAACCTCCTCTATACATGTAACATACTCATCCTCATGCATGTAATGTCCTCTCCTCTACACATGTAATATACTCATCCTCATGCATGTAATGTCCTCTTCTCTACAGATGTAACATACTCATCCTCATGCATGTAATGTAACCTCCTCTACACATGTAACATACTCATCCTCATGCATGTAATGTAACCTCCTCTACACATGTAACATACTCATCATCATGCATGTAATGTAACCTCCTCTACACATGTAACATACTCATCCTCATGCATGTAATGTCCTCTCCTCTACACATGTAACATACTCATCCTCATCCATGTGATGTAACCTCCTCTACACATGTAACATACTCATCCTCATGCATGTATTGTCCTCTCCTCTACACGTGTAACATCCTCATCCTCATGCATGTAATGTCCTCTCCTCTACACATATAACATACTCATCCTCATGCATGTAATGTCCTCTCCTCTACACATGTAACATACTCAACCTCATGCATGTAATGTAACGTCCTCTATACATGTAACATACTCATCCTCATGCATGTAATGTCCTCTCCTCTACACGTGTAACATATTCATCCTCATGCATGTAATGTCCTCTCATCTACACATGTAACATACTCAACCTCATGCATGTAATGTAACATCCTCTACACATGTAACATACTCATCATCATGCATGTAATGTAACCTCCTCTACACATGTAACGTACTCATCCTCATGCATGTAATGTAACCTCCTCTACACATGTAACATACTCATCCTCATGCATGTAATGTCCTCTCCTGTACACATGTAACATACTCATCCTCATGCATGTAATGTCCTCTCCTCTACACATGTAACATACTCATCCTCATGCATGTAATGTAACCTCCTCTACACATGTAACATACTCATCCTCATGCATGTAATGTAACCTCCTCTACACATGTAACATACTCATCCTCATGCATGTAATGTCCTCTCCTCTACATATGTAACATACTCAACCTCATTCATGTAATGTAACCTCCTCTACACATGTAACATACTCATCATCATGCATGTAATGTAACCTCCTCTACACATCTAACATACTTATCCTCATGCATGTAATGTAACCTCCTCTACACATGTAACATACTCATCCTCATGCATGTAATGTCCTCTCCTCTACACATGTAATATACTCATCCTCATGCATGTAATGTCCTCTTCTCTACAGATGTAACATACTCATCCTCATGTATGTAATGTAACGTCCTCTACACATGTAACATACTCATCCTCATGCATGCAATGTAACCTCTTCTACGCATGTAACATACTCATCCTCATGCATGTAATGTCCTCTCCTCTACACATGTAACATACTCATCATCATGCATGTAATGTAACCTCCTCTACACATGTAACATACTCATCCTCATGCATGTAATGTCCTCTCCTCTATACATGTAACATACTCATCCTCATGCATATAATGTAACCTCCTCCACACATGTAACATACTCATTTTCATGCATGTAATGTAACCTCCTTTACACATGTAACATACTCATCCTCATGCATGTAATGTAACCTCCTCTACACATGTAACATACTCATCCTCATGCATGTAATGTCCTCTCCATTACACATATAACATACTCATCCTCATGCATGTAATGTAACCTCCCCTAAACATGTAACATAGTCATCCTCATGCATGTAATGTAACCTCTACACATGTAACATACTCATCCTCTTGCATGTAATGTAACCTCCTCTACACATGTAACATCCTCATCCTCATGCATGTTATGTCCTCTCCTTTACACATGTAACATACTCATCCTCATGCATGTAATGTAACCTCCTCTACACATGTAACATCCTCATCCTCATGCATGTAATGTCCTCTCCTCTACACATGTAACATACTCATCCTCATGCATGTAATGTAACCTCCTCTACACATGTAACATCCTCATCCTCATGCATGTAATATCCTCTCCTTTACACATGTAACATACTCATCCTCATGCATGTAATGTAACCTCCTTTACACATGTAACATACTCATCCTCATGCATGTAATGTCCTCCCCTTTAAACATGTAACATACTAATCCTCATGCATGTAGTGTCCTTTCTTCTACACATGTAACATACTCATCCTCACGCATGTAATGTAACCTCCCCTAAATATGTAACATAGTCATCCTTATGTATGTAATGTAACCTCCTCTACACATGTAACATACTCATCCTCATGCATGTAATGTCCTCTCCTCTACACATGTAACATACTCATCCTCATGCATGTAATGTAACCTCCTCTACACATGTAACATACTCATCCTCATGCATGTAGCCTCCTCTATACATGTAACATACTCATCTACATGCATGTAATGTTCTCTCCTCTACACATGTAACATACTCATCCTCATGTATGTAATGTCCTCTCCTCTACACATGTAACATACTCATCCTCATGCATGTAATGTAACCTCCTCTACACATGTAACATACTCATCATCATGCATGTAATGTAACCTCCTCTACACATGTAACATATTTATCTTCATGCATGTACTGTCCTCTCCTCTACACATGTAACATACTCATCCATGTAATGTCCTCTCCTTAACACATGTAACATACTCATCCTCATGCATGCAATGTAACCTCCTCTACGCATGTAACATACTCATCCTCATGCATGTAATGTAACCTCCCCTAAGCATGTAACATAGTCATCCTCATGCATGTAATATCCTCTTGTTTACACATGTAACATACTCAGCATCATGCATGTAATGTCCTCTTCTCTACATATGTAACATAGTCATCCTTATGTATGTAATGTAACCTCCTCTACACATGTAACATACTCATCCTCATGCATGTAATGTAACCTCCTCTACACATGTAACATACTCATCCTCATGCATGTAATGTAACCTCCTCTACACATGTAACGTACTCATCCTCATGCATGTAATGTAACCTCCTCCACACATGTAACATACTCATCCTCATGCATGTAATGTAACCTGCTCTACACATGTAACATACTCATCCTCATGCATGTAATGTAACCTCCTCTACACATGTAACATACTCATCCTCATGCATGTAATGTCCTCTCCTCTACACATGTAACATTCTCATGCATATAATGTTCTTTCTTCTATACATGTAACATACTCATCCTCATGCATGTAATGTGCTCTCATCTACACATGTGACATACTCATCCTCATGCATGTAATGTCCTCTCCTCTACACATGTAACATACTCATCCTCATGCATGTAATTTCCTCTTCTCTACATATGTAACATACTCATCATCATGCATGTAATGTAACCTCCTCTACACATGTAACATACTCATCCTCATGCATGTAATGTAACCTCCTCTACACATGTAACATACTCATCATCATGCATGTAATGTAACCTCCTCTACACATGTAACATACTCATCTTCATGCATGTAATGTAACCTCCTCTACACATGTAACATACTCATCATCATGCATGTAATGTAACCTCCTCTACACATGTAACATACTCATCCATGTAATGTCCTCTCCTCTACACATGTAATTACTCATCCTCATGCATGTAATGTCCTCTCTACACATGTAACATACTCCTCCTCATGCATGTAATGTCATCTCCTTTACACATGTAACATACTCATCCTCATGCATGTAATGTCATCTCCTTTACACATGTAACATACTCATCCTCATGCATGTAATGTCCTCTCCTCTACACATGTAATATACTCATCCTCATGCATGTAATGTCATCTCCCCTAAACATGTAACATAGTCATCCTCATGCATGTAGTATCCTCTTATCTACACATGTAACATACTCATCATCATGCATGTAATGTCCTCTTCTCTAAATATGTAACATAGTCATCCTTATGTATGTAATGTAACCTCCTCTACACATGTAACATACTCATCCTCATGCATGTAATGTAACCTCCTCTACACATGTAACATACTCATCCTCATGCATGTAATGTAACCTCCTCTACACATTTAACATATTCATCCTCATGAATGTAATGTAACCTCCTCTATACATGTAACATATTCATCCTCATGCATGTAATGTCCTCTCCTCTTTACATGTAACATACTCATCCTCATGCATGTAATGTAACCTCCTCTACACATTTAACATATTCATCCTCATGCATGTAATGTAACCTCCTCCACACATGTAACATACTCATCCTCATGCATGTAATGTAACCTCCTCTACACATGTAACATACTCATCCTCATGTATGTAATGTAACCTCCTCTACACATGTAACATATTTATCTTCATGCATGTACTGTCCTCTCCTCTACACATGTAACATACTCATCCCCATGCATGTAATGTAACCTCCTCTACACATGTAACATCCTCATGCATGTAATGTAACCTCCTCTACACATGTAACATACTCATCCTCATGCATGTAATGTTCTCCCTTCTATACATGTAACATACTCATCCTCATGCATGTAATGTCCTCTCCTCTACACATGTTACATACTCATCATCGTGCATTTAATGTCCTCTCCTCTACACGTGTAACATACTCCTCATGCATGTAATGTCCTCTCCTCTACACATGTAACATACTCATCCTCATGCATGTAATGTGACCTCCTCTTCACATGTAACATACTCATCCTCATGCATGTAATGTCCTCTCCTCTACACATGTAACATACTCATCATCATGCATGTAATGTCCTCTCCTCTATACATGTAACATACTCATCCTCATGCATGTAATTTCCTCTTCGCTACATATGTTACATACTAATCATCATGCATGTAATGTCATCTCTTCTATACATGTAACATACTCATCCTCATGCATGTAATGTAACCTCCTCTACACATGTAACATACTCATCCTCATGCATGTAATGTAACCTCCTCTACACATGTAACATACTCATCATCATGCATGTAATGTCCTCTCCTCTACACATGTAACATACTCATCCTCCTGCATGTAATGTCCTCTCCTCTACACATGTAACATACTCATCCTCCTGCATGTAATGTCCTCTCCTCTACACATGTAACATACTCATCATCATGCATGTAATGTCCTCTCCTCTATACATGTAACATACTCATCCTCATGCATGTAATTTCCTCTTCTCTACACATGTAACATACACATCATCATGCATGTAATGTCCTCTCTTCTATACATGTTACATACTCATCCTCATTCATGTAATGTAACCTCCTCTACACATGTAACATACTCATCCTCATGCATGTAATGTAACCTCCTCTACACATGTAACATACTCATCCTCATGCATGTAATGTCCTCTCCTCTACACATGTAACATACTCATCCTCCTGCATGTAATGTCCTCTCCTCTACACATGTAACATACTCATCCTCATGCATGTAATGTCCTCTCCTCTACACATGTAACATACTCATCCTCATGCATGTAATGTAACCTCCTCTACACATGTAACATACTCATCCTCATGCATGTAGCCTCCTCTATACATGTAACATACTCATCTACATGCATGTAATGTTCTCTCCTCTACACATGTAACATACTCATCCTCATGTATGTAATGTCCTCTCCTCTACACATGTAACATACTCATCCTCATGCATGTAATGTAACCTCCTCCACACATGTAACATACTCATCATCATGCATGTAATGTAACCTCCTCTACACATGTAACATATTTATCTTCATGCATGTACTGTCCTCTCCTCTACACATGTAACATACTCATCCATGTAATGTCCTCTCCTTAACACATGTAACATACTCATCCTCATGCATGCAATGTAACCTCCTCTACGCATGTAACATACTCATCCTCATGCATGTAATGTAACCTCCCCTAAGCATGTAACATAGTCATCCTCATGCATGTAATATCCTCTTGTTTACACATGTAACATACTCAGCATCATGCATGTAATGTCCTCTTCTCTACATATGTAACATAGTCATCCTTATGTATGTAATGTAACCTCCTCTACACATGTAACATATTTATCTTCATGCATGTACTGTCCTCTCCTCTACACATGTAACATACTCATCCCCATGCATGTAATGTAACCTCCTCTACACATGTAACATCCTCTTGCATGTAATGTAACCTCCTCTACACATGTAACATACTCATCCTCATGCATGTAATGTTCTCTCTTCTATACATGTAACATACTCATCCTCATGCATGTAATGTCCTCTCCTCTACACATGTAACATACTCATCCTCATGCATGTAATGTTCTCTCTTCTATACATGTAACATACTCATCCTCATGCATGTAATGTCCTCTCCTCTACACATGTTACATACTCATCATCGTGCATTTAATGTCCTCTCCTCTACACGTGTAACATACTCCTCATGCATGTAATGTCCTCTCCTCTACACATGTAACATACTCATCCTCATGCATGTAATGTGACCTCCTCTTCACATGTAACATACTCATCCTCATGCATGTAATGTCCTCTCCTCTACACATGTAACATACTCATCATCATGCATGTAATGTCCTCTCCTCTATACATGTAACATACTCATCCTCATGCATGTAATTTCCTCTTCGCTACATATGTTACATACTAATCATCATGCATGTAATGTCATCTCTTCTATACATGTAACATACTCATCCTCATGCATGTAATGTAACCTCCTCTACACATGTAACATACTCATCCTCATGCATGTAATGTAACCTCCTCTACACATGTAACATACTCATCATCATGCATGTAATGTCCTCTCCTCTACACATGTAACATACTCATCCTCCTGCATGTAATGTCCTCTCCTCTACACATGTAACATACTCATCATCATGCATGTAATGTCCTCTCCTCTATACATGTAACATACTCATCCTCATGCATGTAATTTCCTCTTCTCTACACATGTAACATACACATCATCATGCATGTAATGTCCTCTCTTCTATACATGTTACATACTCATCCTCATTCATGTAATGTAACCTCCTCTACACATGTAACATACTCATCCTCATGCATGTAATGTAACCTCCTCTACACATGTAACATACTCATCCTCATGCATGTAATGTCCTCTCCTCTACACATGTAACATACTCATCCTCATGCATGTAATGTCCTCTCCTCTACACATGTAACATCCTCATCCTCATGTATGTAATGTCCTCTCCTCTACACATGTAACATACTCATCCTCATGCATGTAATGTCCTCTCCTCTACACATGTAACATACTCATCCTCATGCATGTAATGTCCTCTCCTCTACACATGTAACATACTCATCCTCATGTATGTAATTTCCTCTCCTCTACACATGTAACATACTCATCCTCATGTATGTAATGTCCTCTCCTCTATATATGTAACATACTCATCCTCATGCATGTAATTTTCTCTCCTCTACACATGTAACATACTCATCCTCATGCATGTAATGTCCTCTCCTCTACACATGTAACATACTCATCCTCATGCATGTAATGTAACCTCCTCTACACATGTAACATACTCATCCTCATGCATGTAATGTCCTCTCCTCTACACATGTAACATACTCATCCTCATGCATTACATGTCCATTTATTCCATGTGTATTATTTACCCCTTATACCCATTGTATAAAATAACGGATGGCTTTTCTGCCTCCAATGGTAGGAAGTGGAACTGCAGTTGAGAGCAGTAACTAATGTCAGTGGTTTCCCCAGAAATGATGTGCCCCTTGTAGAAGCAAATAAAATGGCATTCGGTGTTCTAGCATCTTTCATAAGAAGTAATGACCCTCTAATTACGGAGTCAGACGCTGTGATAGTAAACCACATGAGGCGGTCCCTGAACGTCCCTTTGGCTGTCATATACTGCTATATAGTCTCCCAGAGGTCCATGCGTGGCCTGTAAGTCACCTGACACCTACTAGGTGCTCCACAAGGAGGCGCTGTACCCCCCTGGAACCCAACCACCTCCTGCACACTAACGAGGGACAGAACCCCCAGCAGCTCCTCTGCCCGGTTCTCTGCTGCCCTTGGACAAGGCTCTGGTTTGGCTCGGTTCTCTGCTGCCCTTGGACAAGGCTCTGGTTTGGCTCGGTTCTCTGCTGCCCTTGGACAGGCTCTGGTTTGGCTCGGTTCTCTGCTGCCCTTGGACAAGGCTCTGGTTTGGCTCGGTTCTCTGCTGCCCTTGGACAAGGCTCTGGTTTGGCTCGGTTCTCTGCTGCCCTTGGACAAGGCTCTGGTTTGGCTCGGTTCTCTGCTGCCCTTGGACAGGCTCTGGTTTGGCTCGGTTCTCTGCTGCCCTTGGACAAGGCTCTGGTTTGGCTCGGTTCTCTGCTGCCCTTGGACAAGGCTCTGGTTTGGCTCGGTTCTCTGCTGCCCTTGGACAGGCTCTGGTTTGGCTCGGTTCTCTGCTGCCCTTGGACAAGGCTCTGGTTTGGCTCGGTTCTCTGCTGCCCTTGGACAAGGCTCTGGTTTGGCTCGGTTCTCTGCTGCCCTTGGACAAGGCTCTGGTTTGGCTCGGTTCTCTGCTGCCCTTGGACAAGGCTCTGGTTTGGCTCGGTTCTCTGCTGCCCTTGGACAAGGCTCTGGTTTGGCTCGGTTCTCTGCTGCCCTTGGACAGGCTCTGGTTTGGCTCGGTTCTCTGCTGCCCTTGGACAAGGCTCTGGTTTGGCTCGGTTCTCTGCTGCCCTTGGACAAGGCTCTGGTTTGGCTCGGTTCTCTGCTGCCCTTGGACAAGGCTCTGGTTTGGCTCGGTTCTCTGCTGCCCTTGGACAGGCTCTGGTTTGGCTCGGTTCTCTGCTGCCCTTGGACAAGGCTCTGGTTTGGCTCGGTTCTCTGCTGCCCTTGGACAAGGCTCTGGTTTGGCTCGGTTCTCTGCTGCCCTTGGACAGGCTCTGGTTTGGCTCGGTTCTCTGCTGCCCTTGGACAAGGCTCTGGTTTGGCTCGGTTCTCTGCTGCCCTTGGACAAGGCTCTGGTTTGGCTCGGTTCTCTGCTGCCCTTGGACAGGCTCTGGTTTGGCTCGGTTCTCTGCTGCCCTTGGACAGGCTCTGGTTTGGCTCGGTTCTCTGCTGCCCTTGGACAAGGCTCTGCTTTGGCTCGGTTCTCTGCTGCCCTTGGACAAGGCTCTGGTTTGGCTCGGTTCTCTGCTGCCCTTGGACAGGCTCTGGTTTGGCTCGGTTCTCTGCTGCCCTTGGACAGGCTCTGGTTTGGCTCGGTTCTCTGCTGCCCTTGGACAAGGCTCTGCTTTGGCTCGTTCCCCCGTCCTGTTAGGTCAGACATGGACTTGCAGGAATGCTGCCTTGTAATAAGCGGTGCTGTAGCCACGTTGTTCCACCGGTACATGCCACTAAACAATCAGTGCTAATTAGCGTGACGGATCCCCATGTCCCGAGAGGCCTCCAACACGCATGTTTTATCTGTGCGTCAGAGGTGTAATGCACAGACTGCACACGGAACGGACCCAGGAGATCCAATAAGCCGTCATTCGCGTAGTCTGGGTTTTTTGGTTTTTTCCAAGGTGCAAAATCATAGAATTGAGCTTGTGGCAGATTTTTTTTTTTTGCCGCTATGAAAAATGCATGTGATAGGCCGGCTGTCCACGGCCGAGGCTGAACACCGCTAGCGATGTTCCCCCAAGGGGAGGAGTGGGGAGAGCGGACAGGTCTGAGCCGTGAATCACCTCGGGGGAATCACACCATGCTGCCATTTAAATCCCGCGAGCGGAGAATCGCTATGACAGTCCGCTCGTGGACGCCGACGCTGTTCGAGAGCTTCACACAGCGTCATCCACCAGCGCATCATCGCCCATGGACAGGCAGCCATAAAAAGAAATAAAACTGACACGTGGAACGATTACGTAGGCCACGCAGAGCTGCACATGTATGAAGAACAGCCTTATTTGTGGCCATAACACAACTGTTACTTTATGTTTACACTAGCTGATACAACCGCCTTCACCGGAGGTAACTTGATACAGGCGTTTACGTGTTAATCGCACCACGCATCACAGTGTGCACCTGCTAGCAGCGCCGAGCACAGGAGCAGCGGTGCTGCCACAGGGAGGAGGGGGTAAGTATGTGGGTCTCAAGGGGGCACAAATACTACTGGGGCCGCTGTGGGGTGTCACTATTATACTGGGGGCCGCTGTGGGATGTCACTATTATACTGGGGGCCACTGTGGGGTGTCACTATTATACTGGGGGCCGCTGTGGGGTGTCACTATTATACTGGGGGCCGCTGGGGGATGTCACTATTATACTTGGGCCGCTGTGGGATGTCACTATTACTACTGGGGGCCGCTGTGGGGTGTCACTATTATACTGGGGGCCGCTGTGGGGTGTCACTATTATACTGGGGGCCGCTGTGGGATGTCACTATTACTACTGGGGGCCGCTGTGGGGTGTCACTATTATACTGGGGGCCGCTGTGGGGTGTCACTATAATAATGGGGGCCGCTGTGGGATGTCACTATTATACTGGGGGCCGCTGTGGGATGACACTATTATACTGGGGGCCGCTGTGGGATGTCACTATTATACTGGGGGCCGCTGTGGGATGTCACTATTATACTGGGGCCGCTGTGGGGTGTCACTATTATACTGCGGGCCGCTGTGGGATGTCACTATTACTACTGGGGTACGCTGTGGGATGTCACTATTACTACTGGGACCGCTGTGGGATGTCACTATTATACTGGGAGCCGCTGTGGGGTATCACTATTATACTGGGGGCCGCTGTGGGGTGTCACTATTATACTGGGGACCGCTGTGGGATGTCACTATTATACTGGGGGCCGCTGTGGGATGTCACTATTATACTGGGGGCCACTGTGGGATGTCACTATTACTACTGGGGGCCGCTGTGGGAGGTCACTATTATACTGGGGCCGCTGTGGGATGTCACTATTATACTGGGGGCCGCTGTGGGATGACACTATTATACTGGGGGCTGCTGTGGGATGTCACTATTATACTGGGGGCCGCTGTGGGATGTCACTATTATACTGGGGGCCGCTGTGGGATGTCACTATTATACTGGGGGCCGCTGTGGGATGTCACTATTATACTGGGGGCCGCTGTGGGATGTCACTATTATACTGGGGGCCGCTGTGGGATGTCACTATTACACTGTGGGCCACTGTGGGGTGTCACTATTATACTGGGGGCCGCTGTGGGATATTACTATTATACTGGCGGCCGCTGTGGGATGTCACTATTACACTGGGAGCTGCTGTGGGATGTCACTATTATACTGGGGGCCACTGTGGGGTGTCACTATTACTACTGGGGGCCGCTGTGGGAGGTCACTATTATACTGGGGCCGCTGTGGGATGTCACTATTATACTGGGGACCGCTGTGGGATGACACTATTATACTGGGGGCTGCTGTGGGATGTCACTATTATACTGGGGGCCGCTGTGGGATGTCACTATTATACTGGGGGCCGCTGTGGGATGTCACTATTATACTGGGGGCCGCTGTGGGATGTCACTATTATACTGGGGGCCGCTGTGGGATGTCACTATTACACTGTGGGCCACTGTGGGGTGTCACTATTATACTGGGGGCCGCTGTGGGATGTCACTATTATACTGGCGGCCGCTGTGGGATGTCACTATTACACTGGGAGCTGCTGTGGGATGTCACTATTATACTGGGGCCGCTGTGGGATGTCACTATTATACTGAGGCTGCTGTGGGATGTCACTATTGTACTGGAGCCTCTGTGCGATGTCACTATTATACTGGGGGCCGCTGTGGGATGTCACTATTATACTGGGGGCCGCTGTGGGATGTCACTATTATACTGGGGGCCGCTGTGGGATGTCACTATTATACTGGGGGCCGCTGTGGGATGTCACTGTTACTACTGGGGGCCGCTGTGGGAGGTCACTATTATACTGGGGCCGCTGTGGGATGTCACTATTATACTGGGGGCCGCTGTGGGATGTCACTATTATACTGGGGGCCGCTGTGGGATGTCACTATTATACTGGGGGCCGCTGTGGGAGGTCACTATTATACTGGGGCCGCTGTGGGATGTCACTATTATACTGGGGGCCGCTGTGGGATGTCACTATTATACTGGGGGCCGCTGTGGGATGTCACTATTATACTGGGGGCCGCTGTGGGGTGTCACTATTATACTGGGGGCCGCTGTGGGGTGTCACTATTATACTGGGGGCCGCTGGGGGATGTCACTATTATACTTGGGCCGCTGTGGGATGTCACTATTACTACTGGGGGCCGCTGTGGGGTGTCACTATTATACTGGGGGCCGCTGTGGGATGTCACTATTACTACTGGGGGCCGCTGTGGGGTGTCACTATTATACTGGGGGCCGCTGTGGGATGACACTATTATACTGGGGGCCGCTGTGGGATGTCACTAATTTACTGGGGGCCGCTGTGGGATGTCACTATTATACTGGGGCCGCTGTGGGGTGTCACTATTATACTGGGGGCCGCTGTGGGATGTCACTATTATACTGGGGCCGCTGTGGGATGTCACTATTATACTGGGGGCCACTGTGGGATGTCACTATTATACTGGGGGCCGCTGTGGGATGTCACTATTATACTGGGGACCGCTGTAGGTTGTCACTATTACACTGGGGGCCGCTGTGGGAGGTCACTATTATACTGGGGCCGCTGTGGGATGTCACTATTATACTGGGGGCCGCTGTGGGATGACACTATTATACTGGGGGCCGCTGTGGGATGTCACTATTATACTGGGGGCCGCTGTGGGGTGTCACTATTATACTGGGGGCTGCTGTGGGATGTCACTATTATACTGGGGGCCGCTGTGGGGTGTCACTATTATACTGAGGGCCGCTGTGGGATGTCACTATTATACTGGAGGCCGCTGTGGGATGTCACTATTACACTGGGGGCCGCTGTGGGATGTCACTATTATACTGGGGCCACTGTGGGATGTCACTATTATACTGGGGCCGCTGTGGGATGTCACTATTACCGCTGGGGCCACTGTGGGGTGTCACTATTACTACTGGGACCGCTGTGGGATGTCACTATTACTACTAGGGGCTACTGTGGGAGGTCACTATTATACTGGGGGCCGCTGTGGGATTTCACTATTATACTGGGGGCCGCTGTGGGGTGTCACTATTATACTGGGGGCCGCTGTGGGATGTCACTATTATACTGGGGCCGCTGTGGGATGTCACTAATATACTGGGGGCCGCTGTGGGATGTCACTATTATACTGGGGGCCGCTGTGGGATGTCACTATTACACTGGGGCCGCTGTGGGATGTCACTATTATACTGGGGCCTACTATGGGATGTTACTATTACTACTGCGGCCACTATGAGGGACACTATTACTACTGGGGCCACTATGGGGGACACTATTACTACTGGAGGCCGCTTTGGGATGCCACTTTTACTACTGGAGCCTCTGTGGTATGTCACTATTAAGTCTGGGGGCCGCTGTGGGATGTCACTATTATACTGGGGGCCGCTGTGGGGGGGTCACTATTATACTGGGGGCCGCTGTGGGATGTCACTATTACTACAGGGGCCACTGTGGGATGTCACTATTACTACTGAAGCCACTGTGGGGTGTCACTATTATACTGGGGGCCGCTGTGGGATGTCACTATTACTACTGGGGCCACTGCGGGATGTGACTATTACCACTGGGGCCGCTGCAGGATGTCACTGTTGCCGCTGTGGGGTCTCACTATTACCACTGGGGCCCCTGTGGGATGTTACTATTACCGCTGGGGACCCTGTGGGATGTTACTATTACCACTGGGGCCCCTGTGTGATATCACTATTACTACTGGCGCCACTGTGGGATGTCACTATTACTACTGGGGCCGCTATGGGATGTCACTATTATACTGGGGGCCGCTGTGGGATGTCACTATTATACTGGGGGCCGCTGTGGGATGTCACTATTATACTGGGGCCGCTGTGGGATGTCACTATTATACTGGGGGGCCGTTGTGAGATGTCACTATTACCGCTGGGGCTGCTGTGGGATGTCACTATTACACTGGGGCCGCTGTGGGATGTCACTATTATACTGGGGGCCGCTGTGTGATGTCACTATTATACTGGGGCCGCTGTGGGATGTCACTATTATACTGGGGCCGCTGTGGGATGTCACTATTATACTGGGGGCCGCTGTGGGGTGCCACTTTTACTACTGGAGCCTCTGGGGGATGTCACTATTATACTGGGGGCCGCTGTGGGGGGTCACTATTATACTGGGGGCCGCTGTGGGATGTCACTATTACTACAGGGGCCACTGTGGGATGTCACTATTATACTGGGGGCCGCTGTGGGATGTCACTATTATACTGGGGGCCGCTGTGGGGTGTCACTATTATCCTGGGGGCCGCTGTGGGATATCACTATTATACTGGGGCTGCTGTGGGATGTCACTATTATACTGGGGCCGCTGTGGGGTGTCACTATTACCGCTGGGGCCGCTGTGGGATGTCACTATTATACTGGATATGTCACAGTAGGGTTCAGTTAAGTCTCTGAAACATAGCTTTTATTGAAAAACTAAATAAAAAGGAGTTTGTAACACAAAGTCCTAAACTCTAGACACAAATACACAAATAGATAAAAAACTGCACCCCTATGTCAAATGAGGGGAAAGCAGTATATACGTTGCCTAGGAACCGATATTTTCTCCCAACGGAATTAAAGTTTCCATTTCTGTTCTCCGTGGTATATATCCTAGAGCTAGTTGGATAGGCTCGTTAAGAATGGTGTTCCAGCTTGTATAGACAGCTATAGATATTCAATAGATGGGGGACTTGTATCCGCTTTTTAGAGCACATGCGTTATTCCTCCCAAATAGAGAAAGATGCATAGGCTGTCAAACAATGCCGTAGGTGAGAGAATATTCACGCTACTTTGGCTAGTTTCAGAGAAATCCGATATAAAGCTGATATCAGAATGCTGTAGCTTGCCAACGTTTTTTGCGAGTTGTAGCCACCAAAAGTTATAATGCAGTACACCAAACTGCCAGCTCAATTATTTTGTAGGTTCAAAAATCAGTGGTTCAACGCGTTTCTGCTGCCTGTAACGTAGCCTCATCAGGAACCATAAGAGAGTTTTTACAAACAAATCAGCTTCCAGCTAAACGGTTAGTCCCCAGATTGGGATATTATAACCTTTTAGGAGGAGGGAATTAGATAATCCTATCACTAGGTAGATCAAGATAAATACACCCAGTTTCCCCCCAAAGATAGCAGGAACAAAAACAAAAAAAGGCAGCAGCACCAGCTGGAAGCTGATTTGTTTGTAAAAACTCTCTTATGGTTCCTGATGAGGCTACGTAACAGGTAGCAGAAACGCGTTGAACCACTGATTTTTGAACCTACAAAATAATTCAGCTGGCAGTTTGGTGTACTGCATTATAGCTTTTGGTGGCTACAACTCGCAAAAAACGTTGGCAAGCTACAGCATTCTGATATCAGCTTTATATCCGATTTCTCTGAAACTAGCCAAAGTAGCGTGAATATTCTCTCACCTACGGCATTGTTTGACAGCCTATGCATCTTTCTCTATTTGGGAGGAATAACGCATGTGCTCTAAAAAGCGGATACAAGTCCCCCATCTATTGAATATCTATAGCTGTCTATACAAGCTGGAACACCATCCTTAACGAGCCTATCCAACTAGCTCTAGGATATATACCACGGAGAACAGAAATGGAAACTTTAATTCCGTTGGGAGAAAATATCGGTTCCTAGGCAACGTATATACTGCTTTCCCCTCATTTGACATAGGGGTGCAGTTTTTTATCTATTTGTGTATTTGTGTCTAGAGTTTAGGACTTTGTGTTACAAACTCCTTTTTATTTAGTTTTTCAATAAAAGCTACGTTTTAGAGACTTAACTGAACCCTACTGTGACATATCCATTTTTTCATCGAGGTGTTCGTCCTGCAACTGTGGAATCACTATTACACTGGGGGCCGCTGTGATATGTCACTATTACCGCTGGGGCCGCTGTGGGATGTCACTATTACCGCTGGGGCCGCTGTGGGATGTCACTATTATACTGGGGGCTGCTGTGGGATGTCACTATTATACTGGGGGCTGCTGTGGGATGTCACTATTATACTGGGGGCTGCTGTGGGATGTCACTATTATACTGGGGGCCGCTGTGGGATGTCACTATTACTACTGGGGGGCCGCTGTGGGATGTCACTATTATACTGGGGGCCGCTGTGGGATGTCACTATTATACTGGGGGCCGCTGTGGGATGTCACTATTATACTGGGGGCCGCTGTGGGATGTCACTATTATACTGGGGGCCGCTGTGGGGTGTCACTATTATACTGGGGGCCGCTGTGGGATGTCACTATTACTACTGGGGGACCGCTGTGGGATGTCACTATTATACTGGGGGCCGCTGTGGGATGTCACTATTACTACTGGAGCCACTGTGAGATGTCACATCATTACTACTGGGGTTACAGAGGAAGGCAAAAAACCCCAAGAGCAGAAGCCAATTAGCACTTTCGGGGAAAAAATTCCTTCCCGACTCCCTAATGGCAGTCAGACTAATCCTTGCATCAACATCTAATAGTTCCTACCTGCCTGTAAGACCCGGATCAACAACCCACTGGTCTCCTAAAATTTATATCCTGTAATATCCTTCCGCTCTAGAAAGACATCTAGTCCCTCTTAAACTCCTCTATGGATCCTGCCATCACCACGTCCTCAGGCAGAGAGTTCCACAGTCTCACTGCTCTTACAGTAAAGAACCCCCTCCTGTGTTGGTGATGAAACCTGCTTTCCTCTAATCGTAGCGGATGCCCTCTTGTTACCGTCGCAGTCCTGGGTATAAACAGATCCTGGCAGAGATCCTTGTATCGTCCCCTCATGTACTTATACATGGTTATTTGGTCCCCCTTAGCTGTCTTTTTTCCAGGGTGAATAATTCCAGTTTTGATGTCACTATTATACTGGGGCCGCTGTGGGGATGTCACTATTATACTGGGGGCCGCTGTGTGATGTCACTATTACTACTGAAGCCACTGTGGGATGTCACTATTATACTGGGGGCCGCTGTGGGATGTCACTATTATACTGGGGGCGGCTGTGGGATGTCAATATTATACTGGGGGCCGCTGTGGGATGTCACTATTATACTGGGGGCCGCTGTGGGATGTCACTATTATACTGGGGGCCGCTGTGGGATGTCACTATTATACTGGGGGCCGCTGTGGGATGTCACTATTATACTGGGGGCCGCTGTGGGATGTCACTATTATACTGGGGGCGGCTGTGGGATGTCACTATTATACTGGGGGCCGCTGTGGGATGTCACTATTATACTGGGGGCCGCTGTGGGATGTCACTATTATACTGGGGGCCGCTGTGGGATGTCACTATTATACTGGGGGCGGCTGTGGGATGTCAATATTATACTGGGGGCCGCTGTGGGATGTCACTATTATACTGGGGGCCGCTGTGGGATGTCACTATTACTACTGGGGGCCGCTGTGGGATGTCACTATTATACTGGGGGCCGCTGTGGGATGTCAATATTATACTGGGGGCCGCTGTGGGATGTCACTATTATACTGGGGGCCGCTTTGGGAGGTCACTATTATACTGGGGGCCGCTGTGGGATGTCACTATTATACTGGGGGCCGCTGTGGGATGTCACTGTTATACTGGGGGCCGCTGTGGGATGTCACTATTATACTGGGGGCTGCTGTGGGATGTCACTATTATACTGGGGCCGCTGTGGGATGTCACTATTATACTGGGGGCCGCTGTGGGATGTCACTATTATACTGGGGGCCGCTGTGGGATGTCACTATTATACTGGGGGCGGCTGTGGGATGTCAATATTATACTGGGGGCCGCTGTGGGATGTCACTATTATACTGGGGGCCGCTGTGGGATGTCACTATTATACTGGGTGCCGCTGTGGGATGTCACTATTATACTGGGGGCCGCTGTGGGATGTCACTATTATACTGGGGGCGGCTGTGGGATGTCACTATTATACTGGGAGCCGCTGTGGGATGTCACTATTATACTGGGGGCCGCTGTGGGATGTCACTATTATACTGGGGGCCACTGTGGGATGTCACTATTATACTGGGGCCGCTGTGGGATGTCACTATTATACTGGGGGCCACTGTGGGATGTCACTATTATACTTGGGCCTGCTGTGGGGTATCACTATTATACTGGGGGCTGCTGTGTGATGTCACTATTATACTGGGGGCCGCTGTTGGTGTCACTATTACCGCTGGGGCTACTGTGGGATGTTGCTATTACTACTGTGGTTGCTGTGGGATGTCACTATTATACTGGGGCCGCTGTGGGATGTCACTATTATACTGGGGGCTGTGGGATGTCACTATTATACTGGGGGCCGCTGTGGGATGTCACTATTATACTGGGGGCCGCTGTAGGTTGTCACTATTACACTGGGGCCGCTGTGGGATGTCACTATTATACTGAGGGCCGCAGTGGGATGTCACTATTACTGCTAGGGCTGCTGTGGGATGTCACTCTTACCGCTGGGGCTGTTGTGGGATGTCACTAGTACTACTGTGGCCATTGTGGGCTGTCAGTATTACTACTCGGACCACTGTGGGATGTCACTATTATACTGGGGGCTGCTGTGGGGTGTCACTATTACCGCTGGGGCCACTGTGGGATGTCACTCTTACCGCTGGGGCTGCTGTGGGATGTCACTCTTACCGCTGGGGCTGCAGTCGGATGTCCTTGGGCTGTTGTGGGATGTCACTAGTACTACTGTGGCCGTTGTGGGCTGTCACTATTACTACTGGGACCGCTGTGGTATGTCACTATTACTACTGGGGCCACTGTGGGATGTCACTATTACTACTGGGGCCACTGTGGGATGTCACTATCACTACTGGGACCGCAGTGGGCTGTTACTATTACTACTGGGACCACTGTGGGATGTCTGTTACCGCTGGGGATGCTGTGGAATGTCATTATTACCGCTGGGGCCACTGTGGGATGTCACTATTATAGATGAGACCGCCGTGGTATGTCACTATTATAGCTTGGGCCGCTACTATTACCGCTGGGGTATGTTTACATGTGGCGGAAATGGGCAGGGCTGTTTTAAAATAGCCAGCGTGGAGATTTTGACTGCTTTTTGGATGCGGAAATGCTGCAGAATCTGCCACAGAAATTTCCTCTGAGCACCTTTTGCAGCATTTCCTTATACAAGAAGCAGTCAAAATCTGCCCGCTGTGTATTTTGAAACAGCCCTCTCCTTTTTAGAACGACGGAGGTAAAATCATACGTTGTGATAAGCCCCGCCCCCTGACGTGTTGGCACTTTGCGATAAAAAAGTGAGTTTTGGGTTGCAGTTTGGGCACTCGGTCTCTAAAATGTTCGCCATCACTGCTTTAGAGGAACTGAGGAATAAAATATGTATACACATAGAGGAGTGTTAAATTCTCCTTTTGGACCTAAAGAATGCTCACGCCAAATTTCATGCTTCTACGTCACCGGGAAGTTACATTACATAGGAGTGCGCTTACTTTTGCAATTAGCATTGAATAATCGAATTGTGACCCCTTTACCTTTCCTATTTAGGACCTAAAGAATGTTCCTGCCGAATTTAATGTTTGCACGATATTAGGAAGTTAGAGAATTAGATTTGGTACATTACACAGGGGGTGCCAATACTTTTGCACTTAGCATTGAATAATCGAGTTTTGACCCCTGTATTTTTCCTATTAGGATGTAAAGAATTGTTGCGCCAAATTTCTTGTTTCTACAACATCGGGAAGTTACATTACATAGGGGTGCACTTACTTTTGCAATTAGCATTGAATAATTGAGTTGTGACATCTTTAGTTTCCCTATTTAGGACCTAAAGAATGTGCCTGCCAAATTTCATATTTGTACAACACAGGGAAGTTAGAGAATTAGTGTCAAGTCAGTCAGTCAGTGAGGGCTTACACCTTTATATATAGATAAGTGTGCCCCTAGCCTTAGTGGCAAACTATCACACTTGGGGCGGGTTGCACCAACCTCGCTTTTGATCTGGGTTTGGTTAAACTGCAATCAGCTGTAGAACTTGTTGCAAGGAATACGTGCAGCACCAACACTTTTTGATCTAACTCTAAGGGGACAACCACCATGTGAAAACCTGCCCACAAGCAGTGCAATCATCCCGATAAGGACAACCCTGCCCTGGAACCTATAGACCTACCTATCCCTGGATGGCAAACAATCCACAGCAGGACAGGACACAGCTCACAACAACTCATAGAGCAGGACTGTTCACACCTGGTGTCTGGAAACATCCACAGACACTGTACATGTCGCTTTTCACACTAACACACTTGGGATTGCATGCAACACAAAACAGAACAGTTCATACACCTTGTCTGGCACCTTCAAAGACCCAATGAACATGTCACTGTTCATACACGTCTGGCCACCTGCATAGACATGCACCCCATATCATGCATGCATGGGAAACTCTAGGGTGACAGAGAAACCCAAGACAGAAACCCCACTCAGAGCTCACATGCATACAGGTAAACCAGTGCTAGCGCAAGTGTCCTTACGGTAAGCGGAAAAAGTCAGACACCATACTGACATACAGGGAACAGTGTCAGGCATCACCCATCTGAGACACGCATCAGACGTCTGGAGGCAGCACTCATCAAAGGGAAGGTGGGGGGGGGGGGGTCTGCATATGACTACAGGTGTCCAGACCGTCCTCAGGGAAGTGAGAGACACTACAGACGAGACATGTATAACTCCAAACTCAGAGTGGGATTAACACAGAATGTATCAACACGAGGAAATGACCAGGATTCTCTGGCAAGAGAAGCTGGTATATATGTGCAACAGACAAGGGGAATTGGCTGAAGAATACCACACCCAGCCAGCTCAATTATCTCACACCTGTGAAGGTGTGCTCATGGAAACCTGTAGAACCACGAGTCGCAGCAGCACAACCTAACAGTAAGATTTGCACAGTGATTGGTGACTGAGTCAGGTGATCTTTCCAGCAACAGTAAAAACATGGCTGCCACAAGCAGAAAACATGGGTGTAATTTCACCACCCAGAAAAAGCATATTAGGCTATCAGCTGAGTCCGCCATCTTGAATTTTGAATGCTAAACTAAGTTCAACTAGTTTGATCCACCAAAATCATAGATGCAAATTGAACTTTAATTTGAACAAAAGTCACAGGCTAAACCGCGTTGGAGCAACGTTTCTCTGCTTGCTTTTAGATCAATTCCTGTTGATCTCAGAGCAACACTTTGGTGCAACTTGCCTTAAATGATATACAGACACTCATAGGTTACATTATTAATACAGACCGGCTCAATAATGGAGATGTGAGCAGATTGGAACAACTTGGACAAGAACCAAACTGTGATGTGTAGACGATCAGACAGAGTATCGCCAAAATGGCCGCTCTTTGCGGGGTTCTCAGTATGTAGCAGACAGTACCTACCAAAAGTGGTCCGAGGAAGGCAACTGCTGACTGGCAATAAGGTGCTGGGTGTCCAAGGCTTACTGATGCATGTGGGAGTGAAGACACCCAGACCCCACAGAAGAGCGTCCGTAGGATGCATTACTGATAACATTCATGCTGGTCATGACAGAAAGGTATCAGATGACAGTGCTTCACAGATCGATGTGTACGGGGCGGTGCAGCCACAGACCACAGTACCCTCTCCACCTCCTAAAGTACCTACTGTGGGCATCCGAACTGGAGCATGAAAGACGATGGCCCTGTGTGATGGATCACTTCATAAATCATGCGGACAACCAAGAGCGTCACTTACCTGCAGAAGAGATGGCACCATGATGGGAAGAAGACAAGCCAGCAGGGCAATGGGATGGGCAATATTATACTGGATACCTGGGTCCTGGTATCATGTGAATGGCCAAGTGCATCACTTACCTGGAGAAAAGGTGGCACCAAGATGAGAAGACAACAAGCCGACAGGGCAGTCTGATGGGCAATGTTCTGCTGGGTCTTGGATGGCGCAGCCACAAACCAGTCAGAGTGCTCTGTCCACTTACCCAGAGAAGTGATGGAATAAAGATAGAAAGAAGACAAGCCGTTAGGGCAATGTGGTGGGCAATGTTTTGCTGGGTACCTGGGTCGTATCAACAACTGATGCATCACTTACTTGGAGAAGAGATGGCACCAGGATGAGAAGATGGTGGGGCAATGTGATGGGCAATGTTCTGCTGAGTACCCTGGTCCTGGCATGACGGGGGCATCTCTTACCTGGAAAAAAGATGGCAGCAGGATGAGAAGAAGACAAGCAACAGGGTAGTGTGATGGGCAATGTCCTCCTGAGTACTCGCGTCTTGGCATCATGTGGACGGGGCATCAATTACCTGCAGAAGAGATGGCACCAGGATGGAAAGAAGACAAGCCAGCAGAACAGTGTCATGAGCAATGTTCTGCTGGATCCTGGCATCATGTGGATGTTACAGCGGGATCCCCTAAAGGCAGCGCCCCCTGCGGGATAATGTGCGGCACTGCAGGAACTGCTCAGGAACAGGACAGAGAGATGAAGGTGATGGAGCCTCTGTGGGATGTGCTGGAGAAGACGTCCGATCCATGGAGGCTGGCAACTTACAGGATGTGCTGCTGATACCACAGGATTCCTCAGAGGGGTCTGGACCCCGCAGGTCATGAGGGGCCACACAGTACGAGGCAGGGGGTTTAATGTTCTGGCTGATGGGTGTAAGGTATATAGATGAGACCATCAGAGGAGTCCGGGCCCCGCAGGTCAGGAGGGGCCACACAGTACGAGGCAGGGGGTTTAATGTTCTGGCTGATGGGTGTAAGGTATATAGATGAGACCATGAGAGGGGTCCGGGCCCCGCAGGTCAGGAGGGGCCACACAGTACGAGGCAGGGGGTTTAATGTTCTGGCTGATGGGTGTAAGGTATATAGATGAGACCATCAGAGGGGTCCGGGCCCCGCAGGTCAGGAGGGGCCACACAGTACGAGGCAGGGGGTTTAATGTTCTGCCTGATCAGTATAGGTTACCAGTGATGCTGAGGAATTAGAGCTCCCTTGCTGACTGACGAGCCGAGATACATCTGCAATGAAACCCTAGAAAATCAGGAAACATCTGTCAACCTACGATGAAGCTATTATAAAAACCACAGAAATCAGGAATACCTAGGACACCAGGCATCTTTCCCTGCACGGAGAAATCCCATTATGAGCAGTTACTGATACATATCGGCATATAGTGACATTGCTTTAATGCTGCATTTAACAATGTAGAAAGATAATCCAGCAAATCACCAGCACAAATCTGTAATGTGGAATGTCCCAAACCAAGAAAGACCCACAAGACGTGGTGAAGATCCATTCAGTAGAAGGACTGCAAGTCGGGCAGATTACTTGTGTTGGCGCTTCTCTACGTCTACAGGAAAGTTTATATTCTGATGTATGACCATTTGATAATCCAGAATATCGCATAATCAGCACCTCTCAGGTCCCAGAAATGCCGCATTAAAGGAATTTCCCACTTTCTGAAAAAAGCCCTCAGCGTAATTGGGGACACATGAGGCATCCTCTGCAGTGTGATCTTGCCAGAGCCGTCTACGGACATATTGTGATATCCAGTAATGCTTTATGAAGTCATCCTCTCCAGTAAACCCAAGAACATTTATGTGTAAACCGACGGGCAGCCAGAGAGCTGCTCCATCACGGCAGAGGCAGCAAACCTTCATGCAAACCAATAAATGTGCTGAGCTCTTATGATGGATATTGTAGGCTATGAAGTGACATCATGGCGCTCATTCCCAAAACAGAGTGTCTGTTAACTCTTTCCTTTACGGGAACAGTTATATTTCCAAGGTAATTTATAGTTAATGGTACATGAGACCCAAGAAAACAGATTTGCTGATTAATACAATTTTTCCAGACTGTAGCTAAATGTGACTCCCATCATAACTGAAAAGTAGTGTTGAGCGAACCAAACCAGTCGAACCCTATTTTGGGCCGCACTTTGTTATAAATTTGGAGTGAACCTGAACTGTTTAACCCAGAGGACCCCACATTGTGGTGGTCCTTCTGTGGTTAAGCAGCTAACACTGTTGACTTGTAGTGATGGGGTCCTGCGTTCAATTCTGACATCTGCCTGGAATTTGTATGTTACCCCCATGTTTGATAATAATTACCTTTCTATAGTGCGTACATATTACATGCATCACTCTCTGTTTTCACCTATTAGTAACTTTTATAACTATTATATAACTACTATAACACTGCTCCTGTAGTGGATTCAGGAACTAAGTTGGGGCCACAGCTGCGTCAGCCGCAGGTCTGGAGAGAATAGGCAAGGAAGAGCCAGGAGTCAGCAACAGGAGGTCTTGTTAGGAGTACAGAAGGAGGAGGAGGTTAGTGTTGTCAGTAGGTAAGCCAGGGGTCGGTAACTCGTATATGAATTCCCAGTATGAGTAGCAGACAGGAGGCGGAGCTTGAGTATTGACAGGCAGCACAATAATCATGCGCTGTAGAAGTGTCAGGGCCAGGCTTTGACAGGAAGGCCAAATTAGTGCCAGGATATGGCTAGGACAAGGAGGCAGGAACTACACTAGCAAAAAAAAAAACCACAGAGACAAAGCTGCAGTCAGACAGGGGAACTGTCCAAGGCTTGATGGCTCAATAAGGATACCCAACGATCACCGAAAACTCTCTATGTACAAAAATATACTATAATACTGCTCCTATGCACAAGAATATAACTACTATAATACTGCTCCTATGTACAAGAATATAACTACTATAATACTGCTCCTATGTACAAGAATATAACTACTATAATACTGCCTCCTATGTACAAGAATATAACTACTATAATACTGCCGCTATGTACAAGAATATAACTACTATAATACTGCCCCTATGTACAAGAATATAACTACTATAATACTGCCCCCTATGTACAAGACTATAACTACTATAATATTGCCCCCTATGTACAAGAATATAACTACTATAATACTGCCTCCTATGTACAAGGATATAACTACTATAATACTGCTCCCTATGTACAAGAATATAACTTCTATAATACTGTCCCCCTATGTACAAGAATATAACTACTAGAATACTGTCCCCTATGTACAAGAATATAACTACTATAATACTGCTCCTATGTACAAGAACATAACTACTATAATACTGCCCCTATGTACAAGAACATAACTACTATAATACTGTTCCTATGTACAAGGATATAACTACTATAATACTGCCTCCTATGTACAAGAATATAACTACTATAATACTGCTCCTATGTACAAGAACATAACTACTATAATACTGTTCCTATGTACAAGGATATAACTACTATAATACTGCCCCCTATGTACAAGGATATAACTACTATAATAATGCTCCTATGTACAAGAACATAACTACTATAATACTGCCTCCTATGTACAAGAATATAACTACTATAATACTGCCCCCTATGTACAAGAATATAACTACTATAATACTGCCCCATATGTACATGAATATAACTACTATAACACTGCCCCCTATGTACAAGAATATAACTACTATAATACTGCCCCATATGTACAAGAATATAACTACTATAATACTGATCCTATGTACAAGAATATAACTACTATAATACTGCCCCCTATGTACAAGAATATAACTACTATAATACTGCTCCCTATGTACAAGAATATAAGCACTATAATACTGCTGCCTATATACAAGAATATAACTACTATAATACTGCTCCTATGTACAAGAATATAACTACTATAATACTGCCCCCTATGTACAAGAATATAACTACTATAATACTGCCTCCTATGTACAAGAATATAACTACTATAATGCTGCCTCCTATGTACAATAATATAACTAGTATAATACTGCCCCCTATGTACAAGAATATAACTACTATAATACTGTCCCCTGTGTACAAGAATATAACTACTATAATACTTCCCCTTTATGTACAAGAATATAACTACTATAATACTGCTCCTATGTACAAGAATATAACTACTATAATACTGTCCCCTGTGTACAAGAATATAACTACTATAATACTTCCCCTTTATGTACAAGAATATAACTACTATAATACTGCCTCCTATGTACAAGAATATAACTACTATAATACTGCCCCCTATGTACAAGAATATAACTATTATAATACTTCCCCTTTATGTACAAGAATATAACTACTATAATACTGCCCCTTATGTACAAGAATATAACTACTATAATACTGCCTCCTACGTACAAGAATAAAAATACTATAATACTGCTCCCTATGTAGAAGAATATAACTACTATATTACTGCCCCATATGTACAAAAATATAACTACCATGATACTGCCCCCTATGTACAAGAAAATAACTACTATAATACTGCTCCTATGTACAAGAATATAACTACTATAATACTGCCTCCCTATGTACAAGAATATAACTACTATAATACTGCCCCCTATGTATAAGAATATAACTACTATAATACTGATCCCTATGTACAAGAATATAACTACTATAATACTGTCCCCTATGTACAAGAACATTACTATAATACTGCCCCCTATGTACAAGAACATAACTACTATAACACTGCCCCCTATGTACAAGAATATGACTACTATAATACTGCTCCTATGTACAAGAATATAACTACTATAATACTGCCTCCTATGTACAAGAATATAACTACTATAATACTGCCTCCTATGTACAAAAATATAACTACTATAATACTGCCCCCTATGTACAAAAATATAACTACTATAATACTACTCCTATGTACAAGAATATAACTACTATAATACTGCCTCCTATGTACAAGAATATAACTACTATAATACTGCCCACTCTGTACAAGAATATAGCTACAATAATACTGCTCCTATGTACAAGAATATAACTACTATAATACTGTCCCCTATGTACAAGAATATAACTACTATAATACTGCTCCCTATGTACAAAAATATAACTACAATAATACTGCTCCCCATGCACAAGAATATAACTACTATAATACTGCCCCCTATGTACAAGAATGTAACGACTGTAATCCTGCCCCCTATGTACAAGAATATAACTACTATAATACTGCTCCTATGTACAAGAATATAACTACTATAATACTGCTCCTATGTACAAGAATATAACTACTATAATACTGCCCTCTATTTACAGGAATATAATAACTATTATACTGCCCCCTATGTACAAGAATATAACTACTGTAATATCGCCCCTATGTACAAGAATATAACTACTGTAATACCGCCCCTATGTCCAAGAATATAACTACTATAATACTGCTCCTATGTACAAGAATAGAACTTCTATAATACTGCTCCTATGTACAAGAATATAACTACTATAATACTGCCTCCTATGTACAAGAATATAACTACTGTAATACCGCCCCTTTGTACAAGAATATAACTACTGTAATACCGCCCCTACGTACAAGAATATAACTACTATAATACTGCTCCTATGTACAAGAATATAACTACTATAATACTGCTCCTATGTACAAGAATATAACTACTATAATACTGCCCCTATGTACAAGAATATAACTACTATAATACTGCCCCCTATGTACTAGAATATAACTACTATAATACTGCCCCCTATGTACAAGAATATAACTACTATAATACTGCCCCCTATGTACAGGAATATAACTACTATAATACTTCTCCTATGTACAAGAATATAACTACTATAATACTGCTCCTATGTACAAGAATACAACTACTGTAATACCGCCCCTATGTACAAGAATATAACTACTGTAATACCGCCCCTATGTACAAGAATATAACTACTATAATACTGCTCCTATGTACAAGAATATAACTACTATAATACTGCCCCTATGTACAAGAATATAACTAATATAATACTGCTCCTATGTACAAGAATATAACTACTATAATACAGCTATGTACAAGAATATAACTACTATAATACTGTTCTCTATGTACAAGAATATAACTACTATAATACTGCTCCCTATGTACAAGAATATAACTACTATAATACTGCCCCCCTATGTACAAGAATATAACTACTATAATACTGCCCCCTATGTACAAGAATATAACTACTATAATACTGCCTCCTATGTACATGAATATAACTACTATAATACTACCCCCTAAGTACAAGAATATAACTACTATAATACTTCTCCTATGTACAAGAATATAACTACTATAATACTGCTCCTATGTACAAGAATACAACTACTGTAATACCGCCCCTATGTACAAGAATATAACTACTATAATACTGCCCCTATGTACAAGAATATTACTGCTATAATACTGCTCCTATGTACAATAATATAACTACTATAATACTGCCCCTATGTACAAGAATATAACTACTATAATACTGCCCCTATGTACAATAATATAACTACTATAATACTGCCCCTATGTACAATAATATAACTACTATAATACTGCCCCTATGTACAAGAATATAACCACTATAATACTGCCCCCTATGTACAAGAATATAACTACAATAATACTGCTCCCTATATACAAGAATATAACTACTATAATACTGCCCCCTATATACAAGAATATAACTACTATAATACAGCTATGTACAAGAATATAACTACTATAATACTGTTCTCTATGTACAAGAATATAACTACTATAATACTGCTCCCTATGTACAAGAATATAACTACTATAATACTGCCCCCATATGTACAAGAATATGACTACTATAATACTGCCCCCTGTGTACAAGAATATAACTACTATAATACTGCCCCCTATGTACAAGAATATAACTACTATAATACTGCCTCCTATGTACATGAATAGAACTACTATAATACTACCCCCTATGTACAAGAATATAACTACTATAATACTGCCCCCTATGTACAAGAATATAACTACTATAATACTGCCCGCTATGTACAAGAATATATCTACTATAATACTACCCCCTATGTACAAGAATATAACTACTATAATACTGCCCCCTATGTACAAGAATATAACTACTATAATACTGCCTCCTATGTACAAGAATATAACTACTATAATACTGCCTCCTATGTACAAGAATATAACTACTATAATACTGCCCCCTATGTACAAGAATATAACTACTATAATACTGCCTCCTATGTACAAGAATATAACTACTATAATACTGCCTCCTAAGTACAAGAATATAACTACTATAATACTGCCCCCTATGTACAAGAATATAACTACTATAATACTGCTCCTATGTACAAGAATATAACTACTATAATACTGCCCCCTATGTACAAGAATATAACTACTATAATACTGCCTCCTATGTACAAGAATATAACTACTATAATACTGCCTCCTATGTACATGAATATAACTACTATAATACTGCCCCCTATGTACAAGAATATAACTACTATAATACTGCTCCTATGTACAAGAATATAACTACTATAATACTGCCCCCTATGTACAAGAATATAACTACTATAATACTGCCTCCTATGTACAAGAATATAACTACTGTAAAACTGCCTCCTATATACAAGAATATAACTACTATAATACTGCCTCCTATGTACAAGAATATAACTACTATAATACTGCCTCCTATGTACAAGAATATAACTACTATAATACTGCCTCCTATGTACATGAATATAACTACTATAATACTACCCCCTATGTACAAGAATATAACTACTACAGCATAATGCTAATTACTGCGATTCTCCGTGGTCAGACTATCTGACCGGTCGGTGGAGATTCATTTGTTGCTCCTGCTCCTGTGCCGATCTCCGCCGCGGGATACCGTAACTCCCGTGGACAGGGGTCCTAAATTGTTGTAACCACGATATTAATAAATAAGACAGTGAGATGGTGAGTTTTCTTCATCACATTCAGTGCATAATAACTGATACACAAATTGCAACAATGTAGCCACCTGTGTCTAACTCATCCATATCCTGGGAGCTTACTCTGCATTTCTTCTCTCTGTCCTTCTTTGTATTTATATCTCTATTTCTTTTTCTCCCTCTCTTCATATTTACACAGAACTTCAGGCGTGCTCTAAAAACTCACCTCTTCAGGGAGGCATACCGCATCCCCTAAATAAACCCCTCTGTACTCCCCTGATAACATGCTCCCTGACCTACTGACTGCAATCCCTGCTAGCCATCATAAACCGCTCCTGCAGTTATACTGATTCTGCCATCACACGGCCAAATGTCTGACCATTGTCTATGTATAGCATCCCTCACACTCCAACTTGCCATACCGTACACATCTCCACCTCGCCATACCGTACACATCTCCACCTCGCCATACCGTACACATCTCCACCCCACCATACCGTACACATCTCTACCTCGCCATACCGTACACATCTCCACCCCACCATACCGTACACATCTCCACCCCACCATACCGTACACATCTCCACCTCGCCATACCGTACACATCTCCACCCCACCATACCGTACACATCTCCACCCCACCATACCGTACACATCTCCACCCCGCCATACCGGGCACATCTCCACCTCGACATACCGTGCACATCTCCACCCCGCTATTCCGTGCACATCTCCACCCCACCATACCGTACACATCTCCACCTCGCCATACCGTACACATCTCCACCTCGCCATACCGTACACATCTCCACCCCACCATACCGTACACATCTCCACCCCACCATACCGTACACATCTCCACCTCGCCATACCGTACACATCTCCACCTCGCCATACCGTACACATTTCCACCCCACCATACCGTGCACATCTCCACCTCACCATACCGTACACATCTCCACCTCGCCATACCGTACACATCTCCACCTCGCCATACCGTACACATTTCCACCCCGCCATACTGTGCACATCTCCACCTCTCCATACCGTGCACATTTCCACCCCACCATACCGTACCATCTCCAGCCCCGCCATACCGTGCACATCTTCAGCCCGCCATACTGTGCACATGTCCACTCCACCATACCGTACACAGCTCCAGCCCCTTTACCTTCTGTATCCCCCCATTACCTGTGATTGTTCTCAGCAAGAGAAACGATGTAATCTTGTAGATATGATACCTTTTAATGGCTAACAAAAATACATATCTGGCTCCAGGAGTGATATTGACCCCCATTAATGGCCCAAATTGTGATAGTGAGTCCTGGTAGTGGCCCCAATAGTGATAGTGAGCCCTGTTAGTGGCCCCAGCAGTAATAGTAACGCCTGTTAGTGGCCCCAGTAGTGATAATGACACCCATTAATGGACATCATGATCATCTGGACAAACACCAAACAAGAATTAATAAAATTCCATGAAAGAGTCAATGCATTCCACCCACCATAAACCTGACATTAAGCTACTCGCATACAGAAATCAACTTTTTGGACACCATAAAGATTTCAAACAACTCAATACAAACATCCCTATACCGAAAACCGATTGATCGGCCCACATACCTCAGATGGGACAGCTTCCATCCTAAACACATCAAAAAGTCCATCATCTACAGCCAGGCCATCAGATACAACCGCATCTGCTCCAACCCAACAGACAGAGGAACATCTATACCATATGAAAAGGACATTTATAAATCAGGGCGACCATCCCACCTCAACTGATGACCAAATCACCAGAGCCACCAGGATATCCAGGATTTACCAGAGCCACCAGGATATCCAGAAATCAACTACTCCAATACAAGGAGAAGGAAAGAAACAATCGTGTGCCTCTAGTAGAGACTTACAATCCGCAACTAGAGGTACTAAGGAAAACCGCAAGAAAACTCCACCATACCCTACACAAGGGTGACCGTCTGACAACCATATTCCCGGACCCTCCACTTCTGTGTTGCGGGCAACCTCCTAACTTCAGGAACTTTATAATCAGGAGTGCATTACCCTCTGACACACAAAAAGGAACTTATCCTGTAATGTAAGGAGCTGTAAGACCTGCTGACATGTACGGACCGCAGACCGGATACATAACCCCAACACACAGCAGGACTATAAGATCCCTGTAATGTAAGGAGCTGTACAACCTGCTGATATGTACGGACCGCAGACAGGATACATAACCCCAACACACAGCAGGACTATAAGATCCCTGTAATGTAAGGAGCTGTAAGACCTGCTGACATGTACGGACCGCAGACAGGATACATAACCCCAACACACAGCAGGACTATAAGATCCCTGTAATGTAAGGAGCTGTAAGACCTGCTGACATGTACGGACCGCAGACAGGATACATAACACCAACACACAGCAGGACTATAAGATCCCCGTAATGTAAGGAGCTGTAAGACCTGCTGACATGTACGGACCGCAGACAGGATACATAACCCCAACACACAGCAGGACTATAAGATCCCTGTAATGTAAGGAGCTGTAAGACCTGCTGACATGTACGGACCGCGGACAGGATACATAACCCCAACACACAGCAGGACTATAAGATCCCTGTAATGTAAGGAGCTGTAAGACCTGCTGACATGTACGGACCACAGACCGGATACAGATCCCCAACACACAGCAGGACTATAAGATCCCTGTAATGTAAGGAGCTGTAAGACCTGCTGACATGTACGGACCGCAGACAGGATACATAACCCCAACACACAGCAGGACTATAAGATCCCTGTAAGGTAAGGAGCTGTAAGACCTGCTGACATGTACGGACCGCAGACAGGATACATAACCCCAACACAGCATGACTATAAGATCCCTGTAATGTAAGGAGCTGTAAGACCTGCTGACATGTACGGACCGCAGACAGGATACATAACACCAACACACAGCAGGACTATAAGATCCCCGTAATGTAAGGAGCTGTAAGACCTGCTGACATGTACGGACCGCAGACAGGATACATAACCCCAACACACAGCAGGACTATAAGATCCCTGTAATGTAAGGAGCTGTAAGACCTGCTGACATGTACGGACCGCGGACAGGATACATAACCCCAACACACAGCAGGACTATAAGATCCCTGTAATGTAAGGAGCTGTAAGACCTGCTGACATGTACGGACCACAGACCGGATACAGATCCCCAACACACAGCAGGACTATAAGATCCCTGTAATGTAAGGAGCTGTAAGACCTGCTCACATATACTGACTGCGGACAGGATACATAACCCCAACACACAGCAGGACTATAAGATCCCTGTAATGTAAGGAGCTGTAAGACCTGCTCACATATACTGACTGCGGACAGGATAAATAACCCCAACACACAGCAGGACTATAAGATCCCTGTAATGTAAGGGGCTGTAAGACCTGCTGACATGTACGGACCGCAGACAGGATACGGATCCCCAACACACAGCAGGGCTATAAGATCCCTGTAATGTAAGGAGCGGTAAGACCTGCTCACATGTACGGACCGCAGACAGGATACGGATCCCCAACACACAGCAGGGCTATAAGATCCCTGTAATGTAAGGAGCTGTAAGACCTGCTGACATGTACGGACCGCGGACAGGATACATAACCCCAACACACAGCAGGACTATAAGATCCCTGTAATGTAAGGAGCTGTAAGACCTGCTGACATGTACGAACCGCGGACAGGATACATAACCCCAACACACAGCAGGACTATAAGATCCCTGTAATGTAAGGAGCTGTAAGACCTGCTGACATGTACGGACCGCAGACAGGATAAATAACCCCAACACACAGCAGGACTATAAGATCCCTGTAATGTAAGGAGCTGTAAGACCTGCTGACATGTACAGACCGCGGACAGGATACATAACCCCAACACACAGCAGGAGTATAAGATCCCTGTAATGTAAGGAGCTGTAAGACCTGCTGACATGTACGAACCACAGACAGGATACATAACCCCAACACACAGCAGGACTATAAGATCCCTGTAATGTAAGGAGCTGTAAGACCTGCTGACATGTACGGACCGCAGACAGGATACATAACCCCAACACACAGCAGGACTATAAGATCCCTGAAATGTAAGGAGCTGTAAGACCTGCTGACATGTACAGACCGCGGACAGGATACAGATCCCCAACACACAGCAGGACTATAAGATCCCTGTAATGTAAGGAGCTGTAAGACCTGCTGACATGTACGGACCGCAGACAGGATACATAACCCCAACACACAGCAGGACTATAAGATCCCTGTAATGTAAGGAGCTGTAAGACCTGCTGACATGTACGGACCGCGGGCAGGATACATAACCCCAACACACAGCAGGACTATAAGATCCCGGGACATTCACATGTTCCTCTTCCAATGTTGTGTACCTGATCCGGGGCAGTAAATGTCCTGTTGGGGGTCTTTATGTTGGAGAAACAGGACAGAAACTGAAAGCAGGATGAGATCTCATCGCCACACGATTGAACACAGAAAAAGAGAATTGCCTGTGGCCGAGCACTTCTCTGACCATGGACATGACATAGGAGATATGAGAGTGTTCTGATATTGAAGGGTGGCTTCAAGTCACAAAACCACAGAAGAATTTGGGAATATAAATTGATAACAACCTTTGGCACACTGAATACGGGGTTAAATGATTCCTCAGGATATATGTGTGAATGGGAAGTGTGAGACATTTATTATACAGATAAGACCCCCATCAACAGTAATTCAGGGACCATAAACTTTCACTCCCTAATCAGTGTTTAGCTAAAAATGTCTGTGCACCTCTTGTAGCAATTCAAGCCTGACGACCCCCCCCCCCAACAGTAATTTAGGGACCATAAAACTTTCACTCCGCTATCAGTGCCTAGACAAAAAAAGTTTGTTTGCTGTTGCAGAATTCCTTTTAAGTGCGAACCAATCACATCCATATCTGTGCCTTGTTATAAGTATATATATATATATATCCATGTCTGTGCCTTGTCATAAGTATATATATATATATATATCCATATCTGGGCCTTGTCATAAGTATGTGTGTATATATATATATCCATGTCTGTGCCTTGTCATAAGTATGTGTGTATATATATATATCCATGTCTGTGCCTTGTCATAAGTATGTATGCTATAAGTATGTATAAATATCCAGGCCTCTTCAGATCCAATCCATAAGCCTGAAGAAGATCCCTGCGTCGGTTCGCAAGCTGCTATTATTACATCATGTATTCTTGTAGCCATTAAAAGGTCTCATATCTACAAGATTACGTCGTTTCTCTTGCTGAGAACAATCACATTTTGCTCTACTGGCGACACGGTACCAGATCTCTGTTTTCATTATACCCATTACTTGTAGTATGTAAGCTCGTTGGAGCAGGACCCGCACCCCTATTGTTTCCATCAGCTGATTACTATGTAACCGTGGTTCTGTAATGTTTGTCCTTTTGTCTTTCTGTATCCCCCCTGTATTGTAAGCGCTGCGGAATATGTTGGCGCTATACAAATACAGATTATTATTATATTATAATAGTGACACTCATTAGTGGTTCAAGTAATAATAAGGCCCCAATAGTGTTTCCAGGAGTAATAGTGTCCCCCTTAGTAGGCCTGGCAGTAATAGTGGCCCTCCCATAGTAGTCCTTTGGGAGCAGTCCTAAGTGCAGCAAAATAGTTTTTTGTTTTGTTTTTTTTGCTTCACCTTGTGCCTGCCAGCAATGGTGGATCCCTATCTTCCATTGGCCTGGCTGGGGGCACGTGAAGTGTTGCATTGCTCTTCAGATACCACTGCCAGAAGAAGGGAGAGAGAGACACAAGCAAGAACAACCCGCTGGCTTCTCCTCCCTCCCCTCTGCTGTCTGGAACTTGTAAGCAATCAAGCCTTTCATTAAATGGTCTGTCTGCTGCCCACCAATCAGGGGTGCTGAGCTGCAATCACATGACACCCTCCACAGTCTGCAGAGGAAGCCTTTGACCTGTCATCCAGAGCAGAGGATACAGCATGGCTCCTACACCCCTTCCTCACCACCGGCCAAGAGGGAGAGCGGATGACCGCCCACACTTTTGGCAGGGTCTCAGGGGTTGAGGGCGGTGCTAAATGGTTAGTGCAGCAGGTAGTCTCCTCAGGGGGAGGAGGACGCATGGCATAACACTGACCCAATATGCCGATAACTGGCGACTGTAACTCTGCCTTTACCACTTTAGTCACTGACTATTTTGCCCTAAGGCTTTTCATCTCCACTTTTCAAAACCATATTTTTTTATTTTTCCATCGACATGGCCGTATGAGGGTTGTTTTTTGCGGGGCGAGCTGTAGTTTATTTGTTTTGTTTTTTTTTGGGTATAATTTTAATATATTTTGGTGGAGCACGGAGGAAAAACATCAATTCTGTCATTTTTTCCCAGCTTTGGCTCCCTGCACACGGGCGGAAATTCCGTGGTGGGATTTCCCGCAGAATTTCCTCCCGTGGAAACTGCCATAGGATTGCGCTAGAAAACGCAATCCTAGGCAGATGGCTGCGATTTGTCCATGCGAAATCACGCGTGGAAAACAAACCGCGGCGAGCCCCACACACAAATGTCACTCCCCGGCCGCCGGCAGCCCGCGCATCAAAGAGCCGAGGCCACGGGAGCAGGTGAGTGACGCACTGGTCCCTGCAGAGGCTCGGGTCGGGTCCCGCTGCGAGAATTCTCTCAGCCGGATCCGACCCGGCCGTCTGCAGGCGGCCTTAGAGCTTATTTACACAAGCATATAGTTTCACAGCTGGCCGATATACGCTACCATCTCAGCTGTCTCCCCTCTGGCTGTTTGCAATGGGAGGTAGTTGGTGGGGGTGGAGCTAAGCTTCTGCCCCTCCCCGCCCCTTGTCCGCAGCCAGCTATAGGAGGGGGTGGAGCTAAGCCACCTCCCATTTCAAACAACCTGAGTGGAGGAGAGAGGCAGAGAGCCAGCGAGGGGTGAGACGGCTCAGATGGTAGCGTTTATCGGTCAGCTGTGAAAACGGTGGCCGAAATACGCTCGTGTGAATAAGCCCTTAATCGTGCAGCATAAGTCAGATATTTTTTTCTGCGGTTTGGTACCAAAACAACAATAGCAAAATTATGTTTTTGGCCACTTTTGCACAATAAAAACCCTTTATTTGAATAACCATTTTTTTGCATCTCTGCGTTCAGCTCAGGGCTGTATTTCCCGTCCACGTGGCCGCAGGAAGGCTTGTTTTTTGCATGACAAGCTGTAGTTTTTATTGATACTTTTCTGGGGTCCATATGGGGTTTTTTTATCACTTTTATTGCGTTTTTTGGGAGGCAAAATGAATGAAACAGCATTTTGGCTGCGTTTTTTAGCTTTCTTTTTCTTAGTGTTTGCCATGAAGGATAAAAAGTGTCTGTGATTCATCTCTTCCTGTTATTATTAAACTTAGAGGGGAAAGTGCAAAAAAAAAAAATGTCTGCTATTTTTTTCAACAATTTTTTTGTATAGGGGGTAATGCCAGCTACACGACCCGAACTGAATGCGGGCCCTCCGCCCGCTGATAAATGAGGGAAGCCTTACTTGTTTGGCATTACAATTTGGTTTCTCTATTTACAACCTTCTTTTTTGAATGCCGTGCAGCAGAACCGCGCCATTCTTGAATCTCTCCCTGCAAGAAGGGTCTTGGCCATGCCACATCCTATTAGGGAGCCGATGGCTGGGATACCTGGGATGACTGGAAGGTTCCGCCTGTGTGCTACACGTCGGCACTTCTCCCAGGAGCATCTCCGTTCATGTAGGAACACAACGGCATTGGTGCCTGCCGTCCTTCGTAACACACGGCGGACGCTGGGTCCTCTGAGCTGAATGGAACGTCCGGTGATGCATCTACTAACTCATCACTTCCTGTATAGCGAAGCTTCCCAGCGGCAGCGATGATCAGCACCACCGCTTCCTACTGGCAGCTACAGCGAGGCACCGTGATGTGGCCCTCAATGAAAGGTGACTAACAAGTACTAATAGACAATCCACCACTAATGTCAGCACATTCACACCAGGCCAGCAGGAGTACCCATAATGCACCACCACACTGTTCAAATTACACCGCCATCATTTGCCTCCTTTTTCAAGCATATGACATAAAGACGTGTTACTAGAACTGGGCGCCGCTAACCTGCACCGGTAACATGTCTTTATGTCCTATGATTGAAAAAGGAGGCAAACGTGTCAGTAAGTCCCCCAAAACGCGTTGCATTTCCTGTACTGCACCTATTGTTCTGTGCTGATGGAATAAAATAGCAGAGGAGGTTCAGCTATGTCCCCCATGCAAGGAAGTACGTCGTATATATACTAGGTTTTGTGTGTCAGCATGATCAGAGTATATATAGAGATCTCTAGAGAGCTGGCCTTTATAAAGAGACTAGTAATTATTAGGACATTACAGTCCCAGTGTTTCTGGTAGCCACACAGGTCTGCTACATGGTACATCACACACACAGCTCTGCTACATGGTACATCTCACACACACAGCTCTGCTATATGGCACATCACACACACACAGCTCTGCTACACCCCACACATCACACACACAGCTCTGCTACATGGTCCATGCATTATAATCCCCACACATCACACACACAGATTGGCTCCTCCCACAGCAGTGACATCACCACAGGTCCATCTGCCCACCGAATCTCTGTGGTGGTAATAGGTCAGTGTGTTCCATCAGGACCGCTGAGTTGTGAAGGAAATTATAGTACCAGTGTTTCTGGTGCGCAACACAGCTTTGCTACATGATACATCACACACACAGCTCTGCTATATCCATTATGATCCCCACACATTACACACAGCTCTACTACACCCCACACATCACACACATAGCTCTACTACATAGTACATCACACAGACAGCTTTACTACATCCATTATGATCCCCAAACATCACACACAGCTCTACTATACCCCACACATCATGCACACAGCTCTGCTACATGGTACATCACACACACACACAACTCTGCTACATCCATTATGATCCCCACACATTACACACAGCTCTACTACACCCCACACATCACACACACAGCTCTGCTACATGGTACATCACACACAGAGATCTACTACATCCATTATGATTCCAACACATGACACACACCTCTACTTCACCCCACACATTACACGCACAGCACTACTACATCTATTATTATCCCCACACATCACACACACAGCTGTACTACATCCATTATAATCCCCACACATTACACACAGCTCTATTACACCCCACACATCACACACACAGCTCTGCTACATGGTACATCACGCACAGCTCTACTACATCCATTATGATCCCCATACATTACACACAGCTCTACTACACCCCACACATCACACTCACAGCTCTACTACATCCATTATAATCCCCACACATCACCACAGCTCTACTATACCCCACACATCACACACAGCTCTGCTACATGATACATCACAGACACAGCTCTACTACATCCATTATGATCCCCGCACATCACACACAGCTCTACTATACCCCAAACATCACACACACAGCTCTGCTACATGGTACATACATTATGATCCCCACCCATCACACACAGCTTGGTTCCCCCCACAGCAGTGACATCACCACAGGTCTTTCAGCCCACTGGATCTCTGGTTGTGATAGGTCAGTGTGCCATACAATCGTCATGGTGAACTAGGACCAGTGGTGTGGCGGCCGGTCCTTGACAGGTTGTCTGCACCAGGTGAGTCCTAACTTGTCATAACTCCATTGTTTAATACATCAGCATTCTTGTGTGTCTTCACAGAGGCAGACATATTCCATCAGAACAGAATTTGCCGCTACAAAAATCTGCACCAAAATCCACACTGCTAAATGCTGAATACTAATTCTGATGTGGAATTTTAGGCAGATTTAAGCCATTTAAAATTCTGCATTAAAGTCTGCATGTGAGTGGTGCAGATTTTGCTGTAGAATTTTTCCTGCATACCGCAGCCTTACTCCCGGATCCTAGTTCTCTAGCTCCTCCCTCCTAGTCCTGACCCCTCCTCTATATTTGAGTGCATTTTCTATGTAAGCCTGGCCCTGCCACTCGCTCAGTGTGAGATTATTCTGCTCCACAGCGTTTGAGTCAGCTTCTATGCGCCTGCTATTGCTACAAGACTCCCCAATACCGACTCCTGGCTTCTCCTCCTGACTATGTTACCCGCCTCATCCAGTGTACTGCAACCGAGACTCCCTCATATCAACTCCTGGCTTCTCCTCCTGACTACGTTACCCGCCTTATACAGTGTACTGCAACTGAGACTCCCTCATACCAACTCCTGGCTTCCAGCTGACTACTCTCTAGTACTCTGCATGCCTACTACTCCCGCCGCTCCTCTCCAGCGTTGGTAAGACGTTACAAAATAATCTCGCTTGAACATGGAGCCCGTAGTGACAGCCCTGTGGAAGCAAGTTACAGGGCTTCAGGAATTTTGTGCCTCCTACCAAGACAAGTTTGCTGGATTACAGACACTGGTTCTGGATCAACAAAGGAAATCATCAGTTTACAGAGGCAACTGCTGGACTTGCATCACTCAGACTCTCATGTCCGCATGACACTGCAAAAATTCGGTGGGGATCATTGTCAGTATAGAGGCTTCCTTAATCAATGCCAGATTTATTTCCAGGTCACAAGAGCACAGGGTTTCCAGCAGCACAACCACCATATCATGCTATACAGAGGCAAGTGAACTGGGGTGCCCACTTACCATCGGAATCCTGAGCCCAACAAGGATCCAAAGTTACCATAGGCAAAGAAAAGTAGAGTAAGCAGCACACGGGAATCTTCCTTGGTTAAATAATCACATCCTCTGATGTGTCTTTATTGTATCCATTTAAAAGCGACGTTTCAGCCCCTTACAGTCCTTTTTCAAGCTTTCTCAAGGGGCCAAAACGTCGCTTTTAAATGGATACAATAAAGACCCATCAGAGGATGTAATTGTTTAACCAAGGAAGATTCCCGTGTGCTGCTTACTCTACTTTTCTTTGCCGGATTTATTTCCAGATGCAGCCACCTTGTTTACCAGCGACAGGAAGAAGGTGTTTTTCATCATTAACCTCCTCACTGATGAGGCGCTCGCCGGGCCTCGCCATACAGAGGCCAATAAAAATCCCCTTGACAGCCTCGATGCTTTCATGACCGCTAAGGGTCAAATCTTTAATGACCCGAACTTTTGTGCCACGGCCGAAGGGAGGTTACATAACCTACGGCAAAAATGACATTCCGTTGCAGAGTATACCGTGGAATTTCGTCACTGGGCGAATGATACCATGTGGAACCCAGCCGCACAACAGAGCCAATTTCATTGGGGTTAATAGGACTGGGTAAAAGATGAACTTGCCAGAGTGGAGACTCCTGATAACCTGAAGATTTTATCCAGCTCTGCATTCAAATTGACTGCAGACTTTCCAAGCAGCAAAAAGAGAGACTGCAGGGTATGGGCACCAACATTCAGTCAATCCACGTTGAATCCCCAGCCGAGGAATTAAAAGGCGCCGTGCTGAAAATGTGCATTAGCTGAGCAGAAGGCCCAGAAGCAATTAACCCTAGGAGTGCTGGAAGAGAATAAATGTAAGTTCAGTAAACTGGGAGAGCAGGACGACGCCCTCGGCTGCCAGACACAGAAGCAGAGGATTGTGTCTGAACAGTGCATCCAACATCTACAATCTCGCTGAATCTGAGTTAGGAGCCCTTCAGGAACATCTGGATGAAAATCTAAAGAAGGCCTTCATCTGGCCTTCTTCCTTCCTGGCGGGAGCACCCGTTTTCTTTGTTATAAAAAAAAAAGACTACCCTTCAACCGTGCATCGATTACCGGGACCTAAACAAGATTACCAATAAGAATCGCTATCCTTTTCTAATCCCAGAACTGCTGGAGACGCTTCGGCAGACAAGGTCTTTACTAATCTCAGAGGAACATAAATTTCTGCTGCCTACGAGTTTACATATTCTAGAGTCTCAATTAATCATAATAAACTTTATTTGTATAGCGCGAACATATCCCGCAGCGCTTACATAGACAGGGGGGATACAGAAAGATAAAAGTACAAAGCACGGTTACATAGTAATCAGCTGATGGAAACAATAGGGGTGAGGGTCCTGCTCCAACGAGCTTACATACTACAAGTAATGGGGTGATACAGAAGGTAAAGAGGCTGGAGATGTGCACGGTATGGCGGGGTGGAGCGTGAGGGATGCTATACACATAAACAATGGTCAGTAGAGATGAACGAGTACCCAAATGCTTGGGTCCTCGTTATTTGAGTCGAGCTTTTCATAAAATTCGAGAGCTCTATTTGAGTAACGAACCCCATTGACTTCAATGGGAGACTCGAGCATTTTTGTATGGGACCCACCAGTTGCCGAGCATTTTTTCTCTCTCTCTCTCTCCCCTCCACCAAGCCAGCAACAAACTACCGTTGACGTGCGCAGCGTCGCAACGGGGAGGGGCCAAAACAGAGGCGGGGTCGAACATGGCGTGATGCTCGCTCGAGTAGCAAGCACCATCGAGTATGCTAATACTCGAACGAGCATCAAGCTTGGAAGAGTACGTTCGCTCAACTCTAATGGTCAGACATTTAGCTGTATGATGGCAGAATTGGTATGACTGCAGGGGCAGTTGATGGCGGCTAGCAGGGATTGCAGTCAGTAGGTCAGGGAGCATGTTATCAGGCAGAGTACAGAGGGGTTTGTTTAGGGAATGCAGTATGCCTCCCTGAAGAGGTGCGATTTTAGAGCACGCCTGAAGTTCTGCGAGTCCTGGATTGCTCGGGTATCCTTTGGTAGTGCGTTCCAGAGGACAGGTTTTGCTCTGGAGAAGTCTTGGAGGCGGGAATGAGAAGTTCGAATTAGAGGGGTGTGCAGTCTAGTTTCGTTAGCAGAGCGGAGAGCCCGGGCTGGTTGATGGATTGAGATGAGGGAAACAATATAGGGGGCGCTGCACTATGGAGGGCTTTGTGGATGAAGGTAACAAGTTTAAATTGAATTCTGTATTTTACGGGCAGCCAGTGCAGTGACCGGCACAGGACAGAGGCGTCCGAGTAGCGGCTGGACAGGAAGATGAGCCTGGCTGCCGCATTCAGGATGGATTGGAGATGGTAGAGTCTGGTGCAGTAGATGAGATCATCATCAAGTTGCAATAATGAAGGCGGGAGTGGATGAGGGCGACAGTAAGCGTTTTTAGCGTGTCCACTGTGAGAAAAGAGTGGATTCTTGTGATGTTCTTGAGGTGCAGCTGACATGTTCGGGACAGAGATTAGATGTAGTGGGTAAAGGAGAGATTGGCGTCGAATATGACCCCAAGGTAGCGGGCGCGCTGAGAGTTATGGCGCCACACACTGAGATGGAGATGTCAGGAGGAGGTCGGTTAGTGGAGGGTGGAAATACCAGCAGGTCAGTTTTAGAGAGGTTTAGTTTTAGGTAGAGAGAGGACATGGTGTTAGAGACAGCGGACAGACAGTTGGTGATGTTTTGGAGTAAAGGTGCAGAGATGTCACGGGAAGAGGTGTGTAGCTGGGTGTCATCAGCATACAGGTGGTATTGGAGGCCAAATCTCCTGATGGTTCGTCCAATAGGGGCTGTGTAGATGTAGAAAAGAAGGGGGCCAAGGACCGAGCCCTGGGGGACCCCAACAGCAAGGGGAGGAGAAGGAGAGCTAGAGCCAGCAAAGGAGACGCTGAAAGAGCGATCAGAGAGGTAGGAGGAGAACCAGGAGAGAGCAGTATCCTTTAGGCCGATGGAGAGAAGCATACTGAGGAGGAGTTTGTGGTCAACAGTGTCAAATGCTGCGGAGAGGTGAAGGAAGATCAGTAGGGAGTAGTCGCCTCTCGATTTGGCTTGCAGGAGGTCATTTGATACTCTTGTAAGGGCAGTTTCTGTTGAGTGTAGGGGTCAGAAGCCAGACTGTAGGGGATCTAGGAGAGAGTGCTCTGATAGCTTACAAGGCAGGAGTAAACTAGACGTTCCAATAGTTTGGAGATGAAGGGGAGATTAGAGACGGGTCAGTAGTTGGCAGCATCAGTCGCGTCCAGAGTCGGCTTCTTTAGCAGTGGGGATATGATGGCGTTTTTGAAAGATGAGGGAAAGATGCCAGAGGTCAGAGAGAGGTTGAATATAGTGGTGAGATGGGAGATGACCACTGGGGAGAGGGATCGGAGGAGGTGTGAGAGGAGGGGGTCGCTAGCGCAGGTGGTGGGGCGAGCAAAGAAGAGCAATTTGGAGACTTCTTCCTCTGTCTTTGGTCTGAGTACAGACAGTGAGCAGGAGCTAGATGCAGTATTGATGAGACTAGGGTCAGGGCTAGTCTGGGATTGGGAAGTTATTTCCTGATGTCACCAATTTTCTTTTTGAAGTAGGCAGCCAGCTCTACAGCACTGAGATCCGTCACAGGACAACAAATCTATAGTGATATGCCGCAGGATACCATATGGAATCTGTATACCTCCATGCCCGCTTGTATAACATCTTGTATTCAAGCTAGAGGCAGTACAATGGGGTACAAGAGCCTCCATGCGCTTGTATCACATCTTGTATCCAAGCTATAGGCAGCTCAAAATAGAACTAGAGCCTCTATGTGCACCCGTATCACATCGTGCATCCAAGTTTGAGGCGGTACAACAAAGTACTACATTCTCCATGCCCCATGTATCACATCTTGTATCCAAGCTAGAGGTGGTACAACAAGGTCCTAGAGCCTCCAGACTAACCCGTATCACATACTGTATCCCAGCTAGATGTGGCCCAACAGGTTAGTAGAACCTCCATGCCTGCGAGTATCACATCTTGTATCCAAGCTAGAGGCAGGACATCAGGTTAATAGAGCCTCCATGCCCCCGTATCACATTTTGTATCCAAGCTGAATGTGGTGCAGAAGGGTACTACAGCCTCCATGACTCTGTATTACATCTTGTATCCAAACCAGAGGCGGCCTAACAGTGTACTAGGGCCCCTATGCCCGCCGGTATAACAGCTTGTATCCAAGTCAGAGGCGGCACAACAGGGTACTAGATTCTCAATGCCTGCCTGTATAACATCTTGTATTCAAGCTAGAGGCAGTACAACAGGGTACTAGAGCCTCCATGCCCCCCGTATCACATCTTCTATCCAAGCTAGAGGCGGTACAACAGGATACTAGAGCTCTGATGCCCCCGTACCACATCTTGTACTCAACAGAGAGGCAGCACAACATGTTTCTAGAACCTCCATTCCCACCCGTATCACATTTTGTATCCAAGCTACAGGTAGTACAACAGAGTACTAGAGCATCCATACCCGCCCGTATCACATCTTGTATCCAAGCCAGTGGCAGCACAACAGGGTACTAGAGCCTCCATGCTCACCTGTATCACATCTTGTATCCAAGCTAGAGGCGGTACAACAAGGTACTAGAGCCTCCATGCCTCCCATTTCACATCTTGTATCTGAGCTGGAGGTGCTACAACAGGGTACTAGAGCCTCCATGCCCGCCCGTATCACATGTTTTATCGAAGCTAGAGGTGGTGCAACAGGGTACTAGAGCCTCCATCCCAGTGTCTAACATCCAAGCTAGATGCGGCATAACAGTGTACTAGAGCCTCCATTCCCCCCGTATCACATCTTGTATCCCAGCTAGAGGTGGTACAACATGGTACTAGAACATCCATCCCCCCTGTAACACATCTTGTATCCAAGCTAGAGGTGGTACAACAGGGTACTAGAGCCTCCATGCCCACCTGTATCACATCTTGTATACAAGCTAGAGGCGGTATAACACGATGCTAGAGCCTCAATGTGCACCCGTATCACATCTTGTATCCAACACAGAGGCAGCACAACAGGGTACTAGAGCCTCCATGTCTGCCTGTATCACATCTTGTATCCCAGCTAGAGGCGGCACAACAGGGAACTAGAGCCTCCATGGCCCTGTATCACATTTTGTTTCCAAGCTAGAGGCGGCCCAAGAGGGTACTAGAGCCTCCATGCCCACCCGTATCACATTTTGTATCCAAACAAGAGGTGTTATAACAGGGTACTAGTGCATCCATTCCTGCCCATGTCACATCTTGTATCCAAGCCAGAGGTGGTACAACAGAGTAGTACATTCTCCATGTCCCTGTATCACATCTTGTATCTAAGCTAGGGGGTATAACAGGGCAGTAAAGCCTCCATGCTCGCTGTATCAAATCTTGTATGCAATCTAGAGGCAGTACACCAGGGTACTAGAGCCTCCCTGCCTACCTATATCACATCTTATATCCAAGCTAGAGGTGGTACAGCAGGGTACTAGAGCCTCTATTCCCCCTTATCATATCTTGTATCCAAGATTGAGGCGGTACACCAGGGGTACTAGAGCCTCCGTGCCCGCCTGTATCACATCTTGTATACAAGCTAGTGGCGGTACAACAGGGTACTAGAGCCTCCATGCTCCCGTATCACATCTTGTATCCAAGCTGGAGGTGGTGCAACAGGGTACTAGAGCCTCCATGCCCCCTGTATCACATCTGGTATCCAAGCCAGAGGCGGCACAACAGTGTACTAGAGGTTTTATGCCCGCCCGTATCACATCTTGTATCCAAGCTAGGGGCGGTATAGCAGGGTACTACAGCCTCCGTGCCCCCTGTATCACATCTTGTATCCAAGCCAGAGGCGGCACAACAGTGTACTAGAGGTTCCATGCCCCCCAATCATATGTTGTATCCAAGGCAGAGACAGCACAACAGTGTACTAGAGCCTCCATTCCCCCCTTATCACATCTTGTATCCAAGCTAGAGAAAGCACAACAGGGTACTAGAGCCTCCATGCCCATCCGTATCACATCTTGTATCCAAGCTAGAGGTGCCCCAACCGGGTACTACATCCTCCAAGCCCCCTGTATCACATCTTGTATCTAAGCTAGGGGCGGTATAACAGGCTACTAAAGTCTCCATGTCCGCTGTATTACATCTTGTATGCAAGCTAGAGGTGGTACAACAGGGTACTAGAGCCTCCATTCCCCCCTTATCAGATCTTGTATCCAAGCTTGAGGCGGTACAACAGGGTACTAGAGCATCCGTACCCACCATATCACATCTTCTATCCAAGCCAGAGGCGGCACAACAGGGTACTAGAGCCTCCATGCCAGTCCATATCACATGTTGTATCCAAGCTAGAGGTGGTACAAAAGGGTACTAGAGCCTCCATGCCCGCCTGTATCACTTCTTGTATCTAAACTAGTGGCAGTACAACAGGGTACTAGAGCCTTCATGCCAGTCCATATCACATGTTGTATCCAAGACAGAGGCGGCACAACAGGCTACTTGAGCCTCCATACCCGCCCGTATTACATTTTATATCCAAGCTGGAGGTCGTGTAACAGGATACTAGAGCCTCCATGCCCCCTGTATCACATCTTTTATCAAACACAGAGGTGGCACAACAGTGTACTAGAGCCTCAATGCCCACCTGTATCACATCTTGTATCCAAGCTAGAAGCGTTATAACAGGGTACTAGAGCATCCATGCCCACCCGTATCACATCTTTTATCCAAGACAGAGGCGGCACAACAAGGTACTAGAGCCTACATACCCGCCCATATCACATTTTGTATTCAAGCTAGAGGCGGTACAACAGGTTACTATAGCCTCCCTACACGCGTATAACGTCTTGTATCCAAGCTGGAGGTGGTGCAACAGGGTACTAGAGACTTCATGCCCCCTGTATCACATCTTGTATCCAAGCCAGAGGCGGCACAACAGGGTACTAGGGCCTCCATTCCTCCCTTATGACATCTTGTATCCAAGCTAGAGGCAGTACAACAGGGTATTAGAGCCTCCATGCCCTCCCGTATCACATATTGTATCCCAGGTAGAGGTGGTGACCGAGGGTACTAGAGCATCCATGCCCATCTGTATCACATCTTGTATCAAAGCTAAAGGTGGTGCAATAGGTTGCTAGAGCCTTCATGCCCGCCATAATCACACCTTGTGTCCAAGCTAGAAGTGGCACAACAATGAACTACAGCCTCCATGCCCCCCCGAATCACATCTTGTATCCAAGACAGAGGCGGCACAAGAGGGTACTAGATCCTCCATGCCGGCCGTATCACACCTTCTATTCAAGCTAGAGGTGGTACAACAAGTTACTAGAGCTCTGATGCCCCCGTACCACATCTTGTATTCAACAGAGAGGCAGCACAACAGGTTTCTAGAGCCCCCTTTTCCACCCGTATCACATTTTGTATCCGAGCTAGAGGTGGTACAACAGAGTACTAGAGCCTCCATACCCACCCGTATCACATCTTGTATCAAAGCCAGTGGCGACAAAACAGTGTATTAGAACCTCCATGCCTGCCCGTATCACATCTTGCATCCAAACTAGAGGTGGCACCACAGGGTACAAGAGCATCCAAGCCTCACGTTTCACATGTTGTATCTGAGCTGGAGGTGGTACAACAGTTTACTAGAGCCTCCATGCCCACCCGTATCACATCTTGCATCCAAACTAGAGGTGATACAACAGGATACTAGAGCCTCCATGCCCCTGTATCACATCTTGTATGTAAGCTAGGGGGGTATAACAGGGCACTAAAGCCTCCATGCCACATGTATCACATCTATTATCAGACACAGAGGTGGCACAACAGTGTACTAAAGCCTCAATGCCCACCTGTATCACATCATGTATCCAAGCTAGAAGCGTTATAACAGGGTACTAGAGCCTCCATGCCCGCCTGTATCCCATCTTGTATCCAAGCTGGAAGTGGTGCTACAGGGTACTAGAGCCTCCATGCCCCCTGTATCACATCTTGTATCCAAGCTGGAAGTGGTGCTACAGGGTACTAGAGCCTCCATGCCCCCTGTATCCCATCTTGTATCCAAGCTGGAAGTGGTGCTACAGGGTACTAGAGCCTCCATGCCCCCTGTATCCCATCTTGTATCCAAGCTGGAAGTGGTGCTACAGGGTACTAGAGCCTCCATGCCCCCTGTATCCCATCTTGTATCCAAGCTGGAAGTGGTGCTACAGGGTACTAGAGCCTCCATGCCCCCTGTATCCCATCTTGTATCCAAGCTGGAAGTGGTGCTACAGGGTACTAGAGCCTCCATGCCCCCTGTATCCCATCTTGTATCCAAGCTGGAAGTGGTGCTACAGGGTACTAGAGCCTTCATGCCCCCTCTATCACACAACAGTGTACTAAAGCCTCAATGCCCACCTGTATCACATCTTATATCCAAGCCAGGGGCGGTATAACAGCGTACTAGAGCCTCCATGCCCGCTGTGTCACATCTTGCATCCAAGCCAGAGGCGGCACAACAGTGTACTAGAAACTCCATTCCTCCCTTATGACATATTGTATCCAAGCTAGAGGTAGTACAACAGGGTACTAGAGCCTCCATGCCCGCACGTATCACATATTGTATCCCAGGTAGAGGTCGTGCAATAGGGTACTAGATCCTCCATGCCCGTCATAATCACACCTTGTGTCCAAGCTAGAAGTGGCACAACAATGAACTACAGCCTCCATGCCCCCCTAATCACTTCTTGTATCCAAGACAGAGGCGGCACAACAGGGTACTAGAGCCTCCATGCCCACCCGTATCACATCTTGTATGCAAGCTAGAGGTGGTACAACAAGTTACTAGAGCTCTGAAGCCCCCGTACCACATATTGTATTCAACAGAGAGGCAGCACAACATGTTTCTAGAACCTCCATTCCCACCCGTATCACATCTTGTATCCACGTCAGTGGCAGCACAACAGTGTATTAGAGCCTCCATGCCCACCCGTATCAAATCTTGCATCCAAACTAGAGGTGGCACCACAGGGCACTAGAGCCTCCATGCCTCCCGTTTCACATCTTGTATCTGAGCTGGAGGTGCTACAACAGTTTACTAGAGCCTCCATGCCCACCCGTATTACATCTTGTATCCAAACTAGAGGCGGTACAACAGGATAGTAGAGCATCCATGCCTCTGTATCACATCTTGTACTCAAGACAGAGGTGGCACAACAGGGTACTAGAGCCTCCATGCCCGCCCGTATCACATGTTTTATCGAAGCTGGAGGTGTTGCAACAGGGTACTAGAGCCTCCATGCCCCCTGTCTAACATCTTGTATCCAAGCCAGAGGTGGCATAACAGGGTACTAGAGGCTCCATTCCCCCCATATCACATCTTGTATCCAAGCTAGAGGTGGTACAACAGGATACTAGAGCATCCATGCCCACCTGTATCACATATTGTAACCCAGCTAGAGGCGGTACAACAGGGTACTAGAGCCTCCATTCCCCCCTTATCATATCTCGTATCCAAGATTGAGGTGGTACAACAGGGGTACTAGAGCCTCAATGCCAGCCTGTATCACATCTTGTATCCAAGCCAGAGGCGGCACAACAGGGTACTAGAGGTTTCATGCCCGCCCGTATCACATCTTGTATCCAAGCTAGAGGTGGTACAACTGGGTACTAGAACCTCCATACCCATCTGTATCACATCTTGTATCCAAGCTAGAGGTGGTACAACAGGGTACTAGAGCCTCCATTCCCCCCTTATCATATCTTGTATCCAAGCTAGAAGAAGTACAACAGGGTACTAAAGCCTCCATGCCCGCCCGTATCACATATTGTATCCAAGCTAGAGGTGGTGCAACAGGGTACTAGAGCCTCCATGCGCTCTCATATCACATCTTGTATCCAAGCTAGAGGCGTCCCTACCGGGTACTAGAGCCTGCATGCCCACCTGCATCACATCTTGTATCCAAGTTAGAGGTGGTACAACAGAGTACTACATTCTCCATGTCCCTGTATCACATCTTGTATCTAAGCTAGGGGCGGTATAACAGGGTACTAAAGTCTCCATGCCTGCTGTAGTACATCTTGTATGCAAGCTAGAGGTGGTACAACAGGGGTACTAGAGCCTCCGTGCCCACCATATCACATCTTCTATCCAAGCCAGAGGTGGCACAACAGTGTACTAGAGCATCCATGCCCACCCGTATTACATCTTGTATCCAAACTAGAGGTGGTACAACAGTGTACTAGAGCCTCCATGCCCACCCGTATTACATCTTGTATCCAAACTAGAGACGGTACAACAGGATAGTAGAGCATCCATGCCTCTGTATCACATCTTGTACTCAAGACAGAGGTGGCACAACAGGGTACTAGAGCCTCCATGCCCGCCCGTATCACATGTTTTATCGAAGCTGGAGGTGTTGCAACAGGATACTAGAGCCTCCATGCCCCCTGTCTAACATCTTGTATCCAAGCCAGAGGTGGCATAACAGGGTACTAGAGGCTCCATTCCCCCCATATCACATCTTGTATCCAAGCTAGAGGTGGTACAACAGGGTACTAGAGCCTCCATTCCCCCCTTATCATATCTCGTATCCAAGATTGAGGTGGTACAACAGGGTACTAGAGCCTCCATGCCTGCCTCTATCACATCTTGTATCCAAGCTAGAGGCGGTACAATGGGGTACTAGAGCCTCCATGCCCGCTGTATCACATCTTGTATCCAAGCTAGAGGTGGTACAAAAGGGTTTTGGAGCCTCCATGTCCACCTGCATCACATTTTGTATCCAAGCTAGAGGTGGTATAACAGGGCACTAGACCCTCCATGCCAGCCTGTATCACATCTTGTATCCAAGCCAGAGGCGGCACAACAGGGTACTAGAGGTTTCATGCCCGCCCGTATCACATCTTGTATCCAAGCTAGAGGTGGTACAACAGGGTACTAGAGCCTCCATACCCATCTGTATCACATCTTGTATCCAAGCTAGAGGTGGTACAACAGGGTACTAGAGCCTCCATTCCCCCCTTATCATATCTTGTATCCAAGCTAGAGGTGGTACAACAGGGTACTAGAGCCTCCATACCCATCTGTATCACATCTTGTATCCAAGCTAGAGGTGGTACAACAGGGTACTAGAGCCTCCATTCCCCCCTTATCATATCTTGTATCCAAGCTAGAGGTGGTACAACAGGGTACTAGAGCCTCCATTCCCCCCTTATCATATCTTGTATCCAAGCTAGAAGAAGTACAACAGGGTACTAGAGGTTTCATGCCCGCCCGTATCACATCTTGTATCCAAGCTAGAGGTGGTACAACAGGGTACTAGAGCCTCCATACCCATCTGTATCACATCTTGTATCCAAGCTAGAGGTGGTACAACAGGGTACTAGAGCCTCCATTCCCCCCTTATCATATCTTGTATCCAAGCTAGAGGTGGTACAACAGGGTACTAGAGCCTCCATACCCATCTGTATCACATCTTGTATCCAAGCTAGAGGTGGTACAACAGGGTACTAGAGCCTCCATTCCCCCCTTATCATATCTTGTATCCAAGCTAGAGGTGGTACAACAGGGTACTAGAGCCTCCATTCCCCCCTTATCATATCTTGTATCCAAGCTAGAAGAAGTACAACAGGGTACTAAAGCCTCCATGCCCGCCCGTATCACATCTTGTATCCAAGCTAGAGGCGTCCCTACCGGGTACTAGAGCCTGCATGCCCACCTGCATCACATCTTGTATCCAAGTTAGAGGTGGTACAACAGAGTACTACATCCTCCATGCCCCCTGTATTACATCTTATATCTAAGCTAGGGGCGGTATAACAGGGTACTAAAGTCTCCATGCCTGCTGTATTACATATTGTATCCCAGCTAGAGGTGGTACAACAGGGGTACTAGAGCCTCCATGCCCACCATATCACATCTTCTATCCAAGCCAGAGGTGGCACAACAGGGTACTAGAGCATCCATGCCCACCTGTATCACTTCTTGTATCTAAACTAGTGGCAGTACAGCAAGGTACTAGAGCCTCCATGCCAGTCCATATCACATGTTGTATCCAAGCTAGAGGTCTAACAACAGAGTACTACATCCTCCATGCCTCCAGTATCACATCTTGTATCTAATCTAGAGGCAGTACAACAGGGTACTAGAGCCTCCATGTCTGCCTGTATCACATCTTGTATCCAAGCCAGAGGCGGCACAACAGGGTACTAGAGGTTTCATGCCCGCCCGTATCACATCTTGTATCCAAGCTAGAGGTGGTACAACAGGGTACTACTAGAGCCTCCATACCCGCCTGTATCACATTTTGTATCCAAGCTGGAGGTCGTGTAACAGGATACTAGAGCCTCCATGCCCCTGTATCACATCTTCTATCAAACACAGAGATGGCACAACAGTGTACTAAAGCCTCATTGCCCACCTGTATCACATCTTGTATCCAAGCTAGAAGCATTATAACAGGGTACTAGAGCCTAAATGCCCACGCGTATCACATCTTGTAACCAAGCCAGAGGCAGCAGAACAGTGTACTAGGGCATGCATGCCCGCCTGTATCACATAGTGTATCCAAACTAGAAGCGGTACAACAGGGTACTAGAGCCTCCATGCCCACCTGCATCACATTTTGTATCCAAGCTAGAGGTGGTATAACAGGGTACTAGAGTCTCCATGCCCGCCCGTATCACATCTTGTATCCAAGCTAGAGGCGGTACAACAGGTTACAATAGCCTCCCTACCCGCGTATAACATCTTGTATCCAAGCTGGAGGTGGTGCAACAGGGTACTAGAAGCTCCATGCCCCCCTTATCACATCTTGTATGCAAGCTAGAGGCGTGCCAACCAGGTACTACAGCCTCCATGCCCACCTGCATCACATTTTGTATCCAAGCTAGAGGTGGTACATCAGGGTACTAGAGCCTCTATGCCTGCCCGTATCACATCTTGTATCCAAGCTAGAGAAAGCACAACAGGGTACTAGAGTCTCCATGCCCGCCCGTATCACATCTTGTATCCATGCCAGAGGGGGCACAACAGTGTACTAGAGTTTTCATGCCCGCCCGTATCACATCTTGTATCCAAGCTAGGGGCGGTATAACAGGATACTAGAGCCTTCATGCCCGCTGTATCACATCTTGTATGCAAGCTAGAGGTCGTACAACAAGGTTTTGGAGCCTCCATGCCCCCCGTATCACATCTTGTATCCAAGGCAGAGGTGGCACAACAGGGTACTAGAGCCTCTATACCCATCTGTATCACATCTTGTATCCAAGCTAGAGGTGGTACAACAGGGTACTAGAGCTTCCATACCCATCTGTATCACATCTTGTATCCAAGCTGGAGGTGGTACAACAGGGTACAAGAGCCTTCATGCCCACCTGTATCACATCTTGTATCCAAGCTAGAGGAAGTACAACAGGGTACTAGAGCCTCCATGCCCGCCCATATCACATCTTGTATCCAAGCTAGAGGTGGTACAACAGGGTACTAGAGCCTCCATGCCCTCTCATATCACATCTTTTATCCAAGCTAGAGGCGGCCCAACCGGGTACTAGAGCCTGCATGCCCACCTGCATCTCATTTTGTATCCAAGCTAGAGGTGGTACAACAGAGTACTACATCCTCCATGCCCCCTGTATTACATCTTGTATGCAAGATGTAATACAGGGGGCGGTATAAAAGGGGTACTAAAGTCTCCATGCCCGTTGTATTACATCTTGTATGCAAGCTAGAGGTGGTACAAGAAGGGTACTAGAGCCTCCATGCCCCCTGTATCACATCTTGTACCCAAGAGAGAGGCGGCATAACAGGGTACTAGTGCCTCCATTCCCCCGTATCACAGCTTATATCCAAGCCAGAGGCGGCACAACAAGTGGTGCAAAAGGGTACTAGAGCATAGATGCCTCCGTATTACATCTTGTTTCCAAGCTAGAGGAGGCACAACAGTGTATTAGAGCCTCCATGTCCACCCATGTCACATCTTGTATCCGAGACAAAGGCGGCACAACAAGTTACTAGAGCCTCCATGCCCCCATATTACATCTTGTATCCATGCAAGAGGCTGCAGAACAGGGTACTAGAGCCTCCATGCCCGCCTGTTTCACTTCTTGTATCGAAACTAGAGGCGGTACAACAGGGTACTAGAGCCTCCATGACCTTCCGTATCACATCTTGTATCCAAGCTGAAGGTGATACAACAGGGTACTAGAGCCTCCATTCCCCCCGTATCACATCTTGTATCCAAACTTGAGGCAGCACAACAGGATACTAGAGCTTGCATGCCCACCCATATCGCATCTTGTGTCCAAGACAGAGGTGGTACAATAGGGTACTAGAGCCTCCATGCCTGCCTGTATCACATCTTGTACCTAAGACAGAGGTGGCACAATATGGTACTAGAGCCTCCATGCCCCCGTATCACATCTTGTATCTATACTACAGGCAGAACAACAGGGTACTGGAGCCTCCATGCCCCCCTATCCTATCTTGTACCTAAGACAGAGGTGGCACAATAGGGTTCTAGAGCCTCCTTGCCCCGTATCACATCTTGTATCTAAGCTACAGGCGGTACAACAGGGTACTAGAGCCTTCATGCCCCCGTATCACATCTTGTATCCAAGACAGAGGCAGCACAATAGGGTACTAGAGCCTCCATGCCCCTGTATCACATCTTGTATCTAAGCTACAGGCGCTACAACAGGGTACTAGAGCCTCCATGCCCCTGTATCACATCTTGTATCTAAGCTACAGGCGCTACAACAGGGTACTAGAGCCTCCATGTCCCCGTATCAAATCTTGTATCTAAGCTACAGGCGGTACAACAGGGTACTAGAGCCTCCATGCCCCTGTATCACATCTTGTATCTAAGCTACAGGCGCTACAACAGGGTACTAGAGCCTCCATGCCCCCGTATCAAATCTTGTATCTAAGCTAGAGGCGGTACAACAGGGTCCTAGAGCCTCCATGCCCTCTCATATCACATCTTGTATCTAAGCTACAGGCGCTACAACAGGGTACTAGAGCCTCCATGCCCCCGTATCAAATCTTTTATCTAAGCTAGAGGCGGTACAACAGGGTACTAGAGCCTCCATGCCCGCCCGCATTACATCTTGTACATACTCCTTCTGGGGGGATGTTACTGACAATGCGCATATATTAGATACTCCTGGAGCATGCTTAATGCTGCCTGTCTCTGGATGAATTTTAATTGCGTTCCCCGCGGCGATAATCCGGCCGCAGGGAACGGAGTCAACGCTTTCCATAGCATTGCTATGAAAAGGGCAGCCCCGCTGTCCACGGGCGGAGAATCATAGCGGTTCCTTGCCATCCACAGCATGGTGCGATCTTCGCCGGTGAGCCTATCTGCGGGGATCCGTCAGCTGGCTCCTGCTCCCTGGCAGCGGCTCCCTTAGTAATCAGGTTCTACTGCTGACGCTGCTGACACAGCGCCTAGCGGAGCTCAAAAATGGAACTGCTTCAAACGCAATTAAAGGAGTTGAAATGTTAAAGCAAACCCTGTTGTGTGACGAGATAATGTAACAGTGGGGCCCACTAATAGCGCGCAAGGGACAGGCGGGACGAGGAGGGGCATTGTTTTCCCCATATGAAAACTGGGAATCCAATCTTACTACCAAGTTAGCACAGAGTCCCGGAGTTTGTGTGTCTCTAGGTCTGATTGGCTGACAGACAACGTGCGCTCACAACTGGGGCTCTTTGGGGTTTTAGAATAGTTGCAGCTGAGTTTATGTGGTGTCTTTATGCTTTAAAGGGGTTGTCCAGAGAGATTTCAATACTTTTATAAGGGGGGTATAGTTGTTGCTGTTCTATTGTTCATTTGATGCTCTGCCGTGTCAGTAATTTACCATCCGAGGGAATGAGGAGCCGCTCTCTAGGCAGGAAAAAGAGACCAGAACCAGTTACTCTGTGCAGCCATGCTGCAGTGTGGGGAGCTGGGGTTACTCCCCTGGAGCTCCAGATCCCGCAGCAAGTACAGCCCATAGGGCATGCATTGAAAAATACATTTTCATGCGCACGAGCAAAATTCAACTGCGTTATTCCACTCACGGGGTGGAATTCGCAGCATGTCCTACTTCAGTGCAAGCCAGCTCTGCACTGCGCATGTGCGGCTGTGCGCCAGCCAGCACATCGACAGAGCAGAGTAAAGACGCCGGACAGGTAAGCCGGAGGTCACTGCAGGAAAAATAGGTCAATTCCATGGTGACAATCTCGCAGTCAAAATCTGACCCGGCCGTCAGCATTCAGCCTAAGAGTGTGCAGCTATGCTGCAGCTTGAGGAGCTGGGAATATTCCCCCAAGTGTGTGCACGCATGCTGCAGTGTAGGGAGCTGGGAATACTCCCCTAAGTGTGTGCAGCAACGGTGCAGTGTAGGGAGTTGGAAATACTCCCCTAACTGTGTGCAGGCATGCTGCAGTGTGGGGAGCTGGGAATACTCCCCTAAGTGTGTGCAGCCATTCTGCAGTGTGAGTACCTTGAAATACTTCCCTAAGTGTGTGCAGTCATGCTGCAGTGTGGGAAGCTGGTGATACTCCCCTAAGAGTGTGCAGCTATGCTGCAGTGTGGGGAGCTAGGAATACTCCCCTAAGTGTGTACAGACATTCTGCAGTGTGGGGATTTGGGAATACTCCCCTAAGTGTGTGAAGGCATGCTGCAGTGTCAGGAGCTGGGGATACTCCTATAAGTGTGGCATTCATGCTGCAGTGTGGAGAGCTGGGGATACTCCCATAGGTTTGGCATCCATGCTGCAGTGTGGAGAGCTGGGGATACTACCTTCCATTGCTATGGAAAGCGCCGACACCTCTGCACGGGCGGAGCTTCGCAGCGGGATACTGCATCGCCCGTGGACAGCCGGCCTAAGAGTGTGCAGCCATGCTGCAGTGTGGTGAGCTGGGAATACTCCCCTAAGTGTGTGCAGCCATTCTGCAGTGTGGGGAGTTGGGAATACTCCTCTAAGAGTGGCATCCATGCTGCAGTGTGGGGAGCTGGGGATACTTCTATAATTGTGGCATCCATGCTGCAGTGTGGGGAGCTGGGGATACTTCTATAAGTGTGGCATCCATGCTGCAGTGTGGGGAGCTGGGGATACTCCCCTAATTGTGTGCAGCCATTCTGCAGTGTGGGGAGCTGGGGAAACTCCCCTTAGAGTGTGCAGCCATTCTGCAGTGTGGGGAGTTGGGAATACTGCTCTAAGAGTGTGCAGCTATGCTGCAGTATGGGGAGCTGTGAATTCTCTCCTAAGAGTGTGCAGAGATGTTGCAGTGTGTGGAGCTGGGGATACTCCCCTAAGGCCCCTTGCACAGTGTAGAGCAAGACTCTGCATGCGATGATATGGAATCAGTGATCTTTCCGTGGAAGGGCCGCAGATCGGACAGCTTTAATTGACTTCCATAGAAGTCTTCAGTGTGGAATCCGCACAAAAATGGAGCACGCTGCGATTTTTCCTATGCTTGCGGAAACCACAGTTTTGCAAGGGTGCAGGAAGAATGGATTTTCCCATAGCATGCTATGGGCACTATTTGCTGGGGATCCGCGATGCAGATGTCCGCCGTGGATTCTGCAGCCCTAAAAGTGTGCAGGCATGCTGTGGAGTGAGCAGCAAGAGATACTCCCTGATGTGGGAGAACCTGTGGTGTGCAGGATCAGCCCTGCGGCGTCAGCTCCTCCGTGGGACACACATTTCTTTTGAATAAAGGCTGAGCTAAATACAAGTGTTGGAGAGACTTCTGCCTCCCTGCTCCCAAGGCCAGAGACTATATTACTAGTGACCCCAAGTGAGGACTGTGGAGAAACCCATTACACAGGGAAAGGGGATAGAGATTGACACCCCAGCTACCAGGAAGGGTTTTGAGAACCCTGATATACAGGTAATGGTCCTTTCCTGCAATACGGCCAGTACAGATACTCGGTAACAGGCGCCAGGACACGGCCGGTAACAGGCGCCAGGACACGGCCGGTAACAGGCGCCAGGACACGGCCGGTAACAGGCGCCAGGACACGGCCGGTAACAGGCGCCAGGACACGGCCGGTAACAGGCGCCAGGACACGGCCGGTAACAGGCGCCAGGACACGGCCGGTGACAGGCGCCAGGACACGGCCAGTAACAGGCGCCAGGACACGGCCGGTAACAGGCGCCAGGACACGGCCCTGGGGCAGCCGGGAACAGGACTTAAAATGTAAGCAGATAAACAGTTTATGCTTCATTAAAGTTTGTTACTTAAAGCATACATGTCGGCTCCTGGATGTATGTGACCTATCACCGGAGCCTCCGGGCTACCGACACAGTCTCAGTTCACCGAGGAAACCCTGAGCCAGATACCGAGGCCCTACCACACTTACATGGACCCGCGGTGCTGGAAATTCCACGTCTGACTCAGGTCCAAGGTCAATGTCACAGCAATAGAATGGCAGCATCCCAGGCGTATTTGAAAAATGGTAATTTATTCCTCCATATACCTGCTACGTTTCGACCCTCTTGGGGTCTTTATCAAGCTTGAGGGTCGAAACGTAGCAGGTATATGGAGGAATAAATTACCATTTTTCAAATACGCCTGGGATGCTGCCATTCTATTGCTGTGACACTGAAATATACTGCTTGGGGTTCTGACGGCTCTGACCCCTCTGTTTGGCGTGCATTCCACAGACTTGGTAGTCTTTCTTGCTGTCAGGCTTAAAGATCCGGAAGTGTGCTGTAAGTTAACAGAAGTGTTTTTCAGGTCCAACGTCAGCCATCTGTAGCTGTTCCATCATCAAGAGGGCCGGTTGTTCTGCTCCTTTTAGTAACTAAGCCGGTCCCCTTCTCTGCATCGGACATAACTGACTGATTTTAAACACTTAGCGTGATCAGCTGTCATCTTTGTGGAAACTCACAGTAAGTGTTCAGTTTATCTGCAGCGTCTCCACAGGGGAAATGAAGTATTACACAGGGTCCATTCATATCACTGTAACACAGAACGGGTCCTCCAAAGTGAACACGATGCACTCTTTATAACCACTCGCCACTCTGGCCAAGAGATGACGACCCCTCTATTAAAGGGGTTGTCCAGAAATAGAAAAACATGACAGCTGAGATTGAAACACAGCACCACCCTTGTCTGTGGGTCGTGTCTGGTATTGCAACTAAGCTCCCATTCACTTCAATGGAGCTGAGCTGCAATACCACACATAACCCTATAGACAAGGCCGGCACTGTGCTTAGAAGAAAGCTGACTTTTTTATTAAACGCTGTATAAGGCCTTAGTCAGACGGGCGTTTTTTCGCGCGATTTGCGGATCGCATGACGGATGCGCATCCGCAAATCGCGTGACCGCTGCGCGCAAGTCGCCCGCAAGTCGCCCGAAAATCTGCTCCTAGCCGCGTTTCATTAGAAACGGGCCGGAGCTGTCCAGCGCATTGCATTCAATGGAGACGGCAATACAGCCGTCTCCATTGAAAGCAATGCGCTGCGGGTGAGCCCGGGATGAATTGTCGGTAAGGGCTTAAATATATAAGCCCTTCACTGCAATCCATCCTAAAATGTGTAAAAATAAAAAAAAATTGTATACTCACCTTCTGCCGGCAGCCGGAGCTCCGCGTGGCCGTCCTGCAGTGGGTGTGAAGAGGGTGTGAATCAGACCTGCCCCCTGATTGGCTCAGCGCTGAGCCAATCAGAGGCATGCCTCACTCACACCCATTCATGAATTCATGAATGGATGTGAGTCAGACCTGCCCCTGATTGGCTCAGCGCTGAGAGGCAGCAGTCACTCACCCATTCATGAATTCATGAATGGGTGTGTGAGTGTTTTCAGCCTCTGATTGGTCAGGGCTGTGACCAATCAGAGGCATATCATTCAGCAGGCGGGGATTTTAAAGTCCCGCCGGCTGAATAGTGCCAAGAAGCAGTTCAGGAGAACTGACAGCGGCCGCGGCTGGACTCCAGCTGCAGCGGAAAGGTGAGTTTACAATTTTTTTTTAATTTTAACACATTTTAGGATGAATTGCAGGGAAGGGCTTATATATTTAACCCCTTCCCGACAATTAACCCCGCGCACACCGGCAGCCCATTGCTTTCAGTGGAACCTGCTGTATTGCCGCTCCATTGAATTCAATGGGCAAACATCGTTCTTCTCTACCACAGCTGTTACAGCTGTGGCAGAGAAGAATGATTTGTCTTCTATATGTTCTCAATGGGGTCGGCGCTGCTGCCGCCGGCCCCATTGAGCGCATATAGAGAAGAGAACAGGAATCGCAGATCGCAGATAGGTGCGATCTGCGATTTTTTGTTCTATAATTTATCGGACGAGCGCATAAAAAGTGCTCATGTGTCCGATACCATTGCAAAGCAATGGTTTTAAAAAATCGCCGGACGCATGCGCATGCGCAAATCGCGGCTAAAAACGCCCGTCTGACTAAGGCCTTAGAAGCGACATCCGGCTGATCAGACTCTGGATTACAGGCATGTCACTGTATTCACCCTGAGGACGGATATATATTACAGTCTTTGTACCAACTAGAAATAATTAGTGAGTGATGAGATAAAAGGATGATTAATTAGGGAGGGGTCCTCTCCAATCACAGTGGATGGCAGCGCTGCCTGGCGGTCATCTGTTGAATCACTTGTGTGTCCTGAGCTCAACGAGACTGCGCCGGCTAAGAAGCTAGAAAGCGCGCAAAGCACAAACAGCGTGCCGCCGTGGAAGCGTCGTAGTGTTAAAGCGCACCTCTAGCTATAAAGCCAAAACTAGAAGATCAGCCGCAGCATCTGCCAGGGAAACACTTTCAAAGGTGCGTCAAGATGCAGAATGTAGGGTGACTAGCTGATCGCCCCGAGGCCCGTTCGTGGCATCCCTGGCAAACCTCTAATCTTGCTAAGGGCAGCCTGATATTTGCTCTATAGTGGCCACTACAGGGCAAATGTAGTATTACGCTGCGGTCATTCACTTGAAGGGCCTTTCAACAATAAGAGGAGGGCAGAAGGTTCACAGTGGTTGTCCATTTGGTGCCATAGAAGGGGTTCCCAAGCAGGTGACTGCACTCTATGACGTTTATGTGCCCTAACATACCACATGAACAGGGGACGCCATATTGGCACAAACCCCTTTACCTCTTGAATGCCAGAGGATACACAGTTACACCCTCAAAGTTCGGGGTCTGTATGGAGCGGGATCGCCAGCCTACAATGTGGGTGCTGGCTGTCTTTGATAGCTGACACCCACCTGCAACACTGATCGGTATTCTGGGGTCCCCAACGGCCCCCCTAAGATGAGATTGTGAGGTGCAGCTTGCTTGCCACGGCAGTTGGGGGGCCTTTGCTTTTGCCACATGGGCATCGCTGATCGGTTACTCCAGTCTTCCGGCAGACAAGTCTAGATGGCGGCACGTCTGCTCGATGCGGACACACGGGTCTTACTGCTACGGTAGTTCATGATGTGCCTTTTATGGAAGTTCAGGGCAGATTCATTCTTGTTTTGGAGGGTTTCACTTTCACGGCACGGAATAAAGTCCTCTTATAACCGGACTGCAATCCCCCTGAGCTGCAGAGCTGCCATCATTATCAGCCATACCCAATTTAGATTGTTGATTTTTGTTTTACACATTTTCTACAAAAACAACTTTTCTTAATAAAACATGTCTTTTTGTTATGTTTTCCGACAACCAGAACTCTTGTCGTTCTCTGCGGACGGCGCGGCGTGCGACTGCGTCCTGTGGGGTGCGCCGGCGTCTTCATTGGTGGCATTTTGGGGTATGAGCAACTTTTTGATGAGTTTTTGCTCTGTTTCTGGGGAGGCTGACTCTCTCCCGCGGGTCAGCTGACAACGGCGATGCCAGATCCCTACATTGTCCTTATGTTTGGCCACAATGAAGCGCTGTTAGACTCATTCTTCTTGCATCGCTATAAGATGTGGCAAGCGTTCTGTTTTTCACTTGTGGCTGGCGGTGCGGCATCAGGCCTTCGTGGTACAGAAGCTGCAGATTGTATTGCAACCATTTTGGGGGTCCCTCCAACTTTTTGATAACTTTTTACTGCAGTATTCGCGGAAGGTACGAGCAATCATCTAATCCTGGAATATCTTTTTTCACGGCATTCACTAAGGGGTTAACGTTTATTTGGTGGGTTGATGCGATTACAGAAATATTACAATTAAGACCTTCTTGTGGATTTTACCATCTTGGAAAAATTAATAAAAAAAATATTGCTTTAAAAAGAAAGTTCATTTTGTTGTATTCTGAGAGCTCGAAGGTTCTTCTTGTTGTGGTGATGGCGGGTGCGAGGGCGCCTGCTCTGCCAGATGACGCCATTGATCCTGCTGTAGGCCACAGATGGCGGTATATTTGCTTTTTATTTTGTGTTTTGGCAGGATAAACAAGAGATGCAACGCCTGCATTTATTATGTATTTATGTTTTACTTAGGCTGGGTTCACACAGGCCGATTTGCCGCGGTATTGCCCTGCGGAATTTCACTGCGGCAAATCCGCCCGCTGCCGCTAATCTTGGGGTTAGCCAGCCATGTGGACGAGATTTCTCAGAAATCTCGTCCACACGGGACGGCCAATCCGCTGCGGTAAGTCAGGCTGGATCCGCGGCTTCAGAATATTCAGCATGTCTGTTTATCTTTTCTTTCTGCCGCGACCGCGCTCTCCTCTATGGGAGTGCCGGCTGCAACGGAAAAGCGAGCGGCCGGGCCGCTTCAAAGCCGCCGCGGGTTTTTCCGCGGCGGCTCTCCCGGCGGAAATCTCACGTTTTTTGCTGCGGCCAAACCGCAGGATTTCCGACGGGAATACGCCCCATGTGAACCCAGCCGTATAGCAATTACTGTGCGGTATAAATGCTATGGTAGCTGTAGGCCTCCCTCGCACAGGTGTTTTTTTACCGCGATTAGCGTGCGTTCTGAGCACTGCGCTAGCCGCACTATACCGCTCCCAGAATGCTAGCAGACATCCATTCGATGTCGAGCGGAGTCTGTTCAATTTTTTGCATTTAGTGCACCTCATCAATGATGAGGACTGGTAAACCTCGCTGTCGCAAGTAAAATGGCGGCACTTTGCAGCGCTGCTGTGTGAGGGAGGCCTTACTGCAGTGCTGCAAAATGTGCATCCTTTTATGCTTTACTACCTCTACATAATAAAAGCCCCCCCCTCCCCCGGCCCCGACACCCCGGCCCCCCCCAGCGTTAGAAGGTGCATTATTTATAAGAAATACCCATCAACAATTCTCGATAAATACGAGGTATTGGTTAATATTTTGGCCACAGTAGACAAGCTGACAAGCCCGGGGGGTCGGTGCCAGGGTGGGGCACCCATGAGGTGCAGGGCATCACGCTGGTTTGAGATATAGCATCACTAATAGGCGGTGAGCCTGCAGGGTGCACTACATGGACTGACTAATACATGAATGTATTATTAGGGACTGAGGCCTCATGGAATCTGAGCACAAATGGTTTTAGAAGGTCTTTTGGGCGTTAATTATTAGAGTTTTGGCTTTTTAGGTGGGTATTTAGTAGATGTTCTTTGAGTTTGCTGCAGGGTCAGCGGTGAGCAGGCTGGAGGTGCTGAAAGGTGCTGGGAGGTGCTGGAAGGGGCTGGAGGTGCTGGAAGGTGCTGGGAGGTGCTGAAAGGTGCTGGGAGGTGCTGGAGGTGCTGAGAGGTGCTGGAGGTGCTGGAAGGGGCTGGAAGGGGCTGGAGGTGCTGGGAGGTGCTGAGAGGTGCTGGGAGGTGCTGGAGGTGGTGGAAGGTGCTGGGAGGTGCTGAAAGGTGCTGGGAGGTGCTGGAGGTGCTGGGAGGTGCTGAGAGGTGCTGGAGGTGCTGGGAGGTGCTGGAGGTGGTGGAAGGTGCTGGGAGGTGCTGAAAGGTGCTGGGAGGTGCTGGAGGTGCTGGGAGGTGCTGAGAGGTGCTGGAGGTGCTGGAAGGGGCTGGAGATGCTGGAGGTGGTGGAAGGTGCTGGGAGGTGCTGGGAGGTGCTGGAAGGTGCTGGGAGGTGCTGGGAGGTGCTGGGAGGTGCTGGGAGGTGCTGGGAGGTGCTGGGAGGTGCTGGGAGGTGCTAGAGATGCTGGAAGGGTCTGGAGATGCTGGAGGTGGTGGAAGGTGCTGGGAGGTGCTGGGAGGTGCTGGAAGGTGCTGGGAGGTGCTGGGAGGTGCTAAAGGTGCTGGAAGGTGCTGGAGATGCTGGAAGGTGCTGGAGGAGCTGGGAGGTGCTGGAAGGTGCTGGAGGTGCTGGAGTTGCTGAGAGGTGCTGGAGGTGCTAAAGGTGCTGGAAGATGCTGGAGGTGCTGGAAGGTGCTGGAGGTGCTGGAGGTGCTGGGAGGTGCTGGAAGATGCTGGAGGTGCTGGAAGGTGCTGGGAGGTGCTGGAAGGTGCTGGGAGGTGCTGGGAAGTGCTGAGGGGTGCTGGGAGGTGCTGGAGGGTGCTGGGAAGTGCTGAGAGGTGCTGGGAGGTGCTGGAAGATGCTGGGAGGTGCTGGAAGATGCTGGGAGGTGCTGGGAGGTGCTGGAAGGTGCTGGAAGTGCTGGAGGTGCTGGAAGGTGCTGGGAGGAGCTGGGAGGTGCTGGAGGTGCTGGAAGGTGCTGGAGGTGCTGGGAGGTGCTGGAAGGTGCTGGAAGGTGCTGGAGTTGCTGGGAGATGCTGGAAGGTGCTGAGAGGTGCTGGAGGTGCTGGAAGGTGCTGAGAGGTGCTGGAAGGTGCTGGAGGTGCTGGAAGGTGCTGGAGGCGCTAAAGGTGCTGGGAGGTGCTGGGAGGTGCTGGAGGTGCTGGAGGTGCTGGAAGGTGCTGGAAGTGCTGGAGGTGCTGGAAGGTGCTGGGAGGAGCTGGGAGGTGCTGGAGGTGCTGGAAGGTGCTGGAGGTGCTGGGAGGTGCTGGAAGGTGCTGGAGGTGCTGGAGTTGCTGGGAGGTGCTGGAAGGTGCTGAGAGGTGCTGGAGGTGCTGGAAGGTGCTGAGAGGTGCTGGAAGGGGCTGGAGGTGCTAAAGGTGCTGGGAAGTGCTGGGAGGTACTGGAAGATGCTGGAGGTGCTGGAAGGTGCTGGGAGGTGCTGGAAGGTGCTGGGAGGTGCTGGGAAGTGCTGAGAGGTGTTGGGAGGTGCTGGGAGGTGCTGGAGGTGCTGGAGATGCTGGAAGGTGCTGGGAGGTTCTGGAGGTGCTGGAAGGTGCTGGGAGGTGCTGGAAGGTGCTGGAAGTGCTGGAGGTGCTGGAAGGTGCTGGGAGGAGCTGGGAGGTGCTGGAGGTGCTGGAAGGTGCTGGGAGGTGCTGGAGGTGCTGGAAGGTGCTGGAGGTGCTGGAATTTGCTGGATGAATGGTGACAGGCCTGAAGAAGCCTGAGGGATCCTTCTGTGATTGTTGGGAGTGATTGGTGAGAGAGCTGATATACAGAGGTGCTGGCAGGACGGGGGCTTCAGTTTATACAGCACCACTATAGTGTCCCACCCGCCCTCTTGTTTAGCTTCCTACTTGTCGTGGCCCGTTTAAAGGGGGCATGCCGCTGCCTCCTACCGGTGGGTATAAATATGGATGAAAGCTTGGTTATTAGTGTAGACTTGAGGAGGTAGGACTCACTCTAAGGGTTCTTATATATGTTGGGTTTTTGAGTTATTAATATTTATAAGGTAACCCCGTTTAAAAGAAATTCTGCAGCCCTTTGAATCGGCGCTGGCGTCTGTGTGCTTTATTTCAGGTGTATGTATAGATATTAATATAGAGCAGAAGATTCCATGTTGAATGTCAGGATTTACCGTATATTCCGGCGTATAAGACGACCCCCCCAACTGGCACCTTATACGCCTGGAATACGGTGTAAAAAAAAAAAAAAAGCAGTACTCACCTTCCCCAGCGTTCTGCGGCGCTGCTGCAGGCTGTCGCTCCCTCCTCATCCCCGACAGAGCATTGCTTTCTGGATGCGGAGCTTGAAAACCCCGCCTCCAGAAAGCTAATGCTGTGATTGGCTAACTCACGGGGCGTCAGCCAATCACAGCCATTCAACATTGAATGGCTGTGATTGGCTGACCCCATGTAGCGTCAGCCAATCACAGCCATTCAATGATGTCATTGATTGGCTGACGGCACGTGAGTTAGCCAATCACAGCATTAGCTTTCTGGAGGCGGGGATTTCAAACCCCGCATCCAGAAAGCAATGCTCTGTAGGGGAGGAGGAGGGAGCGACAGCCTGCAGCAGTGCCGCAGAACGCCGGGGGAGGTGAGTACTGTTTTTTTTTTGATACATTTTTTTTGGTATAGCCGGCGTATAAGACGACCCCCAGGGCAGAGCAGATTTTTCGGGGTTAAAAGGTCGTCTTATACACCGGAATATACGGTATATGTTTTGACCTTTATACTAAATGTGATCAGTTCCAATCAGTTCCTCCTCCAGATTAGGACAATGCTGAGCGACGCCGGCCGGACAGAGCCTTGCGGTTCCCACTTGTCACATTCTTCCACTTGGCTGAATTGGTTCAATTCTAGTTATTGATAAACATTTATTTTTATAGGTTGCTGTTGTTGCACTTTTTATTGTGATGCGTTAACTTTGCGACGATCCTTTTATGTGTGTTTTATTCCTCCTGTTATCCTGCGGTTTTACACTATTCTGCTGATCACACCCTAAGGCCTCCTCACACAGGCGGCTGCAGAAACACAGCGTTTTTCAATGCTGCGTTTACTGCACATTCCGCCCGGTTTCAGCAGCGCCGGCGTGCGTTATGCCAGCGTTATGCCAGCGTTTTCAGCACAGCTGCTGATAACAGAAAAAAATCAATACTCACCTAGCTGGTGAAGCTGCGGTCCCCGGCGCCGCTGTCGGGACCTTGTGAAGCCAACTGATTGCTCTGATTGGTTAAGCACAGCTAAGTGACAGCTGGCTGAGCGAATCAGAGCCAGCACTGGATGCGTCCAATCACAGCCATTTAATCAATAAATGGCTGTGATTGGATGCATCCAGCGCTGGCTGTGATTGGCTGAGCGGGCTCTCACTCAGCGGTGCTCAGCCAATCAAAGCAATCTCTCGCTGGAGGCAAAGATTTAAAATCTCTGTTACCAGTGAAATTTTCCCTGCCGGCTGACAAGTCCCAAGAGCGCCGCCAGGGACAGCGACATCACCTGCAAGGTGGATTTTTATTTTTTTGACTCAGGTAGTGTAGCTAGGGCGTTTAACACTGCCAAAAGCGCGTTACCAAGTTATGCCGCGTTTTTGGCAGCACTAAAACCGCTGTCCATTAATTTCAATGGGCGACACAGGGCTGAAAACGGCCAGAAATGGAACACGCAACGCTGTCAGAGCGCAGCATTATCAGCCTTGTGTGAGCGGCCCCACTGAAATGAATGGGAGCCTTGTACAGCGTTTAGCGCAGCGCTAGAAAGCAGCGCTAACCACTGTACAAAAACAGCTGTGTGGGGGCGGCCCAACAGACATACAGCTATGGCAGCTCTGGGGACCTCTGTTGGGTTGCTAGGGTCCTCTTGGCACCCCCATGATTGCCTTCAGAGAAATGATGACAGACGGTCTAACCTCTTAGATGCTGCGATCACTATGACCATGGCATCTCGAGAGATAAATGACTGGGATCAGAGTAACGGGCCGGTTACACGCGATGATTAGCTCTCAGAATTCATTACCAAGTGAGTCTGATAATTGTGCGGTGGAAATGCAGAAACTCGCTCTCTTCTCGTTCTCATTTTCTTATCGCTGGATCGCGGGCTTCTCGTCCCGTATAAACGCTCCCCACTCAATGCCTCACAGAGAAGGTGGTGCACTGAGCGAGACTTTCAATTGCATAATATAATGTGGCCAAAATCAGAGTACTTGTTGGCAGCTCCCAGCCCTGGGCACTTGCCATCCCCTCCCATGGTGGGGTCACTGACTTGGTGCCACATTGCAGCAAAGCCTGTCATTGGAGGAGCCCTGCCACCTGAGTGATGCCGTTATACTGCTACAGCTCTTATTGCCCAGAGGAGCGTGGTCGGCCTTAGAAGTCTCTTCACACCTTCTACGCGCTCTACCTAAGGGCTCAGTCACACGGGCATCTATATGCGCGTAAAAACGTTCGCACTGCATGCGAAAAAAAAGCGCGTGACCACCTCCATTGCCACCCTTTTGTAGTTGCGATTTTTTTTTACGCACGTATATACGTCCGTGTGACTGAGCCCTAAGGAGACAATGTCCTTCCTGACGCAGATCTACAGGCCTCTCACCAGCCAAGCCAGACACCTACTGCACACAGATGAGGGGCAGACCCCCAAACAGCCGTCTGTGTGAGGATTCGGCTTGGCTCACAATTGCCAGTCGTTGTTAGGGCTCGCACTCACTTGCGATAACGTTTTTGCGATGTTGCGAGGCTGCAGATTTTTGTACGACATTGAAATGCATTGAGTCTAATGTAGCTGCGCTCATTTGCGATGGTCTCACGTCTGCGAGGTTGCGTTTTTTTCTCGCCTGCTAGGGTCCTATTTCTTTGCGATGTGCTATTGTCTTCTTGCCCATGTAAGTCAATGGAGTGCTCTAATATCGCATTGCGAAACGCATAACGCACGGATAATGCGATGTGACGCTGCTATGTTTTCTGTCAGCAGTGTGGAGGAAATTTTGCCAAAAGCAAGACCATAAAAAAGCACAAGAGAGGCATTAAATACTCCGACCATGCGAGGCGAGTCTTCAGAGAACAAAAACGCATCGCAATTGCACAAAAAACGCAAGTTCGCACCTGCGATATCACCGCGATTTTTTCTCTCTCAAAAATGCTATTGCAAGTGAGTGTGAGCCCTATAAGGTTTGTTAAAAAGATTGATATTGACTTGCAGGAACGCTGCCTTCCAATAGGTGGCGCTGCCAAGGTATCGTTCCATCTTCCCATTCATATATTTCCCAGAAGCGCATGCATGGCCTTATAAGTCACCTCTCACCTCTCCCTAAGCAGAAGCACTACCCTTCCTGACCCGTCTTACTAGTGTTTCATGCCTATTCCATTATAACCATGTGACAACAGAGAACTCAAGGAGTTAATGACAGTTTAACCCCAATGTTGCCACATGCAAACGATTCAGCAGAGCAAACAAGTGAATGAAGTTAAAGTTTACCCAGTAGACAAAGACTCCAAAGTCTGACAAGGTCCTGGATGTACACAGTGGATGTGGAAAGCACTCAGGACCCCATAATGGCAAAGCAACAACAGAACCGGAGGAATCTTTTTTTTTTTTTACATGGCAGTGCCATAAGTATTCACACCCTGTACTCAGCATTAGTTGAAGTCTCTTTGGCAGTGATTCCGGCCTCCACTCTTCTTGGGGATGATGCCACAAGGTTTGCACCCCAGGATTTGGGGATTTCCTCCCCCCTGTCAGCTTGGATGGGGGCTGTCTGTCTGGTCTCTCCAGAGCTGGGTCGATATGTGTTAACATAGAGTAACAAAGAGACATCCTATATGAGGCATGGACTTTTTACCACTTGATGCTGCTCTTTACAGTTTTTCTTTCGGTCTCTCCAGAGATGTCCCACTGGGTTCAAGGACATTCACAGAGTTCTCCCCCCTTCTGTGTTGTCTTGGCTATGGTCTAAGGGTCATTGCCTTGCATTCTGGATCAGGTTGTCAGTATCTCTGTAATATTCAGCTTTCCATCCACCCCGACCGGTCTCTCCTCCCCCAGCATGATGCTCCATCACCAGGCTTCACTGTAGGGATGGTATTAGGCCAGTGATGAGTGGCGCCTGGTTTCCTCCAGACAGAGTATCTTGTTTCTCGCAGTCTGAGGTCCTTTAGGGTCTTTTGGACAACTCCAGGGGGCTTTCATGTCTCTTACTGAGGAGGCTTCTTTCTGGCCCCTCTCTTATCGAGACCCTTCTACCCCTTAGTTTGGTGGGTCAGCGGCTCTAGGAATAGTCCTGGTTGCTCTTCCATGTAAGTATTATGGGGGTCACTGGGCTCTTGGTCACCTCTCTTACAAGACCCCTATCCCCCTTAGTTTGGGGGGTTGGCGGCTCTAGGAAGAGTCCTGGTTGTTCTTCCATGTAAGTATTATGGGGGCCGATGGGCTCTTGGTCTCCTCTTTTGCAAGACCTTTCTACCCCTTAGTTTGGTGGGTTGGCGGCTCCAGGAAGAGTCCTGATTGCTCTTTAATGTAAGTATTTTGGGGGCCGTTGGGCTCTTGGTCACCTCTCTTACAAGATCCTTCTCATCCTTAGTTTGGGGATGAAGGGCTCTAGGAAGAGTCCTGGTTGTTCTTCCATGTAAGTATTATAGGGGTTTCTGGGTTCTTGGTCACCTCTCTTACAAGACCCTTCTCCCCCTTAGTTTGGGGGGTCGGCGGCTCTAGGAAGAGTCCTGGTTGCTCTTTAATGTAAGTATTATGGGGGCCGCTGGGCTCTTGGTCACCTCTCTTACAAGATCCTTCTCCTCCTTAGTTTCGGGGTGAACGGCTCTAGAAAGAGTCCTGGTTGTTCTTCCATGTAGGTATTATGGGGGCCACTGGGTTCTTGGTTACCTCTCTTACAAGCCCCCTCTCCCCTTAGTCTGGTGGGTCAGCGGCTCTAGAAGAAGTCCTGGTTGTTCTTCCATGTAAGTATTATGGGGGCCGCTGGGCTCTTGGTCTTCTCTCCTACAAGATCCTTCTCCTCCTTAGTTTGGGGGTCAGCGGCTCAAGGAAGAGTCCTGGTTGTTCTTCCATGTATTATGGGGGCGCTGGGCTCTTCATCTCCTCTCTTACAAGATCCTTCTCCTCCTTAGTTTGGAGGTGAACGGCTCTTGGAAGAGTCCTGGTTGTTCCTCCATGTAAGTATTATGGGGGCTGCTGGGCTCTTGGTCACCTCTCTTACAAGATCCTTCTCCTCCTTAGTTTGGGGGTCAACCACGGTAGGAAGAGTCCTGGTTGTTCTTTCATGTAAGTATTATGGGGGCCGATGGGCTCTTGGTCTTCTCTCTTACAAAATCCTTCTCCTCCTCAGTTTGTGGGTCGGTGGCTCTAGGAAGAGTCCTGGTTGTTCTTCCATGTATTAAGGGGGCCGCTGTGCTCTTGGCCTCCTCTCTTACAAGATCCTTCTCCTCCTTAGTTTGGGGGTCAACGGCTCTCGGAAGAGTCCGGGTTGTTCTTCCATGTAAGTATTATGGGGGCTGCTGGGCTCTTGGTCACCTCTCTTACAAGATCCTTCTTCTCCTTAGTTTGGTGGGTCGGCGGCTCTAGGAAGAGTCCTGGTTGTTCTTCCATGTAAGTATTATCGGGGCCATTGGGCTCTTGGGAACTTTCAGTGCAGCAGGAATATTTTAATAGCCTTCTCCAGATCTGCGCCTCCACACAGCCCTGTCTCTGAGCTCTATAGGCAGTTTTTTTCTTCTCATGGTTTTGGATGCATTATGAGCGGTGAGATCTTATGTAGACAGGAGGGGTTTTATGTCCAGTCAGCTTAATTTTTCACAGGTGACTCCAATCACAGTATAGAAGAGATCTCAGAGATAAGCAAAAGAAGTGCTACATCACAAGTGTCATAGCAAAGGATGTGAACACTTATGTAATGCAAGATGGTAGTATTTCTTTTTTAAAAGATGTACTAATCTTTTTTTACCGTTTTATAGTCCCTTTGTCTTTAAGTGGTATTTAGTACAGAATTATGGGGAACACAAGTGCATTACTGGGTGAGCATTTGAAGATTTTGAAGACTTTCCGGAAGTTGCTGGATGTATTAGTACTACAATAGATGACTAATCACTGCCATACAAGGCCACGTTTTATAAAGTCTCAATAAAACAAGGTCACCTACCGAGTCCATAATGAGTCCCTGGATGAAAAACTTGAGAGCCTGGAGGCTGATGATCGCATGTCTAAGCTGTTAGCACCGGAAAATTACCTATGATAGAAACAACAGAAAAGCGGATGAAACAACTGCTCCAAATGATGGCAATTTACTAGTAGCTTACTGTTCACAGCTGCAAAAAAGAACAAAGCTTCATGACAGTTTAAAAAGAATCAAGTTAAAGAAACAAAAGCCAGTAACATACTAAAGATTAGATGGACATTGTCTACAACATATTCATATGTCATCAATCCCTACTGTACAATACCATCAGGTTATGGACAATACGGAGAATGAAAGCGTTCTGTATTCCGTACTACAATACTGCCTCCAATGTACAAGAATATAACTACTATAATACTGCCCCCTATGTACAAGAATATAACTACTATAATACTGCCCCCTATGTACAAGAATATAACTACTATAATACTGCCCCCTATGTACAAGAATATAACTACTATAATACTGTCCCCTATGTACAAGAATATAACTACTATAATACTGCCCCCTATGTACAAGAATATAACTACTATAATACTGCCCCCTATGTAGAAGAATATAACTACTATAATACTGTCCCCTATGTACAAGAATATAACTACTATAATACTGCCTCCTATGTACAAGAATATAACTACTATAATACTGCTCCTATGTACAAGAATATAACTACTATAATACTGCTCCTATGTACAAGAATATAACTACTATAATACTGCCCCCTATGTACAAGAATATAACTACTATAATACTGCCCCCTATGTACAAGAATATAACTACTATAATACTGCCCCCTATGTACAAGAATATAACTACTATAATACTGCCCCCTATGTACAAGAATATAACTACTATAATACTGTCCCCTATGTACAAGAATTTAACTACTATAATACTGCCCCCTATGTACAAGAATATAACTACTATAATACTGCCCCCTATGTACAAGAATATAACTAGTATAATACTGCTTCCTATGTACAAGAATATAACTACTATAATACTGCCTCCTATGTACAAGAATATAACTACTATAATACTGCCTCCTATGTACAAGAATATAACTACTAAAATACTGCCTCCAATGTACAAGAATATAACTACTATAATACTACTCCTATGTACAAGAATATAACTACTATAATACTGTCCCCTATGTACAAGAATTTAACTACTATAATACTGCCCCGTATGTACAAGAATATAACTACTATAATACTGCTCCCTATGTACAAGAATATAACTACTATAATACTGCCCCCTATGTACAAGAATATAACTACTAAAATACTGCCTCCTATGTACAAGAATATAACTACTATAATACTCCTATGTACAAGAATATAACTACTATAATACTGTCCCCTATGTACAAGAATTTAACTACTATAATGCTGCCCCCTATGTACAAGAATATAACTACTATAATACTGTCCCCTATGTACAAGAATATAACTACTATAACACTGCCCCTATGTACAAGAATATAACTACTAAAATACTGCCTCCTATGTACAAGAATATAACTACTATAATACTGCCTCCTATGTACAAGAATATACCTACTATAATACTGCCCCCTATGTACAAGAATATAACTACTATAATACTGCCCTCTATGTACAAGAATATAACTACTATAATACTGCCCCCTTGTACAAGAATATAACTACTATAATACTGCCTCCTATGTAGAAGAATATAACTACTATAATACTGCCTCCTATGTATAAGAATTTAACTACTATAATACAGCCCCCTATGTACAAGAATATAATTACTATAATACTGCCCCCTATGTACAAGAATATAACTACTATAATAGTGCCGCCTATGTACAAGAATATAACTACTATAATACTGCTCCTATGTACAAGAATATAACTACAATAATACTGCCCCCTATGTAAAAGTATATAACTACTATGATACTGCCCCCTATGGACAAGAATATAACTACTATAATACTGCCCCCTATGTAGAAGAATATAACTATTATAATACTGCCCCTATGTACAAGAATATAACTACAATAATACTACCCCCTATGTACAAGAATATAACTACAAAAATACTGCCTCCTATGTACAAGAATATAACAACTATAATACTGCCTCCTATGTACAAGGATATAACTACTATAATACTGCCTGCTATGTACAAGAATATAACTACTATAATACTGTCCGCTATGTACAAGAATATAACTACTATAATACTGCCTGCTATGTACAAGAATATAACTACTATAATACTGCTCCTATGTACAAGAATATAACTACTATAATACTGCCTCCTATGTACAAGAATATAACTACAATATTACTGCCCCCTATGTACAAGAATATAACTACTATAATACTGCTCCCTATATACAAGAATATAACTACTATAATACTGCCCCCTATGTACAAGGCTATAACTACTATAATACTGCCTGCTATGTACACGAATATAACTACTATAATACTGCCTCCTATGTACAAGAATATAACTACTATAATACTGCCCCCTATGTACAAGAATATAACTACTATAATACTGCTCCCAATGTACAAGAATATAACTACTATAATACTGCCTGCTATGTACAAGAATATAACTGCTATAATACTGCCCCCTAGGTACAAGAAGATAACTACTATAATACTACCTTCTATATACAAGAATATAACTACTATAATACTGCCTGCTATGGACAAGAATATTACTACTATAACACTGCCTCCTATGTACAAGAAAATAACTACTATAATATTGCCCCCTATGTACAAGAACATAACTACTATAATACTGCCTCCTATGTACAAGAATATAACTACTATAATACTTTCCCCTATGTACAAGAATATAAGTACTATAATACTTCCTCCTATGCAAAAGAATATAACTACTATAATACTGCCCCCTATGTACAAGAATATAACTACAATAATACTGCCCCCTATGTAGAAGAATATAACTACAATAATACTGCTCTCTATATACAAGAATATAACTACTATAATACTGTCCGCTATGTACAAGAATATAACTACTATAATACTGCCTGCTATATACAAGAAGATAACTACTATAATACTGCCTCCTATATACAAGAATATAACTACTATAATATTGCCCCCTATGTACAACAATATATCTACTATAATACTGCCCGCTATGTACAAGAATATAACAACTATAACACTGCCCCCTATGTACAAGAATATAACTACTATAATATTGCCCCCTATGTACAAGAATATAACTAATGTAATACTGCCCGCTATGTACAGTAATATAGCTTCTATAATACTGTCCCCTATGTACAAGAATAAAAATACTATAATACTGCCCCCTATGTACAAGAATATAACTACTATAATACTGCCCCCTATGCACAAGAATATAAATACTATAATACTGCCCCCTATGAAGAAGAATATAAGTACTATAATACTGTCCCCATGTAGAAGTATATAACTACTATAATACTGCCCCCTATATCCAAGAATATAACTACTATAATACTCCCCCCTATGCACAAGAATATAAGTACTATAAGGCCTCCTTCCCACGAACGGATTTCCGCCGCGTAATTCGCGGCGAAAATCCGCCGCGTTGCCCGCAGCTATTAGGTTCTATTGAACCTAATAGCACAATGCTCACGATGCGTAATTCCACCGCGGAATTACGCACCGCGATTTCTCCCGTCCTCACCCGCAGCATGCTCTATTTTCTGCGGGTGAGGACGGGCTGTACGCACTGGCGGCTTCCATTGCAGTCAATGGAAGCCGTCCATTCACGCTATCTCCCGCTGTAACCAGCGGGAGATAGCGTGAAAAAACGCTTTCCCGCCCACCGCCGAGCGTCATATGACGCCAAATGACGCGGTCCGGCCGCGTCACGTGACACGGCCGGCCGTGCACGTGACACGGCTGGTGACGCGAGGGCGGTGGGCGGTGACGGGCGGTGACGCGCGGCGGTGGGCGGGGAAGCGATTTCACGCTATCTCCCGCAGGTAAGTATAGGGGCTCTGGGGGGCGCCGTGACGGGCTTCACAGCGGAATATTACGCTGCGGAGCCCGTCACGCTCGTGGGAAGGAGGCCTAATACTTCCTCCTATTTAAAAGAGTATAACTACTATAATACTGCCCCCTATGTACAAGAATATAACTACTATAATACTGCCCCTATGTACAAAAATATAACTACTATAATACTGCCCCCTATGTACAAGAATACAACTACTATAATACTGCCACCAATGTACAAGAATATAACCACTATAACACTGCCCCCTATGTACAAGAATATAACTACTATAAAACTGCCCCCTATGTACAAAATATAACTACTATAATACTTCCTCCTATGTAAAAGAATATAACTACTATAATATGGCCCCCTATGTACAAGAATATAACTACTATATTACTGCCCCTATGTACAAGAATATAACTACTATAATAGTGCCCCCTATGTACAAGAATATAACTACTATATTACTGCCCCTATGTACAAGAATATAACTACTATAATACTACCCCTATGTACAAGAATATAACTACTATAATACTTCCTCCTGTGTGAAAGAATATTACTACTGTACTACTGCCACCTATGTGCAAGAATATAACTGCTATAATACTGCCGTCTATGTACAAGAATAAAATTACTATAATACTGCCCCCTATGTACAAGAATAAAATTACTATAATACTGCCCCCTACGTACAAGAATATAATTACTATAATACTGCCCCCTATGTACAAGAATAATACTGACCCCCATGTACAATAAAATAACTACTATAATACTACTCCTATGTACAAGAATATAACTACTATAATACTGTCCCCTATGTACAAGAATTTAACTACTATAATACTGCCCCGTATGTACAAGAATATAACTACTATAATACTGCTCCCTATGTACAAGAATATAACTACTATAATACTGTCCCCTATGTACAAGAATTTAACTACTATAATACTGCCCCCTATGTACAAGAATATAACTACTATAATACTGTCCCCTATGTACAAGAATATAACTACTATAACACTACCCCTATGTACAAGAATATAACTACTAAAATACTGCCTCCTATGTACAAGAATATAACTACTATAATACTACTCCTATGTACAAGAATATAACTACTATAATACTGCCTCCTATGTATAAGAATTTAACTACTATAATACAGCCCCCTATGTACAAGAATATAACTACTATAATACTGCCTCCTATGTATAAGAATTTAACTACTATAATACTGCCTCCTATGTACAAGAATATAATTACTATAATACTGCCCCCTATGTACAAGAATATAACTACTATAATAGTGCCGCCTATGTACAAGAATATAACTACTAAAATACTGCTCCTATGTACAAGAATATAACTACAATAATACTGCCCCCTATGTAAAAGTATATAACTACTATGATACTGCCCCCTATGGACAAGAATATAACTACTATAATACTGCCCCCTATGTACAAGAATATAACTATTATAATACTGCCCCTATGTACAAGAATATAACTACAATAATACTACCCCCTATGTACAAGAATATAACTACAAAAATACTGCCTCCTATGTACAGGAATATAACAACTATAATACTGCCTCCTATGTACAAGGATATAACTACTATAATACTGCCTGCTATGTACAAGAATATAACTACTATAATACTGTCCGCTATGTACAAGAATATAACTACTATAATACTGCCTGCTATGTACAAGAATATAACTACTATAATACTGTCCGCTATGTCCAAGAATATAACTACTATAATACTGCCTCCTATGTACAAGAATATAACTACAATATTACTGCCCCCTATGTACAAGAATATAACTACTATAATACTGCTCCCTATATACAAGAATATAACTACTATAATACTGCCCCCTATGTACAAGGATATAACTACTATAATACTGCCTGCTATGTACAAGAATATAACTACTATAATACTGCCTCCTATGTACAAGAATATAACTACTATAATACTGCCCCCTATGTACAAGAATATAACTACTATAATACTGCTCCCAATGTACAAGAATATAACTACTATAATACTGCCTGCTATGTACAAGAATATAACTGCTATAATACTGCCCCCTAGGTACAAGAAGATAACTACTATAATACTACCTTCTATATACAAGAATATAACTACTATAATACTGCCTGCTATGGACAAGAATATTACTACTATAACACTGCCTCCTATGTACAAGAAAATAACTACTATAATATTGCCCCCTATGTACAAGAACATAACTACTATAATACTGCCTCCTATGTACAAGAATATAACTACTATAATACTTTCCCCTATGTACTAGAATATAAGTACTATAATACTTCCTCCTATGCAAAAGAATATAACTACTATAATACTGCCCCCTATGTACAAGAATATAACTACAATAATACTGCCCCCTATGTAGAAGAATATAACTACAATAATGCTGCTCTCTATATACAAGAATATAACTACTATAATACTGTCCGCTATGTACAAGAATATAACTGCTATAATACTGCCCCCTAGGTACAAGAAGATAACTACTATAATACTGCCTCCTATATACAAGAATATAACTACTATAATATTGCCCCCTATGTACAACAATATATCTACTATAATACTGCCCGCTATGTACAAGAATATAACAACTATAACACTGCCCCCTATGTACAAGAATATAACTACTATAATATTGCCCCCTATGTACAAGAATATAACTAATGTAATACTGCCCGCTATGTACAGTAATATAGCTTCTATAATACTGTCCCCTATGTACAAGAATAAAAATACTATAATACTGCCCCCTATGTACAAGAATATAACTACTATAATACTGCCCCCTATGCACAAGAATATAATTACTATAATACTGCCCCCTATGAAGAAGAATATAAGTACTATAATACTGTCCCCATGTAGAAGTATATAACTACTATAATACTGCCCCCTATATCCAAGAATATAACTACTATAATACTCCCCCCTATGCACAAGAATATAAGTACTATAATACTTCCTCCTATTTAAAAGAGTATAACTACTATAATACTGCCCCCTATGTACAAGAATACAACTACTATAATACTGCCACCAATGTACAAGAATATAACCACTATAACACTGCCCCCTATGTACAAGAATATAACTACTATAAAACTGCCCCCTATGTACAAAATATAACTACTATAATACTTCCTCCTATGTAAAAGAATATAACTACTATAATATGGCCCCCTATGTACAAGAATATAACTACTATATTACTGCCCCTATGTACAAGAATATAACTACTATAATAGTGCCCCCTATGTACAAGAATATAACTACTATAATACTGCCACCAATGTACAAGAATATAACCACTATAATACTGCCCTCAATGTACAAGAATATAACTACTATAAAACTGCTCCTATGTACAAGAATATAACTACTATAATACTTCCTCCTATGTAAAAGAATATAACTACTATAATACTGCTCTCTATATACAAGAATATAACTACTATAATACTGTCCGCTATGTACAAGAATATAACTACTATAATACTGCCCCCTATGTACAAGAATATAACTACTATTATACTGCCCCCTGTGTACAACAATATAACTACTATAATACTGCCCCCTATGTACAAGAATATAACTACTATAATACTACCCCCTATGTACAAGAATATAACTACTATAATACTGCCCCCTATGTTCAAGAATATAGCTTCTATAATACTGCCCCCTATGTACAAGAATATAACTACTGTAGTACTTCCTCCTATGTAAAAGAATATAACTACTATAATACTGCCCCTATGTAAAAGTATATAACTACTATAATACTTCCCCCTATGTACAAGAATATAACTACCATAATACTGCTCCTATGTACAAGAATATAACTACTATAATACTTCCTGCTATGTAAAAGAATATAACTACTATAATACTGCCCCCTATGTACAAGAATATAACTACTATAATACTGCTCCTATGTACAAGAATATAACTAATATAATACTGCTCCCTATGTACAAGAATATAACTACTATAATACTGCCCCCTATGTACAAGAATATAACTGCTATAAGACTGCCCTCTATGTATAAGAATTTATAACTACTATAATACTGCCCCCTATGTACAAGAATATAACTACTATAATACAGCTCCTATGTACAAGAATATAAATACTATAATACTTCCTCCTATGTAAAAGAATATAACTACTATAATACTGCCCCCTATGTATAAGAATATAACTACTATAATACTGCTCCTATGTACAAGAATATAACTACTATAAGACTGCCTCCAATGTACAGGAATATAACTACTATAAGACTGCCTCCAATGTACAAGAATATAACTACTATAATACTGCCCCCTATGTACAAGAAAATAACTACTATAATACTGTCCCCTATGTACAAGAATATAACTACTATAATACTGTCCCCTATGTACAAGAATTTAACTACTATAATACTGCCCCCTATGTACAAGAATATATCTACTATAATACTGCCCCCTATGTAGAAGAAAATAACTACTATAATACTGCCCCCTATGTACAAGAATATAACTACTATGATACTGCCCCGTATGTACAAGAATATAACTACTATAATACTGCCCTCTATGTACAAGAATATAACTACTCTAAGACTGCCCTCTATGTATAAGAGTATATAACTACTATAATATTGCTCCCTATGTACAAGAATGTAACTACTATAATACTGCCTCCTATGTACAAGAATATAACTACTATAATACTGCTCCCCTATGTACAAGAATATAACTACTATAATACTGCTCCTATGTACAAGAATATAACTACTATAATACTGCCCCCTATATACTAGAATATAACTACTATAATACTGCGCCTATGTATAAGAATATAACTACTATAATACTGCCCCTATATACAAGAATATAATTATTATAATACTGCTATGTACAAGAATATAACTACTATAATACTGCCCCTATGTACAAGAATATAACTACTATAATACTGCCCCCTATGTACAAGAATATAACCACGATAATACTGCCCCCTATGTACAAGAATATAACTACTATAATACAGTCTCCTATGTACAAGAATATAACTACTATAATACTGCTCCTATGTACAAGAATATAACTACTATAATAGTGCTCCTATGTATAAGAATATAACTACTATAATACTGCCCCCTATATACAAGAATATAATTATTATACTACTGCTATGTACAAGAATATAACTACTATAATACTGCCCCCTATGTACAAGAATATAACCACGATAATACTACCCCCTATGTACAATAATATAACTACTATAATAGTGTCTATATGTACAAGAATATAACTACTATAATACTGCTCCTATGTATAAGAATATAACTACTATAATACTGCCCCTATATACAAGAATATAATTATTATAATACTGCTTTGTACAAGAATATAACTACTATAATACTGCCCCCTATGTACAAGAATATAACCACGATAATACTGCCCCCTATGTACAATAATATAGCTACTATAATAGTGTCTATATGTACAAGAATATAACTACTATAATATTGCCCCCTATGTACAAGAATATAACTACTATAATACAGTCTCCTATGTACAAGAATATAACTACTATAATACTGCTCCTATGTACAAGAATATAACTACTATAATAGTGCTCCTATGTATAAGAATATAACTACTATAATACTGCCCCCTATATACAAGAATATAATTATTATACTACTGCTATGTACAAGAATATAACTACTATAATACTGCCCCCTATGTACAAGAATATAACCACGATAATACTACCCCCTATGTACAATAATATAACTACTATAATAGTGTCTATATGTACAAGAATATAACTACTATAATACTGCTCCTATGTATAAGAATATAACTACTATAATACTGCCCCTATATACAAGAATATAATTATTATAATACTGCTATGTACAAGAATATAACTACTATAATACTGCCCCCTATGTACAAGAATATAACCACGATAATACTGCCCCCTATGTACAATAATATAGCTACTATAATAGTGTCTATATGTACAAGAATATAACTACTATAATATTGCCCCCTATGTACAAGAATATAACTACTATAATACTGCTCCTATGTACAAGAATATAACTACTATAATAGTGCTCCTATGTATAAGAATATAACTACTATAATACTGCCCCCTATATACAAGAATATAATTATTATACTACTGCTATGTACAAGAATATAACTACTATAATACTGCCCCCTATGTACAAGAATATAACCACGATAATACTACCCCCTATGTACAATAATATAACTACTATAATAGTGTCTATATGTACAAGAATATAACTACTATAATATTGCCCCCTATGTACAAGAATATAACTACTATAATACTGCTGATATGTACAATAATATAACTACTATAATACTGCTCCTATGTACAAGAATATAACTACTATAATACTGCTCCTATGTACAAGAATATAACTAATATAATACTGCCCCCTATGTACAAGAATATAACTACTATAATACTGCTCCCTATGTACAAGAATATAACTACTATAATACTGCCCCCTATGTACAAGAATATAACTGCTATAAGACTGCCCTCTATGTATAAGAACATATAACTACTATAATACTGCCCCCTATGTACAAGAATATAACTACTATAATACAGCTCCTATGTACAAGAATATAAATACTATAATACTTCCTCCTATGTAAAAGAATATCACTACTATAATACTGCCCCCTATGTATAAGAATATAACTACTATAATACTGCTCCTATGTACAAGAATATAACTACTATAATACTGCCCCCTATGTACAAGAATATAACTACTATAAGAATGCCTCCAATGTACAAGAATATAACTACTATAAGACTGCCTCCAATGTACAAGAATATAACTACTATAATACTGCCCCCTATGTACAAGAAAATAACTACTATAATACTGTCCCCTATGTACAAGAATATAACTACTATAATACTGTCCCCTATGTATAAGAATTTAACTACTATAATACTGCCCCCTATGCACAAGAATATATCTACTATAATACTGCCCCCTATGTACAAGAAAATAACTACTATAATACTGCCCCCTATGTACAAGAATATAACTACTATGATACTGCCCCTATGTACAAGAATATAACTACTATAATACTGCCCTCTATGTACAAGAATATAACTACTATAAGACTGCCCTCTATGTATAAGAGTATATAACTACTATAATATTGCTCCCTATGTACAAGAATGTAACTACTATAATACTGCCTCCTATGTACAAGAATATAACTACTATAATACTGCTCCCCTATGTACAAGAATATAACTACTATAATACTGCTCCTATGTACAAGAATATAACTACTATAGTAGTGCTCCTATGTATAAGAATATAACTACTATAATACTGCCCCTATATACAAGAATATAATTATTATAATACTGCTATGTACAAGAATATAACTACTATAATACTGCCCCCTATGTACAAGAATATAACCACGATAATACTACCCCCTATGTACAATAATATAACTACTATAATAGTGTCTATATGTACAAGTATATAACTACTATAATACTGCTCCTATGTATAAGAATATAACTACTATAATACTGCCCCCTATATACAAGAATATAATTATTATACTACTGCTATGTACAAGAATATAACTACTATAATACTGCCCCTTATGTACAAGAATATAACCACGATAATACCACCCCCTATGTACAATAATATAACTACTATAATAGTGTCTATATGTACAAGAATATAACTACTATAATATTGCCCCCTATGTACAAGAATATAACTACTATAATACTGCTGATAAGTACAATAATATAACTACTATAATACTGCTCCTATGTACAAGAATATAACTACTATAATACTGCTCCTATGTACAAGAATATAACTAATATAATACTGCCCCCTATGTACAAGAATATAACTACTATAATACTGCTCCCTATGTACAAGAATATAACTACTATAATACTGCCCCCTATGTACAAGAATATAACTGCTATAAGACTGCCCTCTATGTATAAGAATATATAACTATTATAATACTGCCCCCTATGTACAAGAATATAACTACTATAATACAGCTCCTATGTACAAGAATATAAATACTATAATACTTCCTCCTATGTAAAAGAATATCACTACTATAATACTGCCCCCTATGTATAAGAATATAACTACTATAATACTGCTCCTATGTATAAGAATATAACTACTATAATACTGCTCCTATGTACAAGAATATAACTACTATAATACTGCTCCCTATGTACAAGAATATAACTACTATAAGACTGCCTCCTATGTACAACAATAAAACTACTATAATACTGTCCCCTATGTACAAGAATAAACCTACTATAATACTGCCCCCTATGTTCAAGAATATAACTACTATAATATTGCCCCTATGTACAAGAATATAACTACTATAATACTGCTCCTATGTACAAGAATATAACTACTATAATACTGCCCCCTTTGTACAAGAATATAACTACTATAATTCTGCTCCTATGTCCAAGAATATAACTACTATAATACTGCTCCCTATGTACAAGAATATAACTACTATAATACTGCCTCCTATGTACAAGAATATAACTACTATAATACTGCCCCCTATGTACAAGAATATAACTACTATAATACTGCCCTCTATGTACAAGAATATAACTACTATAATACTGCCCCTATGTACAAGAATGAACCTACTATAATACTGCCCCCTATGTTCAAGAATATAACTACTATAATACTTCCCCCTATGTACAAGAATATAACTACTTTAATACCGCCCCCTTTGTACAAGAATATAACTACTATAATACTGCCCTCTATGTACTAGAATATAACAACTATAAGACTGCCCTCTATGTATAAGAATATATAACTACTATAATATTGCTCCCTATGTACAAGAATGTAACTACTATAATACTGCTCCTATGTACAAGAATATAACTACTATAATACTGCCTCCTATGTACAAGAATATAACTACTATAATACTGCTCCTATGTCCAAGAATATAACTACTATATTACTGCTCCCTATGTACAAGAATATAACTACTATAATACTGCCTCCTATGTACAAGAATATAACTACTATAATACTGCCCCCTATGTACAAGAATATAACTACTATAATACTGCCCTCTATGTACAAGAATATAACTACTATAATACTGCTCCTATGTACAAGGATATAACTACTATAATACTTCCCCCTATGTACAAGAATATAACTACTTTAATACCGCCCCCTTTGTACAAGAATATAACTACTATAATACTGCTCCTATGTACAAGAATATAACTACTATAATACTTCCCCCTATGTACAAGAATATAACTACTATAATACTGCCTCCTATGTTCAAGAATATAACTACTATAATATTGCCCCTATGTACAAGAATATAACTACTATAATACTGCCCCCTTTGTACAAGAATATAACTACTATAATACTGCTCCTATGTCCAAGAATATAACTACTGTAATACTGCTCCCTATGTACAAGAATATAACTACTATAATACTGCCTCCTATGTACAAGAATATAACTGCTATAATACTGCCCCCTATGTACAAGAATATAACTACTATAATACTGCCCTCTATGTACAAGAATATAACTACTATAATACTGCCCCCTATGTACAAGAATATAACTACTATAATACTGCCCCCTATGTACAAGAATATAACTACTATAATACTGCCTCCTATGTACAAGAATATAACTACTATAATACTGCCCCCTATGTACAAGAATATAACTACTATAATACTGCCCTCTATGTACAAGAATATAACTACTATAATACTGCTCCTATGTACAAGAATATAACTACTATAATACTTCCCCCTATGTACAAGAATATAACTACTTTAATACCGCCCCCTATGTACAAGAATATAACTACTATAATACTGCTCCTATGTACAAGAATATAACCACTATAATAATTCCCCCTATGTACAAGAATATAACTACTATAATACTTCCCCCTATGTACAAGACTATAACTACTATAATACTGCCCTCTATGTACAAGAATATAACTACTATAATACTGCTCCTATGTACAAGAATATAACTACTATAATACTGCTCCTATGTACAAGAATATAACTACTATAATACTGCTCCTATGTACAAGAATATAACTACTATAATACTGCCCCCTATGTACAAGAATATAACTACTATAATACTGCCCCCTATGTACAAGAATATAACTACTATAATACTGCTCCTATGTACAAGAATATAACTACTATAATATTGCCCCTATGTACAAGAATATAACTACTATAATACTGCTCCTATGTACAAGAATATAACAACTATAATACTGCCCCCTTTGTACAAGAATATAACTACTATAATACTGCTCCTATGTCCAAGAATATAACTACTATAATACTGCTCCTATGTACAAGGATATAACTACTATAATACTTCCCCCTATGTACAAGAATATAACTACTTTAATACCGCCCCCTATGTACAAGAATATTACTACTATAATACTGCTCCTATGTACAAGAATATAACTACTATAATACTGCCCCCTATGTACAAGAATATAACTACTATAATACTGCCCTCTATGTACAAGAATATAACTACTATAATACTGCTCCTATGTACAAGGATATAACTACTATAATACTTCCCCCTATGTACAAGAATATAACTACTTTAATACCGCCCCCTATGTACAAGAATATTACTACTATAATACTGCTCCTATGTACAAGAATATAACTACTATAATACTGCCCCCTATGTACAAGAAAATAACTACTATAATACTGCCCCCTATGTACAAGAATATAACTACTATGATACTGCCCAGTATGTACAAGAATATAACTACTATAATACTGCCCTCTATGTACAAGAATATAACTACTATAAGACTGCCCTCTATGTATAAGAATATATAACTACTATAATATTGCTCCCTATGTACAAGAATGTAACTACTATAATACTGCTCCTATATACAAGAATATAACTACTATAATACTGCCCCCTATGTACAAGAATATAACTACTATAATACTGCCTTCTATGTACAAGAATATAACTACTATAATACTGTCCCCTATGTACAAGAATATAACTATTATAATACTGCCCCCTATGTTCAAGAATATAACTACTATAATATTGCCCCTATGTACAAGAATATAACTACTATAATACTGCTCCTATGTACAAGAATATAACTACTATAATACTGCCCCCTTTGTACAAGAATATAACTACTATAATCCTGCTCCTATGTGCAAGAATATAACTACTATAATACTGCCCCCTTTGTACAAGAATATAACTACTATAATACTGCTCCTATATACAAGAATATAACTACTATAATACTGCCTCCTATGTACAAGAATATAACTACTATAATACTGCCCCCTATGTACAAGAATATAACTACTATAATACTGCCCTCTATGTACAAGAATATAACTACTATAATACTGCTCCTATGTACAAGAATATAACTACTATAATACTGCTCCTATGTACAAGAATATAACTACTATAATACTTCCCCCTATGTACAAGAATATAACTACTTTAATACCGCCCCCTATGTACAAGAATATAACTACGATAATACTGCTCCTATGTACAAGAATATAACCACTATAATACTTCCCCCTATGTACAAGAATATCACTACTATAATACCGCCCCCTATGTACAAGAATATAACTACTATAATACTGCCCTCTATGTACAAGAATATAACTACTATAATACTGCTCCTATGTACAAGAATATAACTACTATAATACTGCTCCTATGTACAAGAATATAACTACTATAATACTGCTCCTATGTACAAGAATATAACTACTATAATACTGCCCCCTATGTACAAGAATATAACTACTATAATACTGTCCTCTATGTACAAGAATATAACTACTATAATACTGCCCCTATGTACAAGAATATAACTACTATAATACTGTCCCTATGTACAAGAATATAACTACTATAATACTGCTCCTATGTATAAGAATATAACTACTATAATACTGCTCCTATGTATAAGAATATAACTACTATAATACTGCTCCTATGTACAAGAATATAACTACTATAATACTGCTCCTATGTACAAGAATATAACTACTATAATACTGCTCCTATGTATAAGAATATAACTACTATAATACTGCCCCCTATATACAAGAATATAATTATTATAATACTGCTATGTTCAAGAATATAACTACTATAATACTGTCCCCTATGTACAAGAATATAACCACGATAAAACTGCCCCCTATGTACAATAATATAACTACTATAATAGTGTCTATATGTACAAGAATATAACTACTATAATATTGCCCCCTATGTACAAGAATATAACTACTATAATACTGCTGATATGTACAATAATATAACTACTATAATACTACTCCTATGTACAAGAATATAACTACTATAATACTGCTCCTATGTACAAGAATATAACTACTATAATACTGCCCCCTATGTTCAAGAATATAACTACTATAATATTGCCCGTATGTACAAGAATATAACTACTATAATACTGCCCCCTTTGTACAAGAATATAACTACTATAATACTGCTCCAATGTCCAAGAATATAACTACTATAATACTGCTTCCTATGTACAAGAATTGAACTACTATAATACTGCCTCCTATGTACAAGAATATAACTACTATAATACTGCCCCCTATGTACAAGAATATAACTACTATAATACTGCCCTCTATGTACAAGAATATAACTACTATAATACTGCTCCTATGTACAAGAATATAACTACTATAATACCGCCCGCTATGTACAAGAATATAACTACTATAATACTGCTCCTATGTACAAGAATATAACTACTATAATACTACCCCCTATGTACAAGAATATAACTACTATAATACTGCTCCTATGTACAAGAATATAACTACTATAATATTGCTCCTATGTACAAGAATATAACTAGTATAATACTTCCCCCTATGTACAAGAATATAACTACTATAATACCGCCCCCTATGTACAAGAATATAACTACTATAATACTGCTCCTATGTACAAGAATATAACTACTATAATACTGCCCCCTATGTTCAAGAATATAACTACTATAATACTGCCCCTATGTACAAGAATATAACTACTATAATACTGCCACCCATGTACAAGAATATAACCACTATAATACTGCCCCCTATGTACAAGAATATAACCACTATAATACTGCCCCCTATTTACAAGAATATAACTATTGTAGTACTTCCTCCTATGTAAAAGAATATAACTACTATAATACTGCCCCCTATGTACAAGAATATAACTGCTATAAGACTGCCCTCTATGTATAAGAATATATAACTACTATAATACTGCCCCCTATGTACAAGAATATAACTACTATAATACTGCTCCTATGTATAATAATATAACCACTATAATACTGCCCCCTATATACAAGAATATAATTATTATAATACTGCTATGTACAAGAATATAACTGCTATAATACTGCCCCCTATGTACAATAATATAACTACTATAATAGTGTCTATATGTACAAGAATATAACTACTATAATACTGCCCCCTATGTACAAGAATATAACTACTATAATACTGCCCCTATGTACAAGAATGTACCTACTATAATACTGCCCCTATGTACAATAATATAACTACTATAATACTGCTCCTATGTACAAGAATATAACTACTATAATACTGCCCCCTATGTACAAGAATATAACTACTATAATACTGCCTCCTATGTACAAGAATATAACTACTATATTACTGTCCCCTATGTACAAGAATATAACTACTATAATACTGCCCCCTATGTTCAAGAATATAACTACTATAATATTGCCCCTATGTACAAGAATATAACTACTATAATACTGCTCCTATGTACAACAATATAACTACTATAATACTGCCCCCTTTGTACAAGAATATAACTACTATAATACTGCTCCTATGTCCAAGAATATAACTACTGTAATACTGCCCCCTATGTACAAGAATATTACTACTATAATACTACTCCTATGTACAAGAATATAACTACTATAATACTGCTCCCTATGTAAAAGAATATAACTACTATAATACTGCCTCCTATGTACAAGAATATAACTACTATAATACTGCCCCCTATGTACAAGAATATAACTACTATAATACTGCCCTCTATGTACAAGAATATAACTACTATAATACTGATCCTATGTACAAGGATATAACTACTATAATACTTCCCCCTATGTACAAGAATATAACTACTTTAATACCGCCCCCTTTGTACAAGAATATAACTACTATAATACTGCTCCTATGTACAAGAATATAACTACTATAATACTGCCCCCTATGTACAAGAATATAACTACTATAATACTGCCCCCTATGTTCAAGAATATAACTACTATAATATTGCCCCTATGTACAAGAATATAACTACTATAATACTGCCCCCTTTGTACAAGAATATAACTACTATAATACTGCTCCAATGTCCAAGAATATAACTACTATAATACTGCTTCCTATGTACAAGAATTGAACTACTATAATACTGCCTCCTATGTACAAGAATATAACTACTATAATACTGCCCCCTATGTACAAGAATATAACTACTATAATACTGCCCTCTATGTACAGGAATATAACTACTATAATACTGCCCCCTTTGTACAAGAATATAACTACTATAATACTGCTCCAATGTCCAAGAATATAACTACTATAATACTGCTTCCTATGTACAAGAATTGAACTACTATAATACTGCCTCCTATGTACAAGAATATAACTACTTTAATACCGCCCCCTATGTACAAGAATATAACTACTATAATACTGCTCCTATGTACAAGAATATAACTACTATAATACTACCCCCTATGTACAAGAATATAACTACTATAATACTGCTCCTATGTACAAGAATATAACTACTATAATATTGCTCCTATGTACAAGAATATAACTAGTATAATACTTCCCCCTATGTACAAGAATATAACTACTATAATACCGCCCCCTATGTACAAGAATATAACTACTATAATACTGCTCCTATGTACAAGAATATAACTACTATAATACTACCCCCTATGCACAAGAATATAACTACTATAATACTGCCCCCTATGTTCCAGAATATAACTACTATAATACTGCCCCTATGTACAAGAATATAACTACTATAATACTGCCACCCATGTACAAGAATATAACCACTATAATACTGCCCCCTATGTACAAGAATATAACCACTATAATACTGCCCCCTATTTACAAGAATATAACTATTGTAGTACTTCCTCCTATGTAAAAGAATATAACTACTATAATACTGCCCCCTATGTACAAGAATATAACTGCTATAAGACTGCCCTCTATGTATAAGAATATATAACTACTATAATACTGCCCCCTATGTACATGAATATAACTACTATAATACTGCTCCTATGTACAAGAATATAACTACTATAATACTTCCTCCTATGTACAAGTATATAACTACTATAATACTGCTCCCTATGTACAAGAATATAACTACTATAATCCTGCCCCCTATGTACAAGAATATAACTGCTATAAGACTGCCCTCTATGTATAAGAATATATAACTACTATAATACCGCCCCCTATGTACAAGAATATAACTACTATAATACTGCTCCTATGTACAAGAATATAACTACTATAATACTTCCTCCTATGTACAAGAATATAATTACCATAATACTGCCCCCTATGTATAAGAATATAACTACTATAATACTGCTCCTATGTACTAGAATATAACTACTATAATACTGCCCCCTATGTACAAGAATATAACCACTTTAATACTGCCACCAATGTACAAGTATATAACTACTATAATACTGCCCCCTATGTACAAGCAAATAACTACTATAATACTGCTCCTATGTACAAGAATATAACTACTATAATACTGCCCCCTATGTACAAGAATATAACTACTATAAGACTGCCTCCAATGTACAAGAATATAACTACTATAATACTGCCCCCTATGTACAAGAATTTAACTACTATAATACTGCCCCCTATGTACAAGAATATAACTACTATAATACTGCCCCCTATGTACAAGAAAAAACCTACTATAATACTGCCCCCTATGTACAAGAATATAACTACTATGATACTGCCCCCTATGTACAAGAATAGAACTACGATAATACTGCCCTCTATGTACAAGAATATAACTACTATAAGACTGCCCTCTATGTACAAGAATATATAACTACTATCATACTGCCTCCTATGTACAAGAATATAACTACTATAATACTGCTCCCCTATGTACAAGAATATAACTACTATAATACTGCTCCTATGTACATGAATATAACCACTATAATACGGCTCCTATGTATAAGAATATAACTACTATAATACTGCCCCCTATGTACAAGAATATAACTACTATAATACTGCCCCCTATGTACAATAATATAGCTACTATAATAGTGTCTATATGTACAAGAATATAACTACTATAATATTGCCCCCTATGTACAAGAATATAACTACTATAATACTGCTCCCCTATGTACAAGAATATAACTACTATAATACTGCTCCTATGTATAAGAATATAACTACTATAATACTGCCCCCTATGTACAATAATATAACTACTATAATAGTGTCTATATGCACAAGAATATAACTACTATAATACTGCCCCCTATGTACAAGAATATAACTACTATAATACTGCCCCTATGTACAAGAATGTACCTACTATAATACTGCCCCTATGTACAATAATATAACTACTATAATACTGCTCCTATGTACAAGAATATAACTACTATAATACTGCCCCCTATGTACAAGAATATAACTACTATAATACTGCCTCCTATGTACAAGAATATAACTACTATATTACTGTCCCCTATGTACAAGAATATAACTACTATAATACTGCCCCCTATGTTCAAGAATATAACTACTATAATATTGCCCCTATGTACAAGAATATAACTACTATAATACTGCTCCTATGTACAAGAATATAACTACTATAATACTGCCCCCTTTGTACAAGAATATAACTACTATAATACTGCTCCTATATCCAAGAATATAACTACTGTAATACTGCCCCCTATGTACAAGAATATTACTGCTATAATACTACTCCTATGTACAAGAATATAACTACTATAATACTGCTCCCTATGTAAAAGAATATAACTACTATAATACTGCCTCCTATGTACAAGAATATAACTACTATAATACTGCCCCCTATGTACAAGAATATAACTACTATAATACTGCCCTCTATGTACAAGAATATAACTACTATAATACTGCTCCTATGTACAAGGATATAACTACTATAATACTTCCCCCTATGTACAAGAATATAACTACTTTAATACCGCCCCCTTTGTACAAGAATATAACTACTATAATACTGCTCCTATGTACAAGAATATAACTACTATAATACTGCCCCCTATGTACAAGAAAATAACTACTATAATACTGCCCCCTATGTACAAGAATATAACTACTATGATACTGCCCCCTATGTACAAGAATATAACTACTATAATACTGCCCTCTATGTACAAGAATATAACTACTATAAGACTGCCCTCTATGTATGAGAATATATAACTACTATAATATTGCTCCCTATGTACAAGAATGTAACTACTATAATACTGCTCCTATGTACAAGAATATAACTACTATAATACTGCCCCCTATGTACAAGAATATAACTACTATAATACTGCCTCCTATGTACAAGAATATAACTACTATAATACTGTCCCCTATGTACAAGAATATAACTATTATAATACTGCCCCCTATGTTCAAGAATATAACTACTATAATATTGCCCCTATGTACAAGAATATAACTACTATAATACTGCTCCTATGTACAAGAATATAACTACTATAATACTGCTCCTATGTCCAAGAATATAACTACTATAATACTGCTCCCTATGTACAAGAATATAACTACTATAATACTGCCTCCTATGTACAAGAATATAACTACTATAATACTGCCCTCTATGTACAAGAATATAACTACTATAATACTGCTCCTATGTACAAGGATATAACTACTATAATACTTCCCCCTATGTACAAGAATATAACTTCTTTAATACCGCCCCCTTTGTACAAGAATATAACTACTATAATACTGCTCCTATGTACAAGAATATAACTACTATAATACTTCCCCCTATGTACAAGAATATAACTACTATAATACTGCCTCCTATGTTCAAGAATATAACTACTATAATATTGCCCCTATGTACAAGAATATAACTACTATAATACTGCCCCCTTTGTACAAGAATATAACTACTATAATACTGCTCCTATGTCCAAGAATATAACTACTATAATACTGCTCCCTATGTACAAGAATATAACTACTATAATACTGCCTCTTATGTACAAGAATATAACTACTATAATACTGCCCCCTATGTACAAGAATATAACTACTATAATACTGCCCTCTATGTACAAGAATATAACTACTATAATACTGCTCCTATGTACAAGAATATAACTACTATAATACTTCCCCCTATGTACAAGAATATAACTACTTTAATACCGCCCCCTATGTACAAGAATATAACTACTATAATACTGCTCCTATGTACAAGAATATAACCACTATAATAATTCCCCCTATGTACAAGAATATAACTACTATAATACTGCTCCTATGTACAAGAATATAACTACTAGAATACTGCTCCTATGTACAAGAATATAACTACTATAATACTGCTCCTATGTACAAGAATATAACTACTATAATACTGCCCCCTATGTACAAGAATATAACTACTATAATACTGTCCTCTATGTACAAGAATATAACTACTATAATACTGCCCCCTATGTACAAGAATATAACTACTATAATACTGCCCCTATGTACAAGAATAAACCTACTATAATACTGCCCCCTATGTTCAAGAATATAACTACTATAATATTGCCCCTATGTACAAGAATATAACTACTATAATACTGCTCCTATGTACAAGAATATAACTACTATAATACTGCCCCCTTTGTACAAGAATATAACTACTATAATACTGCTCCTATGTCCAAGAATATAACTACTATAATACTGCTCCCTATGTACAAGAATATAACTACTATAATACTGCCTCCTATGTACAAGAATATAACTACTATAATACTGCCCCCTATGTACAAGAATATAACTACTATAATACTGCCCTCTATGTACAAGAATATAACTACTATAATACTGCTCCTATGTACAAGGATATAACTACTATAATACTTCCCCCTATGTACAAGAATATAACTACTTTAATACCGCCCCCTATGTACAAGTATATAACTACTATAATACTGCTCCTATGTACAAGAATATAACTACTATAATACTGCCCCCTATGTACAAGAAAATAACTACTATAATACTGCCCCCTATGTACAAGAATATAACTACTATGATACTGCCCAGTATGTACAAGAATATAACTACTGTAATACTGCCCTCTATGTACAAGAATATAACTACTATAAGACTGCCCTCTATGTATAAGAATATATAACTACTATAATATTGCTCCCTATGTACAAGAATGTAACTACTATAATACTGCTCCTATGTACAAGAATATAACTACTATAATACTGCCCCCTATGTACAAGAATATAACTACTATAATACTGCCTCCTATGTACAAGAATATAACTACTATAATACTGTCCCCTATGTACAAGAATATAACTATTATAATACTGCCCCATATGTTCAAGAATATAACTACTATAATATTGCCCCTATGTACAAGAATATAACTACCCATAATACTGCTCCTATGTACAAGAATATAACTACTATAATACTGCCCCCTTTGTACAAGAATATAACTACTATAATACTGCTCCTATGTACAAGAATATAACTACTATAATACTGCCCCCTTTGTACAAGAATATAACTACTATAATACTGCTCCTATATACAAGAATATAACTACTATAATACTGCCTCCTATGTACAAGAATATAACTACTATAATACTGCCCCCTATGTACAAGAATATAACTACTATAATACTGCCCTCTATGTACAAGAATATAACTACTATAATACTGCTCCTATGTACAAGAATATAACTACTATAATACTTCCCCCTATGTACAAGAATATAACTACTTTAATACCGCCCCCTATGTACAAGAATATAACTACTATAATACTGCTCCCATGTACAAGAATATAACCACTATAATACTTCCCCCTATGTACAAGAATATTACTACTATAATACCGCCCCCTATGTACAAGAATATAACTACTATAATACTGCCCTCTATGTACAAGAATATAACTACTATAATACTGCTCCTATGTACAAGAATATAACTACTATAATACTGCTCCTATGTACAAGAATATAACTACTATAATACTGCTCCTATGTACAAGAATATAACTACTATAATACTGCCCCCTATGTACAAGAATATAACTACTATAATACTGTCCTCTATGTACAAGAATATAACTACTATAATACTGCCCCCTATGTACAAGAATATAACTACTATAATACTGTCCCTATGTACAAGAATATAACTACTATAATACAGCTCCTATGTATAAGAATATAACTACTATAATACTGCTCCTATGTATAAGAATATAACTACTATAATACTGCTCCTATGTACAAGAATATAACTACTATAATACTGCTCCTATGTACAAGAATATAACTACTATAATACTGCTCCTATGTATAAGAATATAACTACTATAATACTGCCCCCTATATACAAGAATATAATTATTATAATACTGCTATGTTCAAGAATATAACTACTATAATACTGCCCCCTATGTACAATAATATAACTACTATAATAGTGTCTATATGTACAAGAATATAACTACTATAATATTGCCCCCTATGTACAAGAATATAACTACTATAATACTGCTGATATGTACAATAATATAACTACTATAATACTGCTCCTATGTACAAGAATATAACTACTATAATACTGCCCCCTATGTACAAGAATATAACTACTATAATACTGCCTCCTATGTACAAGAATATAACTACTATAATACTGTCCCCTATGTACAAGAATATAACTACTATAATACTGTCCCCTATGTACAAGAATATAACTACTATAATACTGCCCCCTATATTCAAGAATATAACTACTATAATATTGCCCCTATGTACAAGAATATAACTACTATAACACTGCCCCCTTTGTACAAGAATATAACTACTATAATACTGCTCCAATGTCCAAGAATATAACTACTATAATACTGCTTCCTATGTACAAGAATTGAACTACTATAATACTGCCTCCTATGTACAAGAATATAACTACTATAATACTGCCCCCTGTGTACAAGAATATAACTACTATAATACTGCCCCCTATGTACAAGAATATAACTACTATAATACTGCTCCTATGTACAAGAATATAACTACTATAATATTGCTCCTATGTACAAGAATATAACTAGTATAATACTTCCCCCTATGTACAAGAATATAACTACTATAATACCGCCCTCTATGTACAAGAATATAACTACTATAATACTGCTCCTATGTACAAGAATATAACTACTATAATACTACCCCCTATGCACAAGAATATAACTACTATAATACTGCCCCTATGTTCAAGAATATAACTACTATAATACTGCTCCTATGTACAAGAATATAACTACTATAATACTACCCCCTATGCACAAGAATATAACTACTATAATACTGCCCCCTATGTTCAAGAATATAACTACTATAATACTGCCCCTATGTACAAGAATATAACTACTATAATACTGCCACCCATGTACAAGAATATAACCACTATAATACTGCCCCCTATGTACGAGAATATAACCACTATAATACTGCCCCCTATGTACAAGAATATAACTATTGTAGTACTTCCTCCTATGTAAAAGAATATAACTACTATAATACTGCCCCCTATGTACAAGAATATAACTGCTATAAGACTGCCCTCTATGTATAAGAATATATAACTACTATAATACTGCCCCCTATGTACAAGAATATAACTACTATAATACTGCTCCTATGTACAAGAATATAACTACTATAATACTTCCTCCTATGTACAAGTATATAACTACTATAATACTGCTCCCTATGTACAAGAATATAACTACTATAATCCTGCCCCCAATGTACAAGAATATAACTGCTATAAGACTGCCTTCTGTGTATAAGAATATATAACTACTATAATACTGCCCCCTATGTACAAGAATATAACTACTATAATACTGCCCCCTATGTACAAGAATATAATTACCATAATACTGCCCCCTATGTATAAGAATATAACTACTATAATACTGCTCCTATGTACTAGAATATAACTACTATAATACTGCCCCCTATGTACAAGAATATAACTACTTTAATACTGCCACCAATGTACAAGTATATAACTACTATAATACTGCCCCCTATGTACAAGCATATAACTACTATAATACTGCTCCTATGTACTAGAATATAACTACTATAATACTGCCCCCTATGTACAAGAATATAACTACTTTAATACTGCCACCAATGTACAAGTATATAACTACTATAATACTGCCCCCTATGTACAAGAATATAACTACTATAATACTGCCCCCTATGTACAAGAAAATAACTACTATAATACTGCCCCCTATGTACAAGAATATAACTACTATAATACTGCCCCCTATGTACAATAATATAACTACTATAATAGTGTCTATATGTACAAGAATATAACTACTATAATACTGCCCCCTATGTACAAGAATATAACTACTATAATACTGCCCCTATGTACAAGAATGTACCTACTATAATACTGCCCCTATGTACAATAATATAACTACTATAATACTGCTCCTATGTACAAGAATATAACTACTATAATACTGCCCCCTATGTACAAGAATATAACTACTATAATACTGCCTCCTATGTACAAGAATATAACTACTATATTACTGTCCCCTATGTAAAAGAATATAACTACTATAATACTGCCCCCTATGTTCAAGAATATAACTACTATAATATTGCCCCTATGTACAAGAATATAACTACTATAATACTGCTCCTATGTACAAGAATATAACTACTATAATACTGCCCCCTTTGTACAAGAATATAACTACTATAATACTGCTCCTATGTCCAAGAATATAACTACTGTAATACTGCCCCCTATGTACAAGAATATAACTACTATAATACTGCTCCTATGTACAAGAATATAACTACTATAATACTGCTCCCTATGTACAAGAATATAACTACTATAATACTGCCTCCTATGTACAAGAATATATCTACTATAATACTGCCCCCTATGTACAAGAATATAACTACTATAATACTGCCCTCTATGTACAAGAATATAACTACTATAATACTGCTCCTATGTACAAGAATATAACTACTATAATACTTCCCCCTATGTACAAGAATATAACTACTATAATACCGCCCCCTATGTACAAGAATATAACTACTATAATACTGCTCCTATGTACAAGAATATAACTACTATAATACTTCCCCCTATGTACAAGAATATAACTACTATAATACTTCCTCCTATGTACAAGAATATAATTACCATAATACTGCCCCCTATGTATAAGAATATAACTACTATAATACTGCTCCTATGTACTAGAATATAACTACTATAATACTGCCCCCTATGTACAAGAATATAACTACTTTAATACTGCCACCAATGTACAAGTATATAACTACTATAATACTGCCCCCTATGTACAAGCATATAACTACTATAATACTGCTCCTATGTACTAGAATATAACTACTATAATACTGCCCCCTATGTACAAGAATATAACTACTTTAATACTGCCACCAATGTACAAGTATATAACTACTATAATACTGCCCCCTATGTACAAGAATATAACTACTATAATACTGCCCCCTATGTACAAGAAAATAACTACTATAATACTGCCCCCTATGTACAAGAATATAACTACTATGATACTGCCCCCTATGTACAAGAATATAACTACGATAATACTGCCCTCTATGTACAAGAATATAACTACTATAAGACTGCCCTCTATGTATAAGAATATATAACTACTATAATATTGCTCCCTATGTACAAGAATGTAACTACTATCATACTGCCTCCTATGTACAAGAATATAACTACTATAATACTGCTCCCCTATGTACAAGAATATAACTACTATAATACTGCTTCTATGTACAAGAATATAACCACTATAATACGGCTCCTATGTATAAGAATATAACTACTATAATACTGCCCCCTATGTAGAAGAATATAACCACGATAATACTGCCCCCTATGTACAATAATATAGCTACTATAATAGTGTCTATATGTACAAGAATATAACTACTATAATATTGCCCCCTATGTACAAGAATATAACTACTATAATACTGCTCCCCTATGTACAAGAATATAACTACTATAATACTGCTCCTATGTATAAGAATATAACTACTATAATACTGCCCCCTATATACAAGAATATAATTATTATAATACTGCTATGTACAAGAATATAACTACTATAATACTGCCCCCTATGTACAATAATATAACTACTATAATAGTGTCTATATGTACAAGAATATAACTACTATAATACTGCCCCCTATGTACAAGAATATAACTACTATAATACTGCCCCTATGTACAAGAATGTACCTACTATAATACTGCCCCTATGTACAATAATATAACTACTATAATACTGCTCCTATGTACAAGAATATAACTACTATAATACTGCCCCCTATGTACAAGAATATAACTACTATAATACTGCCTCCTATGTACAAGAATATAACTACTATATTACTGTCCCCTATGTAAAAGAATATAACTACTATAATACTGCCCCCTATGTTCAAGAATATAACTACTATAATATTGCCCCTATGTACAAGAATATAACTACTATAATACTGCTCCTATGTACAAGAATATAACTACTATAATACTGCCCCCTTTGTACAAGAATATAACTACTATAATACTGCTCCTATGTCCAAGAATATAACTACTGTAATACTGCCCCCTATGTACAAGAATATAACTACTATAATACTACTCCTATGTACAAAAATATAACTACTATAATACTGCTCCCTATGTACAAGAATATAACTACTATAATACTGCCTCCTATGTACAAGAATATATCTACTATAATACTGCCCCCTATGTACAAGAATATAACTACTATAATACTGCCCTCTATGTACAAGAATATAACTACTATAATACTGCTCCTATGTACAAGAATATAACTACTATAATACTTCCCCCTATGTACAAGAATATAACTACTATAATACCGCCCCCTATGTACAAGAATATAACTACTATAATACTGCTCCTATGTACAAGAATATAACTACTATAATACTTCCCCCTATGTACAAGAATATAACTACTATAATACCGCCCCCTATGTACAAGAATATAACTACTATAATACTGCCCTCTATGTACAAGAATATAACTACTATAATATTGCTCCTATATACAAGAATATAACTACTATAATACTGCCCTCTATGTACAAGAATATAACTACTATAATATTGCTCCTATGTACAAGAATATAACTACTATAATACTTCCCCCTATGTACAAGAATATAACTACTATAATACTGCCCCCTATGTACAAGAATATAACTACTATAATACGGCCTCCTATGTACAAGAATATAACTACTATAATACTGCCCCCTATGTACAAGAATATAACTACTATAATACGGCCTCCTATGTACAAGAATATATCTACTATAATACTGCCCCCTATGTACAAGAATATAACTACTATAATACTGCTCCTATGTACAAGAATATAACTACTATAATACTGCCTCCTATGTACAAGAATATAACTACTATAATACTTGCCCCTATGTACAAGAATATAACTACTATAATACTGCCCCCTATGTACAAGAATATAACTACTATAATACAGCCCCCTATGTACAAGAATATAACTACTATAATACTGCCCCCTATGTACAAGAATATAACTACTATAATACTGCCCCCTATGTACAAGAATATAACTACTATAATACTGCCCCCTATGTACAAGAATATAACTACTATAATACTGCCCCCTATGTACAAGAATATAACTACTATAATACTGCTCCCCTATGTACAAGAATATAACTACTATAATACTGCTCCTATGTACAAGAATATAACTACTATAATACTGCCCCCTATGTACCAGAATATAACTACTATAATACTGCTCCCTATGTACAAGAATATAACTACTATAATACTGCCTCCTATGTACAAGAATATAACTACTATAATACTGCTCCCTATGTACAAGAATATAACTACTATAATACTGCCCCTATGTACAAGAATATAACTACTATAATACTGCCTCCTATGTACAAGAATATAACTAGTATAATACTGCCTCCTATGTACAAGAATATAACTACTATAATACTGCTCCCTATGTACAAGAATATAACTACTATAATACTGCCCCTATGTACAAGAATATAACTACTATAATACTGCCTCCTATGTACAAGAATATAACTACTATAATACTGCCCCCTATGTACAAGAATATAACTACTATAATTCTGCCCCCTATGTACAAGAATATAACTACTATAATACTGCCTCCTATGTACAAGAATATAACTACTATAATACTGCTCCCTATGTACAAGAATATAACTACTATAATACTGCCCCTATGTACAAGAATATAATTACTATAATACTGCCCCCTATGTACAAGAATATAACTACTATAATACTGCCACCTATGTACAAGAATATAACTACTATAATACTGCCCCTATGTACAAGAATATAACTACTATAATACTGCCCTGTGTGTACAAGAATATAACTACTATAATACTGCTCCTATGTACAAGAATATAACTACTATAATACTGCCTCCTATGTACAAGAATATAACTACTATAATACTACCCCCTATGTACAAGAATATAACTACTATAATACTGCCCCTATGTACAAGAATATAACTACTATAATACTGCCCCCTATGTACAAGAATATAACTACTATAATACTGCCCCTATGTACAAGAATATAACTACTATAATACTGCCCCCTATGTACAAGAATAGAACTACTATAATACTACCCCCTATGTACAAGAATATAACTACTATAATGCTGCCTCCTATGTACAAGAATATAACTACTATAATACTGCTGATATGTACAAGAATAGAACTACTATAATCCTGCTTCCTAGCTGAGAGGTTGTGTGTTGGTGGTTCTCCTGATGTCTGGAGCTGGCCCATGGAGGAGCCACCCTGGGCGTGGAAGCTCCCCAAGCAAGGTCCAGGCTTCTAGGCCTGTGCTGCGAGACACTACCAAAGTCCTTTCAAGTCTGAATACAAGCCCAATGAAGGTGTTTGAGCACATAGAAGGGGAGAATGGATGTACTACAAGTACAAAGAAGGAAGATGGAGAGTGCAGCACATACAGCAGGTGCCCCAGCGGGAAGGCAGAGTGCAGCGCATGCAGCAGGTGCCCCAGCGGGAAGGCAGAGTGCAGCAGGTGCCCCAGCGGGAAGGCAGAGTGCAGTGCATGCAGCATGTGCCCCAGCGGGAAGGCAGAGTGCAGTGCATGCAGCATGTGCCCCAGCGGGAAGGCAGAGTGCAGTGCATGCAGCATGTGCCCCAGCGGGAAGGCAGAGTGCAGCGCATGCAGCAGGTGCCCCGGAGGGAAGGAAGAGTGCAGCGCATGCAGCAGGTGCCCCGGAGGGAAGGAAGAGTGCAGCGCATGCAGCAGGTGCCCCGGAGGGAAGGAAGAGTGCAGCGCATGCAGCAGGTGCCCCGGAGGGAAGGAAGAGTGCAGCGCATGCAGCAGGTGCCCAAGCGGGAAGGCAGAGTGCAGCAGGTGCCCCAGCGGGAAGGCAGAGTGCAGCGCATGCAGCAGGTGCCTCGGAGGGAAGGAAGAGTGCAGCGCGTGCAGCAGGTGCCCCAGCGGGAAGACAGAGTGCAGTGCATGCAGCATGTGCCCCAGCAGGAAGGCAGAGTGCAGCGCATGCAGCAGGTGTGCAGCTGACTCCACCAGCACACAGACAGCGTATAACATCAATTGAGAGCCAAACGTTACAGGAAAACCCGCAGCAGGATGAAGTGGTCACTAGCATGGCGTGCCCAGGCCGCACAAGATCGCAGTATGGCAGCGGGAGCAGTAAAAGTGCTGGGAAGTCTGTGGATGTGATGCAAACAAAGTCTGCAATAAAACCCCCGATTATTCCCAAAATGGTTGGAGGGTACAATGCAAGTGCAGCAGCTGACAGTCAGACTGCAGCCGGTGGAGGATCCCTGAGAACAGGAATGGGAAAACAGACGGGGTCTGCTGACTGCAAACAGCCTGAGAAGCCCCCTCAGCCAAGACAGCAAGCAAGAGAGACGGCACCTGAGCTGCTGCTGGCAGAGGAGATCCCAGATCTGGTGAAGAAGATGGAGAAGTTACTGAAACAAAAGCAGTTACTGCAGCTGGAGATAGATTGTATCTACAAGATGAAGACTGTGAATCCAGACGATGAGGCCCGCTATGTGCAGAACCTTCATGCACTTGGCCTGGACCTCGCCACCGTGGTCACAGAGATGGACTGCATCTACAAGATGAAGACTGTGAATCCAGACGATGAGGCCCGCTATGTGCAGAACCTTCATGCACTCGGCCTGGACCTCGCCACCGTGGTCACAGAGATGGACTGTATCTACAAGATGAAGACTGTAAATCCAGACGATGAGGCCCGCTATGTGCAGAACCTTCATGCACTCGGCCTGGACCTCGCCACCGTGGTCACAGAGATGGACTGTATCTACAAGATGAAGACTGTGAATCCAGACGATGAGGCGCGCTATGTGCAGAACCTTCATGCACTCGGCCTGGACCTCGCCACCGTGGTCACAGAGATGGACTGCATCTACAAGATGAAGACTGTGAATCCAGACGATGAGGCCCGCTATGTGCAGAACCTTCATGCACTCGGCCTGGACCTCGCCACCGTGGTCACAGAGATGGACTGTATCTACAAGATGAAGACTGTAAATCCAGACGATGAGGCCCGCTATGTGCAGAACCTTCATGCACCTGGCCTGGACCTCGCCACCGTGGTCACAGAGATGGACTGTATCTACAAGACGAAGACTGTGAATCCAGACGATGAGGCGCGCTATGTGCAGAACCTTCTTGCACTCGGCCTGGACCTCGCCACCGTGGTCACAGAGATGGACTGCATCTACAAGATGAAGACTGTGAATCCAGACGATGAGGCCCGCTATGTGCAGAACCTTCATGCACTCGGCCTGGACCTCGCCACCGTGGTCACAGAGATGGACTGTATCTACAAGATGAAGACTGTAAATCCAGACGATGAGGCCCGCTATGTGCAGAACCTTCATGCACTCAGCTTGGACCTCGCCACCGTGGTCACAGAGATAGACTGTATCCTGCAGAGAATGGGACCGCTGGCGGAAACATACAGGAACCAAGAACGATTTATGGCGCAAAGGCGCTGTCAGGACAGTGTCCGGGATATGGGGGTCCCTGGGATATCCCGCAACCCCTGTCCCTGCCTACTTGCCCCCCTGGGCTAACCCCCAGGGCGACAACTGGGCGACGGTCCCTACCCTCACTAGGGAAGCGGGACACGGGAGACAAACAGACACTGAGACAAGCAACGGTAGAATGGTCAGACAATCCGGGTCGGCAACAAGAGGGTACGCAGTACGGAGGGGTCAGGCAAAAACGTAGTCAAGTCCAAAAGCAGGTGTCAGAAAAGCCGAGGTCACAAGAGCAGTCAGGATAAACGCGGGTGCAGCTGGAGAACCAAACTAACACTGGCGAGGCCTGAGAGGAAAACACACCTATTTAAATGCTGTCAGCGCTCCCGCCCCAGAAGCTGATTGGGGCGGGGAGCCTGACAGCAGCAGGGCTAATCAGGGCGGTGCTGGGGACACGCCCCCAGTCTAGCTGCACAGACAGTTACTAGGGAAGCCAGCCTGGTAGTCAGGACACTAGAAGCACCAGCTGCCTCCCTAGCAACCCGGCGGCGACCAGTCTTACAGCGGCCCGGGGAGATCACAAGAACCGGGGTACCTCTGCGCCGCGCTCCTGCACCCCGGGTGGCCGGACCGGTGGTGCGGGCACGGCGGCCCCGAGAGTTGCCGGTTCTGACAGTACCCCCCCTTCTACGGGGGTACACCGGACCCCCATGGCCAGGTGCGGGCTTAAGCGGGAAAGCCCTGTGGAATGCCTGGACTAGGCGTGGCGCATGAACGTCCCTGGCAGGGACCCACGTCCTATCCTCAGGGCCAAATCCTCTCCAGTGGACCAGGTACTGCAGCCCACCTCTAACCCGTCGGGCATCCACAAGCCTTTCTACTTCATACTCCAGTTCCCCCTGTACCAGAGAGGGAGGAGGCGGGTTCTGGGTGGGGAGAACTGGAGTCACATACTTCTTAAGCAAGTTCTTGTGAAAAACCTTGTGGACCTTCCAGGGGTCAGGAAGTGCCAACTTATATGACACTGGGTTGATAACCTGAGAAACCGTAAATGGGCCAATGAACCGAGGAGCAAGTTTCAGGGAGGGAACCTTAAGTCTCAGATTCTTAGATGATAATAAAACCTGCTCCCCGACCACAAAAGGTGCAGAGATAGTACGTCTTTTATTTGCGTATTTACGCAGTTTCTCTTGGGAACCCTGAAGGTTCTTACGAACCTGGGCCCAAACTGTGCACAGTTCTTCGGCGGATATGTCGGCGGCCGGATTGTTCGAGACCAAAGGAGTAGAAAGCGAGAACCGGGGATGGAACCCATAGTTACAAAAAAAAGGTGACAGTTGGGTCGACGAGTTACCATGGTTGTTAATAGCAAATTCGGCGAGAGGTAAGTAGTTGGCCCACTGATGCTGGTTATCCGAGACAAACAGTCGCAGATACTGGATAAGTTCTTGGTTCATCCGTTCCGTTTGTCCGTTACTCTCGGGATGGAAAGCGGAGGAAAAGGACAAATTAACGTTTAGATTTTTACAGAAGGCTCGCCAGAAGCGAGCGACGAACTGAACCCCTCTATCAGACACAATATCCTCGGGGATCCCATGTAACCGAACAATCTCCTTGATGAACATCTCAGACAAAAGTTTGGCGTTAGGCAACTTGCCAAGTGGAACAAAATGAGACATTTTGGAGAAACGGTCAACTATTACCCAAATGACCGTATTCCCCAGCGAGGATGGCAGATCAGTAATAAAATCCATGGACAACTGGGACCATGGCCTGGACGGAATGGGCAAGGGCAGAAGAGGCCCCTCAGGACGTCTCCTGAGGTTCTTCCCCCTTGCGCAAACCGGGCACGCGGACACAAATACCCGTACATCCTTGGCCATGTGCGGCCACCAATAGAGTCTGGCCGCTAACTCCAGAGTACCCCTGATACCGGGGTGTCCAGCTAGGACTGAAGCATGTGTCTCCTCTAACACTTTCAATCTCAGTGACAACGGGACAAATAATTTGCCTTCCGGAAGGGCTTCAGGAGCAGATTGTTGAGCGGCGTGAATGAGAGGTGAAAGGTCGGAGGAGACAGCAGCGAGGACCACCCCAGGGGAGAGAATGCTCTCAGGCTCGGGCTCGGAAGGTTCCGGAGAACCAAAACTCCTAGACAGGGCATCAGCCTTGACATTCTTAGAACCGGGTCTATAGGTAACAACAAAATTGAACCGAGAGAAAAACAAGGCCCAGCGGGCTTGCCGAGCATTTAACCTCTTAGCGGAATCTAGATAAGTGAGGTTTTTATGGTCAGTGAGTACCGTAATCTGGTGATGGGCTCCTTCCAAAAAATGCCTCCACTCTTCAAAAGCCCACTTAATCGCCAGCAATTCCCGGTTGCCTATATCATAGTTCCGTTCGGTGGACGAAAACTTCCTAGAAAAATAGGCACACGGTCTAAGGTTGGTGAGAGTGGAGGGACCTTGGGACAGTACCGCTCCCACACCAAACTCAGAGGCATCTACCTCCACCACAAAAGGACTGGACAGATCCGGTTGTACTAGGACAGGTGCAGACGAGAACGCCGCCTTTAGGGTATTGAAGGCCCTCAGAGCCTCAGAAGACCAGGTCCTCACATCTGCCCCCTTTCTGGTGAGGTCCGTTAGAGGTTTAGCCACCACGGAGAAGTCTTTAATGAATTTGCGATAGTAGTTGGCGAAGCCGAGGAAGCGTTGAAGGGCTTTCAATGACCCTGGCTGGGCCCACTCCGTGATGGCCTTCACCTTTTCAGGATCCATCTGGAAGTCGCATGGCGTGATGATATACCCCAAAAATGATATCCTTTGTACCCCGAAAACACATTTCTCGAGTTTAGCAAACAGCTTGTTATGTCTGAGTCGAGCTAGCACAGTCTGAACGTGGGTATGGTGACTCGGCAAGTCGGAGGAAAAAATCAAAATGTCGTCTAGATATACAACCACGAACACCCCCATGATATCCTGAAACACTGAGTTCATGTACCCCTGAAAAATGGCGGGGGCGTTACACAATCCAAAAGGCATAACTAGGTATTCAAAATGCCCGAGGGGCGTATTGAAGGCGGTTTTCCACTCATCCCCCTCCCGAATGCGGATGAGGTTGTATGCTCCCCTGAGATCAAGTTTGGAAAACCATCGGGCACCAGCGACCTGGTTGAGGAGGTCAGGAATGAGTGGAAGAGCATACTGGTTTCGGACTGTGATTTTATTTAGCTCTCTATAGTCAATACAGGGCCGGAGACCCCCATCCTTCTTCTCAACGAAGAAAAACCCGGCACCCACCGGGGATTCTGAGGGCCGGATGTGCCCCTTGGCCAGGCTGTCCTGGATGTAGTCCCTCATGGATTCTCTCTCTGGAACCGTAACGTTATAAATGCGGCCCTTAGGAAGTTTGGCCCCAGGAATCAAGTCTATTTTACAGTCCCATTCCCTATGAGGGGGCAGAGCTTCAGATAATTGTTTGGAGAACACGTCAGAAAACTCGGAGAGGTATTCTGGTAGGGGGCTCCCCTCGCAGGTGGAGATTCCCACCTTCACCGCACGAAGGTGGTTGGCACAGCGGGGACCCCACTTTACCAGTTCCAACGTGTCCCAATTTACTACCGGGTTGTGCTCCCGGAGCCAGGGGAGGCCTAGGACGACGTCCACAGACAAATCTCTCATCACTAGAAAGGTGCAGGTTTCCACGTGTAAGGCTCCTATAGTAAACCTTACTTCAGGGGTCACCAGATTAACCACCCCTGCTTGCAAAGGAGTGGAGTCCACTCCTGAAACCAGAATCGGAGTTTCTAAACGTAACAAAACCCCGGACAGTTGAGCAACGAAATTAAAGTTAACGAAATTAGCCGCCCCCCGAATCAACAAAGGCTTGCCCAGTACGGTGGAAAGCATGAAATTCTAGGGTGCAAGGCACTAACATTTTGGACAACACAGGGAGTACCTTGGCTCCTAGACAGTCCCCCCGACAACTGCCTAGGAGCGGGAGTTCTTCCTGCCGTGGCTTCTTAGCGCAGGTAGCAATGCGGTGACCCGGCTCCCCACAGTAGAAGCAGAGGTTCTTCTTCAGGCGGTGTTCCCGTCGTTGCTCGGGGTTCACGGCTCCCAGCTCCATGGCCTCGGTGGTGGGAGGGTAACAGGTCGGGTCAGTCGAAGAAGTAGACGTGGGGAGTGGGGTGGTCCGAGCGGCGTGTCTGGCCCTCAAACGTCGGTCGGCTCGAATGGCCAGCGACATGGCTTGCTCCAGGGTTTTAGGCTCTGGGTGGGCCACAAGTAGGTCCTTGAGACCCTCAGACAGACCGGTCAAAAATAAGTCTTTTAGGGCGGCATCGTTCCACCGGGATTCCGTACAATGTTGACGGAATTGGGAACAGTAGTCCTCCGCCATCTTACAACCCTGGCGCAGGGCCAGAAGTTTGGAGACTGCGTAGCCCGCCCGGTCGGGTTCGTCATAAATTTGACCCAGGGCGGAAAAAAAGGCGTCAAGGGATAGTCGGGCTGGAGAGCCAGCTGGTAGCGAGAAAGCCCAATTTTGGGGCTCTCCCCTCAGGCGGGTAATTACGATTCCCACTTTCTGGTATTCAGTACCAGAGGAGTGGGGGCGGAGATCAAAGTAGAGCTTGCAGCTCTCTCTAAATGCAAAAAACTGATCTCTCTCTCCGGAGAAGCAATCCGGAAGCGTGGCTCGAGGTTCTGACATCGTTCCTGGAGCGGACGAGGGCTGCATGGGACCTGCAGCTGCCACCTGTTCCCGTGGCTGCAAGCGGGCTGTTAGGTCCTGGGCAAGGGTCGTAAGGACCTGGACCTGGTTCGCTACAGCCGCCACGGCCTCCATCGAGGGGCTCAAAGTTGCCGGGCGGATGCAAGGGTCTGACCTTAGTTCGGCCAGTGTTACTGTCAGGACAGTGTCCGGGATATGGGGGTCCCTGGGATATCCCGCAACCCCTGTCCCTGCCTACTTGCCCCCCTGGGCTAACCCCCAGGGCGACAACTGGGCGACGGTCCCTACCCTCACTAGGGAAGCGGGACACGGGAGACAAACAGACACTGAGACAAGCAACGGTAGAATGGTCAGACAATCCGGGTCGGCAACAAGAGGGTACGCAGTACGGAGGGGTCAGGCAAAAACGTAGTCAAGTCCAAAAGCAGGTGTCAGAAAAGCCGAGGTCACAAGAGCAGTCAGGATAAACGCGGGTGCAGCTGGAGAACCAAACTAACACTGGCGAGGCCTGAGAGGAAAACACACCTATTTAAATGCTGTCAGCGCTCCCGCCCCAGAAGCTGATTGGGGCGGGGAGCCTGACAGCAGCAGGGCTAATCAGGGCGGTGCTGGGGACACGCCCCCAGTCTAGCTGCACAGACAGTTACTAGGGAAGCCAGCCTGGTAGTCAGGACACTAGAAGCACCAGCTGCCTCCCTAGCAACCCGGCGGCGACCAGTCTTACAGCGGCCCGGGGAGATCACAAGAACCGGGGTACCTCTGCGCCGCGCTCCTGCACCCCGGGTGGCCGGACCGGTGGTGCGGGCACGGCGGCCCCGAGAGTTGCCGGTTCTGACAGGCGCATTTGTGAACCACCATCCAGGTCCTCTGAACCTCCGTATCAATCACTTACCTCCACAACTGACCACCAGCAGGTGATAAGGCCCATACTAAACCCAGCAAGCTTCTCATTCCAAGGAGGAGAGATATGCAAGCCTGCTAAAATACAGGAACAGCCTCAAGAGTCTGCAGCTACCTCTGAGAGGGGCATGGGCCTCTGGAGTCAGCAGAGGTACCACAAGTTCCAGAAAGCATGGCCGAGCAGCAGGGCAATATGTCTGCAGCTATCCCTGAGCAGGAGCATGGGCCTCAGGAGTCAGCAGAAGTACCACAAGTCCCAGAGAGCACGGCTGAGCAGCTGGACAATAAGGTAACACAGCAGAGCTCTACTGCAGGGGCACCAACTGGGGATAGTCATCCTGATGTGCCTGCTGGGAGCTCTCAGTCTGTGTGGGACATAGAGCAGCCAGGAGATGACATACAGGTGGACTGGTCTGAGGATAATGTGCAGAATAATGTCCAGAATTCCCCCCCTCTACCTACACAAGGTGTGACGGTTCCCTCATCAGCAGGCACTCACCCTGTAAACCCGGGCAGTGAAACCCGGCGGGAGCCGCGGTGCGCCATCTTTCACCTCTAGTGCTAATTATACAGGGCAGGCATTTAAGAGGAGGAATGTGGTGAGGTTCAAGCACAGAGGCGCTAAAGAAGACCTTCCAGGTAGGAGGTTTGTGATCCGGGAACTTCTGTGCCACCAGATGGGGTTTGTGCCAGCAGACATCTTGGCAGTGATTAATCTACCAGACCGGCAGGGATATGATATAAGCTTTAAGCTCATGTCCAACCTGGATAGGTTCTGGGCCCACTTCCCCAAGTTCAGGGACACAGACAGGTGGAATAAATTCATATTTATTCCAATTTCCAAGCCAGATACAGTTACTGTTAATGTCATCTTCTGGAATGAGTCTGTTCCCCCCCAAGACATTGTGGTGTGGCTCCGGAGGCACTGTGACCTGGTGTCTGACCTGATCAAGAACAGGGACTCTGATGGCATCTGGACTAGTGGGTGGAAGGCTCTCGTCAAACTGCGCCAACATAACAACATTACACTGCATTTGCCCAACTCCTTCTTTATTGGCAGGGAGAGGGGTGTCTGCTTTTATCCTGGCCAGCCCTGAAAGTGTTTTAAATGTGGCAAGGTGGGTCATGTGGCGCGTATCTGCACGGTGGTAAAATGTAATCTATGCGGTGAGATCGGCCATGTAAGTGCAGACTGCCACAATGTCCGATGCAATCTGTGTGGAAATGTCGGCAATTCTCATAGAGACTGCCCAGACGCCTGGCACAACATCTGCAAGGAGCTTCCTGAGGAGGAGCTTGTGGTGGGGGCAGATGCTGAAGAAGAGGAGGAGGCTCTGATGTCAGGGGCAATACTTACAAGGCAAGAGGTACAGCAGGGGTCGGGTAATGCAGCACCAGAACCGCAGCCCTCAGTGAGTAATGCAGCAACAGAACCGCAGCCCTCAGTGAGGGTTCAGGAGGATGTAGAGGTTGTCCATCAGGGCCAGCAGCAGCCAGAGGCGACTTCTATATCACCATCTGCATCTAAAGAACGTCAAAATACACAGAGCAAGAGGGGAAAAAAACAAGTAAGCCGGAGAGAGACTATAACAGTGACCAAAAGGCCAAGAAAACGGGCAGTAATGACACCGGTGTTATGGTGCTATGTAATAGATATGACGTTCTGTCAGAATCAGATGGTGATTATGAGCAAGAGCTTAAAAGAATAGACAAAGAGTGTGATGGGGACACGGAGGACCATCCTCCACCAAAAAGGAAACTGTAATGTAGAGCCTGATATGGAGACCGGCGGTGCGCAGGATGGCTCAGATACAGACATGTGATGATGGCGTCTATTTTTCTGTTCTTTTGGTGTTGCATTATGATGGCGGGCTTCACATTAAAAATTACATCAAGCAATGTGAATAGCATTAAAGTGAGGAGGACAAGACATGCTGTATATGACCATCTCAGATATCTAGATGCAGATGTCTACTTCTTGCAGGAGACACATCTGACCACATTAGGGCTCATACGTGAGGCTGAGAGAGAATGGCGGTCTGGTCCTTCTTTCTGGTCACTGGCTGTGGAGCCTTATGCTGGAGTAGCGATGCTATTCAACACTAATAATGTGACTGTCCATAGGTTAACAGAGGTGACTATGGGAAGATGCTTGGTTCTGGAAGTCACCATCCATGGTAGAAGGCTCCGGCTCATTAATATCTATGGCGCACAGACAGTGACAGACAGAATTCAGTTGTTTGAAGAAGTGAAGCAATATCTCTTTACCTCGGTACCCGTGATAATGGCTGGGGATTTTAATGTTGCCAGGACATCAGCTGACAGATCCTCAGGGCGAACAGTGACCAGAGACTCCAAGGTCTTAAACAGAATAGTTTTGCAGGCCGGCTTGAGTGATGTGTTCACACAGGGTGGTCGGAGGCCACAGTTCACATATTCCTGTGCTGACAGAAGAAGTAGGATAGATTTTGCCTGAGTGAATCTTACTGAAACAGTTAGCGGAATAGGTGAGAAAACCATCCCTTATTCAGACCATAGGGCCTTGTGTTTCTGCTTAGGAGTCACTGAGCCTCCTGATGTTGGTAGGGGATTATGGAAAATTAATTCTAGTCTATTGGATGATGTTCATGTTCAGAATATGGTTCACTCTCTTATTCAGAACCAACTAGAGAGAGTGGACTTTTATGACAACATGGCTGACTGGTGGGAGGACGTCAAGGAGGAGATCAGATCCTTATTACGGAGACTGTCGGTAAAGAAAGGGAAGAGTAAGTAGAGCCAGTATCTCAAGCTGCGTAAAGAATTAGTCACTTTATTCGGCAGGTGGGGATGACCAACGAAAGATCAACCAACTGAAATCTGAGATAAGGCAGTATCAGTACAAACGGTATACATCCTTGGTTCTTGAATGGGATTATGGGTCCTTAGGGGCACCTGATCCCTTTGAGAACTGCCAGGAGCGAGTGGCAAACAAGTTGGTTGCAGGTCTCACTGACTCCCAGGGCATTTTGCAGAAATCTCGGGAGGGAATCCTGGGTGTGGTGAGATTTTACTATGCTGACTTGTTTTAGAGGAAGGTTTTGGATAAAGAGAAGATGACTCAATTCTTGGAGGCAACTCCAGTCCCTGATACTGATGATCTGGACTTTTCTCCTTTGACGGCAGAATTAACGGTGGAGGAGGTTAAGGAGGCTATTGATAAGTTACATCTAAAGAAGGCACCAGGTCCTGATGGTATAACAGCAGAATTTTACAAGAAGTTTAGAGACCTCCTGGCTCCAATCCTTGTGGATGTGTACAAAACTTGTCTAGAAAATCACCTGCTGCCTCCATCCATGAGTCTCCTCAATGATTCTGCTGTCTAAAGGTAAGGAGCCTAGTGACATCAAGAACTGGAGGCCGATTGCCCTCTTGAATGTTGACAGGAAGATTCTGGCAAAGATTATGTTTTGTAGATTAGTCTGTTTGTCCCTGGCACTGTTGGAAGGCTGTCAGTTCGGCACAGTAAAAGGGCGGAACATCTCTGGAGCAGTTATCTCCATAAGGGAAATGTTTGAGAGATGTAAAGCTCTTGGGTGTGGGAGATACATTGTGAGTCTTGACCAGGCTAAAGCCTTCGACAGAGTAGATCATGAGTACCTATGGGCCACTTTGTCAAAGTATGGTATTCCTGGACAATTTGTTGATTGGCTGAAAACTTTATATCGTGAGGCGGAGAGCTTTCCTCTGATCAACAGTTGGCAGGGTGACACTTTTGGAGTTGAGGCGGGGGTGAGGCAGGGTTGTCCCTTGAGTCCACTTCTGTATGTTTTTGCCATCGACCTGTTCCTGAGGTCACTTCAGAGGTGTGATTTTCGGGGGGTACCGGTCCCCCGCTGCTTGCCTCTGAGAGTTGTTGCCTATGCGGATGATGTAACAGTGGTGATATCTGGGCCTCAAGAGGTACAGATGTTATCAGTTGCAATCAGATGTTTCTCGGGGGCCTCAGGGTCTCTGGTCAACCTTGAAAAGAATCAAGCTCTTTGGACATTGAATGTTGATCCTGATTTTGATCTGCCACAGTTTGTGAAAGCCTCCACCTATATTAAAATCTTAGGGGTTAAGTTTGGGAGGGAGGATAGTGCCAAACTAAATTGGGAGGAGAAGTTGGAAACTGGAAATGCAAAGGTTCAGCGATGGAAAAACTGGAAGCTGACCTATAGAGAAAGGGTTAAAATGTTGAAGACTTACCTGGTGCCTGTCTTCTTGTACATTTCGGTTGTTTTTCCCTTGCCAGAATCCTTCTTGGCTAGACTCTTTAGCCTGTTTTTTCAGCTCCTTTGGGGGAACAGGTTGAATCCAATAAAAAGAGGGATAACCTACCTACGGCGGAGAGAGGGGGGGCTGGATATGTTAAATCCAAGGGTATTCTTTGACTCCATGTTTTTAAAAGTAAATTTTGGAAACCTGGACTCAAACGAGGTTCCTCGTGGGTAAACAGTATCAGGGATTGGATATAGCCTTTTGCAGAATCTTGGATGCGAGGCAGCAGTCTCAAGAGGGGGAGATGGACTTGTGACTACCTACCCCAGTATCTAGGTTATGGACTTAGGTGTCTGAAAAAATGGGGTATAGCCAAGTCCTTTATAACGAGTAAGAGCAGGAAGGACTTATATTTCAGTGTATGTAAGACCTTTTATTGCTTGCATCCAATACTAAAAGACTGTACGACTGCAACCATGCAGAGGAGTTTGAGATTCCTCAATGGAGTGAGACTCCCTGCTAAGTTTTTTGATATTGCTTGGCTGTCATTTCACGGGAAGCTCTATGTCAGAGGGAACCTAAAATCCTTGAGCGTATCAGATAGGAAGTGTCCTTTGGGTTGTCTGCAGGAGGAGACAATGGCACACTTTATATCTGAGTGCTGGGGAGGGAAACAAATATGGAAGAAAATATCCAGCAAGCTAAGATTACCCAGGCTTCAGTCTCTAAAATACCCAGATATTATCTACGGAGTACCATCAAATGTAACTGGCATCAACCAAGAGACCATGTATATAATTATTACCATCATCAAATATTACCAGTGGCACACCAGAACAAGAGTGTCCATTAGAGATGAGCGAGGATACTCGCTAAGGACAATTATTTATATTCTTGTACATAGGGGGCAGTATTATAGTAGTTATATTCTTCTACATAGGAGCAGTATTATAGTAGTTATATTCTTGTACATAGGGGGCAGTATTATAGTAGTTATATTCTTGTACATAGAGGCAGTATTATAGTAGTTATATTCTTGTACATAGAGGCAGTATTATAGTAGTTATATTCTTGTACATAGGGGGCAGTATTATAGTAGTTATATTCTTGTACATAGGGGACAGTATTATAGTAGTTATATTCTTGTACATAGGGGGCAGTATTATAGTAGTTATATTCTTGTACATAGGGGGCAGTATTATAGTAGTTATATTCTTGTACATAGGGGGCAGTATTATAGTAGTTATATTCTTGTACATAGGGGGCAGTGTTATAATAGTTATATTCTTGTACATAGGGGGCAGTATTATAGTAGTTATATTCTTGTACATAGGGGGCAGTATTATAGTAGTTATATTCTTGTACATAGGGGGCAGTGTTATAATAGTTATATTCTTGTACATAGGGGGCAGTATTATAGTAGTTATATTCTTGTACATAGGAGGCAGTATTATAGTAGTTATATTCTTGTACATAGGGAGCAGTATTATAGAAGCTATATTCTTGTATATAGGGAGCAGTATTATAGTAGTTATATTCTTGTACATAGGGGGCAGTATTATAGTAGCTATATTCTTGTACATAGGAGGCAGTATTATAGTAGTTATATTCTTGTACATAGGGGGCAGTATTATAGTAGTTATATTCTTGTACATAGGAGGCAGTATTATAGTAGTTATATTCTTGTACATAGGGAGCAATATTATAGTAGTTATATTCTTGTACATAGGGAGCAGTAAAATAGTAGTTATATTCTTGTACATAGGGAGCAGTATTATAGTAGTTATATTCTTGTACATAGGGAGCAGTATTCTAGTAGTTGTATTCTTGTACATAGGGGGCAGTATTATAGTAGTTATATTCTTGTACATAGGGGGCAGTATTATAGTAGTTATATTCTTGTACATAGGAGGCAGTATTATAGTAGTTATATTCTTGTACATAGGAGGCAGTATTATAGTAGTTATATTCTTGTACATAGGGGGCAGTATTATAGTAGTTATATTCTTGTACATAGGGGGCAGTATTATAGTAGTTATATTCTTGTACATAGGAGGCAGTATTATAGTAGTTATATTCTTGTACATAGGAGGCAGTATTATAATAGTTATATTCTTGTACATAGGGGACAGTATTATACTAGTTATATTCTTGTACATAAGGAGCAGTATTATAGTAGTTATATTCTTGTACATAGGAGGCAGTATTATAGTAGTTATATTCTTGTACATAGGGGGCAGTATTATAGTAGTTATATTCTTGTACATAGGGGGCAGTATTATAGTAGTTATATTCTTGTACATAGAGAGCAGTATTATAGTAGTTATATTCTTGTGCATAGGGGGCAGTATTATAATAGTTATATTCTTGTGCATAGGGGGCAGTATTATAGTAGTTATATTCTTGTGCATAGGGGGCAGTATTATAATAGTTATATTCTTGTACATAGGGGGCAGTATTATAGTAGTTATGCTCTTGTACATAGGGGGCAGTATTATAGTAGTTATATTCTTGTACATAGAGGCTGTATTATAGTAGTTATATTCTTGTACATAGTGGGCAGTATTATAGTAGTTATATTCTTGTACATAGGGGGCAGTATTATAGTAGTTATATTCTTGTACAGAGGGGGCAGTATTATAGTAGTTATATTCTTGCACATAGGGGGCGGTATTATAGTAGTTATATTCTTGTACATAGGGGGCACTATTATAGTAGTTATATTCTTGTACGTAGGGGGCAGTATTATAGTAGTTACATTCTTGTACATAGGAGGCAGTATTATAGTAGTTATATTCTTGTACATAGAAGGCAGTATTATAGTAGTTATATTCTTGTATATAGGGGCAGTATTATAGTAGTTATACACTTGTAAATAGGGGGCAGTATTATAGTAGTTATATTCTTGTACATAGAAGGCAGTATTATAGTAGTTATATTCTGGTACATAGGAGGCAGTATTATAGTAGTTATATTCTTGTACATAGGGAGCAGCATTATAGTAGTTATATTCTTGTACGTAGGGAGCAGTATTATAGTGATTATATTCTTGTACATAGGGGGCAGTATTATAGTGATTATATTCTTGTACATAGGGGGCAGTATTATAGTGATTATATTCTTGTACATAGCGGGCAGCATTATAGTAGTTATATTCTTGTACATAGGGGGCGGTATTATAGCAGTAATATTCTTGTACATAGGAGGCAGTATTATGGTAGTTATATTCTTGTACATAGGGGGCAGTATTATCGTAGTTATAATCTTGTATATAGGAGCAGTATTATAGTAGTTATTCTTGTACATTGGGGGCAGTATTATAGTAGTTATATTCTTGAACCTAGGGAGCAGTATTATATTAGTCATATTCTTGTACATAGGTGCAGTATTATAGGAGATATATTCTTGTACATAGGGAGCAGTATTATAGTAGTTATATTCCTGTACATAGAAGACAGTATTATAATAGTTATATTCTTGTACTTAGGGGCAGTATTATAGTAGTTATATTCTTGTACATAGGGGGCAGTATTATAGTAGTTATATTCTTGTACATAGGGGGTAGTATTATAGTAGTTATATTCTTGTACATAGAGGGCAGTATTATAGTAGTTATATTCTTGTACATAGGGGGCAGTATTATAGTAGTTATATTCTTGTACATAGGGGCAGCATTATAGTAGTTATATTTTTGTACATAGGAGGCTGTATTATAGTAGTTATATTCTTGTACATAGGAAGCAGTATTATAGCACTTATATTCTTGTACATAGGAGGCAGTATTATAGTAGTTTTATTCTTGTACACATGGGGCAGTATTATAGTAGTTATATTCTTGTACATAGGAGGCCGTATTATGGTAGTTATATTCCTGTATATAGGGGCAGTATTATAGTAGTTATACACTTGTACATAGGGGGCAGTAATAAAGTAGTTATATTCTTGTACATTGGAAGCAGTATTATAGTAGTTATATTCTTGTACATAGGGAGCAGTATTATCGTAGTTATGTTCTTGTATATAGGAGCAGTAATATAGTAGTTATATTCTTGCACGTAGGGGGCAGTATTATAGTAGTTATATTCTTGTACATAGGGGGCAGCATTATAGTAGTTATATTCTTGTACATAGGAGACAGTATTGTAGTAGTTATATTCTTGTACATAGGAGGCAGTATTATAGTAGTTATATTCTTGTACATAAGGAGCAGAATCATAGTAGTTATATTCTTGTACATAGGAGCAGTATTATAGTAGTTATATTCTTGTACATAGGGGGCTGTATTATAGTAGTTATATCCTTGTACATAGGGGGCAGTGTTATAGTAGTTATATTCTTGTACATAGGGGGCAGTATTATAGTAGCTATATTCTTGCACGTAGGAGGCAGTATTGTAGTAGTTATATTCTTGTACATTGGAAGCAGTATTATAGTAGTTATATTCTTGTACATAGGGAGCAGTATTATCGGAGTTATGTTCTTGTATATAGGAGCAGTATTATAGTAGTTATATTCTTGTACATAGGGGGCAGCATTATAGTAGTTATATTCTTGTACATAGGAGACAGTATTGTAGTAGTTATATTCTTGTACATAGGAGGCAGTATTATAGTAGTTATATTCTTGTACATAAGGAGCAGAATTATAGTAGTTATATTCTTGTACATAGGGGGCAGCATTATAGTAGTTATATTCTTGTACATAGGGGGCTGTATTATAGTAGTTATATCCTTGTACATAGGGGGCAGTATTATAGTAGTTATATTCTTGTACATAGGGGGCAGTATTATAGTAGCTATATTCTTGCACGTAGGAGGCAGTATTGTAGTAGTTATATTCTTGTACATAGGAGGCAGTATTATAGTAGTTATATTCTTGTACATAGGGGGCAGTATTATAGCAGTTATATTCATGTACATAGGAGGCAGTATTATAGTAGTTTTTTTCTTGTATACATGTGGCAGTATTATCGTAGTTATATTCTTGTATATAGGAGGCGGTATTATAGTAGTCATATTCTTGTACATAGGTGCAGTATTATAGTAGTTATATTCCTGTACATAGAAGACAGTATTATCGTAGTTATAATCTTGTACTTAGGGGTAGTATTATAGTAGCTATATTCCTGTACATAGGAGACAGTATTATAGTAGTTATATTCTTGTACATAGGGGGCAGTATTATAGTAGTTAGATTCTTGTACATAGGTGGCAGTATTATAGCAGCTATATTGTTGTACAGTATTATAGTAGCTATATTGTTGTACGTAGGGGGCAGTATTACAGCAGCTATATTGTTGTACGTAGGGGGCAGTATTATAGCAGCTATATTGTTGTACGTAGGTGGCAGTATTATAGCAGCTATATTGTTGTACGTAGGGGGCAGTATTATAGCAGCTATATTGTTGTGCATAGGGCGCAGTATTATAGCAGTTATATTCTTGTACATAGGGGGCAGTATTATAGTAGTTATATTCTTGTACGTAGGGGGCAGTATTATAGTAGTATTTTTATTCTTGTACATAGGAGGCAGTATTTTAGTAGTTATATTCTTGTTCATAGGAGGCAGTATTATAGTAGTTATATTCTTGTACATAGGGGGCTGTATTATAGTAGTTATATTCTTGTACATAGGGGGCAGTATTATAGTATTTATATTCTTGTACATAGGAGGCAGTATTGTAGTAGTTATATTCATGAACATAGGAGGCAGTGTTATAGTAGTTATATTCTTGTACATAGGGGGCAGTATTATAGTAGTTATATTCTTTTACATAGGAGGCAGTATTATAGTAGTTATATTCTTGTACATAGGAGCAGTATTATAGTAGTTAAATTCTTGTACATAGGGGGCAGTATTATAGTAGTTATATTCTTTTACATAGGAGGCAGTATTATAGTAGTTATATTCTTGTACATAGAAGCAGTATTATAGTAGTTATATTCTTGTACATAGGGGGCAGTATTATAGTAGTTATATTCTTGTACATAGGGGGAAGTATTATAGTAGTTATATTCTTGTACAAAGGGGACAGTATTATAGTAGTTATATTCTTGTACATAGAAACAGTATTAGGCCTCCTTCCCACGAACGGATTTCCGCCGCGTAATTCGCGGCGAAAATCCGCCGCGTTGCCCGCAGCTATTAGGTTCTATTGAACCTAATAGCACAATGCTCACGATGCGTAATTCCACCGCGGAATTACGCACCGCGATTTCTCCCGTCCTCACCCGCAGCATGCTCTATTTTCTGCGGGTGAGGACGGGCTGTACGCACTGACGGCTTCCATTGCAGTCAATGGAAGCCGTCCATTCACGCTATCTCCCGCTGTAACCAGCGGGAGATAGCGTGAAAAAACGCTTTCCCGCCCACCGCCGAGCGTCATATGACGCCAAATGACGCGGTCCGGCCGCGTCACGTGACACGGCCGGCCGTGCACGTGACACGGCTGGTGACGCGAGGGCGGTGGGCGGTGACGGGCGGTGACGCGCGGCGGTGGGCGGGGAAGCGATTTCACGCTATCTCCCGCAGGTAAGTATAGGGGCTCTGGGGGGCGCCGTGACGGGCTTCACAGCGGAATATTACGCTGCGGAGCCCGTCACGCTCGTGGGAAGGAGGCCTTATGGTAGTTAAATTCTTGTACATAGTAGCAGTATTTTAGTAGTTATATTCTTGTACATAGGGGGCAGTATTATAGTAGTTATATTCTTGTACATAGGCAGCAGCATTATTGTAGTTATATTCTTGTACACAGGGGGCAGTATTATAGTAGTTATATTCTTGTACATAGGGGGCAGTATTATAGTAGTTATATTTTCGTACATAGGGGACAGTAATATAGTAGTTATATTCTTGTACATAGGGGGCAGCATTATAGTAGTTATATTTTTGTACATAGTGGACTGTATTATAGTAGTTATACTCTTGTTCATAGGATGCAGTATTATGGTAGTTATATTCTTGTACATAGGGGGCAGTATTATCGTAGTTATGTTCTTGTATATAGGAGCTGTATTATAGTAGTTATTCTTGTACATAGGGGGCAGTATTATAGTAGTTATATTCTTGTACATAGGGGGCAGTATTATAGCAGCTATTTTGTTGCACGTAGGGGGCAGTGTTATAGTAGCTATATTGTTGTGCATAGGGAGCAGTATTATAGTAGTTATATTCTTGTACATAGGGGGCAGTATTATTTTAGTTATATTCTTGTACGTAGGAGGCAGTATTATAGTAGTATTTTTATTCTTGTACATAGGAGGCAGTATTGTAGTAGTTATGTTCTTATACATAGGGGGCCGTATTATAGTAGTTAAATACTTGTACATTGGGGGGCAGTATTAAAGGAGTTATATTCTTGTACATAGAGGGCAGTATTATAGTAGTTAAATACTTGTACATTGGGGGGCAGTATTATAGTAGTTATATTCTTGTACATAGGGGGCCGTATTATAGTAGTTATATTCTTGTACATAGGAGGCAGTATTGTAGTAGTTATAATCTTGTACATAGGAGGCAGTATTATAGTAGTTATATTCTTGTACATAGGGGGCAGTATTATAGTAGTTACATTCTTGTACGTAGGGGGCAGTATTATAGTAGTATTTTTATTCTTGTACATAGGAGGCAGTATTGTAGTCGTTATATTCTTGTACATAGGCGGCAGTATTATAGAAGTTATATTCTTGTGCATAGGAGGCAGTATTGTAGTAGTTATCATGTTGTACATAGGAGGCAGTATTATAGTAGTTATATTCTTGTACATAGGAGCAGTATTATAGTAGTTATATTCTTGTACATAGGGGGCAGTATTATACTAGTTATGTTCTTGTACATAGACGGCAGTATTATAGCAGTTATATTCAAGTACATAGGAGGCAGTATTATAGTAGTTTTTTTCTTGTATACATGTGGCAGTATTATCGTAGTTATATTCTTGTATATAGGAGGCGGTATTATAGTAGTCATATTCTTGTACATAGGTGCAGTATTATAGTAGTTATATTCCTGTACATAGAAGACAGTATTATCGTAGTTATAATCTTGTACTTAGGGGTAGTATTATAGTAGCTATATTCCTGTACATAGGAGACAGTATTATAGTAGTTATATTCTTGTACATCGGGGGCAGTATTATAGTAGTTAGATTCTTGTACATAGGTGGCAGTATTATAGCAGCTATATTGTTGTACAGTATTATAGTAGCTATATTGTTGTACGTAGGGGGCAGTATTACAGCAGCTATATTGTTGTACGTAGGGGGCAGTATTATAGCAGCTATATTGTTGTACGTAGGTGGCAGTATTATAGCAGCTATATTGTTGTACGTAGGGGGCAGTATTATAGCAGCTATATTGTTGTGCATAGGGCGCAGTATTATAGCAGTTATATTCTTGTACATAGGGGGCAGTATTATAGTAGTTATATTCTTGTACGTAGGGGGCAGTATTATAGTAGTATTTTTATTCTTGTACATAGGAGGCAGTATTTTAGTAGTTATATTCTTGTTCATAGGAGGCAGTATTATAGTAGTTATATTCTTGTACATAGGGGGCTGTATTATAGTAGTTATATTCTTGTACATAGGGGGCAGTATTATAGTATTTATATTCTTGTACATAGGAGGCAGTATTGTAGTAGTTATATTCATGAACATAGGAGGCAGTGTTATAGTAGTTATATTCTTGTACATAGGGGGCAGTATTATAGTAGTTATATTCTTTTACATAGGAGGCAGTATTATAGTAGTTATATTCTTGTACATAGGAGCAGTATTATAGTAGTTAAATTCTTGTACATAGGGGGCAGTATTATAGTAGTTATATTCTTTTACATAGGAGGCAGTATTATAGTAGTTATATTCTTGTACATAGAAGCAGTATTATAGTAGTTATATTCTTGTACATAGGGGGCAGTATTATAGTAGTTATATTCTTGTACATAGGGGGAAGTATTATAGTAGTTATATTCTTGTACAAAGGGGACAGTATTATAGTAGTTATATTCTTGTACATAGAAACAGTATTAGGCCTCCTTCCCACGAACGGATTTCCGCCGCGTAATTCGCGGCGAAAATCCGCTGCGTTGCCCGCAGCTATTAGGTTCTATTGAACCTAATAGCACAATGCTCACGATGCGTAATTCCACCGCGGAATTACGCACCGCGATTTCTCCCGTCCTCACCCGCAGCATGCTCTATTTTCTGCGGGTGAGGACGGGCTGTACGCACTGACGGCTTCCATTGCAGTCAATGGAAGCCGTCCATTCACGCTATCTCCCGCTGTAACCAGCGGGAGATAGCGTGAAAAAACGCTTTCCCGCCCACCGCCGAGCGTCATATGACGCCAAATGACGCGGTCCGGCCGCGTCACGTGACATGGCCGGCCGTGCACGTGACACGGCTGGTGACGCGAGGGCGGTGGGCGGTGACGGGCGGTGACGCGCGGCGGTGGGCGGGGAAGCGATTTCACGCTATCTCCCGCAGGTAAGTATAGGGGCTCTGGGGGGCGCCGTGACGGGCTTCACAGCGGAATATTACGCTGCGGAGCCCGTCACGCTCGTGGGAAGGAGGCCTTATGGTAGTTAAATTCTTGTACATAGTAGCAGTATTTTAGTAGTTATATTCTTGTACATAGGGGGCAGTATTATAGTAGTTATATTCTTGTACATAGGCAGCAGCATTATTGTAGTTATATTCTTGTACACAGGGGGCAGTATTATAGTAGTTATATTCTTGTACATAGGGGGCAGTATTATAGTAGTTATATTTTCGTACATAGGGGACAGTAATATAGTAGTTATATTCTTGTACATAGGGGGCAGCATTATAGTAGTTATATTTTTGTACATAGTGGACTGTATTATAGTAGTTATACTCTTGTTCATAGGATGCAGTATTATGGTAGTTATATTCTTGTACATAGGGGGCAGTATTATCGTAGTTATGTTCTTGTATATAGGAGCTGTATTATAGTAGTTATTCTTGTACATAGGGGGCAGTATTATAGTAGTTATATTCTTGTACATAGGGGGCAGTATTATAGCAGCTATTTTGTTGCACGTAGGGGGCAGTGTTATAGTAGCTATATTGTTGTGCATAGGGGGCAGTATTATAGTAGTTATATTCTTGTACATAGGGGGCAGTATTATTTTAGTTATATTCTTGTACGTAGGAGGCAGTATTATAGTAGTATTTTTATTCTTGTACATAGGAGGCAGTATTGTAGTAGTTATGTTCTTATACATAGGGGGCCGTATTATAGTAGTTAAATACTTGTACATTGGGGGGCAGTATTAAAGGAGTTATATTCTTGTACATAGAGGGCAGTATTATAGTAGTTAAATACTTGTACATTGGGGGGCAGTATTATAGTAGTTATATTCTTGTACATAGGGGGCCGTATTATAGTAGTTATATTCTTGTACATAGGAGGCAGTATTGTAGTAGTTATAATCTTGTACATAGGAGGCAGTATTATAGTAGTTATATTCTTGTACATAGGGGGCAGTATTATAGTAGTTACATTCTTGTACGTAGGGGGCAGTATTATAGTAGTATTTATATTCTTGTACATAGGAGGCAGTATTGTAGTCGTTATATTCTTGTACATAGGCGGCAGTATTATAGAAGTTATATTCTTGTGCATAGGAGGCAGTATTGTAGTAGTTATCATGTTGTACATAGGAGGCAGTATTATAGTAGTTATATTCTTGTACATAGGAGCAGTATTATAGTAGTTATATTCTTGTACATAGGGGGCAGTATTATACTAGTTATGTTCTTGTACATAGACGGCAGTATTATAGTAGTTATATTCTTGTACATAGGGGCAGTATTATAGTAGTTATATTCTTGAACATAGAAGCAGTATTATAGTAGTTATATTCTTGTACAGAGGGGCAGTATTATAGTATTTATATACTTGTACATAGGGAGCAGTATTATAGTAGTTATATTCTTGTACATAGGGAGCAGTATTATAGTAGTTATTCTCTTGTACATAGGGGGCCGTATTATGGTAGTTATATTCTTGTACATAGGGGACAGTATTATAGTAGTTATATTCTTGTACATAGAGGGCAGTATTATAGTAGCTATATTTTTGTACATAGGGGGCTGTATTATAGTAGTTAAATTCTTGTACATAGGGGGCAGTATGATAGCAGTTATATTCTTGTACATAGGCAGTATTATAGTAGTTATATTCTTGTACATAGGGGGCAATATTATAGTAGTATTTTTATTCTTGTACATAGAAGGCAGTATTGTAGTAGTTATATTCTTGTACATAGGAGGCAGTATTATAGTTGTTTTATTCTTGTATATAGGGGCAGAATCATAGTAGTTATATTCTTGTACATAGGGGCAGTATTATAGTAGTTATATTCTTGTACTTAGGGGCAGTATTATAGTAGTTATATTCTTGTACATAGGGAGCAGTATTATAGTAGTTATATTCTTTTACATAGGAGGCAGTATTATAGTAGTTATATTCTTGTACATAGGAGCAGTATTATAGTAGTTATATTCTTGTACATAGGGGGCAGTATTATAGTTTTTATATTCTTGTACATAGGAGCAGTATTATAGTAGTTATATTCTTGTACATAGGGAGCAGTATTATAGTAGTTATATTCTTGTACATAGAAGTAGTATTATGGTAGTTAAATTCTTCTACATAGTAGCAGTATTATAGTAGTTATATTCTTGTACATAGGGGGCAGTATTATAGTAGTTATATTCTTGTACATAGGCAGCAGCATTATAGTAGTTATATTCTTGTACGTAGGGGGGCAGTATTATAGTGATTATATTCTTGTAAATCGGGGGCAGCATTATAGTAGTTATATTCTCGTATATAGGGGACAGTAATATAGTATTTATTTTCTTGTACGTAGGGGGCAGCATTATAGTAGTTATATTTTTGTACATAGCGGGCTGTATTATAGTAGGTATACTCTTGTTCATAGGATGCAGTATTATGGTAGTTATATTCTTGTACATAGGGGGCAGTATTATCGTAGTTATGTTCTTGTATATAGGAGCAGTATTATAGTAGTTATTCTTGTACATAGGGGGCAGTATTATAGTAGTTATATTATTGATCCTAGGCAGCAGTATTATAGTAGCTATATTGTTGTGCATAGGGGGCAGTATTATAGTAGTATTTTTTTTCTTGTACATAGGAGGCAGTATTGTAGTAGTTATGTTCTTATACATAGGGGGCCGTATTATAGTAGTTATATTCTTGTACATAGGAGGCAGTATTATAGTAGTTATATTCTTGTACATAGGGGGCAGTATTATAGTAGTTACATTCTTGTACGTAGGGGGCAGTATTATAGTAGTATTTTTATTCTTGTACATAGGAGGCAGTATTGTAGTCGTTATATTCTTGTACATAGGGGGCAGTATTATAGCAGTTATATTCTTGTACATAGGAGGCAGTATTGTAGTAGTTATGTTCTTATACATAGGGGGCCGTATTATAGTAGTTATATTCTTGTACATAGGAGGCAGTATTATAGTAGTTATATTCTTGTACATAGGGGGCAGTATTATAGTAGTTACATTCTTGTACGTAGGGGGCAGTATTATAGTAGTATTTTTATTCTTGTACATAGGAGGCAGTATTGTAGTCGTTATATTCTTGTACATAGGGGGCAGTATTATAGTAGTTATATTCTTGTACATAGGAGCAGTATTATAGTAGTTATATTCTTGTACTTAGGGGGCAATATTATACTAGTTATATTCTTGAACATAGAAGCAGTATTATAGTAGTTAAATTCTTGTACATAGGGGGCAGTATTATAGTAGTTACATTCTTGAACATAGAAGCAGTATTATAGTAGTTATATTCTTGTACATAGAAGGCAGTATTGTAGTAGTTATATTCTTGTACATAGGGGGCAGTATTATAGTAGTTATATTCTTGTACATAGGGGGCAGTATTATAGTAGTTATATTCTTGAACATAGAAGCAGTATTATAGTAGTTAAATTCTTGTACATAGGGGGCAGTATTATAGTAGTTACATTCTTGAACATAGAAGCAGTATTATAGTAGTTATATTCTTGTACATAGAAGGCAGTATTGTAGTAGTTATATTCTTGTACATAGGGGGCAGTATTATAGTAGTTATATTCTTGTACATAGGGGGCAGCATTATAGTAGTTATATTCTTGTACATAGGAGCAGTATTATAGTAGTTATATTCTTGTACATAGGAGCAGTATTATAGTATTTATATTCTTGTACATAGGGAGCAGCATTATAGTAGTTATATTCTTGTACATAGGGGGCAGTATTATAGTAGTTATATTCTTGTACATAGTGGGCAGCATTATAGTAGCTATATTTTTGTACATAGGGGGCTGTATTATTGTAGTTAAATTCTTGTACATAGGGGGCAGTTTGATAGCAGTTATATTCTTGTACATAGGGGCAGTATTATAGTAGATATATTCTTGTACATAGGGGCAGTATTATAGTAGATATATTCTTGTACATAGGGGGGCAGTATTATAGTAGTTATATTCTTGTACATAGGGGGCAGTATTATAGTAGTTATATTCTTGTACATAGGGGGCAATATTATAGTAGTATTTTTATTCTTGCACATCGGAGGCAGTATTATAGTAGTTATATCCTTGTACATAGGGGGCTGTATTATTGTAGTTAAATTCTTGTACATAGGGGGCAGTTTGATAGCAGTTATATTCTTGTACATAGGGGCAGTATTATAGTTGTTTTATTCTTGTATATAGGGGGCAGCATCATAGTAGTTATATTCTTGTACATAGGGGGCAGTATTATAGTAGTTATATTCTTGTACATAGGGGACAGTATTATAGTAGTTATATTCTTGTACATAGGAGCAGTATTATAGTAGTTATATTCTTGTACATAGTAGCAGTATTATAGTAGTTATATTCTTGTACATAGTGGGCAGTATTATAGCAGCTATATTGTTGTACATAGGGGGCAGTATTATAGTAGTTATATTGTTGTGTATAAGGGGCAGTATTATAGTAGTTATGTTCTTGTATATAGGGAGCAGTATTATAGTAGTTATTTTCTTGTACATAGGGGGCAGTATTATAGTAGTTATATTCTTGTACATAGGAGGCCGTATTATAGTAGTTATATTCTTGTACATAGGGGGCGGTATTATAGTAGTTATATTCTTGTACATAGCGGGCAGTATTATAGTAGTTATATTCTTGTACATAGGGGGCAGTATTATAGTAGTTATATTCTTATACATAGGGGGCAGTATTATAGCAGCTATATTGTTGTACATAGGGGGCAGTAATATAGTAGTTATATACTTCTGTGTCTTATTATCTCATATTGCCCCATGTAGTAATATATAGTCATACTGCCTCCCTCATATTATGATGTTGTATAATACTCTCTGAGCAATTAATTGATTACAAGTTCAAGTTTCCTCTGGCGGAAAAAAATAAGGTAAAAGTGAATAAAAAAAAAAGTTTTATTAAGCATTAGAAAAAATAAAAGGTAGTGAGTTAAAAAAAGGTGTCCCATAATAATAATAATAAATCTAAACAAAAAAACCCAAAACCCGTTTGGTATCGCTGCGTCCGTAAAAGTCCACATTATGTATCCCGAACAGAAAAAAATACACAACTCCAGAATTATGCTTTTTTGGTCAGCTGTCCCCACGAAAAATATGATAAAAAAAAGCAATCCAACAGTCGTATGTATTCCATAATAGCACCAACAGAATCTACAGGACGCCCTCACACAACTGCGTCAACTGAAAAATCAAGTCATGGCGGCGGAAAATGTCATTTTTTCCAAACATATTTTATTTTTTAAACTTAACCCAGCAAGAAAATGAAGTCTATAAATGTGGCATCGCAGGAACCGTACCGAACCGCAGAATAACGTTATCGTGCAGCACGCCAGAAATCCAGGGGCACAGTTGCATTTTTTTCTCCATTTTACCCACTTAGAAATCTTTACGTTTTTCAGTCCATTATGCGGTACATTAAATAGTATCACTGAAAAATACAACCCGTCTCACAACCACAACTACAACAACCCTCCGGCAGCGGCGGCGGAGGATAAACAGGAGTTAGGATGTCTTGAGAAATCGAAAATGGCAAAAAAAAAAAGGCTGCGTCTTTAAGGGGCTCAAGTTAAGAAGCAAAATGTCGGCCTCCAGCACATTATTTACCGCAAGCAGTCTATCTTGCTGCGCTCCTGCTAAGGCCTGTCATACCAGGCATGGCCCACCACAAGCAGTTCCGCAGGTTCGAACTCCGAATCTTAAGCGGTTGCCAGCCCCCCAGCACCAAACCTACCCGAGGGCCCGACCTCCACCCAGGCATGGGGCTATTATTTGGCGTATTGTATAATGGCGCCTCTGGCATGGATATTGAGATCCGCGATGGAAGCTGCGGTCGGGACTGCTGACATACATGTGAACGAGCTCTCAGCTTCAACCAATGCAAAGAGGAAGACGAGAGAGAAGGGAATGACCCACAAGCATCAGTCTGCTTCTGCTATTTCTGGGGTCGTTACATCCAACTGCCATAGAAGCAGGAGATCTGATTGGCTGCCATGTCCTTTCCCTGTATTTGTACCCCCTCCCCCAGTTTACTCTAATAAGCACTTAGCTTGCCCGAACATTGCAGTATTATTAGAATGCGAGTCCAGCAGAACTTCTCCGGAAACGCTGACCTTCTCATTGAACTTTGCTAAACCTGCACTTTTATTTATTGCCTATACATTATTAATCGCCTAGAATGATGCAAGCTCTCATTAACCCTAGAGGGGGATCGAACACCACAACTATCTGTGCTGCTCTAGCAATCAGCGCTGCAGGAGGGCGCTGTTCCACTGATGTCTATGGAAAACACTGGCTGTAGTCCGTGGTAGAAAGGGAAACTGCAAGTCAAAAAGAAAATTCACACACACTGCATAATCCTAATGCAGTACCTTAGGGGGCGCTACATGAGTCAACACTATAAAAGCCTGCCTGTGCTATGCTCAGGGCCTACACTAGGCAGCACACAGGCAATGTTTCCTGCTGCTCAGTGATACAAGTTTTGATACAGTTTTGATAAAATGCTTATAACTGTATTTCAGTTGCAATAGAAACATCCGACTAGAGAACTTTTGGCCACGGACACATATCTTAATTCCACTTTGGATATTTGCCAGGTACACAATAGGGTCAGCCTCGGATGCGGACACACAGGGTCCTCAGCAAGCTGCAGCCCCCAAGGCCATAATCAGTGAGTGACTCTGGAAGGCTGAAGTCTACAGAAATATTTACATTGTGAATGAATGATTACATCACAAATGATCTCTCAAATGATTTGTTAACATGCAGTAAGTTCCAAACGCCAGAAAAGGTATCGACCCCCCAAAAATCCACTACAGTATTTTAATACACTGCGAAAATGCTACAAGTAAAAGTATATTGACCTGGACTGCCACCACAGAATAAAAGTACTTTACCTACAACGTAAGAGCAACTGCTCTAATAACCAGTTCAGGTAACAAAGGGTAGTGATTAGAGATGAGCGAGCACCAAAATGCTCGGGTGCTCGTTACTCGAGTCGAACTTTCCGCGATGCTCGAGGGTTCGTTTCGAGTAACGAACCCCATTGAAGTCAATGGGCGACCCGAGCATTTTTGTATTTCGCCGATGCTCGCTAAGGTTTTCATGTGTGAAAATCTGGGCAATTCAAGAAAGTGATGGGAACGACACAGCAACGGATAGGGCAGGCGAGGGGCTACATGTTGGGCTGCATCTCAAGTTCACAGGTCCCACTATTAAGCCACAATAGCGGCAAGAGTGCCCCCCCCCCCCCAACAACTTTTACTTCTGAAAAACCCTCATTAGCAAGGCATACCTTAGCTAAGCACCACACTACCTCCAACAAAGCACAATCACTGCCTGCATGACACTCCGCTGCCACTTCTCCTGGGTTACATGCTGCCCAACCGCCCATTTTAGTAATAGTAGCAGTCAAGACAGGCCCCAGTAACAATTCCAAAGCAGCAGTATAGGGGGAGCACAGTATTAGTTCCATTTCAGTAGCAGTAGCAGTCTGGAGAGGCCCCAGTAAGATATCACTAGCAGCAGTATAGGGGGAGCACAGTATTAGTTCCATTTCAGTAGTAGTTGCAGTCTAGACAGGCCCCAGTAACATATCACTAGCAGCAGTATAGGGGGAGCACAGTATAGTTCCATTGCAGTAGTAGTTGCAGTCTAGACAGGCCACAGTAACAATTCCAAAGCGGCAGTATAGGGGGAGCACAGTATTAGTTCCATTTCAGTAGTAGTAGCAGTCTGGACAGGCCCCAGTAACATATCACTAGCAGCAGTATAGGGGGAGCACAGTATTAGTTCCATTTCAGTAATAGTAGCAGTCAAGACAGGCCCCAGTAACAATTCTGAAACAGCAGTATAGGGGGAGCACAGTATTAGTTCCATTTCAGTAGTAGTAGCAGTAAAGACAGGCCACAGTAACATTCCCGTTGCAGCAGTTTAGGGAGATAACAGTCTTTTTCACATTTCAGTAGTTGCAGTATAGACAAGGCCCCAGTTACATTTATGTAGCAAAAGTGTAGGCCAACCCCACACACCTTGCTGTACCATGAGTGCAGGCGAAGCCCATAAAAATTACTAGGATTACACTGTAGGCGAGGGCCCCAAAAAATTGGTGTACCAACAGTACTAATGTACGTCAGAAAAATTGCCCATGCCCAACCAAGAGGGCATGTGAAACCCATTAATCGCTTTGGTTAATGTGGCTTAATTGGTAACTAGGCCTGGAGGCGCAAGTTTCAACGCTTTAATGAGAATTGAAACGTATAAACATTGTTTACAAAAGTAATATGACTGAGCCTTGTGGGCCTAAGAAAAATTGCCCGTTCGGCGTGATTACGTGAGGTTTCAGGAGGAGGAGCAGGAGGAGGAGGATGAATATAATACACCGATTGATGAAGCTAAAAGGTCCCCGTTTTTTATGGTGATAGAGAACGATGCTTCCATCCGCGGGTGCAACCTACGTATTGTTTAGGTACCGCTGCTGTCCGCTGGTGGAGAAGAGAAGTCTGGGGAAATCCAGGCTTTGTTCATCTTTATGAGTGTAAGCCTGTCGGTACTGTCAGTTGACAGGCGGGTACGCTTATCCGTGATGATTTTCCCCAGCCGCACTAAACACCCTCTCTGACAAGACGCTAGCCGCAGGGCAAGCAAGCACCTCCAGGGCATACAGCGCGAGTTCAGGCCACGTGTCCAGCTTCGACTCCCAGTAGTTGTACGGAGCAGAGGCATCACGGAGGACAGTCGTGCGATCGGCTACGTACTCCCTCACCATCCTTTTACAGTGCTCCCGCCGACTCAGCCTTGAATAGGGAGCGGTGACACAGTCTTGCTGGGGAGTCATAAAGCTGGCAAAGGCCTTGGAGAGTGTTCCCCTGCCTGCGCTGTACATGCTGCCTGATCTCCGCGCCTCCCCTGCTACCTGGCCCTCGGAACTGCGCCTTCTGCGACTAGCGCTGTTGGATGGGAATTTTACCATCAGTTTGTCCACCAGGGTCCTGTGGTATAGCATCACTCTCGAACCCCTTTCCTCTTCGGGTATGAGAGTGGAAAGGTTCTCCTTATACCATGGGCCGAGCAGTGTGTACACCCAGTAATCCGTAGTGGCCAGAATGCGTCTAACGCGAGGGTCACGATAAAGGCATCATAACATGAAGTCAGCCATGTGTGCCAGGGTACCTGTACGCAACACATGGCTGTCCTCACTAGGAAGATCACTTTCAGGATCCTCCTCCTCCTCCTACTCAGGCCATACACTCTGAAAGGATGACAGGCAAACAGCATGGGTACCCTCAGCAGTGGGCCAAGCTGTCTCTTCCCCCTCCTCCTCATGCTCCTCCCCCTCCTCCTCCTCCTCCAAAACGCGCTGAGATATAGACATGAGGGTGCTCTGAATATCCAGCGACATACTGTCTTCACCCACCTCCGTTTCCGAGTGCAAAGCAGCTGCCTTTATGCTTTGCAGGGAACTACTCAAGAGGCATAGCAGAGGAATAGTGATGCTAATGATTGCAGCATCGCCACTCACCATCTGGGTAGACTCCTCAAACTTTCCAAGGACCTGGCAGATGTCTGCCAACCAGGCCCACTCTTCTGTAAAGAATTGAGGAGGCTGACTCCCACTACGCCGCCCATGTCGGTGCACTGGCAGATTAAACCGATGTTGCAGGGTCCGCAGGGTGGCAGCGTCCGTGTTGGACTTGCGGTAATGTGCGCTCACCCGGCGCACCTTTCCGAGCAGGTATGACAAGCGTGGGTAGCTTTTAAGAAACCACTGACCCACCAAATTAAAGACGTGGGCCAGGCATGGCACGTGCGTGAGGCTGCCGAGCTGCAGAGCCGCCACCAGGTTACGGCCGTTGTCACACACGACCATGCCCGGTTGGAGGCTCAGCGGCGAAAGCTAGCGGTCGGTCTGCTTTGTCAGACCCTGCAGCAGTTCGTGGGCCGTGTGCCTCTTCTCTCCTAAGCTGAGTAGTTTCAGCACGGCCTGCTAACGCTTGCCCACCGCTGTGCTGCCACGCCGCGCGACACCGACTGCTGGTGACGTGCTGCTGCTGACACATCTTGATTGCGAGACAGAGGTTGCGTAGGAGGAGGAGGAGGAGGGTGGTTTAGTGGAGGAAGCATACACCGCCGCAGATACCAGCACCGAGCTGGGGCCCGCAATTCTGGGGGTGGGTAGGACGTGAGCGGTCCCAGGCTCTGACTCTGTCCCAGCCTCCACTAAATTCACCCAATGTGCCGTCAGGGAGATGTAGTGGCCCTGCCCGCCTGTGCTTGTCCACGTGTCCGTTCTGAAGTGGACCTTGCCAGTAACCGCGTTGGTGAGGGCGCGTACAATGTTGCGGGAGACGTGGTCGTGCAGGGCTGGGACGGCACGTCGGGAAAAGTAGTGGCGACTGGGAACCGAGTAGCGCGGGGCCGCCTCCGCCATCATGTTTTTGAAAGCCTCCGTTTCCACAAGCCTATACGGCAGCATCTCCAGGCTGATAAATTTGGCTATGTGCACGTTTAACGCTTGAGCGTGCGGGTGCGTGGCGGCGTATTTGTGCTTGCGCTCCAACAGTGGCGCTAGCGACGGCTGGACGCTGCACTGAGAGACTTTGCTGGATGGGGCCGAGGACAGCGGAGGTGAGGGTGTGGGTGCAGGCCGGGAGACGGTCGTGCCTGTGTCCTGAGAGGGGGGTTGGATCTCAGTGGCAGGTTGGGGCACAGGGGGAGAGGCAGTGGTGAAAACCGGAGGCGGTGAACGGCCTTCGTCCCACCTTGTGGGGTGCTTGGCCATCATATGCCTGCGCATGCTGGTGGTGGTGGCTCCCCGGCTGATCTTGGCGCGACAAACCTTGCACACCACAGTTCGTCGGTCGTCTGCACTCTCAGTGAAAAACTGCCACACCTTTGAGCACCTCGGCCTCTGCAGGGTGGCATGGCGCGAGGGGGCGCTTTGGGAAACAGTTGGTGGATTATTCGGTCTGGCCCTGCCTCTACCCCTGGCCACCGCACAGCCTCTTTCAACCTGCCCTGCTGCTGCACTTGCCTCCCCCTCTGAAGACCTGTCCTCAGTAGGCTTAGTAAACCAGGTGGGGTCAGTCACCTCATCGTCCTGCTGCTTTTCCTCCGAATCCTCTGTGCGCTCCTCCCTCGGACTTACTGCCCTTACTACTACCTCACTGATAGACAACTGTGTCTCATAGTCATCGTCCTCCTCACCCACTGAAAGCTCTTGAGACAGTTGCCGGAAGTCCCCAGCCTCATCCCCCGCACCCTGGGAACTTTCCAAAGGTTGGGCATCGGTCACGACAAACTCCTCCGGTGGGAGAGGAACCATTGCTGCCCAATCTCGGCAGGGGCCCGAGAACAGTTCCTGGGAGTCTGCCTGCTCCTCAGAATGTGTCATTTTCATGGAGTGAGGAGGCTGGGAGGGAGGAGCAGCAGCCAGAGGATTCAGAGTTGCAGCTGTGGACGGCGTAGAAGACTGGATGGTCGATAGATTGCTGGATGCACTTTCTGCCATCCACGACAGGACCTGCTCACACTGCTCATTTTCTAATAAAGTTCTACCGCGTGGACCCATTAATTGTGAGATGAATCTGGGGACCCCAGAAACGTGCCTCTCTCCTAATCCCGCAGCAGTCGGCTGTGATACACCTGGACCAGGAGCTCGGCCTGTGCCCACACCCTGACTTGGCCCTCCGCGTCCTCGCCCGCGTACACGTCCTCTAGGCCTACCCCTACCCCTCAGCATGGTGTATTAGGAGTAGAGCAGAAAGAGAATGCTGTAATTAAATGTGCCGCTTATTGGCCTGAGGTTGGAGGCTGACTTCGCTTATGGAACGCACAGCAGAGGCAGGAAACCATTATGTGCAAGCCTGTAGTCAGACGTAGGTGCGTATGACTGAGCTACTGGAATTCACAGGGCAGAACCAGTCAAGTGGCCAAAGGCCAGTGGTAGGCCTTCAGTATTTTGCTTAAATTTTTTAAAATGGTGAGGTGAAAAACCAGACAGACACCGTATGCAGCGTATATATGTATACTCTTTCCCTCTGGCGGGATGACGGCGATCATGTAACGGACACAGCAGAGCCAGGAAACAATTATGCGCAAGCCTGCTGTAACGCTTAGCTGGGTAATAATGAGCGACTACTACCCCCAGCAGACACGCAGTAAACTGTACACGGTCACAGGCTTGGCTGGGTAATAATGAGCGACTACTACCCCCAGCAGACACGCAGTAAACTGAACATGGTCACAGGCAGCCCAAAGATTTTTTTTTTCCAATTTTTTTGAAAAAGCCCACTGCCTATATAGCCAGTATATCTCTTTCCCTGTACCACTGTCCCTGCCTCACCAGTACTGCCCCTATACTCAGTAAAATGACTGCAGACTGAGGACGCTATGGTCTGCACGCCTGATATACAAAAAAAAAAAAAAGTGCAAAACTGCTAAAAGCAGCCTCAACAGTACTGCACACGTTCAGATGTGGCCCTAAGAAGGACCGTTGGGGTTCTTGAAGATGAAGATAACAGCCTAACACTCTCCCTATAGCAGCTACAGCAAGACGTCACTTTCCCTAATGTCTCTCAGCGTGCATCTGTGGCGAGCTGCGGCCGGCCCCAGTTTATATACTCAGGTGACACCTGATCTCCCCAGCCACTCACTGCAGGGGGGTGGTATAGGGCTGGAACTTCACAGGAGGAAGTTGTAATGCCTTCCCTGTGCTTCTATTGGCCAGAAAACGGCGCAAACTTTTCTGGGAAGAAAATGGAAGTGACTCGAACACCGCGTGGTGCTCTTCTCGAGCAACGAGCATCTCGAGTACCCTAATACTCGAACGAGCATCAAGCTCGGACGAGTACGCTCGCTCATCTCTAGTAGTGATGCTTCATTTAATAAGAAGAGAGAGTCAGGATAGGAATTTTAAAAAAAAAGGTTATTTAGGCAGTTCCCCATTAGAAATCACATAGCTGCTGAGCTGTCAAGCTAAGTGCAAAAATATAAGTAAATATTACTGCCCCTATGTGCAAGAATATAACGACTATAATTCTGCCCCTATGTACAAGTATATAACTATAATGATACTGCCCCCTATGTACAAGAATGTAACTACTATAATACAGCACCCTACGTACAAGAATATAACTACTATAATACTGCCCCTATGTACAAAAATATAACTACTATAATACTACCCCCTATGTACAAGAATATAACTACTATAATACTGCCTCCTCTGTACAAGAATATAACTACTATAATACTGCCCCCTATGTACAAGAATATAACTACTATAATACTGCTCCCTATGTACAAGAATATAACTACTATAATACTGCCCCCTATGTACAAGAATATAACTACTATAATACTGCCTCCTATGTAAAAGAATATAACTACTATAATACTGCTCCTATGTACAAGAATATAACTACTATAATACTGCCTCCTATGTACAAGAATATAACTACTATAATACTACCCCCTATGTACAAGAATATAACTACTATAATACTGCCTCCTCTGTACAAGAATATAACTACTATAATACTGCCTCCTCTGTACAAGAATCTAACTACTATAATACTGCCCCCTATATACAAGAATATAACTACTATAATACTGTCCCCTATGTACAAGAATATAACTAATATTATACTGCCTCCTATTTACAAGAATATAACTACTATAATACTGCCCTCTATGTACAAGAATATAACTACTATAATACTGCCCCCTATGTACAAGAATATAACTACTATAATACTGCCCCCTATGTACAAGAATATAACTACTATAATACTGCCCACTATGTACAAGAATATAACTTCTATAATACACCCCCTATGTACAAGAATATTACTACTACAATACTGTCTCCTATGTACAAGAAAATAACTACTATAATACTGCTCCTATGTATTAGAATATAACTACTATAATACTGCTCCTATGTACAAGAATATAACTACTATAATACTGCTCCTATGTATTAGAATATAACTACTATAATACTGCCCCCATGTACAAGAATATAATTACTATAATGCTGCCCCCTATGTACAAGAATATAAATACTATAAATCTGGCCCTATGTACAAGAATATAACTTTTATAATACTGCCCCCTATGTACAAGAATATTACTAGTACAATACTGTCTCCTATGTACAAGAATATAACTACTATAATACTGCCTCCTATGTACAAGATATAACTACTATGATACTGCCTCCTATGTACAAGAATATAACTACTATAATACTGCCCCTATGTACAAGGATATAAAAAATATAATACTGCCCTCTATGTACAAGAATATAACTACTATAATACTACCCCCTATGTACAAGTCTATAACTACTATAATAGTGCTCATATTTATTAGAATATAACTACTATAATACTGCCCCCTATGTACAAGACTATAACTTCTATAATACTGCCTGCTATGTACAAGAATCTAACAACTATAATACTGCCCCCTATGTTCAAGAATATAACTACTATAATACTGCCCCCCTATGTACAAGAATATAACTACTATAATACTGCTCCCTATGCACAAGAATATAACCACTATAATACTGCCCACTATGTACAAGAATATAACTACTATAATACTGCCCCCTATGTACAAGAATATAACTGCTATAATACTGCCCCCTATGTACAAGAATATAACTACTATAATACTGCCCCCTATGTACAACAATATAACTATTATAATACTGCCCCCTATGTACAAGAATATAACTACTATTTATACTGCCCCCTATGTACAGGAATATAACTACCATAATACTGCCCCCTATGTACAAGAATATAACTACTATAATACTGCTCCCTATGTACAAGAATATAACTACTATAATAGTGCCTCCTATTTACAAGAATACAACTACTATAATACTGCTCCCTATGTACAAGAATACAACTACTATAATACTGCCTCCTATGTACAAGAATATAACTACTATAATACTGCTCCTATGTACAAGACTATAACTACTATAATACTGCTCCTATGTACAAGACTATAACTACTATAATACTGCCTCCTATATACAAGAATATAACTACTATAATACTGCCCCCTATATACAAGAATATAACTACTATAATACTGCCTCCTATGTACAAGAATATAACTACTATAATACTGCTCCTATGTACAAGAATATAACTACTATAATACTGTCCCCTATGTACAAGAATATAACTACTATAATACTGCTCCCGATGTACAAGAATATTACTACTATAATACTGCCTCCTATGTACAAGAATATAACTACTATAATACTGCCCCCTATGTACAAGAATATAACTACTATAATACTGCCCCCTATGTACAAGAATATAACTACTATAATACTATCCCCTATGTACAAGAATATAACTACTATAATACTGCTCCTATGTACAAGAATATAACTACTATAATACTGCCCCCTATGTACAAGAATATAACTACTATAATACTGTCCCCTATGTACAAGAATATAACTACTATAATACTGCCCCCTATGTACAAGAATATAACTACTATAATACTGCTCCCTATGTACAAGAATATAACTACTATAATACTGCCCCCTATGTACAAGAATATAACTACTATAATACTGTCCCCTATGTACAAGAATATAACTACTATAATACTGCCCCCTATGTACAAGAATATAACTACTATAATACTGTCCCCTATGTACAAGAATATAACTACTATAATACTGCTCCCGATGTACAAGAATATTACTACTATAATACTGCCTCCTATGTACAAGAATATAACTACTATAATACTGCCCCCTATGTACAAGAATATAACTACTATAATACTGCCCCCTATGTACAAGAATATAACTACTATAATACTGCCCCCTATGTGCAAGAATATAAGTACTATAATACTGCCCCCTATGTACAAGAATATAACTACTATAATACTGCCTCCTATGTTCAAGAATATAACTACTATAATACTGCCTCCTATGTACAAGAATATAACTACTATAATACTGCCTCCTATGTACAAGGATATAACTACTATAATACTGCCTCCTATGTACAAGAATATAACTACTATAATACCGCCCCCTATGTACAAGAATGTAACTATTATAATACCGCCCCCTATGTACAAGAATGTAACTACTATAATACCGCCCCCTATGTAGTATAACATTAGGTGCATTTGTAGGATGGGTGTGGTTAGCTCCGCCCATGGAGCTGATGAGGAGTTTCAGTAGAAGTGACATGTTAGTCGTCTTATTCACTGCTGTTTGCTGTACGTTCCCCTTTACAGGTCCCCTGGATGCTCCTTAGATGCCTCATTGTGGTTCCTCCGTTACGGCTTTGACCACACAAGTGCGCACATCGCTGTGATTACACGGAGAGGAACCAGTTCATCTTTACATTTTTCCAGTAAAGGTTTTTTAATGAAGCCAGATCCTGAGCTGCACCTCTGTCTGCGGCCGCGGCGCCCTATCAGCGCTGCCCACGTGTTTCATCATCTGGACGTGTCAGTAGTATGCAGTCATTGGGGTCCCTCACTTGGGACTCCCGCTGAGCAGCCGCTTCTCTCATGGCGACTGACGTCTCATTCTTCGGTCACATGACCTGAGTGTATTTGAGTCCCATCTCAGGGACGGAGCTGCTGCACTGTGTACCTGGTATGCGGTGAGGAGAGCGCGGCGCCCCCCTGACGGCACAGCACATTTGGCCGAGCTTCAGTGAAGCCCATGATGAGCGCTGCTCTGAGGCCTGTGAGTCTGTCTCACACAGCTGATGATTTTTATGCATCCTTAGAGCGCATTCACATATCCAATCTTATGACGGGTGTTGTGTGTTGCAGAAGGCGGTATATGCGGGGGGCCGTTTACTGTGAAGTAGGGCAGTTGCAGCAGGCCCTCTGTTGGGGGGTATATATTTGCACACAGACCCGACATGCGGGTGGGATTTGAATGCAGGCGAGTTTTCTGTTTCACACACATACATCGCTTGTTCTGGCTCAGTCAGACGGGCGCTTTTTGCTGCGTAGTTTTTTGTGTTCGCATCTATGTAGAAGCAATGCTTTTCAGTGGTAGCGGTCACATGTCCGAATGTTACATGCGCATTGAATTCCCACCTACCAGACATGTAACATATGGCTGTCGATGGACGCGGTCACGCAATTTATTTAGTTTTTCTCGCAAAGTACAATTTTTTAAATAAATAAACGCATGTAAGAAGCGCCGTCTGACCGAGCCCTTAGGAATATATTACCATACGATTGTCTCGTAAAACGCATTGCGCTCACAGGCAAACCCCCATGGTGGCAAGCACCATATTGTCCTGACTTTCTGACTTTCCTGTGTAGATACATCCTTGCAGCTAAGAAAAAAACTCTGGGGCGTCCAGGACAGGAGACAAACGGCGCAGCCCGTATAGGAACGCACAGAGCAGATATGTAACGCAGGGCCGACCGATTAGGAATGTTATATATCACATAAAAGCCAAAAAGTTGCAAAAGTGGTCACAGAAATAATAGAAGCGCGTAGAAGGCTGCGCCCCGGATATGTGCGCTATGGAGGGTTGAATCCACAGACTGGTGGCAGGGTCCCCCGGGGTCATCGGGTCCGACCCCTGCTCAGTGCAGGATTCACAGGGGACTGTCAGCATATTTAGAATGGAATCTGCGCCAAAGTCCAGCATGCGAGTAAGGCCACAGATTACCAATGGGGTAATAATGGGCAGTAGTGCCCACTGTGCAATAACAAGTAGATATGAGGTAATATGGCCTTCACTCTGGGCTCAGTTTACTAAGAGTTGGCATTTCATACGCCAGTCTTCACGTACGCCATGTTGGAGTCCAATGCGCCAGCATTTGCACTATAAGGGTGACCGCCCACTAGTGGGTTTTTTTCTGCTGCAAATTTGCTCCTATTTTTTCTTTCAATTGTCAATGGGACTTTCTAATGTTAAAAACGCAAAGTTGCGTCGCGTCGCGTCGCGGTTTTCACATTAGGAAGTCTCATTGACAATTGGAAGAAAAAATAGGAACAAATTTGCAGCAGAAAAAACCCACTAGTGGGCGCTCACCCTTACTCTCATTATTGCTGGTGTAAATCATTGAACAGACCATGGCCCCGCCCCTCCACCAATCCCCGCCCACTTTTCTTCCTGCCCTTCAAAACTGCGAGTAAATTAAGAAAATCGCACATATTAATGCTGATATGGCGCCTGCCACATTTTGTGTAAAGCATTTAATCCATTTCTCCATTGTTTGTATTTTCACCTCAGTGCTACATTTTATACAGCTGTGTTTGTGAGATAGTTGAGCTGAGTTTGTCATCTTATACTCCTGGGTATATTACAGTGTGAAGCAGATGAGATTTTGCATAGGACTGCAGTTAACCCCATGACGTCAGGGAGCCATGGCAATTTTACATTTCACATTGATTGTGATTCCGGTTGATCGCGGTGCCGTTATCGTTAGTTACTTGGCAACTGCACGAAGTCGCACGCCATCTTATGCACCTGCATAATGTAGCATGTGAGAGGGAGAGCCCTGGGGAGCAAGAGGACGGATCTCAGAAAATCTATACTGTTGGCTTCTTGGCAACCGGATACTACAGAGCTGTGTTTGCCAGAAGCAGCAGAGCTGAGTATGTAGCCATGAGTCCACATGACATGGATATCCCAAAGTCAGGAGGGATCTGTGCTTTATAGAGAACTGCATGGGACTTAACCCCACTAAGTTGTCTCAAATCACAGGAAGATCAGTTCATTGACAAAGTCAGCTCTGCTACATTTGCATAACTGTTTATAAAGTTCACCTGGCTGGAGGGAACTTACCAGAAGACATGCAGATCCAATTTCCATTCCACGTTTGAGCCCCAGATAGGAATCCATTATTTCATGATAGGAGGAGAGCGGAGGACGCGGAGTCACATATAGGGACGTATGGATCCAGGGATGCCTAGCACATATGGATCGCATCCATAGACTCTGCTCACGCTGGAGGAGAACAGGAAGGAAAATGTAGCATGTGAGAGGGAGAGCCCTGGGGGGCTGGAGGACGGATCTCAGGAAATCTATACAGTGCAACAGGAAATGTGGAGAGAGAGCGCACATTCCTGAGAGATAGCGGCCAAGAGGAGGCTTACATGAGTCCTGCTGAGCTGGGACTGACTGCTGCACACAGAGGGGGAGGCAGGAGGCCTGCAAGTCCCTGACCAAGTGCTGCAGAATGAACATTACACAATGGCATCTTACAGTCATTCATTCTTGTTGTTCTCACACACAAGTTACATTTTGCTACATCCAAATCTGAAAGTTCAAGCAGATTTTTAAGGCCTTTGCAGTCTGATCACTTATTGATACATTCTTCATTCACATATCAACCATTCACTCCTCCATACATTCAGTCATTCATCTGTTCCCTCATTCTGTTGTGAAAGTTGCATTGGATTTTTAACCCATTAGTAGTTTGACAATGAATTACTACATGATGGAAGGTATTTATGAGATCATTCATTCTCTGATTGTTCTACTCATCGCATGTAAGGGCTCATCCCCCCAGGATATTTGTTGCCGAATCCGCAACAGGCGTCCAAACGTGGATCTGCAGCAAATACCATCTATAGCATGTCATGGGAAATCGATTCTTGCTCCACACTTGTGGAAACAAATAGCAGGTTTACGCCAGCAGAGGAAAAATCACAGCATGCTCTGTTTTTTGTGGAAGCCATGCGGACGGCTTCCATTGAAGTCAATGGAAGCCGTCCGAATTGCGATCCATCCACAATAAAAATTACGGATAGGTCACGGATTGCACGTTGTCTCCTAGCACGGCAGGGGGTAAAAATTTGAAAAAAAAATTTGTACTGTGCGTGCCCAATGGCGAGCCGCTGGGTCCATCTGCAGTACAGATTACCCAATGACAGACCAGGTACATGCAGATGCTGCTGTTGACAGAGCCGGATTCTGCTGCTGGATTCTGCATGCAGAGTCCTTCTCTGCACTGTGCAGGGGGCCTTAGGCTAATCATGAGGCAGTTATCATGATATCCCTGAATTTTGGATAAAAAGGGGAGGAAGACCTGGGAAAACTCAGACCTCAAGGTTGGATTTCAGAAAGGCTGATTTCAATGAACTCAGAAAGAGGAGAGGAAGAATCCAATGGCTGGAACGGGAAGCATCTAAAGAGACCTGGATGGATGAACACAGAACTTGTACACATGTTAAAGAGGAAGAAACACATATTTACCAAATGGAAAGAGGGGGAAATATCTAGAGAAGAATATAATGGGGTCTGCAGAAACTGTAGGGCAAGTGTCAGAAAAGCTAAAGCTAATAATGAATTGAGGCTTGTAAGGGAGACCAAAAGCAATAAAAAAGGATTTTGGGGGTCAAAAGAAAAGTCAAAGATCCTATTGGATGCTTACAAGATTAAAATGGTGAATTGGTTAAGAATGATGTTGAGAAAGAAGAACTTTTAAATTCCAATTTTGTATCTGTTTTCTCTCAGAAAGTAGATGGAACATCAGCTGATCTTCCCTGTGCTATTGTGGGAATAAAAGAATGCAGGCTATCTATAAGCAGAGGGATGGTGAGGGAACACTTAGCTAACTTACATGAATCCAAGTCTCAAGGTCCAGATGAATTACATCCTAGGATACTAAAGGAAGCAGCGGAGGTAATTGCTGAACCACTCGCCATAATCTTTGAAAATTCCTGGAGAACAGAAGTCCCAGAAGATTGGAAAAGGGCAAATGTTGTCCCTATCTTCAAAAAAGGGAAGAAGGTGGATCCAGGAAACTACAGGCCTGTGAGCCTGACTTCTATACTGGGAAACATCTTTGAACAAATTAATAAACAGCATGTATGCAAGTACTTGGATGAGAATGGAGTAATTAACCAGAGCCAGCATGGGGTGTAACAAACAAGTCATGCCAGACAAATCTAATTTCCTTCTAGTACAGAACCACCGACTGGGTTGATCAGGGAAATGCGGTGGATATAGTATATCTTGACTTTAGTAAAGCATTTGACAAAGTATCTCATACCAGACTTATTGAGAAAATGATCAAATATGGGATTGACAAGGCAACTGTTAGGTGGATTCACAACTGGCTGAGTGATTGTACAAAGTGGAAGAATGTATCAAGTGGGGACCACAAGGCTCTGTCCTAGGTCCAGTGCTGGCCAACATTATTATAAATGATCTGGAGGAGGGACTTGATGGGAAACTGATAAAAATTGGCGAAAACACAAAGCTAGGAACGATAGCTAACACTAGGAACGAGGACAGAATCGAATAGGCGGCGATCCGTGGAGAGAAATGGAAACAATGGTGTTGCCGAAGGTAAATGGATCACTCAGGGGGAAGAATCTGCTGGTTTCAATAAAATCCCATATGTGGGACGGAATCTTGAGCAGGCTCTTGGCATATATATGCCAGAGAGAGGGACAGAAATACAAAGAAGAAAAAAACTCAGCGCTTCGGCAGTATACAGATGTAAAAGGGAATGGAAATAAGTAATGAACTTACTTCACAGGGGTGCCCAACCTAGGCACCCCTAAAATTAGAGGGCATGTAAATATCGCAGTAGCCGTAGAGATTCCAATTCCACGAGATGATTTATTGTACAACGCGTTTCAGCCTCCAAACATAGGCCTTTTTCAACTAACACTAGGAACGAGAGAGAGGATTCAAAAAGGTCTAAGAAAGCTTGCACAGTGGTCGGGGACTAACAGAATGGTTTTAACAAGAAAATGCAAAGTCCTACATCTGGGCAAGAAAAATGAAAGTCAGACCTCATCTGGAATACTGGGTCCAGTTCTGGGCACCCCACTTTATGAAAGACATAGACAAACTGGAGCAAGTTCAGAGAAGAGTTACCAAGATGGTGAGCGGTCTGCAAATCATGTCCTATGAGGAACGGTTAAAGGATCTGGGAATGTTTAGCAGAAGAGAAGGCTGAGAGGAGACTTAATAGCGGTCTACAAATATCTGAAGGGCTGTCACAGCGCAGAGGGATCAGCCCTATTCTCATCTGTACAAGGAAAGACTAGAAGCAATGGGATGAAACGGAAAGGGAGGAGACACAGATTAGATATTAGACAGTGAGGGGGATCAATGAGTGGAACAGGTTACCACGGGAGGTGGGGAGTTCTCCTTCAATGGAAGTGTTCAAACAAAGGCTGGACAGACCTTTGTCTGGGATGATTTAATGAATCATGCACTGGGCAGGGGGTTGGACTCGATGACTCCGAAGGAGCCGATTACCCTGGAGGTCCCTTCCAACTATACGATCCTATAAAAAAAAAAAAGCCCCCCGGCCATCCAGTTCAGCCTATTACCACCCAATGTTGTTCCAGAGGAAGGCAAAAAGCCACAATGATGTATAAGCCAATTTTCCTCACTTAGGAGACAAAATCCCTTCCTGGCTCCAATCAAGCAATCAGAATAATCCCAGAGTTAACCAACCCTTCTCAGTAATCTGTGATATAACATGTAATATTGTATCACTCAAGAAAGATGTCCAGACCCTCTAAAACTCTTACTAGCTGATATAGCGGGCTTTACCCAAGTTAATTTGTTCCATATGTTTACATGCTGTTCGCATGGAAAATGTTATGAAGCCATGGTTACTTTAGAGTAACCGAGGAATAAACTATATATACATATGGAGGAGCATTAGATTCTCCTCAGGCTGCATGTACCGATGTCCCTCTGCAGAATGTGCCCCCCTCCCGCTCTCCTCATTTAGGACCTAAAGAATGCTTGCGCCAAATTTCACACTTGTACGACACCAAGAAGTTACATTACATAGGAGTGCACTTACTTTTACAATTAGCATTGAATAATCGAGTTGTGACCCCTTTACTTTTCCTACTTAGGACGTAAAGAATGGTCGTGCCAAATTTCATGCTTGTACGACATTGAGAAGTTAGAAAAGATATGTACTCTGTGGAGGGTTGAATCTGTCAGCAGATTTGGAATTTGGAAACCGATCTGGATGGAGCATATATAAATACAAATGTTCACACACAAATAGGAACAGAAATTGGAGACTAATTTGTATTTTCAAAAAATTCCAGACAAGATGAGCAAAGAAGTAAATACTGGCCAGTGGACTGATTAAGTATTTAACCCCTTAGTGACCAAGCCTGTTTGCGCCTTAGTGACGGAGCCAAATTTTGGAAATCTGCCATGTGTTACTTTAACATAGACTAAGGGCACCCACCCACTGGCGATTTTTTTTCCCTGCGAAATTCGCAGCATTTTTTTCTCTGCAGGGGTCTATGGGACTTGTAATGTTAAAATCGCGATCGCGCAAAATCGCAATTTACCGTGAAATTGCGATTTTGCGCGATCGCGATTTTAACATTACAAGTCCCATAGACCCCTGCAGAGAAAAAAATGCTGCGAATTTCGCAGGGAAAAAAAATCGCCAGTGGGTGGGCGCCCTAACTCCGTAAAGGTTTTGCATATCCCAGTGATTCTGATGTTTTTTCGCCACATGTTGTGCTTCATTTAGATGGTAAAAATAGACCGATAGAATTTGTGTATATTTATTAAAAGTGCCAAAATTGGGAAAATTAAAAAAAAAAAGATCACTTTTTCACATTTTCAATTGTAATATGTCAAATATGTGCAAACATACTGTACAAAGTTTTGCTAAGATATATATTTCCATCTGTTTACTTTATTCTGGAAGCACATTTGAAAAACTTTCATTTTTTAAAAACCATTTAGGAGACGTACAAATTTAACATTGATTATCAACATTTTGAGGAACACTTTGATTTCCTGCACCAAACCAAGAATGCAAAGGCTCATAGGTGTCCGAATGATAGATCCCCCACAAAGACCCCATTTTAAAAACGACACCCCTCAATATACTCACTGAGGGGGTCAGGAGGATTTTGATTTCAGTTTTTTTCAGGAATTATTACAATTTAGAGAAGAATGACATTTCATATGTTTGCAAATACTTCATTTTAAAGGCAGTTTTTTTCCTATAGTTTACATGAGAATAAGTATTTACACCCCATAATGGATCCCACCCTTTGTCCTGTGTTCAGAAACAAACCCATTATGGCCCTAATCCTCTGTCCGTGTGCACAACGGGGCCCAAACTGAAAAGAGCAGCCAGAAGCTTTCAGAATAGACATTTTGCTTGAAGGTGATTTAGGCCCCATTGCCCACGATAGAGAACCCCCACAACTGACCCCATTTTGAAAACTAGACCCCTTAGCGACTTCCTCTAGGGGTGTCCTGCGTATTTTGACCCCACAGTTTTTGAATGAATCTAAGCAAAGCAGAAGGAAAAAATTACGATTTTCATTTTTTGGTAATTGTGTCCTTTAAAAAGCAGTTTTTTTCAGCGCACATGAATGAAGACCTTCACCCCAAAATGGATCCCCCTATTTGTTCCGTGTTCAGAGACATCCCCATTGTGGCCCTAATCTGCTTACAGGACACGTCGCAGGGCCTGTAATGGAGGGACACCTGTTGGATTTCAGGGCACATCTGAATAAATTCCCGACCCCATTGCTCACTTGTGCAGAAAAAAAATTGACTCCCTAAAAATAATAATCCCCCCCTCCCCCCTCCGCGGCCTTTTTGGCGTTCCCTAAATCTTAGATAAAAGTAATAATTAGAGATGAGCGAACACCAAAATGTTCGGGTGCTCGTTATTCGGAACGAACTTCCCGGGATGCTCGAGGGTTCGTTTCGAATAACGAACCCCATTGAAGTCAATGGGCGACCAGAGCATTTTTGTATTTCGCCGATGCTCGCTAAGGTTTTCATGTGTGAAAATCTGGGCAATTCAACAAAGTGATGGGAATGACACAGCAACGGATAGGGCAGGCGAGGGGCTACATGTTGGGCTGCATCTCAAGTTCCCAGGTCCCACTATTAAGCCACAATAGCGGCAAGAGTGGGCCCCCCCCCCTCCCAACAACTTTTACTTTTGAAAAGCCCTCATTAGCATGGCATACCTTAGCTAAGCACCACACTAGCTACAACAAAGCACAATCACTGCCTGCATGACACTCCGCTGCCACTTCTCCTGGGTTACATGCTGCCCAACCGCCCCCCCTCCCCCCCACAGCGCACACCAAAGTGTCCCTGGGCAGCCTTCAGCTGCCCTCATGCCACACCACGCTCATGTCTATTTAGAATTGCGTCTGCCATGAGGAGGAACCGGAGGCACACACTGCAGAGGGTTGGCACGGCTAGGCAGCGACCCTCTTTAAAAGGGGCGGGGCGATAGCCCACAATGCTGTACAGAAGCAATGAGAAATAGAATCCTGTGCCACCTCCATCAGGAGCTGCACACGTGGGCATAGCAATGGGGAACCTATGTGCCACACACTATTCATTCTGTCAAGGTGTCTGCATGCCCCAGTCAGACCGGCTTTTTAATTCATAGACACAGGCAGGTACAACTCCCTATTGTGAAGTCCCTGTCGACCCACAGCATGGGTGGCTCCCTGGAACCCACCGGCGGTACATAAAAATATCCCATTGCATTGCCCAACCCAGCTGAGGTAGTAATGTCGTGCGTAATGCAGGTGGGCTTCGGCCCACACTGCATGCCCCAGTCTGACTGGGGTTCTTTATAAGTGTACAGATGTAGTAAAAAGTCCGTGTGCACCTACAGCATGGGTGGCTCCCTGGAACCCACCGGCGGTACACAGAAATATCCCATTGCATTGCCCAACACAGCTGAGGTAGTAATGTTGTGCTTAACCCTTTCCAATCCAATTTGTATATGGTTTTCCTAGGGGGCTTACTCTTTTTCTGCCGTTATACAACGGCGCTATATGCTGGCTAAAGCCAGTACTGCATGAGCTGACACGTAGGATAGGCTCCGACAGCAGAGAGGCTGGCAATATACAGTAAGAGAACCCCGACGGACGTCTACCAACAACGGAGCTGTACAGCCTTAAACCCTAATGTCTTCACAGGTCACACAGTGGACTGGAAAGGGTTAATGCAGGTGGGTTTCGGCCCACACTGCATGCCCCAGTCAGACTGGGGTTCTTTACAAGTGGAAACAGATGCATTTATAATTCCCTGTGGACCCACAGCATGGGTGGGTGCCAGGAAGCCACCGGCGGTACATAGAAATATCCCATTGCATTGCCCAACACAGCTGAGGTAGTAATGTCGTGCGTAATACAGGTGGGCTTCGGCCCACACTGCATGCCCCAGTCAGACTGGGGTTCTTTACAAGTGGACAGATGTAGGTTAAACTCCGTGTGCACCTACAGCATGGGTGGCTCCCTGGAACCCACCGGCGATACACAAAAATATCCCATTGCAGTGCCCATCACAGCTGAGGTAATAATGTCATGTTTAATACAGGTGGGCTTCGGCCCACACTGCATGCCCCAGTCAGACTGGGGTTCTTTAGAAGTGGACACATGCAGTTACAACTCCCTGTGGACCCACAGCATGGGTGGGTGCCAGGAAGCCACCGGAGGTACATAGAAATATCCCATTGCATTGCCCAACACAGCTGAGGTAACGTCAGCTGTAATGCAGGTGGGCTAAAAATTAATTTGATTACACTGTAGGCGAGGGCCCACAAAAATTGGTGTATCAACAGTACTAATGTACATCCCAAAAATTGGCCATGGCCAGCCAAGAGGGCAGGTGAAACCCATTAATCACTTTGGTTAATGTGGCTTAAGTGGTAACTAGGCCTGGAGGCAGCCCAGTGTAACGAAAAATTGGTTCAAGTTAAAGTTTCAACGCTTTTAAGCGCATTGAAACTTATAAAAATTGTTCAGAAAAATTATATGACTGAGCCTTGTGGCCCTAAGAAAAATTGCCCGTTCAGCGTGATTACGTGAGGTTTCAGGAGGAGGAGCAGGAGGAGGAGGAGGAATATTAGACACAGATTGATGAAGCAGAAATGTCCCCGTTTTGGATGGTGAGAGAGAACGATGCTTCCATCCGCGGGTGCAGCCTACGTATTGCTTACGTATCGCTGCTGTCCGCTGGTGGAGAAGAGAAGTCTGGGGAAATCCAGGCTTTGTTCATCTTGATGAGTGTTAGCCTGTCGGCACTGTCGGTTGACAGGCGGGTACGCTTATCCGTGATGATTCCCCCAGCGCACTAAACACCCTCTCCGACAAGACGCTAGCCGCAGGACAAGCAAGCACCTCCAGGGCATACAGCGCTAGTTCAGGCCACGTGTCCAGCTTCGACACCCAGTAGTTGTAGGGGGCAGAGGCATCACCAAGGATGGTCATGCGATCCGCTACGTACTCCCTCACCATCCTTTTACAGTGCTCCCGCCGACTCAGCCGTGACTGGGGAGCGGTGACACAGTCTTGGTGGGGAGCCATAAAGCTGGCCAGGCCCTTAAAGACTGTTGCACTGCCTGGGATGTACATGCTGCTCGATCTACGCACATCCCCTGCTACCTTGCCCTCGGTACTGCGCCTTCTGCCACTAGCGCTGTCGGCTGGGAATTTTACCATCAGCTTGTCCGCAAGGGTCCTGTGGTATAGCAACACTCTCAAACCCCTTTCCTCTTCGGGAATCAGAGTGGGCAGGTTCTCCTTATACCGTGGATCGAGCAGTGTGTACACCCAGTAATCCGTCGTGGCCAGAATGCGTGCAACGCGAGGGTCACGAGAAAGGCATCCTAACATGAAGTCAGCCATGTGTGCCAGGGTACCTGTACGCAACACATGGCTGTCTTCACTAGGAAGATCACTTTCAGGATGCTCCTCCTCCTCCTCCTCCTCCTCAGGCCATACACGCTGAAAGGATGACAGGCAATCAGCCGGTGTACCGTCAGCAGCGGCCCAAGCTGTCTCTTCCCCCTCCTCCTCATCCTCCTCATGCTCCTCCTCCTCCTCCTGTACGCGCTGAGAAATAGACAGGAGGGTGCTCTGACTATCCAGCGACATACTGTCTTCCACCGCCCCCGTTTCCGAGCGCAAAGCAGCTGCCTTTATGGTTTGCAGGGAATTTCTCAAGATGCATAGCAGAGGAATGGTGACGCTAATGATTGTAGCATCGCCGCTCACCACCTGGGTAGACTCCTCAAATTTACCAAGGACATGGCAGATGTCTGCCAACCAGGCCCACTCTTCTGAAAGGAATTGAGGAGGCTGACTCCCACTGCGCCGCCCATGTTGGAGTTGGTATTTGACTATAGCTCTACGCTGTTCATAGAGCCTGGCCAACATGTGGAGCGTAGAGTTCCACCGTGTGGGCACGTCGCACAGCAGTCGGTGCACTGGCAGCTTAAAGTGATGTTGCAGGGTGCGCAGGGTGGCAGCGTCCGTGTGGGACTTGCGAAAATGTGCACAGAGCCGGCGCGCCTTTACGAGCAGGTCTGACAAGCGTGGGTAGCTTTTCAGAAAGCGCTGAACCACCAAATTAAAGACGTGGGCCAGGCATGGCACGTGCGTGAGGCTGCCGAGCTGCAGAGCCGCCACCAGGTTACGGCCGTTGTCACACACGACCATGCCCGGTTGGAGGCTCAGCGGCGCAAGCCAGCGGTCGGTCTGCTCTGTCAGACCCTGCAGCAGTTCGTGGGCCGTGTGCCTCTTATCTCCTAAGCTGAGTAGTTTCAGCACGGCCTGCTGACGCTTGCCCACCGCTGTGCTGCCACACCGCGCGACACCGACTGCTGGCGACATGCTGCTGCTAACACATCTTGATTGCGAGACGGAGGAGGAGGAGGAGGGTGGTTTAGTGGAGGAAGCATACACCTCCGCAGATACCACCACCGAGCTGGGGCCCGCAATTCTGGGGGTGGGTAGGACGTGAGCGGTCCCAGGCTCTGACTCTGTCCCAGCCTCCACTAAATTCACCCAATGTGCCGTCAGGGAGATGTAGTGGCCCTGCCCGCCTGTGCTTGTCCACGTGTCCGTAGTTAAGTGGACCGTGGCAGTAACCGCGTTGGTGAGGGCGCGTACAATGTTGCGGGAGACGTGGTCGTGCAGGGCTGGGACGGCACATCGGGAAAAGTAGTGGCGACTGGGAACTGAGTAGCACGGGGCCGCCGCCTCCATGATACTTTTGAAGGACTCCGTTTCCACAACCCTATACGGCAGCATCTCAAGGCTGATGAATTTTGCTATGCGGACGGTTAACGTTTGAGCTTGCGGGTGCGTGGCGGCGTACTTGCGCTTGCGCTCCAACAGTTGCGCAAGCGACAGCTGGACGGTGCGCTGAACTACACTGCTGGATGGGGCCGAGGACAGCGGAGGTGAGGGTGTGGGTGCAGGCCAGGAGACGGTAGTGCCTGTGTCCTGAGAGGGGGGTTGCATCTCAGTGGCAGGGTGGGGCACAGGGGGAGAGGCAGGGGTGCAAACCGGAGGCGCTGAACGGCCTTCGTCCCACCTTGTGGGGTGCTTGGCCATCATATGTCTGCGCATGCTGGTGGTGGTGAGGCTGTTGGTGTTGGCTCCCCGGCTGAGCTTTGCGCGACAAAGGTTGCACACCACTGTTCGTCGGTCGTCAGGCGTCTCTGTGAAAAACTGCCAGACCTTAGAGCACCTCGGCCTCTGCAGGGTGGCATGGCGCGAGGGGGCGCTTTGGGAAACACTTGGTGGATTATTCGGTCTGGCCCTGCCTCTACCCCTGGCCACCGCACTGCCTCTTGCAACCTGCCCTGCTGATGCCCTTGACTCCCCCTCTGAAGACCTGTCCTCCTGAGTAAGCGTTGCACACCAGGTGGGGTCAGTCACCTCATCGTCCTGCTGCTCTTCCTCCGAATCCTCTGTGCGCTGCTCCCTCGGACTTACTGCCCTTTCTACTACCTCACTGCAAGACAACTGTGTCTGATCGTCATCGTCCTCCTCACCCACAGAAAGTTGTTGAGACAGTTGGCGGAAGTCCCCAGCCTCTTCCCCCGGACCCCGGGAACTTTCGAATGGTTGGGCATCAGTGACGATAAACTCCTCTGGTGGGAGAGGAACCGCTGCTGCCCAATCTAAGCAGGGGCCCGAGAACAGTTCCTGGGAGTGTTCCCGCTCCTGAGCAGGTGTTATTGTAGTGGAGTGAGGAGGCTGGGAGGAAGGAGGAGCAGCAGACAGAGGATTCGGATTGGCAGCAGTGGACGGCGCAGAACTGCGGGTAGACGATAGGTTGCTCGAAGCACTTTCTGCCATCCACGACAGGACCTGCTCACACTGCTCATTTTCTAATAACCGTCTCCCGCGTGGACCCATTAATTGGGCGATGAATGTGGGGACGCCAGAAACGTGCCTCTCTCCTAATCGCGCAGCAGTCGGCTGCGACACACCTGGATCAGGAGCTTGGCCTGTGCCCACACCCTCACTTGGCCCTCCGCGTCCTCGGCCGCGTCCACGTCCTCTAGGCCTACCCCTACCCCTCAGCATGCTGTATTACCAGTGATTTGATTTCACAGGCAGGAAATAAATTGGCGCAAGACTGCAGGCCAAATATAATTTTTTCCCTTTTTTGAAAACGAAAGGCCCCACTGCCTCTAGTGAATGTATAATCTAAGTTTAATAACTGTGCTGTTTTCCTGCTAATGTGTCACAGAACGTGAGGGTAGCAGAGTTATTAACTGTGGCAGAGCAGGTATTTTTTTTCCCAATTAAGGAAAGCAAATGGCGAAGCCAGGAGTAAAACGTAGCTGGGTGCATATGATTTTTACAGGTTGCACACGCAGCCGACACGTGTCCACCGGCGTTAGGACGGACAGAGGCAGGACAAATAGAATTATTTTCCAGTTTTTTGCACCAAAAGGCAGCACTGCGTATATTCTATGAACATGAGAAGTTTAATAACTGTGCTGTTTTCCTGCTAATGTGTCACAGAACGTGAGGGTAGCAGAGTTATTAACTGTGGCAGAGCAGGTATTTTTTTTCCCAATTAAGGAAAGCAAATGGCGAAGCCAGCAGTAAAGCGTAGCTGGGTGCGTCTGATTTTTACAGGTTGCACACGCAGCCGACACGTGTCCACCGCCCTTAGGACGGACAGAGGCAGGACAAATAGAATTATTTTCACTTGTTTTACAAGCAAAAGGCCGCACTGCGTATATTCTATGAATAATAACTGTGTTGTGGCCCTGCCTACACAATTCTTTCCCTGCAGTATCAATGGACGGTGCAATGCTCTGCAGAGGCGATTTTGAGAAGCAAAAAAAAATGCAGCACAGCTAACAGCAGCCTGGACAGTACTGCACACGGTTAAATGTGGCCCTAGAAAGGACCGTTGAGGTTCTTGAAGGCTACACTCACTCCTAACACTCTCCCTGCCTATGCAGCACTTCTGTCCCTAATGCCAGGTGCAACGCTCTGCAGAGCAGATTTTGAGAAAAAAAAAAATGGCACTGCTAACAGCAGCCAACACACAGCTATCAGTGGCCCTAATAAGGACCTTTGGGGGTCTTGAAGCCTACACTAACTACCAATTCTTTCCCTACAGCAGCTCCGGTACAAACAGCACTGTCCCTCAGCTAACTCACACGGCATCTGAGGCGAGCCGCGGGAGGGGCCGACTTTTATGTTCGGGTGACACCTGATCTCCCCAGCCACTCACTGCAGGGGGGTGGTATAGGGCTTGAACGTCACAGGGGGAAGTTGTAATGCCATCCCTGTCTTTCAATTGGCCAAAAAAAGCGCGCTAACGTCTCAGGGAAGGAAGTGAAAATAACCAGAACACCGCATGGTGTTCGTTACGAATAACGAACATCCCGAACACCCTAATATTCGCACGAATATCAAGCTCGGACGAACACGTTCGCTCATCTCTAGTAATAATGTAATGAGTGTGGTTTATCCGAAAACAGGGGGCTGGCTGGGATGGGCACATGGGGCAATAATACCAGGTATCCCCTCTCCTCCCATGCTTTTTGGGGGGTACTTCTTGAACTCAGCGGCGGGGATGGGGTGTAGGCAGTGGCGCTCTGTGAATCTCCGTAATCTCACTGAGGTGCGGCGGTCTCACACAGAAGGCGCTCAACAAGCCGGTCCTGGACTGCAGAAAGGCGAGCGTTCCCGGGGCTTCTTGTAAATTACGTATCACAGGTAGCGGTCTGAATAACGCCGGGCTCACACGGCCGGATGTGGGATCTGCTTGTGGAGGCCCGCAGCGGATCCCAGCTGTGAGCTCAGCAGTGGCGCTGCGTACGGCCACGTAATGTACTGCGCATAACTGCCTACTCACACGGCCGCATGTGGAATCAGCTTGTGGAGGCCGGCAGCGGATCCTGGCTGTGGCGCTGTGGACGGCCGTGTAATGTACTGTGTATAACTGCCTACTCACACTGGCGGTCATGCGCAGTACGCAGTTTTTTGTTTGTATTTCCCACATTGTCGCTTAGCGATGACGCGGGTACCCGCAGCCCGTATACAATGAAGTTACGTATGGGCAGCGGGTATATCCCCGACCATGGAGTAAAATGCACTCCATGTCACAGATATCCGCGGTAAAATACAACATGCTGCGTTCTGTTTTCAGCAAGTGGATTACGTAATTCCAACCCTCTAATGTGAGCGGATTGTGTAATTTGTGCATCTGATTGATCTGTGTATTACCGCGGATCAGACGCATGCGGAATCCGCAATTCCTATCCGCTCACTGCTCCAACTGCTCCAGGCTCTCGGCGACGGTTGTAGCTGGGAACAAGGAGATCTTAAATTTACCGGGCTCCCCGGCTCCTGTGCGTGTGTCCGGCATTTTGCCGACGGGCGCATACTCAGAATCCAGATAAGGTCCGTGGAGGAGGATCATGTCGGGGTTCAAATATGGAGGTCCCAAGCAAAAAGTTTAATCTCCTCTTACCGATTGCATCGGTGAGGGGAGATGAAACTTCAACTTTTTTAAAAATTTGTACGTGATCGCCATTATCCATTTGATAACGGCAATCACGTGACCAGGAAGCGCTCGGCGCGGGCCCCTGTGTCTTCTCCAGGCTCTCAACTACCTTTGGTAGCCAAGGAGATTTTAAACTTCCTGGGCAATCCTCAACTTTTGTGCATAAGTTCGCCATTTTGCTGACAGTTGCACGCACAGAAGTCATGGTAAGGTCTGCGGATAAAGAACCCATTGGGGCCTGAGGTAAATAATTTCATCTCCCCTCACAGATACGATCAGTAAAGGGAGATGAAACCTTAACCCGGTCACATCTCGCTGCACTGGGCTATCTGGTGCAGGCAAATTTTAAATTTGCCGGGCTCTCCGGTCTTCCGCGTATGCGCGCCACATCGGTGCATGCTCAGCAGGTCCTGATCGCCACGGGACATTATGGAGAACGGGGTGAGTATCTCCAGCTACCCCCATGGATCCGATCCATAATGGCAGCTGAAACTTTAACTTTTTAAAACTTTTTTTTAACTTTTCCGTGATTGTCGGTATCCATTGGATACCAGTGATCATGCGCCAAGGGACTTGTCACTGTGGTCCCTTGTGACAACTCCTGCCTTCCGGCTACCTTCAGAAACTAGAAGCCAGGGAGTTTCAATTTTTCTGGGGCCACTGGCCTTCTGCGCCTTGTTGTGTGATGTCATACATTGGTGTACATGTGCAGAAGAGCGGCATCGGGTCCTGGAGGACCAGATCACCGCAGACATCACTGAGGATGTTCCGAGTACTCTCAGCTGCCCTGATGGATCCGATCTATCACGGCAGCTGAATCTTTAACTTTTTAAAACTTTTTATTGACTTCATTGTGATCGTTGCTATCCCTTGGATTGCGACGATCGCATTGCCGGGGGGTGGCTCCCCGCGGCCCCCATGACCGCTCCATGTTGTTGGCTACCTCCGGTAACCAACAGCATTTAGCTGTCAGGTCCACAGCCCACATGGCTTTAATCCTCAGGGGATGCATGTTTTTACGTCTCTGAGGATTAAAGCCCACTTAGGCAGGACATAAAAAGGCAATGGGGCCGTCACTAAGGGGTTAATCAAGAGTCTGGTAGGTCCTTTGGTCTGTCCAGTGGACTGAAGATGGAAAATGGAAGACAAGTTGATAGTAATCCCTAAGGGAGTGCAGAAGTTTTTCCAAAAACATGAGATAAACTGAACTAGTCAGGGAAGCCAGAGGTCAGTACACAGGGTAGGTATGTCAGGTAGCAGTATGGAGGAACAGCAGGTGGAAAAGCTTGACTACTGGCTGGGAGCACAATTATCTCACAAGGAACTGGAGGAAGGGCCAGGCATTTATAGAAAGTCCAATTAAGGAACAGGGTGGAGCCAGTAGGGAACCAGGAGCAGGAGCTAGGGATTAGAAAAAGGTTATGCAGGGGAGTTAACCAAGGGGCTGGATGGCTCAGCAGGTAGAGCTGCCTCCTGAAGTACACAAGCTCCTGGGTTTGAGTCCTGACAATCTCAGTCTTTCCTGTATGATTTTCAGAAGAACCTTGCTTGCATGTGGAATAAGGGCTATTGTTCAGTAGTTGAAGCAATTCCGGGATTCAGCAGTTTTTCGCAGTGGGGTGAAGACAGATCTTTTTCAGTCCTGTGGCCATTGTGTGGCTGCCCATTCTGCCTGGCACAGCGCTGTGATGGCAGCAATAGCTCTGTCGGTATGTTATCTATGCCCGATGCTTTACGTTTGGCTAGATGTTTCATTGCCATAACCACTTCTGACTCCATAATGGAGGCTCCAAGTCCATCAGTTCCACCTCATGCAATGGTCCAGCTATGTGGCTGCAGGCATATAGTTCCTCTGAGTATTCCCTTCACCTATCCTTGATGTTCTGTTGATCATTCAGTTCCTTCCCATTTTTGCCTCTGATTGTACCATTGCGTGCCATGAAATGTTTTTGAGCCATCTTGACCTGTGAGGATAGGCCTCACATATGGTCTTTCATGGCTTCTCTGCTTCCAGTTGTTTGCAGCGTTCATTCCAGTCCATGTCCTTCTTTCCTTGCCACTCGCTAAACATCAGCATTTAGTTGCCGAACTTCGACTTTGTTGCCGTCCGCCTTTGCTGCTCTTCTGTTATCGGCTGTTCTGGGGGCTCGCTCGGACAACCGATAGCATTGTTTTTCCTGCTTCTTGTAGGTGAGATGCTTCCTGGCCGTTTGTATATATCTGGCCATAGTCCCCCTGGATGTGTCTCTGATGTGCAGTTCGAATTGGTTTGCTTCTTCAATAGTGTGTGATGGGGGGGTTTTAGAGGTGTCGAATTTTCTCAATGGAGCGACTTTCTTAATGCTACAGAATTTAATCTTGATCTTAGCTGCAAGGAGTTCATGATCAGTTTTCTGGGCGTCAGCAGAAAAATCTGTTTTCCTCATCGGCATCCGTCGTTGGGCATAGACCTGTAAGATGGAGATGTTCACTGGCTTACCACGTATCCAGATAGCAATGATACGGTCGCTGATTGTTCTAGAACCTTCTACTGCCTTCGAGGTCTGCTTGTTTGTAATAAAGGCGACTCCATTCCTCTTGATTTCCTCGTGTCCGGCATAGAGCAACGTGAAGTCATCGGACTGAAATACCCATTACCGTTCAGTGCAATTTGCTAATCCCAAGAATATCAATGTTAGGTCTTATCATTTCGTGTTTCCAATGTCCGGTTTCCCTGGACTCGTGCCACGCACATCCCATGCTGCTAGTATGTGAGCTTTGGTGCAGCTCACATACTAGCAACATATCTGAATCATCAGAGCTCTTTCATAGGGTTTCAGGTGAAGTTTTTACTGGGTAGGTCGCCAGGTCTCCCCATTTATCCGGGTTTGGGACCGGCATTTAGGGATGACTCCTACACGGCTGGGTTGATCCTTTCATTACACCAGATTGTGCCTCTCTTGTCTTTCCTCCCTTATCTGCGTTCTTCCTGAGATCCTTCTGTATAAGAATGCAGCAACATTATATCTGTTTTTTAATATGCTTTGTGTTCTTTTACTAAGTTCTACTTCCATTCTCTTGCTCATTCGTTCATTTACACTAGTAATGTGTGTCATTGATATTTCCAGCAGTGCTATATCCGGGTTGGTGGCAGTCCCCAAACAAAAGGTTTGGTGGGGGTCTCCTCCAGTCTTATATAATGTCTGGATAACTTAGGGCACCAATCAACCAGATGGACGCTCTTTCAAGTGGGGTAAGCACAGGCTGATGAGACTCCACTAGAGGGTGAGCAATTCTTGTCTTGGATTTTCTTGTCCAGTAAACAAAATCTATAACCCCTCTCCACTCTTACTAGTTACAACACCCACTTTGGCTGCCCTAAGCTCCACCCCCTTGTCAGATAAGGCAAGAGGAGGAGGAGCAGGGAGAGAACCATGCATTACATGCAGACACATGGCCAAAGATTCAGGCACAGAGAGCGCCAGAAAGGTACAGTGCTGGTCAGCACCAAATGAGCTTGAAATTTCTCGATACTCTGCAGATGCCCTATAAAAAGAATTTTAGCTGCGCCTGAGTAATGAGCAGGGGTTTCCAGGACATGGGTCTGGACCACAGGGAAGATTCAGCCACAGGGCTGGTCTCACTTACGATCTGATGCCTGGGAGTTGACGCTTCAACCGACTCCAAGCAATTTAGCAGCATGGTATAGGGTCGGGAGTTCTACTCCCCACTCCTTGCTGGTTTTCTATCTGTGCTGCGCAGGTGTGTGCCCTCTCTTCCAGCAGCAGTGGGGACCACTCACTGTCTCCCAGGCCGCCTTCCAGTACAGCCGGCACTTTTCCCTGTCTCCACTGGCCCTCCCTGCACACTCCTGCTCCTCTCTGTTGCCTCTCAGTCCTCCTTGTGCTGTGGCGCTCTCTCCCTGTGCCGCAGCACTCTTCGTTTATAGGGTGCCTGTCACGCTGAGAATGTTCGGGCTTGTTCTCTACGGTGGTGGGATTTAACTCTTCAGCGCTGACAAGCGTTATACATTTCTGGCACTTCCATTCGCCACAGTGTACTGCCATGCACCTGAGTACGGCTTCTCCACTGACTGACAGGGGGCAGAGCTGAGCACGGCCAAAGCAGCCATATATGGAAGAGGTGAGTCATTGCTATAGGTAAGAGGGAAGCACGGAGCTCTAGTTACTAGAATGCACAAGTTTCTGTTTTTTGATTTCCAGTTTTTTTAATTTGCCGGTGAATAAGCTAATGAAGTAGAAAATGTTAATTTGCGGCGACAGGTGCACTTTGCATGGCACAGATAAAACTAACACTCAGCTCTCCCTGTAATAGCCTGACCTGTCAGTGGCAATCACAGATAACGTGAGGGACAGCCGGAGGCGTCCCAGAAAACCACCAGCGGAAATCCTGAGCGTGAGGAAATGTTTTATCACCTGCAGGGATGAGGGAAAAAAAATCAATGTCAAGTGGAAGTCAACGGCAACTGTAGACAGACGGGCAAGTTACTAGAGAGACTGCATGCAGTTCTGCTGCGGGTCTGCTTCATGCGCAGGGCTTTAGGAGGAGGGGGCCATCAAGCGGCTCCAAGCAGATCTCCTGCAGTTACTGGAGCCGTCCTGGCAGGACCGATGATGTGCACAGTAACAGAACTCCCCTGTGATGGACACAATACATGTTGTTGGCTTTAAGTGGTCATGTTGGGGGTCTCTGCTCTGAAATATGTTGGGGGCTTCAGACAACATTTGGTTAGGAGACGACGCCGATCTAGAGGAGATCATAGACTATGAAGATGATGTTGACGAGAGCCCAAAGAGATGTTGGTTGAGCACTTCCCACCTTTCAGTGTATTACCCACACCATCACCGGAGAATGTCCCCTGCTATAGAGCCGACACTTTGCTGCAATTGCTGAGCTTTGAGAAAGCTTCAGTATTCCAGTAACACTGAGTTACCGCCTGTCCGCAGTGCTTTTTATTATGCAAAAAGACGTGAAATGAGACTAAACATACAGTATCACAGATGTATCATTTGCCACCGTGTCAGTGCGCACTCTGCTAGAGTTTTATTACAGGGCCCGGCCTCTACCATGGACCATTTAGAATTCTGGTTTCTTCTTATGTGACCTTTGGGCCCTCTGATTCATTACGGTCCAGGTGAGTCTAATACCACTATACCCTCTATAACTCCGCCCCTGAGGTTCATCCTACATAGGGGACTGCAGTAGAGAATGTCATGGTGGGAGAACACTGAAAAGAGTGGGATTAAATACAACATAAAAAACTATCTACTGCATATATGTGATGAATGTGACTTATATATATGCTGAATGTCATAATAACCAGTAAGCGATGCGCCTACCAGCTATGGGGTCTCCCAGAACAGCCCTATATGCTCAATCACCAATCTCCTTCCTTATCTACTGCATGTATCCTGTTAGTCACTAGTGTCACTAGCTTTTCCTTCTCGCCTTTGTCATTCATCCTGTTATTTGCTTTCTGTGGAAGGACGTTACTTCCCTCCACACTGAAAAAAACAAAGTAGTAAAACATAAATCGTTCTAAATCACAGGACCACACAGAACGAAGTTCTAAATGTGAAGGTTATTGGCTGATTCCAAGTAACATAAAATGTGATTGTTCCCAGCAGGAGAAACCAAGTAATCTTGTAGATATGAGATAGTCACCTGGGAAGTATGAGAAATCTCTAGCACAGATAACACTCTGGCCTGGTGACTCCTCCCCCCCAACACTATTTCAGGGACCATAAAACCTTCACATGTTTACCAGTGGACTATTTAACCCCTTAATGACGCGCCCATTTTTCTTTTTCCATTTTCGTTTTTTCCTCCCCCCTTTAAAAAAATCATAACTCCTTTATTTATCCATCCACGTCACTGTATGAGGGCTTGGTTTTTGCGGGATGAGTTGCATTTTTCAATGGTGCTATTTAAAGTACCATATAATGTACTGAAAAACTTTTAAAAAATTCTAAGTGGAGTAAAATGAAAAAAAAAACGACATTTTGCCATCTTTTAGTGCGTCTTGCTTCTACGGCGCACAAATGGCAACAAAAACGAAATGATAACTTTATTCTATGGGTCGGTATGATTACTACGATGCCAAACTTGTTTAGGTTTTTTTTTACTATACTCCTCTTTTTTTTTTTAAAAGACATAACATTTTTTTCAATTATTTTCTGTCGTCATTTTGTGCGCGCAATAACTTTTTTATTTTTCCGTCGACGTAGTTGAGCAAGGTCTCATTTTTTGCGGGATGTCCTGTAGTTTCTGATAGTACCATTTTGGAATACATATGACTTTTTGATCGCTTTTTATTGCGTTTTTTCTGGGAGACAGGGTAACTAAAAAAGTGCATTTCTGGCGTTCATTTTTTTTTTCGGACGACGTTCACCGTGCGGGAAAAATTATGTGCTACTTTGATAGATCGGACTTTTACGGACGCGGTGATACCAAATACATATTTTTAATTTATTATTTAGATTTTTTAATAATAGATATGGCAAAAGGGGGGTGAATTAAACTTTTACAACTTTTTTTTTTTTCAATTAAAAAAAAACTTTATTGATTCTTTTTTTTACTTTACTTTGAAGTCCCCCTGGGGGACTTTAAGATGCGATGCTTTGATCGCTCCTGCAGTATGACGTAATGCTATAGCATTACGTCATACTGCTTTTTGACAGGCAGCCTATGAAGCCACCCCACGGGGACGGCTTGATAGGCAGTCTGCTAAGGCAGCCCTGGGGCCTTTCATTAGGCCCCCGGATGCCATGATACGTGCATGGCTCCCCTGATCTCACCGCGGGACCCCCGAACATCGTTCGGGGCATTTAAATGGTTAATAGCCGTGATCGGCCGCGCGGCCGCTCGCGGCTATTGCCCGCGGGTGTCAGCTGTTATAAACAGCTGATGCCCGCACTGTATGAAGAGAGGTTGCCACGCAACCTCTCTTCATACATACCCCGACGCTTCATGACGTACCGGTACGTCATTTATCGTTAAGGGGTTAAGTATTTATTTATTTTTCTACTCATCCTGTTGCAGTATTCTTTTAAGTGCAAATTAATCACATTCATGTCTGTGCCTTGTCATAAGTATGTATATATATATATATATATATATATATATATATATATATATATATACCTCTTCAGATCTATTTCATTATGTCTGAGGAAGAACCCTGAGAGGTTGGAAAGCTGCTATAACATCTGTGTATTTTTATTAGCCATTAAACAGTATCATATCTACAGGACGACTTGGTTTCTCTAGTGGAGAACAATCACCTGCAGCTCTACTGGCGACACCTGGCCAAAGTTTATTTCATTATAAGTAACATAAAGTAATTGATAACATAATATATAATATATAAAGCCGAAAAAAGCCCTCTGTCTGTCCAGTCCTGTCTGTTACCCCCAAATGTTGTCTCAGAGGAAGGCAAAAAACCCCACAATGAGATAGAAGACTATTTTCCTCATTTAAAGGGGTTGTCTCACGAAAGCAAGTGGGGGTATACACTTCTGTATGGCCTGGTCCTTAAAGGGGTTGTCTCGCGGCAGCAAGTGGGGTTATACACTTCTGTATGGCCATATTAATGCACTTTGTAATGTACATCGTGCATTAATTATGAGCCATACAGAAGTTATTCACTTACCTGCTCCGTTGCTGGCGTCCTCGTCTCCATGGCTCCGTCTAATTTTGGGGTCTTCTTACTTTTTTAGACGCGCTTGCACAGAAGGGTCTTCTCCTTCTGCTCGGTCCTGGGACGAGCGGCGTTCTGGCTCCGCCCCTTCTACGCATCATCGCGTAGCTCCGCCTCGTCACGTGTGCCGATTCCAGCCAATCAGGAGGCTGTAATCGGCAATGGAACGCACAGAGCCCATGGTGCACCATGGGAGAAAACCGCAGTGCATCCCTGGGAAAGGACCGGCGGCCATCTTGGGAGAAGAATTTTATAAGTTCATCTTTCATCACATCGGTGAGTAGGAAGCGGTTTAAAAACCGCTTTAAAATGCTATTTTATGCTGGGGGGTGACAGGGGGAATGGGCTAATTTAAAATTTTGATGTTTTGCCTCAGGACAACCCCTTTAAGGGAAAAAATTCCTTGCCAACTCCAATCTGGCAATTGGAATAATCCCCGGATCACCGACCCTCCTGAATAATCAGTGATATAACATGTCATATTGTAACACTCAAGAAAGACTTCCAGAACCTCTTATGTCACCATCACCGCGTTCTCAGGAGAGAGGTCCACAGTCTCACTGCTCTTCCGGTAAAGACCCCCTTCTATGTCGTGTAGAAATCTTCAGTCCTCTAGATGTAGGGGGTTGCTCCTTGTTACAGTCCTGGGTATAATAGATAATGGGAGAGATCTCTGTACTGACCCCTGATATATCTATACATAGTTATTGAAGCGCCCCCTTGTTACAGTCCTGGGAATGATAGATGATAGGAGAGATCTCTGTACTGTCCCCTGATATATTATACATAGTTATTAGAGCGCCCCCTTGTTACAGTCCTTGGTATAATAGATGATGGGAGAGATCTCTGTACTGACCCCTGATATAGCTATACATAGTTATTAGAGCGCCCCCTTGTTACAGTCCTGGGTATAATAGATAATGGGAGAGATCTCTGTACTGACCCCTGATATATCTATACATAGTTATTGAAGCGCCTCCTTGTTTCAGTCCTGGGTATAATAGATGATGGGAGAGATCTCTATACTGACCCCTGATATATCTATACATAGTTATTAGAGCGCTCCCTTGTTACAGTCCTGGGTATAATAGATGATGGAGAGATCTCTGTACTGACCCCTGATATATTATACATAGTTATTAGAGCGCCCCCTTGTTACAGTCCTGGGTACAATAGATGATGGGAGAGATCTCTGTACTGACCCCTGATATATTATACATAGTTATTAGAGCGTCCCCTTGTTACAGTCCTGGGTACAATAGATGATGGGAGAGATCTCTGTACTGACCCCTGATATATTATACATAGTTATTAGAGTGCCCCCTTGTTACAGTCCTGGGTATAATAGATGATGGGAGAGATCTCTGTACTGACCCCTGATATATGTATACATAGTTATTAGAGCGCCCCCTTGTTACTGTCCTGGGTACAATAGATGATGGGAGAGATCTCTGTACTGACCCCTGATATATTATACATAGTTATTAGAGTGCCCCCTTGTTACAGTCCTGGGTACAATAGATGATGGGAGAGATCTCTGTACTGACCCCTGATATATTATACATAGTTATTAGAGTGCCCCCTTGTTACAGTCCTGGGTATAATAGATGATGGCAGAGATCTCTGTAACTCTATTTTATTAGAAAAATGAAAAACATAACAAAACAAGCCTTTTGGACTAAGCCGAGGAAACAACAGAAATGTCCAAGACAACATAAACAGGTTTGCTTCAAACTGTATCTATCGGACCTCCAGTATGCGCCCACTTCAGACTTCCTTGTAAGCCAGATCTTTTCTGGTTAGAGACCTTTTTTTCGGACTCCAGGTGTTCCTCAGGTATTTACCGTCCGTCCGGAAACAGAATAGAAAAGGATGCAATTACTAACGAGGTCATACCCCACCAAGACCGATGCTGCACAAAGATGTGTTACAGAAATTGTAGCAGAAGCCACAGCAGGAGCTGCACCGACCATCTCTATTACACCGTGAATATATACATCATTATTCATTTGTGATAATTATACTCTCCATAATACAGTTTACCATATGCAATATATATACACACACGCTTGTTTTTTTTTGTTGTTTTTTTTTCTCCCCTTCTTATTAGTTTATACTAATACGACACCTTATACCCTACATACCACACACCTTATACCATTAAGAAGCCCAAGTTCAGTGCTTACAAGCCCTCTTTTCTTCCTCTATTTACTAAAACAAAAAGCTATCAAGTGAATAGAATAAAATTAGCCCATCACCGGGAAAGGAGACCCCAGGCTAGGGCACTCCAAAAAAAAAGACCCCTCCATAGGCGAGAGGCCCTGAGTGCACCCAACCTGTTGAACTCCAAAGAACGCACCTTCAGCAGGTCACCGAGGATGTCCCTACACACCACATCCACAGGGAGGATTTTTTGACGCGTCGAAACTAAACACCACGCGTGCCACGTGTAGTACCTAACCACTAGACTAACTAGATATAATGTGCACCTGTCCCGTCCACCCAGATCTCTGAATGCCCCATAGGCCCACTCAGGATAGGACAGCCAGCCTAGGCCAACCGATGGAAGCCCCTACCCTTCTGTAGACCTCTGTATTAAAGGGACACTGAAGTAAGAAATGCTCCATAGTTTCCACTACAGAGCCACACTCCTCCCGGGGACAGTCCCTCTTCTCCACCTTTCTGTACTTCAAGTTATCCCTCACATACAACTTACCATGGAAGGAGCGCCAGGCCAAATCCCAAAACTTCAATGGGACCCTTACTGAATTTAACAAAACTAACCCTACCTCTAGGTCCTGACCTGGGCAGTCCCTGAGGGCCAGTGGATTTTGGAAGCGTGTGACCAGAACCCTATTGTCAAGGAACCTCCTTGACAGAGTCCTAATCTCCTCAGCTCCCAAGCCCCAGCGACGGATAACCTTCAGAACCGGCGCAACGTAAGCCAGGAGATGTCCATGGGTTGAACGAAAATCTTTCACACGCCCTCCTGTCTCCCATTCCTGGAAGAAAGGCTGAAACCATGCCTTAGAGGAGACTACCCACAAAGGAGCCCTTCCTGTATTCCAGAAGTTTGCTATATTGGTTTTAAGAAAGGTATTCACTAGGAATACCACGGGGTTGACCATACACAACCCCCCTAGTCTCCTTGTGTGGTATGTGACCTCCCGCTTTACTAGGTTTAGTCGGTTCCCCCACAACAGCTGGAAGAACAGACTATAGACCCGTGTCCAGAGAGACCCCGGCAAGATACATACACTGCCCAAATAGATTAACAACGGGAGCAGGAAAGTCTTGATAAGGCTAACCCTTTCTCTCAGGGAGAAAGACCATCCCTTCCACTGGTCAACCTTCTGACTGGCATCTTTCAGTTTACCGTCCCAATTTCTCCCTGGGTAATCACCCTGGCCAAATTGGATGTCTAAAACTTTTGCAAATTCTTGAGGCTTCGGGAGAGTGTCCGAGAGACTGAAATCAGGATCTCCTACCCCCAGCCAGAGACTTTCACACTTGTCCCAATTGACTCGGGATCCGGAAGCCTCCGAATACCTAACCACCTCCGACATCACCCATCCAGCCTCCTCCTTGGACGAGACAAAGACAGTGACATCGTCAGCGTAGGCCACCGCCCTAAGTGCAGACTCCGGCCCCTCCAGGCCCATCCCGACCCCCGCCAATGGTCCGCCACTCAACCGCCTCAAAAAGGGGTCAATTGCGAACACATATAGCAATGGGCTCAAAGGACAACCCTGGCGGACACCGGACCCCACCCCAAAGGGGCGCCCGACCCAACCGTTCACCAGCGGGAAACTCTCAGCCCCTGCATACAAAACTTTAAGCCAATCAATAAACCCTATTGGTAAACCGTATCTCAGAAGGACTGACCAGAGGTACTCATGGTCAACCCTATCAAAGGCCTTGGCCTGATCCAAGGACAGCAAGAACCTTTTCCAATTACCGGCCCTACCCTGTTCTACAGCCTCCCGGACACCCAGTACAGCACTGAAAGTACTTCGGCCAGGAACAGAGCAGTGCTGGTCCCCCGAAAGTAGTTTGGGTGCAAAATGCACCAGCCTGTTAAAAATGATCTTTGCAAGAACCTTCCGGTCCGTATTGAGAAGCGCTATGGGACACCAATTCTTAATCCGGGATGGATCTTTACCCTTTGACAAAATGATCAGGGCTGACCTCCTCACTGACTCTAGCAGAATGTCCGAGGATAGACATTCATTAAACACCTCGGTCAACAGGGGAGCCAACAGCTCCTTAAAGGTCTTATAAAACTCGGATGTTAGGCCATCCGGACCTGGCGTTTTCTTGAGCGCAAGCTCATCAAAGGCCAGTCTCACTTCCTCTTCCCTGATCAGTTCTGTCAAAACGTCAAGCGATGATGCCACCCTCTGCTAGATCCTTCCTTGCCAAAAGGTGTGAGTAGAAAGATCTGACGAACTCCAGGATCCCTGAACTGGACCTTTTCAGAGATCCTGTACTATGAACCAGACCCGTTATCAACCTACTATTCACTGACAACTTACAGTTTCTCTAGGGGTTTGGCAAGCGGAATTTCCCGAAATCCCTCTCAAAAACTAAAGATGTGTGCCTATCATACTGACATCCCTTCAGCAAGGCTTTCACCCTGGAGACCTCCTCACGGCTGCCCCCAGTCGAGACTATTTGCTCGAGTTTCCTCCTCAAAGCTTGATATAAACTGTACTGGGTCAAACTTCTGAGGTTTGAGAGCTCACGGACCTATTTTGCAACCTGTTTCTTGAAGATCTTCCACCACTCTGACTTACTGTTACAAAGGCCCATCAGTGGAAGCTGGCTCTGCAGAACATCCTCAAAGGACTGTCTTATTTCCACCTCCTCCAGGAGTGTCGAATTTAACTTACATAAACCTCTTCCCATCCGAGGGGTTTCTGAAACATTCAGAGAAACCATAATTAAACAGTGATCGGAGAAATCCACCTCCACCACCAGAATTGGTGAGGAGACAGCCACGTCCTTTAAATAAAACCTATCTATTCTTGATATACAACTACTTCGACAAAAAGTGAACCCCGTGTCGCCTGTGGTGTGCCGAACATGGACATCCACCAGGCGAGCCTCACTCACTATATTATTCAAAGTGACGCTGTCGTAAGCCAACTTGTCTCTGCACGTCCCCTATCACAGAGCCTCGAGACATTATTGAAGTCCCCACCAAAGATCACCAGTCGGCTCGTAAAAAGAAAGAGCTTGATCCTTATGAAGAGGTCCTTCCTCTCGTTCTTGCTCTGAGGACCATAAATATTTATGAGTCGAAGCTCTTGACCTCTCATAAGGACGTCCAAGACCAAGCACCTCCCCATTTCCACCTTGATTACCTGTCTGCATTCAACTGCTGCAGTTTTAAAAAGAACCGCCACCCTGCTATATGGCTCGGCCACAAGAGACCAATAGGGGGGCCCATGCATTCACTCTCTCTTTGCTTTATGGATACTGGCCAGGTCTGTTAGCCTGGTCTCTTGCAAAAACAAAATATCAGCTTCATTCTGGCTAAAAAAATCAAAGGCGATAAAGCGAGCCATATCAGACTTAACCCCTTAACGACCAGCCCATAGTGTTTTTACGTCCTGCCCAAGTGGGCTTTATTCTCTGAAGACATAAAAACATGCGTCCTACAGAGAATAAAGCCCCGTGGGCTATGGACGTGACAGCTCCATGCTGTCGGTGCCCGCAGGTAGCCGACAGCATGGAGCTGTCATCCTGGTCTGCGGGCAGTCTTCCCCAGCATTGCGATCGGCAATGGATAGCGCCAATCGCAATAAAGTTAATGGATAGCGCCGATCGCAATAAAGTTAAAAAAAAAGTTTAAAAAGTTAAAGATTAAGCTGACCTGATGGATCGGATCCATCAGGGCAGCTGAAATTACTCACCCGGCTTCCCTGATGTCTGCTGCGGAGAATGGGTCCTCCAGGACCCGGCGCGGCTCTTCTGCGCATGCGTGCCAGACGAATGATGTCACGCGCATGCGCAGAAAAATGGGAACCCCGGGGAGTTAAAATCTCCGAAGGTAGCTGGGAACCAGGGGATGTCCCCGGGGACTGCGGCGAGCGGTCCCCAGGCCCGCGATCGCCGCTATCCAGTGGATAGCGGCGATCGCGAAAAAGTTTTAAAAAATGTAAAAATAAGGTTAATTTCACATCTCCTCATGGATCGGATCCATGAGGGGAGGTGAAAATACTCACCCCCGGTCCTCAGCGGTGTCCCGGTCTTCCGGGACCTGAGTCCCCTTCTGCGCATGCGCGCCCGATGATTGACATCGGGCATGTGCACAGAGGAGCTCAGGACCCGGGAAATTTAAAATCTCTCTGCTCCTGGCTGCCATGTGTAGCCAGGAGCACAGGGATGTCACTGCAAAGATGATCACTGTTATCCAATGGATAGCAGAGATCATTTAAAGTAAAAAAAAAGTGTAAAAAAGTAATTTAAAAAAGTGTAAAAAAGTTAAAAAAAAGTTTAAAAAGTAAAAAAAAAAAAAAAAAGAGTTTAAAACGCTTACATTTCATCTCCCCTCACGGATCATATCTGTGAAGGAGGATGAAATTACGTACCTAAGGCCCCCGGATTTATCCGCGGACCTTACCACAGCTTCTGCGCACGTAGACCGTCGCCAAAGTGGCAGGCGCATGCGCAAAAGCCCTGGATTGCCAGGATAACTTAAAATCTCCCTGCTCCAACTCATCAAGCTTACGAAGACTCACGGAGCACCACTTTTTACACCCCATCCCTGCCACTGAGGTCAAGAAATGACCCCCAAAAAGCATGAGAGGAGGGGGAATACCCGGTTTTCTTGTCCCATGTGCCCAACCCAACCAGCCTCCGTAATTACCCCTGTCTTCGGACATAAAACGCAGTTTATATTATTACCTTTATCTAGTACTTAGGGAATGCCAAAAAATAGGGATGGCGGGGCAGTAGGGGGGGATTATTTTTAGGAAGTCAATTTTTTTCCCGTATAAGTGGGCAATGGGGCCTGGAATTTATTCAGTTCTGCCCTGAAATCCAGCGGGCATTCCCTCCATTATGGGCCTAGCCATGTGTCCTGTAAGTAGATTAGGGCCACAATGGGTATGTTTCTGAACACGGGACAAATGGGGGTATCCATTTTGGGGTGAACGTCTTCATTCCTATGTACACTGTACAAAAAAAGCTGTTTTTAAATTGACAAAATTGCCAAAAAATGAAAATCGTAATTTTTTCCTTCTGCTTTGCTTAGATTCATTCAAATACTGTGGGGTCAAAATACACAGTACACCCCTAGATGATTTTGTTAAGGGGTCTAGTTTTCAAAATGGGGTCATTTGTGGGGGTTCTCTATCGTTTTGGCCGTTCAATGGCTCTACAAGTGGGCAATGGGGCCTGGAATTTATTCCGTTGTACCCTGAAAACCAACGGGTGCTCCTTCCATTATAGGCCTAGCCATGTTTCCTTTAAGTAGATTAGGGCCACAATGGGTATGTTTCTGAACACGGGACAAATGGGGGTATCCATTTTGGGGTGTACGTCTTCATTCCTTTGTATACTGTACAAAAAAAACTTTTTTAATTGACACAATTGCCAAAAAAATGAAAATCGTAATTTTTGTCCTTCAGCTTGGCTTAGATTCATTCAAAAACTGTGAAGTCAAAAAAGTCATCGTACCCCTAGATAAATTCGTTAAGGGGTCTACTTTTCAAAATGGGGTCACTTGTGGGGGTTCTCCATGGTTTTGGTCACTCAATGGCTCTACAAGTGGGCAATGGGGACTAAATCTCCTTCAAGCAAAATTTCTGTTCCGAAAGCCACCGGTTGCTCCTTTCATTTTGGGCCCCATTGTGCATACAGACATAAGATTAGGGCCACAATGGGTATGTTTCTGAGCACGGGACAAACAGGGGTATCCATTCTGGGGTGCAAATCCTCATATTCATGTGTACTATAGAAAAAAGTCCTGTCTTTAAAATGACATATTTGCAAAAATATGAAATTTTAGTTTTTCTCCTCTAAATTTCATTGACTCCAAAAAAAAAACTGTGGGCTTAAAATACTCCTGACCCCCCTCAGTGAATACGTTAAGGGGTGCAGTTTTTAAAATGGGGTCACTTGTGGGGGTATCTATCATTTTGACTCCTATGAGCCTTTCCAATCTTGGCTTGGTGCAGAAAAACAAAGTGTTCCTCAAAATGCTGAAAAGTACTGTTAAATTTGTACGTCTCCTAAATGGTTAAAAAAAACCCGAAAGTTTTCCCAATGTGCGCCCAAAATAAAGTAAACGGATGGAAATATAACTGTTAGCAAAAATTTCTATATCATGTTTGCACATATTTGAGATATTGCAGTTGGAAATGTGAAAAAATGACGATTTTCTCAAAATTTTCCCAATTTTGGCGCTTTTAATAAATAAACACAAATTCTATCGGTCTATGTTTCCGCCTAAATGAAGTAAACATGTGGCGAAAAAACAATGTCAGAATCGCTTGGATATGCAAAACCTTTCTGGTGTTTTTCCATGTTAAAGTGACACGTGTCAGATTTGCTAAATTTGGCCTGGTCATTAAAGGGGTTGTCCCGCGGCAGCAAGTGGGGTTATACACTTCTGTATGGCCATATTAATGCACTTTGTAATATACATCGTGCATTAAATATGAGCCATACAGAAGTTATTCACTTACCTGCTCCGTTGCTAGCGTCCCCGTCGCCATGGATCCGTCTAATTCTGATGTCTTCTTGCTTTTTTAGACGCGCTTGCGCTGTGCGGTCTTCTTCCTGGTGAATGGGGCCGCTCGTGCCGGAGAGCTGGTCATCGTAGCTCCGCCCCGTCACGTGTGCCGATTCCAGCCAATCAGGAGGCTGGAATCGGCAATGGACCGCACAGAGCCCACGGTGCACCATGGGAGAAGACCCGCGGTGCATCGTGGGTGAAGATCCCGGCGGCCATCTTGGTGAAGGAAGAAGAAGGAAGACGTCGTAGAGCGGGGATTTGGGTAAGTAATAATTTTTTTTTTTAACACATCCTTTGGGGTTGTCCTGCACCGAATGGGGGGCCTATGGAAAAAAAAAAAAACGTTTCGGCGCGAGACAACCCCTTTAAGGCGCAAACAGGGTTGGTCACTAAGGGGTTAATGCTAGCGACATTAATGGTCGCCACCGTCAACGGGGTGAGTGCCGCCATAAAGGGTGATCGAGTTGGACAGCTCTCTTCTTTACATTACCCGATTCCCCACCAGAATCCCTACCACCCCTTTTTAAACACTTCGACATATCCATTTCTACAATATTTATATTTTTTACATGATTGTTTATTTCTTTTTGCGAACCCCCCTCCAGATTCGGAGAGGAGCCCTCACCTTTGTCCCGTGGCACTGAGTCTCCCCCAACCCCAGGAGGAACTTGTGGCCCCCCAGGGCGGAGGGGAGCGACGTCCCCCACCGGCACTACTCTATTCCTTGGCTCCCCCTCCTCCTCCTCTAATGAGGAGGATTCAGGGTCACCTCCTTCCAGAGTCTGAAAGCGGTTTGTTAAGATGACCAGAGGGGAGAATCGGACCTGGAGTTGGAGAAGATTTCTTTTTCCCCTTCTTTTTTTTTTGGTTACCCTTCTTACGTTTTTCCTTTTGCCATTCCCTACTCTCCTCATCCACACTGTCTTCTGGATGGGAACTTGATAGGGAACTGGACCTCTCCTCCTCCTCTCTCGCCAGTCTTCTGACCTCTTCCTCCAAATTGCTGCCCCTTATGTCCTCAGAGGTGGTCACCGGCCCTTGGGAAACAGGGACCAGGGTCATCCTACTGGATTCTCCCTCTTCCCCTCCCTCCTTTTGGGACATCTGCTGTTTGGTCTTACTCACTTTTCCACCTTTTTCCATCACCGGACCCCCAGACCCTCTACTTCCGCCCACCCGCTCTCTAGCTGAGGCCCCACTGCCCCGGGGTACCCCAGTTGGATCAGAAGCAACATCAGCACAGGCACGCTGAGGACAGCGACTGAAGGGGTGTCCTAGGACACCACACAGGTTGCAGCGAATGTCCGTACACGAGGCAGCATGCTGACCCTCTCCCCCACACAATGTACACATCAGTTTGGTACATGCCACACTGAAATGTGTGGGGTCATTGCACTTGTGACAGACCTTCGGCTGCCCCTGGTAAAAGGCCAGGATCCTATCTCTTCCCAAGAAAGCAGAGGAGGGAATGTGGGTCACAGAGTTTCGGACTGCCTCAATTTCACCAGGAAAGTCCAGGCTCCAGACCAGATGCCGGTTTCCCTGCACCTCCCCGTAATGAGATATCCAGGTCATGATGTCAATGAACGACAGTGACTCATTACGGGTTGAGATGGTCACTGACTTAACCGTGTCCTGGCGGGAAACGGGAATCACCTCGAAATCCCACCAGTCGGGCCTAGTCTGAATCAGCTCATAATGTGACCAGAAAAGTTCAAGAGCTTCTGACCAAACAAAGCTGATATCAAACTCCGAGGTGCCAAATGGATGGATCAGGGCAAAGATGTCATATGCCCTGAAGCCCATATTCAGCAGGAGCTCAACCACCTTCCCGTGTTTTGGGCATGTATCTCTGCTACCTATATGCCGAAGACGGACTACATTCCTTCTGGCGCCCGATGGCCCACTTGTTGGGAGCGACCAATTCTCTCTATTCTCTCGGAAGGCCCCAAGTCCATGCCGCTAGATCCAGAACTCGAGGTTAACCTGCTCACCCTCTATATTGTCCGTCTTTTGTCCCGCCTCAGGGCCTCCAAGAGACTCCACTGTAAATTTCCCTGCCCAGCCCCCAGGGAAAAAGGCCTCTCTGCCCCCCCCCCCCCCCGGTAACAGCTCCAGCATAACTTTTGGGGCCAGACACCACCGGGAGGGGAGATGGGTCAGGCACAGCCCTCACCGCACCCCCCACCACTGCAACATCAGCCCTGGCTTGCTCCTGGGCACCAGTCCTATTATCTGTAGATAATGCAGCATCTCCACCAAAACCATCTGAAGATGCAGCACCACTAACCATACCACCAGATGGGTGGGCAATCATCCCCACAGCATCCCTTTCTGGACAAACCGCCCTCCCATCCCTAGACTCCTGCCTTTGTACCTCAGCAGAGGAGGTGACCAGGTTTTGAGCCTCCTCCCACAATCTAGGACCGACTACACCCTGCATGGACCCCCCGGTCACCAGTATAATGGCCGGGCTAGCCTGCACAGCCAGACACCCTCCTGACTTTCCTAATCCAGAAGAAACACTCTCAACATTACTCACACTCTTTACATCACTCACGATTTCCTTTCCCACTGCATCTGCCACTACCATCCCAGATATCCTCTCCTCCTGTGACTCCGGATCCACTACCATCCTCAGTGCTCCTACCAGCATTCCTACTACCACCATCCTCCTCTGCAACCACAATAGATATGCTACACCCACCCTTATGTAGCCCCTTCCCCTGGACCTCCTTCGCACCTCCACGTCCCACCACCTGCATCCCTGTTGACACTAGTACCCCTGAAACAGGAGCAGCCTTCTTCACTCCAACTGCCATTTGACCTCCATGACCTGATGTCACTGATTTTGCCACTACAACGTCACTAGGCTCCACCCCCTTCCTAGATGCTGACACCACCGCCGATGCCCTGGTGTCCCGGGCTTCTGGAGCAGCTGGATCCCGCGCCCAGACTCTGACACCGCCGCTGATGTCTGCCTGCTCTGGGCATCAGGATTCACCTCTGATAAGGTGATAGCCTGCACCCCCTCCCCGGATGCCTGCGTGCTCCAGGGGGCGGGGTCTGTCTCAAAAGACTGCACACGACCCACGGGCGTGCAGTCCATGGGAGTCTCAACACCCACCGCAGGTGCCTGACTAAAAACGGATGGCATACCTTTCCCTCCCTGCTCAGCATCCAACACCATTTCTGGTACTAGGGTCGGCTGAGCAGGGGGGTCTTTCTCATCCTCCCCCTGGGTGCCACCACAGATGCCGAGTCTGTTTGAACAGAGGGGCTAGGAAATGGTACAAAACGGGTGCATACGACCTGTAATTGCTTCTTCTTCTTGTTCTTCTTCTGCTTGCCTTTTCCTGATCTTTCTTTGCCCTCCTCAGGTAGGTCGTCCCCAAAAGAAAGATTAGACATATTAGTAGGGGATTCCATTCTTTTAATTTCTGCCATTAAATAACCACCTTCTCCCTCCCTTTCCTTCTCAACTGAGGAGTAAGAAGCACTCAGCCTTGGGCTGGGCTGCCTTGGGGGGATGGGCTGGGAAGCCTCCACAGGTGATAGATCTGGAGACGCCCTGCAGGACATCACACCTGGAGACGCCATTACACCTGCCTCATCCTCCTCACTGTCAGACACCGAGGTCACTGCTAACTCCTTCCCAGAGAGGTTCCTCATGCTGTCCAATCTCTCTTGGTTGCTCAGTCTTTCTTTAAATCCACCAGCATTCTGTAAAATGTACTCTTTTCTAGTGGAATAAAGCTTAATGGCCTCTCTCACCTTCCCCATCTCTTCTGTTATAGTGTCACGGTCCTTTCTCCTTGTAGCAGTCTCTGCCCGAGCCTTCAAAGATTTCAGCTCCATCTGCAGCTTTTTAAGCTTTTGACCGCATGCCTCAAATTCATTAGTACATAGATGAATTCTGGTACTAAACTTGTTGGTGGTCTCCCCGGGACGGCGCTCACCCCACCCCTTGTACTGGATAAGGGAACTGCCACCATCCCGTCCTTGGGAAGACTCACCTTTCTTTCCAGGATGGCCTGCACTCTCCATGGAGTCTTGCTGCATCAGCCTCTGGGATCTTCTAAGTCTCTCTCCTCCTGAGACCAGTAACACACCGTCATTCCCCGCTGGTCTCACCCGGGGAACGGTGGAGGATGTGCTAGATTGCACAATCATGGAGGCCCCCTCACCTCTCCAGGGAAAGGGAAAGGGCTCCAGACACGTCTGCTCAGTAGCTCAGCTCTGCTCAGACTGCAAGGCTCCACCTACTCCCAACCTACTCCAGACCCCTTGTTACAGTCCTGGGTATAATAGATGATGGGAGAGATCTCTGTACTGACCCCTGATATATTATACATAGTTATTAGAGCGCCCCCTTGTTGTAGTCCTGGGTATAATAGATGATGGGACAAATCTCTGTACTGACCCCCAATATATTTATACATAGTTATTAGAGCACCCCCTTGTTACAGTCCGGGGTATAATAGATGATGGGAGAGATCTCAGTACTGTCCCCTGATATATTATACATAGTTATTAGAGCGCCCCCTTGTTACAGTCCTGGGTATAATAGATGATGGGAGAGATCTCTGTACTGACCCCTGATATATTATACATAGTTATTAGAGCGCCCCCTTGTTGTAGTCCTGGGTATAATAGATGATGGGACAAATCTCTGTACTGACCCCCAATATATTTATACATAGTTATTAGAGCACCCCCTTGTTACAGTCCGGGGTATAATAGATGATGGGAGAGATCTCAGTACTGTCCCCTGATATATTATACATAGTTATTAGAGCGCCCCCTTAGTACACTCCTGGGTATAGTAGATGATGGAGAGATCTCTGTACTGACCCCTGATTTATCTATAAATAGTTATTAGAGCGCCCCCTTGTTACAGTCCTGCGTATAATAGATGATAGAGAGATCTCTGTATGGACCCCTGATATATCTATACATTGTTATTAAAGCGCCCCCTTGTTACAGTTCAAAGTATAATAGATGATGGGAAAGATCTCTGTACTGACCCCTAATATCCCCTAATATATTGTACATAGTTATTAGAGCGCCCCCTTATTACACTCCAGGGGATTGTAGATGATAGAGAGATCTCTGTAGTGACCTCTGATATATCTATACATAGTTATTAGAGTGCCCCCTTGTTACAGTACTGGGTATAATAGATGATGTTAGAGATCTCTGTACTGACCCTTGATATATTGTACATAGTTATTATAGCGCCTCCCTATTACATGCCTGGGTATAATAGATGATAGAAAGATCTGTGTCCTGACCCCTGATATATCTATACAAAGTTATAAGAGCGCCCCCTTCTTACAGTCATTGGTATAATAGATGATGGGAGAGATCTCTGTACTGACCCCTGATATATTATACATAGTTATTAGAGCGCCCCCTTGTTACAGTCCTGGGTATAATAGATAATGGGAGAGATCTCTGTACTGACCCCTGATATATCTATACATAGTTATTAGAGCGCCCCCTTGTTACAGTCCTGGGTATAATAGATGATGGGAGAGATCTCTGTACTGACCCCTAATATATCTATACAAAGTTTTTTTTTTTTTTTTCCCTCCTGTCTACCATCAAGACAGGAGTTGCTGTTCTTATTCTCTTCTTCCCACTTTTGCTCTTTCTCTAACCGGATGAGGGTTTACTCCTTTTTTAGTTAGGAGCATTCTCCACACATTGTGGGGACCCTGTTCTATTCTGGACATTGTTTCCAGCATCTAATTTTATCTTAGCACCTTTTCAGTGGTAAATTTTTGCGCCATTGGGAACGCTTTATTCTCTGTAGGTGTCTCATTTATCCTGGTTAGTTCCATTCATATGAGCAGATTCCTTTTTCATCTAGGAGTGTTCCATTATTTAGGGAAGTTTAGGCTGGTACGTCTTTTTTTGCTATGGGCAATTCATTTTTTATCTATTTGTCCATATGGACAGGTACCCCTTGTTAACAGCATTACCTACAGTTTAGGGCATCTTTATAGGTTAATCTAATCATACATTAGATAGATGTTATAACTATCAAGGACAACTATTTTTTTCGTGTCGGATGACACTATCATGCATCAAGGTTCCTGATGAGTCTGTTTGAGACAGAAACGCGTTGAACCAGTTTGAACTATCTTTGAAACAATTTTTCAAAATTTTTTCTTGTCTCCTTGATAATTGAACCCAGTTGGATTATCTACTGGCATTTTGAATTAGTCCTGAATGGTTTTTGAAACCACATTTTGCATGAGAACCCATCATAATCTTGATTGTGGTCCTCCTGTTGTTCTATCAGAATCGATTTTGTTTCTGGACTAGTAACCTGTGGCCTTTAATCCATCAGCCACCTATATATATTTCTCGGAAGATCTCAACAGAAGCTTTGATTGGTGCCCTTTTATTCAGAACGAAGTTATATACAGTTCTGCTCTCTATCATGGATAAGAACCAATCATAGACTTCCACTGGTGTCTTGCTTTTTGATTATCTTTTGCCCGGCATTATTATCTAAACAGGGCATTCCTCTGGATAGAACCGTACCTGTCTCCTACCAAGACGTCTTTACATTAAGAAGACCAGGGTTTTGTGGCTTCTATTTAGTTACTTACCTTTAATGCTCCTGGTCCTTTTGATAAGACACAATAGGAACCCAAGTGCTTGCCACTATTAGAAGCTAACTGTAAACCACTTACCATGGTGGAACTATCATCCTCCTTCCACCTTTCCTAAAAGGACCTACCTGAATATGGTCCTCTAATTACATTTGAATTGAGTTATATTCATCCTCAATAGTGGTTTATATAGGGTGTACAGCAGTGTCTCATCTTTTAGCATACTCTTGTACTACAATAGAGGTGCCAACTTCATATATCTTCCTTCGGTTCCTTTCCAGGGTTGAACCTCTTGCTCTGGGTTTGTTAGTTTTGTTTTGTCTGTTTTTTGTGAGGCCCAAGTATTTTATATACATTTGTCAATAAAAGTTATATTTTAAGGGATATACCCAGTGAATACATAGTTATTAGAGCGCCCCCTTGTTACACTCCTGGTTATATTAGATGATGGGAGAGATCTCTGTACTGACCCCTGATATAGCTATACATAGTTGTTAGAGCGCCCCCTTGTTACAGTCCTGGGTACAATAGATGATGGGAGAGATCCCTGTACTTACCCCTGATATATCTATACATAGGTATTAGATTGCCCCCTTGTTACAGTCCTGGGTATAATAGATGATGAGGGAGATCTCTGTACTGACCCCTGACATATTATACATAGTTATTAGAGCACCTCCTTGTTACACTCCTGGGTATAATAGATGATGAGGGAGATCTCTGTACTGACCCCTGACATATTATACATAGTTATTAGAGCGCCCTCTTGTTACAGTCCTGGGTATAATAGATGATAGAGAGATCTCTGTAGTGACCCCTGATATATCTATAAATAGTTATTAGAGAGCCCCCTTGTTACAGTCCTAGGTATAGTAGATTAGGAGAGATCTCTGTACTGTCCCCTGATATATCTGTACATAGTTATTGGAGCGCCCCCTTAGTACACTCCTGGGTATAGCAGATTATAGTGAGATCTCTGTACTGACCCCTGATATATCGATACATAGTTATTAGAGCACCCCCTAGTTACAGTCCTGGTATAATATATGATGGAAGAGATCTCTGTACTGACCCCTAATATATCTATGCATAGTTATTAGAGCGCCCCCTTGTTTCAGTCCTGGGTATAATAGATGATGAGGGAGATCTCTGTACTGACCCGTGACATATTATATATAGTTATTAGAGTGCCCCCTTGTTACAGTCCTGGGTATAATAGATGATAGAGAGATCTCTGTACTGACCCATGATATATCAATAAATAGTTATTAGAGCGCCCTCTTGTTACAGTCCTGGGTATAACAAGATGATAGAGAGATCTCTGTAGCGACCCCTGATATATCTATACATAGTTATTACAGCGCCCACTTGTTACAGTCCTGGGTATAATAGATGATAGAGAGATCTCTGTACTGACCCTTGATATATCTATACATAGTTATTAGAGTGCCCCTTGTTACAGTACTGGGTATAATAGATGATGTCAGAGATCTCTGTACTGACCCCTGATATATTGTACATAGTTATTATAGCGCCTCCCTATTACATACCTGGGTATAGCAGATTATAGAAAGATCTGTGTCCTGACCCCTGATATATCTATACAAAGTTATAAGAGTGCCCCCTTCTTACAGTCATTGGTATAATAGATGATGGGAGAGATCTCTGTACTGACCCCTGATATATCTATACATAGTTATTAGAGCGCCCCTTGTTACAGTCCTGGGTACAACAGATGATGGGAGAGATCCATGTACTTACCCCTGATATATCTATACATAGGTATTAGATTGCCCCCTTGTTACAGTCCTGGGTATAAAAGATGATGGGAGAGATCTCTGTACTGATGCCTGATATATTGTACATAGGTATTAGAGTGCCCCCTTGTTACACTCCTGGGTATAATAGATGATGGGAGAGATCTGTGTACTGACCCCTGATATATCTATACATAGTTATTAGAGCGCCCCCTTGTTACAGTCCTGAGTATAGTAGATGATAGGAGAGATCTCTGTACTGACCCCTGATATATTATACATAGTTATTAGACCACCCCCTTGTTACAGTCTGGGGTATAATAGATGATGGGAGAGATCTCTGTACTGACCCCTGATATATTCATACATAGTTATTAGAGCCTCCCCCTTGTTACAGTCTTGGCTATAATAGATGATGGGAGAGATCTCTGTACTGACCCCTGATATATCCATACATAGTTATTAGAGCGCCCCCTTGTTACAGTCCTGGATATAATATATTATGGGGGAGATCTCTATACTGACCCCTGATATATTATACATAGTTATTAGAGCGCCCCCTTGTTACAGTCCTGGGTATAATAGATGATGGGGGAGATCTCTGTACTGACCCTTGATATATCTTTACATAGTTATTAGCGCACCCCCTGTTACAGTCCTGGTATAATAAATGATGGGGAGAGATCTCTGTACAGGCTCCTGATATATCTATACATAGTTATTAGAGCACCCCCATGTTACAGTCCTGGATATAATAGATGATGGGAGAGATCGCTGTACTGACCCCTGATATATCTATACATAGTTATTAGAACGCCCCCTTGTTACAGTCCTGGGTATAATAGATGATGGGGGAGATCTCTGTACTGACCCCTGATATATGTATACATAGTTGTTAGAGCGCCCCCTTGTTACAGTCCTGGGTATAACAGATGATCGGAAAGATCTCTGTACTGAGCACTGATATATTATACATAGTTATTAGAGCGCCCCCTTGTTACAGTCCTGGATATAATAGATGATGGGAGAGATCTCAGTACTGACCCCTGATTTATTACACATAGGTATTAGAGCGCCCCCTTGTTACAGTCCTGGATATAATAGATGATGGGAGAGATCTCAGTACTGACCCCTGATTTATTACACATAGGTATTAGAGCGCCCCCTTGTTACAGTCCTGGGTACAATAGATGATGGGAGAGATCTCTGTAGTGACCCCTGATATATCTATACATAGTTATTAGAGCCCCCCCTTGCTACAGTCCTGAGTATAATAGATGATGGGAGAGATCTCTGTAGTGACTCCTGATATATCTATACATAGTTATTAGAGCGCCCCCTTGTTTCAGTCCTGGGTATAATAGATGATGGGAGAGATCTCTGTAGTGACTCCTGATATATCTATACATAGGTATTAGAGCGCCCCCTTGTTACAGTCCTGGGTACAATAGATGATGGGAGAGATCTCTGTAGTGACCCCTGATATATCTATACATAGTTATTAGAGCCCCCCCTTGCTACAGTCCTGAGTATAATAGATGATGGGAGAGATCTCTGTAGTGACTCCTGATATATCTATACATAGTTATTAGAGCGCCCCCTTGTTACAGTCCTGGGTATAATAGATGATGGGAGAGATCTCTGTAGTGACCCCTGATATATCTATACATAGTTATTAGAGCGCCCCCTTGTTTCAGTCCTGGGTATAATAGATGATGGGAGAGATCTCTGTACTGACCCCTGATATATCTATACATAGTTATTAGAGCGCCCCCTTGTTACAGTCCTGGGTATAATAGATGATGGGAGAGATCTCAGTACTGACCCCTGATTTATTACACATAGTTATTAGAGCAGCGCCTTGTTACAGTCCTGGGTATAATAGATGATGGGAGAGATCTCTGTAGTGACTCCTGATATATCTATACATAGTTATTAGAGCGCCCCCTTGTTACAGTCCTGGGTATAATAGATGATGGGAGAGATCTCTGTAGTGACCCCTGATATATCTATACATAGTTATTAGAGCGCCCCCTTGTTTCAGTCCTGGGTATAATAGATGATGGGAGAGATCTCTGTACTGACCCCTGATTTATCTATACATAGTTATTAGAGCACCACTTGTTACAGTCCTGGGTATAATAGATGATGGGAGAGATCTCTGTACTAACCCCTGATATATCTATACATAGTTATTAGAGCGCCCCCTTGTTACAGTCCTGGGTATAATAGATGATGGGAGAGATCTCTGTACTGACCCCTGATATATTATATATAGTTGTTAGAGCGCACCCTTGTTACAGTCCTGGGTATAATAAATGATGGTAGAGATCTCTGTACTGACCCCTGATATATCTATATAGTTATTAGAGCGCCCCCTTGTTACAGTCCTGGGTATAATAAATGATGGTAGAGATCTCTGTACTGACCCCTGATATATCTATACATAGTTATTAGGTCAACATCTCTGGGTATTGTAGTCCGCCCATTGCATTTATAACTTTAGTTAATTTTAAATGGTTCATAGTGACGAGCAAACAGTGATGACACGGCCGCACGCTGTATACATGGAGACGAGAGGACCCCGGCTCTGCTTGTTTAGTGAAGCTGACTTCTGACTGGTGATTGTTATAATGTTTTTGCTTTTTCTTTCCAGTTGAGTATAAAGATAGTCGTAACATCCTTATTTTCCCCTGGAGCGCGGCCAAGAAGCTCTCAGATCCTGGTCATTTCACAGTCCGTGAGTGTTCAGCAAATCCCTCTTGTTTTCTTACGTGCTTTGCAATTAAATAAAGGGCTGCTGGGAGTTCATGTTAATAAAAGGTAGACTTCCACTAATGTAAGAAGCCGTATGTATTACTAATGCAGGGATATGCTTACATGCTGACTGTGACGGAAAGAATGATGGACTTCTCTGGGTGTAGTGGGCCTGCGCTCTGACATCTGCAGAGGTCAATGTGTTGGGGGAATTTTCATATCAATACAGAGACTTATACATTGACTTCTATGGGGGTGTGGTGACACATATAGAGATCACTGCACAGGGAGAGGGAGGAGGGGGCACCCTCAAATAAAAGAAAGCATACGCGTAAGTGTTATCAAGTGATGTCCTGTAAACCTGCCCCGCACCTCTTTATGTAGAGGATCCCAGCAGACGTGATGTCATCAATGATGTCCCTGTTGGGTCTTAGGCCTCATGTCTAAGGGACGATTGGATTCTGCATATGGGAGCCCGCAGCTGAATCCGACTCTGCCTGTGGCAGAGGACACTGAGGGACTTCTACTTACCTGTTCGGGTCTTCTGCAGGTCTTCACTCTTCTTCACTGCGTATGTGTGCAGAGCCGCTGGTTGGTACGCCGCCGCACATGCACAGTGCAGTTTTTTTAAATTCCTGCTTTCCCGCGGCCCATCCGCAATTCCAATTCCGGACAGGCCACGGATTGGATGGATTGCATTTACTTCAATGGTAACTGTCCGTGTGTGAACCGCAGTTAAATGGAGCATGCTGCGCTTTTTCTTCCAGACCAAAAGTTCTGCAAATCAAATCCACATGCTGTATTTCACTGGCAGACGCCCAGGTATCCCTATGGGCAGCTTGACTTGCGGATCGTCCGCATGGGTCACCCGCGCCGATTCCACAAATCAGATCCGCCCGTGGACTTTGGGCCTTATATTGGCTGCAGTGGGTAGACTGGAGAGCAGTGAGTGGCGGCGGTGGAGCGTCGCGGCAGCGGGACATGAGTATTCATTCTCCTGCCACCATAACATAGCAAGAAAACAGAAACCTCCATGCTGATGTGAAGAGATCTTCGTTCTCCAGTCCTGTAACCCCGGAACGCATGCAGTAAACTCCCTTCCGGACAGACGTTTTCCAGGGATCTCCAAAAACCTTGACCCGAACCCCAGGGACACTTACCAGGAGCACCTGAAGGTCTCGTACGCCGCTCGTACGCCCCTCGTACGCCCCTCGTACGCCCCTCGTACGCCCCTCACATGTCTGCGGCTTTCTCAGCTACATTTACTTTTGACACCCTTTCCTTCCATATCGCTTACTAATCTGCTTTGGCTTGAACTTTTTCAAACTCTCTGCTTGCCTTCGTTTCGGGAGCGTTCGCGCAGCGGATCTGCTGGATCTCAGCTGTGGACACACAGTGACAAATCAGCTACGTGTGAACGCACCCTAAGGGATCATTGCGCTGAACTGCACTGTATATGCAACGCGAGGCCTCCTTCACACGACCGCGTGCGTTCTCACATTCGCCCGCACACACCCTATAATCACATGAATGAAGATTTAACCCAATCAAGTCCTGATCTTTATTCGCGTATTTCATGCCATTCACACTGGGCGCCGCTGTGTGAATGTTAAAAAATACGCAGAAGGGATGAAAAGCAACGCTAGAAAATGCTTGGAATGACAGCCAATGCCTGATTAGGGCGAGCGATCTTCTCTTCCCAGCGCTGTACGCGAGGTAATTCCCTCCCCCTGCCTTTTTTCCAGCTGCCATAGAAGTCTATGAAAGCTTGATGCATAGCATGTAAAAAGATAGGGCAAGACCTGTCTTTTCACACGCCATATAAAAAAGGTGACTGACAGCGGTTCGCATAGTCGCCTTTTCTGTAAGATTTGTTTACACACCAAAATGTCTGCGTGAATACGGACGTCTGCATAAGCTTGTAGCTGCACCAGTTCTTTATAAGGCCAGTGAGACTAGCGGATTCTGCCCACCTTCACATGTCCGTAGTATGGATTGGGGACCTGCAGGTCTTCTGACCCGAACTCTGAGCATTCTACGAATCTATGAGTTCACCTTAGGAGACCCACAATCAGGCTGGAACACCTGCCCATATGGAGGACACATAAATGCATCTGCAATCCGCTCGTCTGTTACTGGCAGGGGCGGGACAAGGTGATTTGGCGCCCTAGGCAGGTTAGGCAAATCGCACCACCTCACCCCAACCGCCATAATCAATTAAAAGCCACATTGTTCTCTGGGGAAAGAGATTTAGGCCTCGGTCACACGGGCATTTTTTCCTGCAATTTGCGGATCGCATAACGGATGCGCATCCGCAAATCATGTGACCGGGACCGACGATTCTCTGAAAAAGCTGCAACAGGCAGCGTTTTCAGTGAAACCGCCCGCACTGCCCGCTATCCTCTGCCACAGCTGTGGCAAAGGAGAACGATGTTCGCCCATTGAATTCAATGGAGCCAGCAATACAGCCGGCTCCATTGAAAGCAATGGGCTGCCGGCCAGCGCTAGATGAATTTTTGGGAAGGGCTTAAAAATATAAGTCCTTCCCTGAAAATCATCCTAAAATGTGTAAAAATAAAAAAAATATATATACTCACCTTTCTGCTGCAGCCGGAGTTCAGCCGCGGCCGGCCGGCAGTTCTCCTGAACTGCTCTGTGTAGTATTCAGCAGGCGGGAATTTAAAATCCCCGCCTGCTGAATGGGCTGCCTCTGATTGGTCACAGCCCTCACCAATCAGAGGCAGCTCTCACTCACCCATTCATGAATTCATGAATGGGTGAGTGAGTGCTGCCTCTGATTGGCTGAGCACAGGGACCAATCTCACCTGCCTAACAAAAGAGGAAGTGCAGAGCGTGTTAAAAAAGATTAAAATCGACAAATCGCCGGGTCCAGATGTACTACACCCAAGGGCTCTAAGGGAACTAAGTGACGTGATAGACAGACCACTATTTCTTATATTTATGGACACCACTGAGACCGGGGCTGTACCACTGGATTGGCATATTGCCAATTGGTTCCAATATACAAAAAGGCGTCAGGAAGAGAGCCTGCTAACTACAGACCGGTAAAGTCTTTTTAAGACACATCGATTATCGCTCAAAAAATCTTTTGAGCGATTTTTGAGTAATAATCGTTGTGTGCTTTACAGCGCAAAGTGATCGTTCAAACGTTGAGTCATCGCCTTGTGCTCCGAGCGTTACACAGCCGGGCGCTCCCAGCAGAGGATGCAGAACACAAGTGGGGTGGCCCCGCTGGTCTTCTGTATCGATCTCTTCTCTGCTTGGAGCGCCGGGTTGTTATACAGCTGAGCGCTCCGAGCAGGGTATGAAGAACACAGCTAGGCCGCTCTTTTCTTCATACCCCGCCTGTCATCAGGAAGCGGGATACAGCTGAAATAATAGTATCAGCTGTATCCCGCTGTGAATCCCTGATAACTGATCGCTGATTTTTTAGCATGCTGAAAGATCAGCGACGGCTTAAAGGGGTTGTCCCGTGCCGAAACGGGTTTTGTTTTTTTTTCAACCCCCCTCCCCCCCCCCCCCCCGTTCGGCGCGAGACAACCCCGATGCAGGGGTTAAAAAAGAACACCGGAGAGTGCTTACCTTAATCCCCGCGCTCCGGTGACTTCTTACTTACCTGCTGAAGATGGCCGCCGGGATCTTCTCCCTCGGTGGACCGCAGGGCTTCTGTGCGGTCCATTGCCGATTCCAGCCTCCTGATTGGCTGGAATCGGCACGTGACGGGGCGGAGCTACACGGAGCCGGCATCCAGCACGAGCGGCCCCATTGAGGAAAGCAGAAGACCCGGACTGCGCAAGCGCGGCTAATTTGGCCATTAGACGGCGAAAATTAGTCGGCTCCATGGGAACGAGGACGCTAGCAACGGAGCAGGTAAGTATAAAACTTCTTATAACTTCTGTATGGCTCATAATTAATGCACAATGTACATTACAAAGTGCATTAATATGGCCATACAGAAGTGTATAGACCCACTTGCTGCCGCGGGACAACCCCTTTAATGGAAACTGCAGGATGTCAGTGCAGACACAACGATTATCGTTCAAAAGTTGGCTTTGAGCGCTTATTGAGCGAAAATCGTTGTGTCTAAAAGGGCCTTAAGTCTCACATCAATAATTGGAAAAATATTCAAGAGGTTTCTGAGAGACGCCATCCTAGAATACCTCAATGAGGACAACAGTATAGCCCCTCATCAGCATGGGTTCATGAGGGGGCGATCATGTCAGACCATCTGATCAGCTTCTACCATGAAGTAAGCTCTAGGCTGGACCTGGGGGAGTCTATTGATCTCATATCTGGACTTCTCTAAAGCGTTTGACACCGTGCCTCATAACAGGCTGATATATAAATGAGAAGCTCAGACTGGGCGAAAACATGTGTATCTGGGTACAAAACGACCGAGATAAACTGGGGGCTTGGGTATAAAAATGGCAAATGAAGTTCAATGTTGATAAATGTAAGGTTCTGCACATGGGCAGGAGGAACGGATGTCACCAATATACACTAAATGGGGTACTGCTAGGGAAAAGACCTGGGGGTACTAGTGGGCTGTAGACTAAACTGAAGCAATCAATGCCAGTCAGCTGCTGCAAAAGCAAATAAAGTCTTGGGGTGCAGTAAAAGAGGTATAGGGGCGAGGGACGAGAACATTACCCCCCCACTATATAAGGCACTTGTCAGGCCTCACATGGAATACTGCGCACAGTTCTGGTCACCGGGGCTCAGGAAGGATGTTACAGTGCTGGAGGGGTACAAAGAAGGGCAACTAAACTAATACATGGAATGATGGGACTGGAATACCCAGAGAGGCACCAAAACTGGGATTATTCACCCCAGAAAAAAGACGGCTAAGGGGCGACCAAATAACCATGTATAAGTACATGAGGGGACGATACAAGGATCTCTGCCAGGATCTGTTTATACCCAGGACTGCAACGGTAACAAGAGGGCATCCGCTACGTCTAGAGGAAAGCAGGTTTCATCACCAATACAGAAGGGGGTTCTTTACTGTAAGAGCAGTGAGACTGTGGAACTCTCTGCCTGAGGACGTGGTGATGGCAGGATCCATAGAGGAGTGTAAGAGGGACTAGATGTCTTTCTAGAGCACTGTGATATTATAGGATATAGACATTAGGTGACAAGCGGGTTGTTGATCCGAATCTTGGAGTTGATTCAGGGATTATTCTGACTGCCATTATGGAGTCGGGAAGGATTCTCCCCCACCGCCACCACAATGAGCTAAATTGGTTTCTGCCTCACTGTTTTTGTTTTGCCTTCCTCTGGATCAACAAGGTGGGGGTGGAAACGGGCTGAACTGGATGGACAGTGTCTTCTTTTAGCCTCACATAATATGTTACTATGTTACTTTACCTTTGTTCTCCATTCAGCCCAGACTGCACTGGCAATTTCTTCTGGACTGCATAGTTTGCTGTTGAAATATCTTTGGCCCGAACATAAGGTATAGTGGGTGCAGCAGTAGCAGTTGTACAAAGACCCTTGACCCTCATGGGACCCAAAGGCCCCTCTGTCACAAAGAACACCAGCTTTATAAATGATACAATGGTAGCTGGAGAGTCCTGTTGCAGATATTGCATAATGACCCCATAATGAATGCAGCCCCAGACTCCTTTCTGACCTCAGACCAGACAACAAAAAGATTTTCTCGCTTCCCCCCATTCCTTCTCTTCTAGCACCACTTCTACCACTCTGTGCATGACACTGATGCCACTTCAGTCCCCCAGGTCCTCCTCTGCTGTGCCACATCCTGATGCACACTTCGTCCTAACATGGGTGGCATCAGGGCTCAGTGCAGCACCAGCGTGGGGAGCATTGGAGGACCTGCTGGGAATGAGAAGCAGTGAGCGACAGAAACCATGCTGTTCCCTGCAGCCACAAGGAGCCCTTCCATCACCGACGTACAGAATGTAAAGTGTCACAGTGAAAGAAAGTACCAACCAAATTGGGCTCCCCTCTCACCTGTGTTGAGGTGGCGCCCTAGGCAGTTGCCTACCATCTCCTCTCGCTTGTCCCAGCCTCGGTCACGGGCCTAAAGTGGCAAAATAAAAATACAATAAAATCTTCTGAAATACCAGTCAATGGGGATTATTTACTTAGACCGGCATTTTACACATTGGCTTTAGAGACGCGACAAATGTATGAACAGGCAGAAGTCTCGTAATACATCTGTTTAATCTGGTGACACCTCCGCGTACCACATGAAAACCTAATCTAGCTAGGAGTTGGAGTAGTTTTTTTTTCTATAGTCTACACTCATTTCTGCCCCCATCCACTTTTTGAAAAAGTTGCGGGATGTGGCGTAAATGACACAAAAGCCACAATTTTGGCCCTTGTGCTAATACTGCAACATTTCTTCGCCAGAATTCTGGTGCAGTTCTAAAAATAAATGTGCCCCAATATCTTGCTGGCTTTAGCTGCAGCAGACTGGCATTAGTTTGCAATCAATATTTACACAAGATCCTTTTCCATAGAAGAATCCTCCAATGGGGATTTATTCTGTCTGTAGCATACTGTTACGTTTCTTAAAGCCAACCCCACCTGCCGTCGTTCTCCCCTCCGTAGGGGTAAGACATCGACACGGCATCTAGACCTTCTGAGGTTATAGTAGAACTTATTTTAGGACTCCTTAGAGCTTTGACCTTCACCGCTGCAACCTTTTCCGCTCTGTCATCGTCTCTGTAGCCACTTGGATTCAGCAAAGGCGAGTGAAGGTGAACGATCCGCGCGGTGATCATATGATACAATGTATCGCTTTCATGTATATGCAGCGGTTTCAAGGAAAATGTTATTCTTTGTACTTGACCAACACTGAGTGCAGCAATCTTGTCACCGAATCGCATGGATTATTTTGTGAGCGCGCCCGGGGAAAGGTTACTTCTGTTCCTAGAAAAGCCAGCAGAGACTTCGCAAGGTCCTGTCACAACGTGTTACCGTCTGCGATGAAGCAAAGTGCTGAGGTCCAGGCGCCGAGCGGCAGCTGCTGCCCTCCACGCCAACACTTATGCATCGTCACCACGGCAACCAAACATCTTCATCATTCTTACTGTATGCGATTTAGCTGTATCTCCAGTAAGATTAACCCATTCATCACTTCTAGTTTCTAATGTAGCTGAAAAATCTGCACCAAAATCTACACCAATTGGTGTGTATTTTGGTGCCTGAAGGAGTGGACTTCACCCCTTCAGCTGATCTACTACTATCACGGTGGTGGCCATTAAGGGGCCATAGCGGGCTGTATCCCCATGCTGGAGGAGCAGCAAAGACCCCCCGAAAGCCCTGCGGACATGGGGGCGAAGGCAAAGGTCCTGCTGCATTCCTGGTGTGAAGTGCCCCCCAGCATGTGGGAGGAGAGGGAGCTGACCCCCCGCCATTGCTGATGATCGTGGTGGCGTTGCTGAAGACCACCACCGGACTTCTTAAAAGCTGGAGTGATGGAAACAGCGCTGCTACCAGACGTACACATGAGCGAACTACAACCCCCATACTGTATGAGATAAAATCCCTGGACAGGGTGGGTGGAATATGGACTCACGGGGCTGTATTAAGACTCAAGGTCTTGCGAGGGTTAATGGGATATGTTATGCGTGTCATGTAAAGGGTTAATAGACATAACGTTGATGTGTAATACATATGATGTGCTTACGGTGAAGGCGGCGCAGTAAAGCACGTGGGACAAAGCAGCAGTTATGTGATTCGAGATATATCTAACGGGGAGAGAAACCGCTAGCGACGTAACGACCTCTGGATCTCTGGCGCGTTCTGTAAGTGAGGACGCTGCTCCTGCGGGGCGTTTGAGGTCGAAGACTGCAGTCGAATAATAACTAGATTCCTCTAAGTGTTATTTTATAGCTGGGGAAGCCACGTCATCCGTCGTCAGTACACGCCCCACGCCATCCATTGTAGGTAAACAGCCTGCTATACATCACCAGTACACGCCGTGCCACCCATCATCAGTCCACATTGCGCCATCCATCATTAGTACACTCCATGACATCCACTGTCAGTACATACACCACCATCCCTCATCGGTACACCCCCACGTCATCCATCGCAGGAAAACACCTTGCCATACATTGCATGTAAATCCATGTACATCCATCCTCAGTAAACACGGAGCCATACATGGTCAGTGAACCCACGCCGTCTGTTGTCAGTAGAATCCTAGAATGGTAGAGTTGGAAGGGTCCCCGGGGTCATCGGGTCCAACCCCCTGCTCAGTGCAGGATCACTAAATCATCCCAGACAGATGTCAGTCCAGCATTTGTTTGAACACGTCCATTGAAGGAGAACTCCCCACCTCCCGTGACAACCTGTTCCACTCATTGATCCCCTCACTGTCTAATATCTAATCTGTGTCTCCTCCCTGTCAGTTTCATCCCATTGCTTCTAGTCTTTCCTTGTGCAGATGAGAATAGGGCTGATCCCTCTGCACTGTGACAGCCCTTCAGATATTTGTAGACCGCTATTAAGTCTCTTCTCAGCCTTCTCTTCTGCTTAACATTCCCAGATTCTTTAACCGTTCCTCATAGGACATGATTTGCAGGTCGCTCACCATTTGGTAACTCTTCTCTGAACTTGCTCCAGTTTGTCTATGTCTTTTATAAAGTGGGGTGCCCAGAACTGGACCCAGTATTCCAGATGAGGTCTGACTAAGGAAGAGTAGAGGGGGATAATGACCTCACGTGATCTAGACTCTATGCTTCTCTTAATACATCCCAGAATTGTGTTTGCCTTTTTGGCTGCTGCATCACATTGTTGACTCATGTTCAGTCTATGATCTATTTGTATACCCAAGTCTTTTTCACATGTGCTGCTTAGCCCAATTCCTCCCATTCTGTATGTGCTTTCTTCATTTTTCTTGCCCAGATGTAGGACTTTGCATTTCTCCTTGTTAAATACCATTCTGTTGGTCGCCGGCCACTGTTACAGCTTTTCTGGATCATTTTGAATACTCTATCTCTCTTCCCTAGTGTTAGCTATCCTTCCTAGCTTTGTGTTGCCTGCAAATTTGATCAGTATCCCCTCAATCTCCTCTTCCAGATCATTTATAACAATGTTGACCAACACTGGGCCCAGGACAGAGCCTTGTGGTCCCCACTTGATACATTCTTCCACTTGGATGTGCAGCCATTTATGACCACTCTTTGAGTACGATCACTCAGCCAATTGTGAATCCACCTAACAGTTGCCTTGTCAATCCCATATTTGGTCATTTTTCTATAAGTATGATATGAGATATTTTGTCAAATGCTTTACTAAGGTCAAGATATACCATATTCACCGCATTTTCCTGATCAACCCAGTCGGAAATTAGATTAGTCTGGCACGACTTGTTTGTTACAAACCCATGCTGGCTCTGGTTAATTACTCCATTTTCATCCAAGTACTTGCATACATGCTGTTTAATAATTTGTTCAAAGATCTTTCCCGGTATAGAAGTTAGGCTCACAGGCCTGTAGTTTTCTGGATCCACCTTCTTCCCTTTTTTTGAAAATAAGGACAACATTTGCCCTTTTCCAATCTTCTGGGACTTCTCCTGTTCTCCAGGAATTTTCACAGATTATGGCGAGTGGTTCAGCTATTACCTCCGCTGCTTCTTTTAGTATCCTGGGATGTAATTCATCTGGACCTTGAGACTTGGATTTATGTAGGTTAGCTAAGTGTTCCCTCACCATCTCTCTGCTTATAGATAACCTGCATTCTTTTATTCCCCCAATAGCACAGGGAAGATCAGTTGATGTTCCATCTACTTTCTGAGAGAAAACAGATACAAAATAGGAATTTAAAAGTTCATTCTTCCCAACCTTAGTCTTCACCAATTTACCATTTTCATCTTGTAAGCATCCAATAGCATCTGTGACTTTTCTTTTGCTTTTCACCACCAACATCCTTTATTGCTTTTGGCCTCTCTTACAAGCCTCAGTTCATTATCAGCTTTAGCTTTTCTGACACTTGCCCTACAGTTTCTGCAGACCCCATTATATTCTTCTTTAGATATTTCCCCCTCTTTCCATTTGCTAAACATATTTGCTTCCTCTTTAACATGTGTACAAGTTCTGTGTTCATCCATCCGGGTCTCTTTAAAGGCTTCCTATTCTTCCTTCTTTTAGGGATTGGTAATGATTGTGCTTTGAGAATCCCATTTCACAATATTTCCCAACCTTCTGGACATTTCTGTCCTTAACCCCTTAGTGACCAAGCCTGTTTGCGCCTTAATGACCAGATCAATTTTAGAAATCTGACATATGTCACTTTAACACAGAATAACTCCGTAAAGGTTCTACAGATCACGGTGATTCTGACATTATTTTTTCACCACATCTTGTACTTCATTTAGGCGGTAAAAATAAACCAATGGAATTTGTGTATATTTATTAAAAATGTCAAAATAGGGAACATTTTGAAAAAAATTATCTTTTTTCACATTTCCAATTGCAATATCTCAAATATGTGCAAACATAATATAGAAATCTTTGATAAGATATATATTTCCATCTGTTTACTTTATTCTGGGCGCACATTAGAAAAAACTTTTTTCTAACCATTTAGGAGACGTACAAATTTAACATTGATTATTAATAGAGATGAGCGAGCACCAAAATGCTCGTTACTCGGGACGAAATTTTCGCGATGCTCGAGGGTTCGTTTTGAGTAACGAACCCCATTGAAGTCAATGGGCGACCCGAGCATTTTTGTATATCGGCGATGCTCGCTAAGGTTTCCATTTGTGAAAATCGGGGCAATTCAAGAAAGTGATGGGAACAACACAGATACATATAGGGCAGGCGAGGGGCTACATGTTGGGCTGCATCTCAAGTTCCCAGGTCCCACTATTAAGCCACAATAGCGGCAAGAGTGGGCCCCCCCAACAACTTTTACTTCTCAAAAGCCCTCATTAGCAAGGCATAAAAAGATAATCAGGGAGGCGCTTCAACCAGTTAACTGGGGGGTGACGCTGGGTGGTCAGAAAAAGTGAAATAAAATAAAATAAAATAAAATAAAATGAAATGGGACTTACCCGGTGTATGGTGGAAACCCCTGTGGAGAGGAGTCCCACCAACACCTCCTTGTCCAAGTTTGCTTATCAGACCTCTAAAGGGTCTTACTCCTCTGGTGTCGACCAGGTTCCTGGGTTGTTGGAGTCTGCTACAGAGCTTCTGTGTCCAATAATGGATTGGACCCACGATAACGTGATGAAGGTTAAAAAAGTTTGAAAAAATACTCTTGCGCTGTCTCAACAAACAACCGAGTTTGACAATGTGATATTGTCTAAAAAGATTTATTAGAGTACAACGCGTTTCGTCGCGTAAAAGCGACTTTATCAAGTACATAAAACATTAAACCACAATGTATCCTTATATAGGAACTTACATATCTGTTGTGGTGATCCTGAGATAGGTATCCGGGTGTATGCAGCTCACATGACCTCCACGTCATGTGTGCCACGTCAGCTAGATGGTTACCGGTGGAAAACGAAACTGAAACCACTTCCGGGTACGTGGCGATCACGTGACCCGAATGTCAGAATGTACCCCGGCACAAACTAGAACCTCTAATCAAAATAGACAGAACAGGGAAGAAACTAATCAGGACTATATGACATTTACCCCCGAAACCAATCCACAAACCATTGAAAATATAGAAAGGATCCTATTAAACTCCCCCATGGCAAATTCTCCCACCGACATATTAGACCTATGTATCTCTAACACTAACAACTACATACTGAGGGACAAGAGGAATAATGAGGGGGAAAAACGGTCTTTTTTAGACAAAGCTCCACCCCCTACCCCCGAGAACACAACATTGAACCTCCTTACCCAGGTGGGCACTACGATACCAACAACTCCACCGATGACAAATACTCAGAATGTAGGGACCGATCGAACACACCGAATAAATGGAACACCCACAGTGCGTTCAAGAATAAACCAATTCTATCACCCAATCCAAAAACCACCCAGAACGACAACTTTTATAATAATAATAATAATAATAAATCTTTATTTGTATAGCGCCAACTTATTCCGCAGCGCTTAACTTTTTTAAAAAAAACAGGAGGAGAAATAGGAGGGGCAAGAGGGGTGGCCGAAACAACAACAAGAACAAAAACCTACGTACAACAGAAGAAACGGTAACTCCAGAAGAAGCAAAAATAAAAATAAAAAAATGGAATATTCAACCTTTGCAAACATATATTAAGAAGGAAAGAAATGGAAGTTTTAGCCAAAGGCCTGTCCTTCAGCCCCATGACATCATCCAATCTGTTTGAGCTATTTGTTGACCTTAATTCTTTTATTAGAAAAATAACTCTGAATAGACACTACCACATACAAGATCTGAAAGGAACAACAAAACCCACAGATGAAACAAAAGGATTGGAATTCAGGTTGGATGACCCTATCACTACCCACCTCAAGTCCATAAGCAGATTCTTCCCGATCGAATCGAAAGGTGAATATGTGGAACTTTTCTACCAGAAAGTTCTGAAAGAGTTTAAAGACATGCATGAAAAAAGAACTACTGCACCAATGAACGATAATCTAACAAAGCAACAAAGAACTACACTTCGGCAGCTGGATAAAAATGATAATATAGTCATCAGAAACGCCGACAAGGGAGGAGGTATAGTTATCATGGATTACGACCAGTATCATGAGGAATCCATGAAAATACTCAATGATGAACAGTATTATGAAAGGGTAAAAAAAGATCCAACGGATAAAATTAAAATAGACTTTCAAAAATTACTAACAGAGGCCTATGTTGGCAACTGTATTTCCAAACCAGAATTCAAATACATAATAGAAACACCAATCGGGATGCCTTACGTCTATCAAATACCTTAGATACATAAGGATATTAATAACCCCCCTGGACGCCCAATAATAGCAGGCATGCAGGCTATTACGAACCGATTATCTGAATATTTGGACCTACAACTACAAAAATATGTCAAGAATCTGTCCTCATATACAAAGGACTCGGGGCATCTATTACAAGACATCAAAGATATTCCATGGAAAGGAACATACCTTTGGTGCACAATGGACGTTGAATCTCTCTACACGAATATTGATCATGAGAAAGGGGTGAAAGCCATTGACGAGATTTTAAGTGGGGATCTTCTCATGCCCACCAGACAAAAAGAATTCATTCTACAAGCCATATAATTTATTTTAAAAAATAATTTCTTTTCATACAACGGCAATTTTTATAGACAAACTAGGGGTACCGCAATGGGCACGATTTGTGCCCCTAGTTTTGTGAATTGCGTAATGGGGATATTTGAAAAAAACAGATTCTCTGACCCACGCATTGTCATGTACAGACGGTATATAGATGATCTGCTAATAATTTGGGAGGGAAAAGAAGAGGATCGAAGAACATTCATCAATGATCTCACAAAAAATGAATTTGGATTCAAATTCACATCCACCATCAATAAAGAAAAAATAGTGTTCCTGGACCTTGAATTAATGGCAGAAGAAGAAAGAATCACAACACGCACCAATTTCAAGGCATTTGATACGAATAGTTATCTGGATTTTCGGAGCTGCCATTACAAGAAGTGGAAGCTTAATATCCCTTATGGACAACTACAAAGAATACAAAGGAATTGTACAGACATGGATGAATTTAAAAGACAAGCCAAAGTGCTAAAGGAGAGATTTAGAAACAAAGGATACCCAAAGAGTCTAATTGATTCCGCATATCAGAAAGCCTTGAAAAACAAAACAAGAGAGGACAAGGAAGGAAAACAGCAAGATAAATACAATAAAAATGAGAAAAAGAATGACAGGGAAGATAACGAAAATCATTTTAAGTTGGCATTTATCACTAAATATAGTAGACAGTACAGTACGATAAAAAGAATTATCAACAAAAATTGGTCAATACTAAGAGAAGATCCATTTCTGAAGAGTAAAATCTCAAACCACCCCATGTGTGTTTTCAGAAAAAATAAAACCCTAAAAAATCTCCTGGCACCATCTTGTCCCAAAAAGGAAAAAAAGTTAAACAAAAGGTCATATAAAACTGACAGAAACGTGACAGGGGTTTTTAAATGTGGCGAAAAGAAATGCAAATGTTGTCTAAATATCACGAATAAACGCAAAGAAATAGAAATTAAAGATGGGGCACCTCTGACCATCAAACAATACCTCACATGCAAAACCATATCAGTAATTTATTTATTAGAATGCCCGTGTGGGCATAGGTATGTGGGCCGGACCATAAACTCCTTAAGGGAAAGGATAAATAAACACCGTAACAACATAAAAAATGGTTTTACAAAACACAGCATATTGCGCCATTTTTAAATTACCACAACAAAGACTTTAGACAACTCAAAGTAACACCACTAGAAACGATACATAGCAAGTCCATCCAGAAACTGCGCGAAAAGGAGATGTTCTGGATTTTTCGATTGGACACTTTGGTTCGATTGGTTTATATCTAAATGCATGATAAATCTTTAGTGTTACACTAAAAAAATGTTTTTAGGCTAAAAAAATTATAAAAGATCAAAGATTTTTTATTCTCTATAATTCAAGATAATGTATATCCTTCATTTATATACACGAAAAAATAATTAATTTATTGTTTGGCATTTCATTATTTTGTAATAGATCCTATGGCCGCATAACTATTAATATAAGTATAAGTATATATATATATACACATTTGCATGGTACAAATCTCTCCTACCATAGTACAGATAGATGGCATCCCATAGCTCCGCCAATCTCCATATTAACGCGGCCCTACTAACGCACGTTGGGATATTGCATATACTACCAACGTACTTACGACATTACGCATTTTAATTCATTTTTTCTATTAATTTTTATATATTCTATAATATTTTACATATGTATATACACAAAATTATTAATTTATTGTCAGGCAGTTTGTGTTTTGCTACGTTTTATTATGTAATAGATTCTCTCTGTATTATCAATGCATGCATAACTATTTATTGTTGTATACATCGGTATTAGAGATGAGCAAGCACCAAAATGCTCGGGTGCTCGTTATTCGGAACGAACTTCCCGCGATGCTCGAGGGTTCGTTTCGAACAACGAACCCCATTGAAGTCAATGGGCGACCCGAGCATTTTTGTATTTCGCCGATGCTTGCTAAGGTTTTCATTTGTGAAAATCTGGGCAATTCAAGAAAGTGATGGGAACGACACAGAAACGGATAGGGCAGGCGAGGGGCTACATGTTGGGCTGCATCTCAAGTTCCCAGGTCCCACTATTAAGCCACAATAGCGGCAAGAGTGCCCCCCCCCTCCCAACAACTTTAACTTTTGAAAAGCCCTCATTAGCATCGCATACCTTAGCTAAGCACCACACTACCTCCAACAAAGCACAACCACTGCCTGCGGGACACACCGCTGCCACTTCTCCTGGGTTACATGCTGCCCAACCCCCCCGCACGACCCAGTGTCCACAGCGCACACCAAAGTGTCCCTGCCCAGCCTTCAGCTGCCCTAATGCCACACCACCCTCATGTCTATTTAGAAGTGCGTCTGCCATGACGAGGAACCGCAGGCACACACTGCAGAGGGTTGGCACGGCTAGGCAGCGACCCTCTTTAAAAGTGGTGGGGCGATAGCCCACAATGCTGTACAGAAGCAATGAGAAATATAATTCTGTGCCACCGCCATCAGGAGCTGCACACGTGGGCATAGCAATGGGGAACCTATGTGCCACACACTATTCATTCTGTCAAGGTGTCTGCATGCCCCAGTCAGACTGGTAATATGCACCTTAACAGTAACCGCGTTGGTGGTAATGTGGTGGTGACTGCGGACCTAGTAGCGCGGTTGTATTTTGTTGGTTTTCGGAATGTGGCCAGGATTAAGTGGGCCGTGGCGGGGGGATGGTGGGGGGGCTCTCTTGTAGTGTCGGTAAAGGTGAAATTCTTGGACTGCCACCAGACGAACCAATGCAAAGGCATTTGCCAAGAATGTTTTCCCTGTTGGAGGAGGAGGGGGATGTTTTTGAGGCACTACGTGTCCTCTCCACGTGTCCGTGGTTATATGCACCTTAACAGTAACCACGTTGGTGGGAAATGGCCTCGCCGCCATCATGTCTTTGGGAAGCCTCTGTTTCCACACCCCAGAGACATACCATTAGCAGCGGTATAGGCAGAGCCCAGAATTCGTAACATTTCAGCCGTAGCATTAGGACAGGCCCCACTAACATATCACTAGCAGCATTATAGGAGGAGCGCAGTCTTCGTTCCATGTCAGCAATAGTAGCACTCAAGACAGGCCCCAGTAACAATTCCGAAGCAGCAGTATAGCGGGAGCGCAGTCTTCGTTCCATGTCAGCAATAGTAGCACTCAAGACAGGCCCCAGTAACAATTCCGAAGCAGCAGTATAGCGGGAGCGCAGTGTTCGTTCTATGTCAGCAATAGTAGCACTCAAGACAGGCCCCAGTAACAATTCCGAAGTAGCAGTATAGTGGGAGCACAGTCTTAGTTCCATTTCAGTAGCTGCAGTATAGCCAAGGCCCAAGTTACATTTATGTAGCTAAAGTGTAGGCTAACCCCCCACACACTTCTGTACCATGAGTGCAGGCGAAGAACATACAAATTGCTATGATTACACTGTAGGTGAGGGCCCCAAAAAATTGGTGTACCAACAGTACTAATGTACCTCAGTAAAAATTGGCCATGCCCAACCAAGATGGCAGGTGAAACCCATTAATCGCTTTGGTTAATGTGGCTTAAGTGGTAACAAGGCCTGGAGGCAGCCCAGTGTAACGAAAAATTGGTTCAAGTTAAAGTTTCAACGCTTTTAAGAGCATTGAAACATATAAAAATGGTTTAGAAAAATTATTTGAGTGAGCCTTGTGGCCCTAAGAAAAATTGCCCGTTCAGCGTGATTACGTGAGGTTTCAGGAGGAGGAGCAGGAGGAGGAGGAGGAATATTAGACACAGATTGATGAAGCAGAAATGTCCCCGTTTTGGATGGTGAGAGAGAACGATGCTTCCATCCGCGGGTGCAGCCTACGTATTGCTTACATATCGCTGCTGTCCGCTGGTGGAGAAGAGAAGTCTGGGAAAATCCAGGCTTTGTTCATCTTGATGAGTGTTAGCCTGTCGGCACTGTCGGTTGACAGGCGGGTACGCTTATCTGTGATGATTCCCCCAGCCGCACTAAACACCCTCTCCGACAAGACGCTAGCCGCAGGACAAGCAAGCACCTCCAGGGCATACAGAGCGAGTTCAGGCCACGTGTCCAGCTTCGACACCCAGTAGTTGTAGGGGGCAGAGGCGTCACGGAGGACGGTCGTGCGATCCGCTACGTACTCCCTCACCATCCTTTTACAGTGCTCCCGCCGACTCAGCCTTGACTGGGGAGCGGTGACACAGTCTTGGTGGGGAGCCATAAAGCTGTCCAGGCCCTTAAAGACTGTTGCACTGCCTGGGCTATACATGCTGCTCGATCTCCGCACCTCCCCTGCTACCTGGCCCTCAGAACTGCGCCTTCTGCCACTAGCGCTGTCGGATGGGAATTTTACCATCAGCTTGTCCGCCAGGGTCCTGTGGTATAGCAACACTCTCGAACCCCTTTCCTCTTCGGGAATGAGACTGGGAAGGTTCTCCGTATAGCGTGGGTCGAGCAGTGTGTACACCCAGTAATCCGTAGTGGCCAGAATGCGTGTAACGCGAGGGTCACGAGAAAGGCATCCTAACATGAAGTCAGCCATGTGTGCCAGGGTACCTGTACGCAACACATAGCTGTCCGCACTAGGAAGATCACTTTCAGGATCCTCCTCCTCCTCCTCCTCCTCTGGCCATACCCGCTGAAAGGATGACAGGCAAGCAGCATGTGTACCCTCAGCAGTGGGCCAAGCTGTCTCTTCCCCCTCCTCCTCATGCTCCTCCCCCTCCTCCTCCTCCTCAATGCGCTGAGATATAGACATGAGGGTGCTCTGACTATCCAGCGACATACGGTCTTCCCACGCCTCTGTTTCCGAGTGCAAAGCGTCTGCCTTTATGCTTTGCAGGGAACTTCTCAAGAGGCATAGCAGAGGAATGGTGACGCTAATGATTGCAGCATCCCCGCTCACCATCTGGGTAGACTCCTCAAAGTTTCCAAGGAGCTGGTAGATGTTGTAGGGGGCAGAGGCGTCACCGAGGACGGTCGTGCGATCTGCTACGTACTCCCTCACCATCCTTTTACAGTGCTCCCGCCAACTCAGCCTTGACTGGGGACCGGTGACACAGTCTTGTTGGGGAGCCATAAAGCTGGCAAAGGCCTTGGAGAATGGTCCCCTGCCTGCGCTGTAAATGCTGCCTGATCTCTGCGCCTCCCCTGCTACCTGGCCCTCGGAACTGCGCCTTTGGCCACTAGCGCTGTCGGATGGGAAGTTTACCATCAGCTTGTCCGCCAGGGTCCTGTGGTATAGCATCATTCTGGAACCCCTTTCCTCTTCGGGAATGAGAGTGGAAAGGTTCTCCTTATACCGTGGGTCGAGCAGTGTGTACACCCAGTAATCCGTAGTGGCCAGAATGCGTGTAACGCGAGGGTCACGAGAAAGGCATCCTAACATGAAGTCAGCCATGTGTGCCAGGGTACCCGTACGCAACACATGGCTGTCTTCACTAGGAAGATCACTTTCAGGATCCTCCTCCTCCTCCTCCTCATCCTCCTCAGGCCATACACGCTGAAAGGATGACAGGCAAGCAGCAGGGGCACCGTCAGCAGTGGGCCAAGCTGTCTCTTCCCCCTCCTCCTCATCCTCCTCATGCTCCTCCTCCTCCTCCTCCTGAATGTGCTGAGATATAGACAGGAGGGTGCTCTGACTATCCAGCGACATACTGTCTTCCCCCGCCTCCGTTTCCGAGCGCAAAGCGGCTGCCTTTATGGTTTGCAGGGAAGTTCTCAAGATGCATAGCAGAGGAATGGTGACGCTAATGATTGCAGCATCGCCGCTCACCACCTGGGTAGACTGCTCAAAGTTTCCAAGGACCTGGCAGATGTCTGCCAACCATGCCCACTTTTCTGAAAAGAATTGAGGAGGCTGACTCCCACTGCGCCGCCCATGTTGGAGTTGGTATTCCACGATAGCTCTACGCTGCTCATAGAGCCTGGCCAACATGTGGAGCGTAGAGTTCCACCGTGTGGGCACGTCGCACAGCAGTCGGTGCACTGGCAGATTAAAGCGATGTTGCAGGGTGCGCAGGGTGGCAGCGTCCGTGTGGGACTTGCGGAAATGTGCGCAGAGCCGGCGCACCTTTCCGAGCAGGTCTGACAAGGGTGGGTAGCTTTTCAGAAAGCGCTGAACCACCAAATTAAAGACGTGGGCCAGGCATGGCACGTGCGTGAGGCTGCCGAGCTGCAGAGCCTCCACCAGGTTATGGCCGTTGTCACACACGACCATGCCCGGTTGGAGGCTCAGCGGCGCAAGCCAGCGGTCGGTCTGCTCTGTCAGACCCTGCAGCAGTTCGTGGGCCGTGTGCCTCCTTTCTCCTAAGCTGAGTAGTTTCAGCACGGCCTGCTGACGCTTGCCCACCGCTGTGCTGGCACGCCGCGCGACACCGACTGCTGGCGACGTCCTGCTGCTGCTGACACATCTAGATTGCGAGACAGAGGTTGAGGAGGAGGAGGGTGCTTTAGTGGAGGAAGCATACACCGCCGAACATACCACCACCGAGCTGTGGCCCGCAATTCTGGGGGTGGGTAGGACGTGAGCGGTCCCAGGCTCTGACTCTGTCCCAGCCTCCACTAAATTCACCCAATGTGCCGTCAGGGAGATGTAGTGGCCCTGCCCGCCTGTGCTTGTCCACGTGTCCGTAGTTAAGTGGACCTTGCCACTAACCGCATTGGTGAGGGCGCGTACAATGTTGCGGGAGACGTGGTCGTGCAGGGCTGGGACGGCACATCGGGAAAAGTAATGTCGACTGGGAACTGAGTAGCGCGGGGCCGCCGCCGCCATCATAGCTTTGAAAGCCTCCGTTTCCACAACCCTATACGGCAGCATCTCAAGGCTGATAAATTTGGCTATGTGGACGGTTAACAATTGAGCGTGCGGGTGCGTGGCGGCGTACTTGCGCTTGCGCTCCAACACTTGCGCTAGCGACGGCTGGACTGTGCGGTGCGAGACATTGGTGGATGGGGCCGAGGACAGCGGAGGTGAGGGTGTGGGTGCAGGCCATGAGACGGTAGTGCCTGTGTCCTGAGAGGAGGGTTGTATCTCAGTGGCAGGTTGGGGCACGGGGGGAGAGGCAGCGGTGCAAACCGGAGGCGGTGAACGGCCTTCGTCCCACCTTGTGGGGTGCTTGGCCATCATAAGCCTGCGCATGCTGGTGGTGGTGAGGCTGTTGGTGGTGGCTCCCCGGCTGATCTTGGCGCGACAAAGGTTGCACACCACTGTTCGTCGGTCGTCAGGCGTCTCTGTGAAAAACTGCCAGACCTTAGAGCACCTCGGCCTCTGCAGGGTGGCATGGCGCGAGGGTGCGCTTTGGGAAACAGTTGGTGGATTATTCGGTCTGGCCCTGCCTCTACCCCTGGCCACCGCACTGCCTCTTGCAACCTGCCCTGCTGCTGCCCGTGCCTCCCCCTCTGAAGACCTGTCCTGTGTAGGCGTTGCACACCAGGTGGGGTCAGTCACCTCATCGTCCTGCTGCTCTTCCTCCGAATCCTCTGTGCGCTCCTCCCTCGGACTTACTGCCCTTACTACTACCTCACTGCAAGACAACTGTGTCTCATCGTCATCGTCCTCCTCACCCACTGAAAGCTCTTGAGACAGTTGGCGGAAGTCCCCAGCCTCATCCCCCGGACCCCGGGAACTTTCCAATGGTTGTGCATCAGTGACGATAAACTCCTCTGGTGGGAGAGGAACCACTGCTGCCCTATCTGAGCAGGGGCCCGAGAACAGTTCCTGGGAGTGTTCCCGCGCCTGAGCATGTGTCATTGTAGTGGAGTGAGGAGGCTGGGAGGAAGGAGGAGCAGCAGACAGAGGATTCGGATTTGCAGCAGTGGACAGCGCAGAACTGTGGGTGGATGATAGCTTGCTCGAAGCACTTTCTGCCATCCAGGACAGGACCTGCTCACACTGCTCATTTTCTAATAAAGGTCTCCCGCGTGGACCCATTAATTGGGCGATGAATGTGGGGACGCCCGAAACGTGCCTCTCTCCTAATCGCGCAGCAGTCGGCTGCGACACACCTGGATCAGGAGCTCGGCCTGTGCCCACACCCTCACTTGGCCCTCCGCGTCCTCGGCCGCGTCCACGTCCTCTAAGCCTACCCCTACCCCTCAGCATGCTGTATTACCAGTGATTTGATTTCACAGGCAGGAAATAAATTGGCGCAAGCCTGCAGGTCAAATATAATTTTTTCCCTTTTTTTGCAAAGGAAAGGCCCCACTGCGTATATTCAATGAACAATACGTTTAATAACTGTGGTGTGGCCCTGAAAAAGTGTCACACAACTATAGTGTAGCAGAGTTATTAATTCTGGCAGAGCAGGTATTTGCCAGTCAGGAAAGAAAATGGCGCAAGCCTGCAGTAAACCGTAGCTGGTTGCGTCTGATTTTTGTACGTTCTCCACGCAGCACACACGTACACGGAGACCTTAGGACTGACACAGGCAGGCCAAATATAATTTTTTCCCTTTTTTGCAAAGGAAAGGCCCCACTGCGTATATTCAATTAATAATAACTGTGTTGTGGCCCTGCCTACACAATTCTGTCCCTGTAGTATTAATGGAGGGTGCAATGCTCTGTACAGACGATTTTTAGAAAAAAAAAAAATGCAACACTGCTAACAGCAGCCAGCACAGTACTGCACACGGATAGATGTGGCCCTAGAAAGGACCGTTGAGGTTCTTGAAGGCTACACTCACTCCTAACACTCTCCCTGCCTAAGCACCACTTCTGTCCCTAATGCCGGGTGCAATGCTCTGCACGGCCGATTTTGAGAAAAAAAAAAAAAAAAACACTGCTAGCAGCAGCCTGCACACAGGTAGATGTGGCCCTGAGAAGGGCCGTTGGGGTTCTTGAAGCCTACACTAACTCCTAACGCTCTCCCTATAGCAGCTCCGGCACCAGCAGCACTGTCCCTGATCTCTGTCAGAATGCATCTGTGGCGAGCCGCGGGAGGGGCCGATTTATATACTCGGGTGACACCTGATCTCGCCAGCCACTCACTGCAGGGGGGTGGTATAGGGCTGGAACGTCGCAGGGGGAAGTTGTAATGCCTTCCCTGTCTTTCAATTGGCCAGAAAAGCGCGCTAACGTCTCAGAGATGAAAGTGAAAGTAACCAGAACATCGCGTGGTACTCGTTACGAGTAACGAGCATCCCGAACACCCTAATATTCGTCCGAGCATCAAGCTCGGACGAGTACGTTCGCTCATCTCTAATCGGTATATATTTTTAGACATACATGTACATATAGGCATGGAAAAGAAGCCCCCTTTCTTTCACAACATACATTGATGGCATCGTATTGTTAGACCAGTCTCCATGGCAACGCAGTACTGTGAACGCACGCTGGGAAGCTGATGACGTTGCCGGCGTATCGACGTCACCACGCTACCCCACGTTGCCAGTCTCTATGGAAACACATCAATAGGTATTAACGCTATCATGCGTCCTTACGTCACTAGCGTCATGACGTCGCCCCGCGTCATGACGTTTCAACTTCATCTGCCGGTTTTCTATACCGGAGCTCATAGTGCATCTAGCCATCCGCCTATAGTACAACTACACATCTATTAGATAGCGGAATAGGCGGAGAGTTAAAAATCTTCATTTATACATGTGGCCATTCGGGTCACGTGATCGCCACGTACCCGGAAGTGGTTTCAGTTTCGTTTTCCACCGGTAACCATCTAGCTGACGTGGCACACATGACGTGGAGGTCATGTGAACTGCAAACACCCGGATACCTATCTCAGGATCACCACAACAGATATGTAAGTTCCTATATAAGGATACATTGTGGTTTAATGTTTTATGTACTTGATAAAGTCGCTTTTACGCGACGAAACGCGTTGTACTCTAATAAATCTTTTTATACAATATCACATTGTCAAACTCGGTTGTTTGTTGAGACAGCGCAAGAGTATTTTTTCAAACTTTTTTAACCTTCATCTCATTAGCAAGGCATACCTTAGCTAAGCACCACACTACCTCCAACAAAGCACAATCACTGCCTGCGGGACACACCGCTGCCACTTCTCCTGCGTTACATGCTGCCCAACCCCCCCCCCACGACCCAGTGTCCACAGCGCACACCAAACTGTCCCTGCGCAGCCTTCAGCTGCACTCATGCCACGCCACCCTCATGTCTATTTATAAGTGCGTCTGCCACAGGAAAAGCAGGCACACACTGCAGAGGGTTGGCACGGCTAGGCAGCGACCCTCTTTAAAAGGGGCGGGGCGATAGCCCACAATGCTGTACAGAAGCAATGAGAAATATAATCCTGTGCCGCCGCCATCAGGAGCTGCACACGTGGGCATAGCAATGGGGAACCTATGTGCCACACACTATTCATTCTGTCAAGGTGTCTGCATGCCCCAGTCAGACTGCGTTTTTTTATAAATAGTCACAGGCAGGTACAACTCCGCAATGGGAATTCCGTGTGCACCCACAGCATGGGTGGCTCCCTGGAACCCACCGGCTGTACATTAATGTATCCCATTGCAGTGCCCATCACAGCTGAGGTAATGTCATGTTTAATACAAGTGGGCTTCGGCCCACACTGCATGCCCCAGTCAGACTGGGGTTCTTTAGAAGTGGACGCATGCAGTTACAACTCCCTGTGGACCCACAGCATGGGTGGCTCCTTGGAACCCACCGGCGGTACATAAATATATCCCATTGCAGTGCCCAACACAGCTGATGTAATGTCAGCTGTAATGCAGGTGGGCTAAAAATTAATTGGATTACACTGTAGGCGAGGGCCCACAAAAATTGGTGTACCAACAGTACTAATGTACGTCAGAAAAATTGCCCATGCCCAACCAAGAGGGCAGGTGAAACCCATTAATCACTTTGCTTAATGTGGCTTAATTGGTAACTAGGCCTGGAGGCAGCCCAGTTAAAATAAAAATTGGTTGAGGTGAAAGTTGCAACGCTTTAATGAGCATTGAAACGTATAAAAATTGTTTACAAAAATTATATGAGTGAGCCTTGTGGGCCTAAGAAAAATTGCCCGTTCGGCGTGATTACGTGAGGTTTCAGGAGGAGGAGCAGGAGGAGGAGGAGGAATATTATACACAGATTGATGAAGCTAAAAGGTCCCCGTTTTGGATGGTGAGAGAGAACGATGCTTCCATCCGCGGGTGCAGCCTACGTATTGTTTAGGTATCACTGCTGTCCGCTGGTGGAGAAGAGAAGTCTGGGGAAATCCAGGCTTTGTTCATCTTTAGGAGTGTAAGCCTGTCGGCACTGTCGGTTGACAGGCGGGTACGCTTATCTGTGATGATTCCCCCAGCTGCACTAAACACCCTCTCTGACAAGACGCTAGCCGCAGGACAAGCAAGCACCTCCAGGGCATACAGCGCGAGTTCAGGCCACGTGTCCAGCTTCGACACCCAGTAGTTGTAGGGGGCAGAGGCGTCACCGAGGACGGTCGTGCAATCGGCTACGTACTCCCTCATCATCCTTTTACAGTGCTCCCGCCGACTCAGCCTTGACTGGGGAGCGGTGACACAGTCTTGCTGGGGAGCCAGAAAGCTGTCAAAGGCCTTAGAGAGTGTTCCCCTGCCTGTGCTGTACATGCTGCCTGATCTCCGCGCCTCCCCTGCTACCTGGCCCTCGGAACTGTGCCTTCTGCCACTAGCGCTGTCGGATGGGAATTTTACCATCAGCTTGTCTGGCAGGGTCCTGTGGTATAGCATCACTCTCGAACCCCTTTCCTCTTCGGGTATGAGAGTGGAAAGGTTCTCCTTATACCGTGGGTCGAGCAGTGTGTACACCTAGTAATCCGTAGTGGCCAGAATGCGTGTAATGCGAGGGTCACGAGAAAGGCATCCTAACATGAAGTCAGCCATGTGTGCCAGGGTACCTGTACGCAACACATGGCTGTCCTCACTAGGAAGATCAGTTTCAGGATCCTCCTCCTCCTCCTCCTCCTCCTCCGGCCATACACGCTGAAAGGATGACAGGCAAGCAGCATGTGTACCCTCAGCAGTGGGCCAAGCTGTCTCTTCTCCCTCCTCCTCATGCTCCTCCCCCTCCTCCTCCTCCTCAACGCGCTGAGATATAGACATGAGGGTGCTCTGACTATCCAGCGACATACTGTCTTCCCACGCCTCCGTTTCCGAGTGCAAAGCGTCTGCCTTTATGCTTTGCAGGGAACTTCTCAAGAGGCATAGCAGAGGAATGGTGACTCTAATGATTGCAGCATCCCCGCTCACCATCTGGATAGACTCCTTAAAGTTTCCAAGGACCTGGCAGATGTCTGCCAACCAGGCCCACTCTTCTGTAAAGAATTGAGGAGGCTGACTCCCACTACACAGCCCATGTTGGAGTTGGTATTCCACAATAGCTCTACGCTGCTCATAGAGTCTGGCCAACATGTGGAGCGTAGAGTTCCACCGTGTGGGCACGTCGCACAGCAATCGGTGCACTGGCAGATTAAACCGATGTTGCAGGGTCCGCAGGGTGGCAGCGTCCGTCTTGGAGTTGCGGAAATGTGCGCAGACCCGGCGCACCTTTCCGAGCAGGTATGACAAGTGTGGGTAGCTTTTCAGAAAGCGCTGAACCACCAAATTAAAGACATGGGCCAGGCATGGCACATGCGTGAGGCTGCCGAGCTGCAGAGCCTCCACCAGGTTACGGCCGTTGTCACACACGACCATGCCCAGTTGGAGGCTCAGCGGCGCAAGCCAGCGGTCGGTCTGCTCTGTCAGACCCTGCAGCAGTTCATGGGCCGTGTGCCTCTTCTCTCCTAAGCTGAGTAGTTTCAGCACGGCCTGCTGACGCTTGCCCACCGCTGTGCTGCCACGCCGCGCGACACCGACTGCTGGCGACGTGCTGCTGACACATCTTGATTGCGAGACAGAGGTTGCGTTGGAGGAGGAGGAGGGTGCTTTAGTGGAGGAAGCATACACCGCCGCAGATACCACCACCGAGCTGGGGCCCGTAATTCTGGTGGTGGGTAGGACGTGAGCGGTCCCAGGCTCTCACTCTGTCCCAGCCTCCACTAAATTCACCCAATGTGCCGTCAGGGAGATGTAGTGGCCCTGCCCGCCTGTGCTTGTCCACGTGTCCGTTGTTAAGTGGACCTTGGCAGTAACCGCGTTGGTGAGGGCGCGCACAATGTTGCGGGAGATGTGGTCATGCAGGGCTGGGACGGCACATCGGGAAAAGTAGTGGCGACTGGGAACCGAGTAGCGCGGGGCCGCCGCCATCATGCTTTTGAAAGCCTCCGTTTCCACAACCCTATACGGCAGCATCTCCAGGCTGATCAATTTGGCAATGTGCACGTTAAACGCTTGAGCATGCGGGTGCGTGGCGGCGTACTTGCGCTTGCGCTCAAACAGTGGCGCTAGCGACGTCTGGACGCTGCGCTGAGAGACATTGCTGGATGGGGCCGAGGACAGCGGAGGTGAGGGTGTGGGTGCAGGCCAGGAGACGGTAGTGCCTGTGTCCTCAGAGGGGGGTTGGATCTCAGTGGCAGGTTGGGGCACAGGGGGATAGGCAGTGGTGCAAACCGGAGGCGGTGAACGGCCTTCGTCCCACCTTGTGGGGTGCTTGGCCATCATATGCCTGCGCATGCTGGTGGTGGTGCCTCCCCAGCTGATCTTGACGCGACAAAGGTTGCACACCACTGTTCGTCGGTCGTCAGGCGTCTCTGTGAAAAACTGCCACACCGTAGAGCACCTTGACCTCTGCAGGGTGGCATGGCGCGAGGGTGCGCTTTGGGAAACAGTTGGTGGATTATTCGGTCTGGCCCTGCCTCTACCCCTGGCCACCGCACTGGCTCGGCCTGTGCCCACACCCTGACTTGGGCCTCTGCGTCCTCGCCCGCGTCCACGTCCTCTAGGCCTACCCCTACCCCTCAGCATGCTGTATTACCAGTAGTGCAGAAACAGAACGCTGTAATTAAATGTGCCGCTTATTGGCCTGTAGTTGGAGGCTGACTTCGCTTACGGAACGCCAGGAAATAATTTTGCGCAAGCCTGCTGTAACACTTAGCTGGCTGCGTATGAATTTGGAGGACAATTACACCCAGCACAGACCCAGTACACTGAGGACAGTCACAGGCAGCCCAAATAGATTTTTTTCCCCAAATGTTTTTGCAAAGGCCCACTGCCTATATTCAATAAACATGTCTTCTGTCCCTGCCTCACCACTACTGTCCCTGGAGTATGTAAAATAACTGCAGACTGTTGCACTGTGGACAGGAATACAGCGGTGATTTAACAGCCAACACAGAGCCAGAAAATAATTTTGCGCAAGCCTGCTGTAACACTTAGCTGGCTGCGTATGAATTAGGAGAACTACTACACCCAGCACAGACCCAGTACACTGAGGACAGTCACAGGCAGCCCAAATAGATTATTTTCCCTAAATGTTTTTGCAAAGGCCCACTGCCTATATTCAATAAATATATGTCTTCTGTCCCTGCCTCACCACTACTGGCCCTGGAGTATGAATAATTACTGCAGGACGCAATGCTCTGCACGGCCGATATACAAAAAAAAAAAAAGTGCAACACTGCAAAAAGCAGCCTCCACACTACTGCACACGGTTAGATGTGGCCCTAAGAAGGACCGTTGGGGTTCTTGAAGCCTAAAATACTCCTAACGCTTTCCCTATAGCAGCTCCGGCACCAGCAGCACTGTCCCTGATCTCTGTCAGAATGCATCTGTGGCGAGCCGCAGGAGGGGCCGATTTATATACTCAGGTGACACCTGATCTCGCCAGCCACTCACTGCAGGGGGTGGTATAGGGCTTGAACGTCGCAGGGGGAAGTTGTAATGCCTTCCCTGTCTTTCTATTGGCCAGAAACGCGCGCTAACGTCTCAGAGATGAAAGTGAAAGTAACCCGAACATCGCGTGGTACTCGTCACGAGTAACGAGCATCCCGAACACGCTAATACTCGAACGAGTATCAACCTCGGAGGAGTACGTTCGCTCATCTCTAATTATTAACATTTTGAGGAACACTTGGCTTGGTGCAGGAAGACAAAGATTGTAAAAGCTCATAGGTGTCAGAATGATGGATACCCCCACAAGTGACCCCATTTTATAAACTACACCCCTTAATGTACTCACTGAGGTGATCAGGAGGATTTTAACCCCTACAGTTTCTTTTCAGAAATTAATGCAATTTAGAGGACAGAACCTAAAATTTCATATTTGCACATGTCATTTTATAGACATATTTTTTTCTATAGTGCACATGACAATGAGGACTTGCACCCCAAAATGGATCCCCCTGTTTGTCCTATGTTCACAAACATACCCATTGTGGCCCTAATCTTATGTCTGGATGCACAACGGGGCCCAAAACGAGAGGAGCAGCAAGTAGCTGTCAGAGCAGACATTTTGCTTGAAGGTGATTTAGGCCCCATTGCCCACTTGTAGAGCCATTGAGTGGCCAAAACGATGGAGAACCCCCACATATGACCCCATTTTGAAAACTAGACCCCTTAACGACTTCATCTAGGGGTGTACTGCGTGTTTTGACCCCACAGTTTTTGAATGAATCTAAGCAAAGCAGAAGGAAAAAAAATTACATTTTCTTTTTTTTTAGCAAATATGTCATTTTAAAAACAGTTTATTTGTAAAGCAGACATATAAATGAAGACTCGTACCACAAAATGGACCCCCTGTCTGTCCCGTGTTCAGAATTATATCTATTGTGGCCCTAATCTTCTGTCCGTATGCATAGCCGGGCCCAAACCGAAATGAGCAGCCAGTGGTTTTCAGAACAGACATTTTGCTTGCAGGTGATTTAGGCCCCATTGCCCACTTGTAGAGCCCTTAAGCGGCCAAAACGATGGAGAACGCCCACAAGTGACCCCATTTTGAAAACAAATTAATTCACAGGGGCAGTAGTCTAATAGTTATGTTAAAGCCCTTTACAGTTTAGACTAAATAAAATATGACTTTTATTAATAATTACTTAAAAAACTTATCCCACTATAGGGCACACCTGACATGGAACGTAACAGACCAAACCAACGTATGGGTGGCACACTAAGAGTTGGCAACAGAGATGAATAATGTGGACAATGCCAGCCAACCCGGATCTCCTTCAATCAAGCTGTCATATTGCCCTGATGGATCCCCAAAGTGATCACTCCGAAGGGAACCAATGGCTCCCCTATAATAATAGGCTGAATGTAAATCGCCTGCTACGTTCATACAACAAATAAACCAGTGACCATGAAAGGTGATCAGAGGGCCACTCTTGGATAATGTTGTACTATGGGTTCAGGGAACATACAAGACCTCGTAGGTGTAAATGAAATGGACTCTTATATTTTTTCCCCTTAGTACGACTTGGGGTTTAATTCACCAATATGTGATTTAGACTTTCCTAGTATGTAATTTGGACCTTCGACACGTTTCCCCGTGGATACCACAGATCATCAGGAAGTGAGTGTCTGTAGCATTTTATTGAACATAGTATGCTTCCCAAGGTCAGCAAGGCTTGAGTTACTGCCATATCAGCTGGTCTAGTCAGTACTGAATGAAACTCAATACGAGTGTACTGACCCTTAAGTCAACCAACAAATGGGGTAAGGAGTAAGTGTACACTGCATCGTACAATGTGGTCATCACTGAATAGAAGTCAATGGAAGTATGTGAACCCACATATCAGAACATGCGTAGTACTTAGGGAAGAGGGTAATATTGTATTGATTTATATGTTGGAGCAAGTGATGCGAATAGTGCATGGATGCTATTGAGCCCAGTTTCTTGTAGCTTGCTGTATTAGCTAGTGGCTCAAAATGTGCTTTCAGTCACCGCCGAGACTAGGCTCTCCTATATTCAGCCTTTCTAATAGCCACTCCTGATAAATTAAACTTTTCTAGTAGCCACTACCGAAGTTCAACCCTCATCAATAGTTCCCATTCTCCTTTCTAGTTTTCCCCCATTCAAGCAAAAATAAAAAAGTGCCCGCAGTCCTGATGGTGGACATAGAGCATTACCTGCCTCATGGTATTCAAAGGTTTATAAAGGATTTTAGCTCCTCCCCTGGGTGGATCAGGAGGTAACGCCCCTCTCTTGATTAAAGGGGTTGTCCCGCGCCGAAATGGGTTTTTTTTTTTCTCAACAGCCCCCCCGTTCGGCGCAAGACAACCCCGATGCAGGGGTTAAACAAGAACACCGGACAGCGCTTACCTGAATCTCCGCGCTCCGGTGACTTCTTACTTACCTGCTGAAGATGGCCGCCGGGATCTTCTCCCTCAGTGGACCGCAGGGCTTCTGTGCGGTCCATTGCCGATTCCAGCCTCCTGATTGGCTGGAATCGGCACGTGACGGGGCGGAGCTTCACGGAGCTACACGGAGCCCCATTGAGAAAAGAAGAAGACCCGGACTGCGCAAGCGCGTCTAATTTGGCCATTAGACGTCGAAAATTAGACGGCCTCCATGGAGACGAGGACGCCAGCAACGGAGCAGGTAAGTGAAAAACTTCTTATAACTTCTGTATGGCTCATAATTAATGCACAATGTACATTACAAAGTGCATTAATATGGCCATACAGAAGTGTATAACCCCACTTGCTGCCGCGGGACAACCCCTTTAAGGAGATAAACAAAGCTAGAGCCAGTGATCAATGCTCCCTTATATCGGCCTACTAAAGTTATAGGACCAGTGTAAACTCGGTTTATATAACTGCATAGAGAAATATCGTGTCAGGATGAGAAATGTGCGCGCTTTTCTGGCCAATTGAAAGACAGGGAAGGCATTACAACTTCACCCTGCAACGTTCCAACCCTATACCACCCCCCTGCTGTGAGTGGCTGGGGAGATCAGGTGTCACCCGAGTATATAAATCGGCCCCTCCCGCGGCTCGCCACAGATGCATTCTGACATAGAGGAGGGAAAGTGCTGCTGGTGCCGGAGCTGCTATAGGGAGAGCGTTAGGTATTATATTCGTCTTCAAGAACCCCAACGGTCCCTCTTAGGGCCACATCTGACCGTGTGCAGTACTGTTGAGGCTGCTTTTAGCAGTGTTGCACAATTTTTTTTTTTGTATATCGGGCGTGCAGAGCATTGCGTCCTCAGTCTGCAGTCATTGTACAGAGTATAGGGCCAGTAGTGGTGAGGCAGGGACAGTGGGAAAGGTGAAAGACATATACTGTCTATATAGGCAGTGGGCTTTTTCAAAAAAATTGGGGAAAAGTACTATATTTAGGCTGCCTGTGACTGTCTTCAGTGTACTGCGTGTCTGCTGGGGGTAGTAGTCGCTAATTAATACCCAGCTAAGCGTTACAGCAGGCTTGCGCATAATTGTTTCCTGGCTCTGCTGTCTCTGTTACATGACCGCCGTCATCCCGCCAGAGGGAAACGGTATACATAATATACGCTGCATACGGTGTCTGTCTGGTGTTTCACCTCACCATTTAAAAAAATAGAAGCAAAATACTTAAAGGAGATGTCTCGAGGAAGCAGTGAATTTTTTTTTTGCCCAGTCCCCCTAATTAAGCATACATTACTAAGCCCCCCTGTAAATGACTTTTCTAGCTGGTTTGTACTTACAGTTCCAGCGTTTCAGCAACTTATAAAAGTTTCCCCAAGATGGCCGCCAGCTCTTTTCCCATCGCTTGCTGTAGCCCGACGTGCACGCTCCCGAGATGCTACCAGCTGTGTCTCCCTGACAACCAGACGCCCCGCAGCCGCCGACCGGACCCCTGGATTGAACGCCGCCGACCACGGCACACAGTCACCCACCGCCAGGCAGCAGGTAACCGGCGCAGCCCCCCCCCCCCCCCGGCACAGCGGCAGCCCCCCCATCACAGCGGCAGCCCCCCCCCCCGGCACAGCGACAGCCCCCCCATCACAGCGGCAGCCCCCCCCGGCACAGCGACAGCCCCCCCATCACAGCGGCAGCCCCCCTCATCAAGCGACAGCGCCCCCATCACAGTGGCAGCCCCCCCATCAAGCGACAGCGCCCCCATCACAGCGACAGCCCCCCCATCACAGCGGCAGCCCCCCCGGCACAGCAACAGCCCCCCCATCACAGCGGCAGCCCCCCCCGTCAAGCGACAGCGCCCCCATCACAGCGGCAGCCCCCCCCATCAAGCGACAGCGCCCCCATCACAGCGGCAGCCCCCCCATCAAGCGACAGCGCCCCCATCACAGCGGCAGCCCCCCCATCAAGCGACAGCGCCCCCATCACAGCGACAGCCCCCCCCCGGCGCAGCGGCAGCCCCCCCGGCCCATCACTTACCTGGGCGGCAGGACGGCGGGACAGCTGGGCGGCTTCTCGGGACAGCTGGGCGGCTCTGCACCTTCCTCTAACAGAGGATGGTACAGAATGGCCGCTCCAGCGCGCTCCCAAGCAGTGACAGCTCGTCTGCGCATGCGCAGAAGAGCTGTAGCGGGGAGCACACTGAAGCGGCTCGTGCTGAAAGGAGAAAACCGGACTGCGCAAGCGCGTCTAAAAAAGCAAGCTGCCAGCGAATTTAGACGGATCCATGGAGACGAGGACGCTAGCAATGGAGCAGGTAAGTGGAATAACTTCTGTATGGCTCATATTTAATGCACGATGTATATTACAAAGTGCATTATTATGGCCATACAGAAGTGTATAGACCCACTTGATTTCACGAGACAACCCCTTTAAGGCCTACCACTGGCGTTTGGCCACTTGACTGGTTCTGCGCTGTGAATTCCAGTAGCTCAGTCATACGCACCTACGTCACAGTGCAGGCGTGCGCAAAATTGTTTCCTGGCTCTGCTGTGCCCGTTACATGACCGCCGTCATCCCGCCAGGATTGGCCTACAATTTTGCTACATAAATGTAACTGGGGCCTTGTCTATACTGCAACTACTGAAATGTGCAAGAGACTGTTATCTCCCTAAACTGCTGCAACGGGAATGTTACTGTGGCCTGTCTTGACTGCTACTACTACTGAAATGGAGCTAATACTGCGCTCCGCCTATACTGCTGCCTCGGAATTGTTACTGTGGCCTGTCTTGAGTGCTACTATTACTGAAATGGAACTAAGACTGTGCTCCCCCTATAATGCTGCTAGTGATATGTTACTGGGGCCTGTCTAGACTGCAACTACTACTGAAATGGAACTAATACTGTACTCCCCCTATAATGCTGCTAGTGATATGTTACTGGGGCCTGTCCCTAATGCTACCGCTGAAATGTTACTAATTCTGGGCTCTACCTATACCGCTGCTAATGCTATGTCACTGGGGTGTGGAAACGGAGGCTTCCCAAAGACATGATGGCGGCGAGGCCATTTCCCACCAACTCGGTTACTGTTAAGGTGCATATAACCACGGACACGTGGAGAGGACACGTAGTGCCTCAAAAACATCCCCCTCCTCCTCCAACAATGAAAACATTCTTGGCAAATGTCTTTGCATCGGTCCGTCTGGTGGCAGTCCAAGAATTTCACCTTTAACGATACAACAAGAGAGCCCCCCCACCATCCCCCCGCCTCGGCCCACTTAATCCTGGCCACATTCCAAAAACCAACTAAATAAAACCGCCCTACTAAGTCCGCAGTCGCCACCACATTCCCACCAACGCGGTTACTGTTAAGGTACATATTACCAGTCTGACTGGGGCATGCACTGTGGGCCGAAGCCCACCTGTATTGTATCTGACGTTAGCTCTGCTGAGCAGGGCACTGCAATGGGATACATTAATGTACCGCCGGTGGGTTCCAGGGAGCCACCCATGCTGTGGGTCCACACGGACTTCACATTAGTTGTACCTGCCTGTGTCAACTTATAAAAAACCCCAGTCTGACTGGGGCATGCAGTGTGGGCTGAAGCCCACCTGCATTTAATCTGACGTTACCTCAGCTGTGCTGAGCAATGCAATGGGATTTATTTATGTACCGCCAGTGGCTTCCTGGGAGCCACCCATGCTGTGGGTGCACATGGACTTCCCATTGCAGAGTTGTACCTGCCTGTGACTATTTATAAAAAACCCCGGTCTGACTGGGGCATGCAGTGTGGGCCGAAGCCCACCTGTATTTAATCTGACGTTAGCTCTACTATCCGGGGCACTGCATTGGGACAAACTACAGGAGCAATACAGCGCTAATGAGACGCGCACAGCTACGCTAGCATTGGAGTCCGCTGTAGGCCCGCGATTGCTGAGGGTTTGTGCAGAGGCCTATGTCCTGGGTGCAGTGAAAGTCCGCTTCCTGCCTAGGATTGCTGAATCTGTGGGCTGAGGCCTATGTCGTGGGCGCGGTGCAAGTCTGCCATGTTTGGCCGCTCAGATCAATTTTTGGTTCATGTCTTAGGTTTCCTAGGACCCACCTATGCTGTTGGTGCAAACTTAGCTCCCATCGCGGTGTTTGACCTGTCTGGCACAAAGGCACTGACTGACTTGTGTAGGGAGCAGAGTGCAGATGGCTTTCCCCTTGCAGTGTGGATTGAGCTATGCGACACCTTGACAGAATGAATACTCTGTGGCACATGGGTTCCCCATTGTTATGCCCACGTTTGCAGCTCCTGATGGAGGTGGCACAGGATTGGAGTTCTCATTGCTTCTGTACAGCATTGTGGGCTATCGCCCCGCCCCTTTTAAAGAGGGTCACTGCCTGGCCCTGCCAACCCTCTGCAGTGTGTGCCTGCGGTTCCTCCTCATGGCAGACGCACTCATAAATAGACATGAGGGTGGTGTGGCTATGAGGGCAGCTGAAGGCTGCGCAGGGACACTTTGGTGTGCGCTGTGGACACTGCGGGGGGGGGGGGGGGGGGTTGGGCAGCATGTAACCCAGGAGAAGTGGCAGCGGAGTGTCATGCAGGCAGTGATTGTGCTTTGTTGGAGGTAGTGTGGTGCTTAGCTAAGGTATGCCATGCTAATGAGGGCTTTTCAGAAGTAAAAGTTGTTGGGGGGGAGCCCACTCTTGCCGGTATTGTGGCTTAATAGTGGGACCTGTGAACTTGAGATGCAGCCCAACATGTAGCCCCTCGCCTGCCCTATCCGTTTCTGTGTCATTCCCATCACTTTGTTGAATTGCCCAGATTTTCACACATGAAAACCTTAGCGAGCATCGGCGAAATACAAAAATGCTCGGGTCGCCCATTGACTTCAATGGGGTTCGTTACTCGAAACAAATCCTCGAGCATCGACTCGAGTAACGAGCACCCGAGCATTTTGGTGCTCGCTCATCTCTAGTAATTTTCTATTGGACTCCACGCCGGACCTCCCGAGACCCGCATCCAAGCCACAGACTGGTTGAGAATTGTGTCCTGACAATATGAATGAAGGTTAGGAGCCCCCATCCCACCTTGCTTGCGGTGCAGATAGAGAATTTGAGCAGCTCCTCTAGGTCTCTTATTGTTCCAAATATATTTCAGGAGCTGCTATCTGTACTTGTCTGCGGGATGGGGTACACCAGCATGCAGAAGAAATATAAAATCTTTGGCAATAGTAGCATTTTATAGAGAACGATCCCCCCACCCAGGAATGCTCCATCTTTCCCAAGCGTTCCAATTCTTTTTGGAAGGAGAGGTAGAGAGGGTCCAAATTTATTGATACAATTTTTGACAATGGAAAACACAACTTTATGCCCAAATATGGGATTTCGGACTGCCATTGGAAGGGGATCTCCCTCTGTATGTCCAATTCTAAGTGCTTATCTATGTTAATGCCCAGGATCTGAGACTTGTCTACGTTCAGCTTATAGTAAGAGGCCGCACTAAACATTTCTAAACACTCAGAAGTTTTTCTCAGGGAGTTCAAGGGGTCCGTCAAAAACAAGAGAACATCGTCCGCAAAATGCCCTATTTTATGTTGTCTATGCCTCTAGTTTCAGGTGAGATTCTGATTAGTTCTGCTAAGGGCTCCATTATCATAATGAACAAGAGGGGCGATAAAGGACATCCCTGTCGGGTTCCCTTTGTAATTTTAAATGGAGAAGACAAGGTCCCATCCACCAACACCCTCGCAGACGGAGAGGAGTACAAGGCCCGAATAGCCTGTAGAAATCTGTATCCTATTCCAAATTTTTTGAGAGCCGCAAAAGCAAACTCCCAGTGGAGTCTATGGAATGCCTTCTCTGCATCCAGGGCAAGGAGGAGAGCAGGCGCCCGACTCGACCCCACGCTTGAAATCAGATCCAAGGTCCTCCTCGTACCATCCGCTGCTTGTCTCCCCTTGTCTCCACTTGATCATTGTGGATCACCTCTGATAGAACCTCCAGAAGTCTTGTCGCTAGAATTTTAGAGTAAAGTTTTGTATCTCAGTTGGGGTGCCTTTCCTCTAGCGTTTTTTTACACTGCGATATCGCTGCGTTTTTTTCACGCAATTGTCAAAAGGACTTTCTAATGTTAAAAACACATCACACAAAAATCACAAAGCACCAACTTGAAATTTTTGTGCGATGCGTTTTTAACATTAGAAAGTCTCATTGACAATCGCATGAAAAAAACGCAGCGATATTGCAGCGTTAAAAAAACGCTAGTGGAAAGGCGCCCTTAGGGGGACCGCCCACTACAGTTTTTTTTCACTGCGAAATTCACAGTGTTTTTTTTTTTCTGCAGGGGTCTATGGGACTTGTAATGTTAAAATCGCGATCGCGCAAAATTGTGATTTCGCACGATTGCGATTTTAACATTACAAGTCCCATTGACCCCTCAAGAAAAAAAAACGCTGCGAATGTCGCAGTGAAAAAAAACTGTAGTGGGTGGTCACCCTTAGGACTCCGTTCCACTGGCGATAGCGATATTGCTGCGACAAAAATGCAATGTTAAAATCGCATCGCAACGCTGCAAAATCGCAATCTTTTGCGTTGCGATGCGAGAATCTGTTTTGCCATTGCACTGTATGGGTGACGGAAAAATGCTGAAGCAATCCCCCTGCTGCGATTTGTAGTCCTGGCATCGCAGCTTGCCCTTAAACATCGATAGTGGAACGGTTGTCATGGAACAACATGTGTGGGACTTACCTGCGAGAGCTTACACTGAGCACCGCACTGAAATCCTGCGATTACCTCGCCAGCGGAAAGCAGCCCTTACAGGGGGGAAATCGGTCTGAAGTCGGATGGATTGGTGGGCGATTTACACGGCTTAGGAATCGTAGTGATTGTTGCCTGCAGCCTTTCATCTGGTAAAGAACCACTTATCCTTGCATCATTAATGGGGAATGAGGTGTGGCGCAGGCCGCTTATAATATTCATTCATCTAATTCTTGTGCTTTATTCCCCAAAGTGGGGAGGGACATTTTAGTAAGACATTTATCAATAATGAAGGAGTTGGGCTGCGAGACGGAGGGATCGTCCCTCAGATTATATAGCTGGGAATAATAGGTCTTAAAGGGGTTGTCCCGCGGCAGCAAGTGGGGTTATACACTTCTGTATGGCCATATTAATGGACTTTGTAATGTACATCGTGCATTAAATATGAGCCATACAGAAGTTATACACTTACCCCTCTGGTGCTGGCGTCCCCGTCTCCATGGAGCCATCTAATTTCGGTGTCTTCTTGCTTCTTTAGACGCGCTTGCGCAGTCCGGTCTCCTGCTGTGTGCTTGCGCCGGAGAGTTGGTCTGCGCGTCGTCATCGTAGCTCCGCCCTGTCACGTGGTGCCGATCAGCCAATTAGGTGGCTGTATCGGCAGTGGAACGCAAGGAAGGAGAAGACAATCCATGGTGCACCATGGGAGAAGACCCGCGGTGCACCATGGGAGAAAACCGCGGTGCATCATTGGGAAAGGACCGGCGGCCATCTTTAGGTAAGTGATTTTTTTTTTAAAATAACTAACGGAATTGTTTTTAACGGGGCAGAATGCGGGGGTAAGTTAAAAAAAACAAATTGGGATTTCGCCGCGGGACAACCCCTTTAAATTCTTCTGCAATTTGTTGGGGGTGGGAAATCCTGCAGAGGGGTTGTTAGAATCCACCAGATAGGGGATCTGGGTTTTTACCCTTTTTGGTTTTGTACGGTTAGCCATTAACTTTGAAGGCTTATCAATGTTTGAGTAGAAATTGGCTTTCTAGTATGTGGAGACTTTTTTAAAATTTCTAAAAGGATTGATTTGAGTTTACGTCTAAGCGCCATCAACTCTTCAACCGCATGTGAAATATTTCCCAAGGCATCTTGTAACCTTAGTTCTAGTTCTTTTATTTGTGTTTCCATCTATTCTTCCTGTGCTGGCTACTAATTTTTATCAGGACTCCTCGTATGACTGCTCTGTGTGCATGCCCTACCGTAGAATTGCTTAGTTTTGGATCAGAATTTAAAAGAAAGTATTCATTTATAGCGTCGCAACTATTTTTCGGTAATCTGGGGATTTAAGAAGGTTTACATCGTTCCGCCAAATCTTAAGATTGTTGTGGGAGGTTCCTAGTTCAAGCTTTAATAGGATGGGAGAGTGGTCTGACCATGTGGTAGTTCCTAATTCTGACGTACGAATATGGGGAAGCATCCATCTATCTGATAGAAAAAGATCTATTCTTGAAGACGTCTTGTGACGAGGGGAGAAATAAGAGATTCTTTAGATGATGAATTTAGACAGCGGAATGTGTCATAAAGATTCTCTTTGTGGAGCCACGGGCTCAGTATGGGGGCTGTTCTATTAGTAGTGGCATCAATTGTTTTGTCTGGAATGATGTTAAAGTCTCCACAGATTAATAGTTTCCCTTTCTGAATTTTTTCGCTTTTTCTATTTACTTTAAGAATGATATCTGTGCATTATTGGGAGCGTAAATATGAACTAAAGTGATTAAATGCCCTTGAAGACTGCCCACTAAAATGATATATCTACCATTTGGGTCTGTAGTCAGTTCGTGTAGCACAAAATCACAATTGTCTCTAAACGCCACGAGGAGTCCCGCCTGTGTCTTATTTGCACATACCATAAAGATTTGTGGGAATTTTTTATTAGAAAATTTTGGACACGATTGTTCTGCAAAGCGTGTCTCTTGGACACAAAATATAACAACATTCGTCTCCCTTGCCTCCCTCCACATCATCGTTCTTTTAAATGGAGAGTTTAGACCCTTGGCTAGAGATGAGCGAGCACCAAAATGCTCGGGTGCTCGTTGCTCGAATCGAACTTTTCGTAGTACTCAAGAGCTCGTTTCGAGTAACGAACCCCATTGAAGTCAATGGGCAACTCGAGCATTTTTGTATGGGATCGATGCTCCGCATAGGTCATGACTATAGATGAGCGAGTATACTCGCTAAAGGCAATTGCTCAAGCGAGCATTGCCTTTAGCGAGTATCTCCCCCGCTCGAGACTGCAGATTCGGGTGCCGGCAGCGGGCACGAAGCTGCGGGGGAGAGCGGGACGGAACGGAGGGGAGATCTCTCTCTCCCTCTCTCCCCCCGCTCCCTCCTGATGACGGCCGCTACTCACCGCTCCCCCGCGCCGGCACCCGAACCTGCAGTCTCGAGCGGGGGAGATACTCGCTCATCTCTAATCATGACTTGTCAAACACCAGAAAACATCAGAAAGTCATGGAAACACCACAGAAACTGATAGGAAATGGCAGGGGCAGCATACATCGCTGCATCTGAGACTCCCAGGTCCCACTATTAAGCCAAAATGGGGGCAAGAGTCTGGCGGTCACCCCCCTAAAAATTTACTTCAGACAAACCCTCATAAGCAAGGCACACACGCTGGCACATCTTAGCTAAGCACCACACTACTTGTAACCAAGGACAATCACTGCCTGCGCGTGACACCGCTGCCTCTTCTCCTGGGTTACATGCTGGCATTGCTGTCCAACCCCCCCCCACACGATTCTGCATCCATAGCGCACACAAAAGTTTCCCTGCGCAGCAATCAGCTGCCCTCATGCCACACGCTCGCTTCATAGCCACACCACCCTCATGTCTATTTATAAGTGCGTACTGGATGAGGAGGAACCGGAGGCACACACTGCAGAGGGTTGGCAGGGCCAGGCAGCGACCCTCTTTGAAAGTGTGGGTGATAGCCCACAATGCTGTTGAGAGTTGATGATAAATTGACGTTTGATCATCAGTCCAATCCCTTGCCACCTCCGTCACAAAATTGTCAGGAGCCGCAAAAGTGGGCATAAAGGGGACTCAGGTGCCAGCACTTCTACACATCTCCATAATGCAACAATACTCTGTGTGGGAAGCACGTGAGTGGGCCCAGGGTCAGGCTCAGTCCCAGCCTCCACCTTGTGTGACCCAAGGTGCTGTGAGTTACATAGCAATGGGAAATCCATGTGTCCCCACACAATTCATTCTGTGTAGGTGTCAGATAGCTGAAAAACGCAATGGGAAAGTCATCTGCACTCTGCACCCTACCCAACTCAGTCAGTGTATTTGTGCCAGACCGGTAAAACACCGCTATGGGAAGTCTTTGTGCACCCACAGCATAGGCGAGCCAAAGGAACCCAAGGAAAGTATTAAACATGAAGAAATCACAGAGCCTAAACAATACAGTTTCATCTGCCAAGGACCTCCACCTTGGCTCACACCCTCAGTAATCGTGGGCATAAAGCGGACTCGGATGCTAGTGCAGCTGTGAATGTCTCATTAATGCAGTAACGCTCCTTTTGTTTGGCCCAAACCAGTGTCTCAGATAACTGTGGTAACACGAGAGAAAATACGTGTTTCCCAGTGCTGATCCCCTGACGCCAAGCAGGAGGAGGAGGTGGCATAGCAAGGTCAAGAAACCATGACTGAGGTAGGACGCGCAATAGTCTATGTGGGAAGTATGTGAGCGGGCCCTGGGTCAGGCTCGGTCCCAGCCTCCACCTTGTGTGACCCAAGGTGCCGTGAGTTACATAGCAATGGGAAATCCATGTGTCCCCATACACTTCATTCTGTGTAGGTGTCAGATAGCTCAACACCGCAAGAGGAAGTCTTTCAGTTCCTTGGGCTCGCCTATGCTGCAGTGCACAAAGATGGTATTACACAGGAAGAAATCTGAGTGCCCAAACATGGCAGAGTTTCACCCCACCAAGGACCTCGGCCTTGGCCCACATTTCTGCACTAGTCAGTCAGTGCATTTGTGCCAGATAGATAAAACACCACGATGGGTAGTCTTTGTGCACCCACAGCATAGGCAGACCCCAGTAACATTCCTGTAGCAACGGTATAGACAGACCCCAGTAACATTTCTGTAGTAAAAGTATAGGTGGACCCCAGTAATATTCCTGTAGCAGAAGTATAGGCAGACCCCTGTAACATTCCTGTAGCAGAAGTATAGGCAGACCCCTGTAACATTCCTGTAGCAACGGTATAGGCAGACCCCAGTAACATTTCTGTAGTAAAAGTATAGATGGACCCCAGTAATATTCCTGTAGCAGAAGTATAGGCAGACCCCTGTAACATTCCTGTAGCAGAAGTATAGGCAGACCCCTGAAACATTCCTGTAGCAGAAGTATAGGCAGACCCCTGTAACATTCCTTTAGCAGAAGTATAGGCAGACCCCAGTAACATTCCTGTAGCAGAAGTATAGGCAGACCCCTGTAACATTCCTGTAGCAGAAGTATAGGCGAACCCTGAAACATTGGTGTACCATGAGTGTAGGCGAAGGCCGGAAAAATTAGTTAGATAACAGTATAGGCGAGGGCCAGAAAAATTAGTGTACCAAGAGTACAAGTGTACCCCTGAAAAATTGCTCAACCGCGAGGGCAGGTGAAACCCCTAAAATATTTTATAGATACAGCTTGTATTGCTTAATTTGTAACAGAGCCTGGAGGCAGCCCTGTGAAAAAAATTGGTTTAAGTTAAACTTTCTAAAACTTTTAAAAATTGTAAAACTTTTAAACAGAACCTTTTGGGCCGCAGAAAAATTGGCAGTTTAGCGTGATGACATGCTGTTTTAGGAGGAGGAGTAATAATATCCCAGAGGGATAGGCAAAGCTAATTCTCCCCTTTTTTGGGGGTGATAGAGAATGCATTTTTCTCCTGTTGCTGCAAAAAGAGTCTTTAGGATTTGCTGCTTTCCACCGGAGGAGAAGAAAAGTCTGTGGAAATCCAGCCTTTGTCCATCTTTATGAGTGTAAGCATGTGGGCGCTGTCAGTTAACAGGCGGGTACGCTTATCCGTGATGATCCCCCCAGCTGCACTAAGCACCCTCTCTGACAAGACGCTAGAGGCAGGGCAGGCCAGCACCTCCAGGGCGTACAGCGCAAGTTCGTTCCACGTGTCCAGCTTTGACACCCAATAGTTGTATGGAGCAGAGGCATCACGGAGGACGGTGGTACAATTGGTTACGTACTGCCTCACCATCTTTTTACAGTGCTCCCTCCGACTCAGCCTTGACTGGGGAGTGGTGACACAGTCTTGCTGGGGAGCCATAAAGCTGCCAAAGGCCTTGGAGAGTGTTCCCCTGCCTGCGCTGAACATGCTGCCTGATCCCCGCTCCTTCCCTGCTACTTGGCCCTTGGAACTGCGTCTTCTGCCACTAGCGCTGTCAGATGGGAACTTTAGCATCACTTTTTCCACCAGGGCCCTGTGGTATTGCATCAAACTCGCACCGCTTTCCTCTTCGGGAATGAGAGTGGAAAGGTTCTCCTTATACCGTGGGTCGGGCATGGTGTACACCCAGTAATCCGTGTTGGCCAGAATGCGTCTAACGCGAGAGTCACGAGAAAGGCAGCCTAACATGAAGTCAGCCATGTGTGCCAGGGTACCAATATGCAACACATCGCTGTTCTTACTAGGAAGATGACTGTCAGGATCCTCCTCCTCCACAGCCCATACACGCTGAACAGATGAGAGGGAAGCAGCATGGGTACCCTTTGCAGTGTGCCTAACTACTCTTCCTTCTCCTCCTCCTCTTCCCCCTCCCCCTCCTCCTCCAAAACACACTGAGATATAGACATGAGGGTGGTCTGGCTATCAAGCGACATACTGTCATCCCTCATCTCCTATTCCAACCGCAAAACGTTGGCTTTTATGCTTCAGCAGGCAAAGCAGCGGGATGGTAACGCTAATGATTGCAGCATCGCCGCTCACCATCTGGGTAGACTCCTCAAAGTTTCCGAGGACCTGGCAGATATCTGCCATCCATGCCCACTCCTCAGTAAAGAATTGCGGAGGCTGACTACCACTCCGCTGTCCATGTTGCAGCTGGTATTCCACTATTGCTCTACGCTGCTCGTACAGCCTGGCCAACATGTGCAGCGTAGAATTCCATCGTGTGGGCACATTGCACAGCAGTCGGTGTTCTGGCAGCTGAAACCGACGTTGCAGAGTCCTCAGGGTGGTAGCATCCGTGGTGGATTTGCGGAAATGTGCGCAGACGCGGCGCACCTTGACGAGCAGGTCAGACAAGTGTGGGTAGTTTTTCAGAAACTGCTGAACCACCAGACATGGTACGTATGTGAGGCTGCCAAGCTGCAGAGCCGCCACCAGGTTACGGCCGTTGTCACACACGACCATGCCATGTTGGAGGCTCAGCGGCGAAAGCCAGAGGTCGGTCTGCTCTGTCAGACCCTGCAGCAGCTCGGGGGCCATGTGTCTCTTGTCACCTAAGCTGATTAGTTTCAGCGCGGCTTGCTGAACCGACTGCTGGCGACATGCTCCCACTTCTTAATTGAAAAGTAGAGGTGGCGGAGGAGGAGGAGGGGGAGGGTTTGGAGGAGGTGGTATAAAACGCCGCAGATACCAGCACCGAGGTTGGACCCGCTATTCTGGGTGTGGGTAGGACATGAGCGGTCCCAGGCTGTGACTCGGTCCCAGCCTCCCCCAAGTTCGTCCAATGTGCCGTCAGGGAGATATAGTGGCCCTGCCCGCCAGTACTTGTCCATGTGTCCGTGGTTAAGTGGACCTTCCCAGTAACTGCGTTGTGAAGGCACGATTTATGTTGTGGGAGACGTGCTGGTGTAGGGCTGGGATGGCACACCGGGAAAAATAGTGGCGACTGGGGACCGAGTAGCACAGGACCGCCGCCGCCATTATGTTTTTGAAAGCCTCTGTTTCCACAAGCCTGTACGGCAGCATCTCCAGGCTGATAAATTTGGCAATGTGCACGTTTAAAGCTTGTGCGTGTAGGTGGGTGGTGGCGTATTTGCGCTTTCGCTCCAACGCTTGTGTTAGCAACAGCTGAACGCTGCACTGAGAGACATTCCTGGATGGAGTGGAGGACAGTGGAGGTGAGGGTGTGGGTGCAGGCCGGGAGGCGCTCATGCCTGTGTCCTGAGAGGGGGATTGGATCTGTGTGGCAGGCGGGGGCACAGGGCAAGAGGTAGTGGTGTGACCCGGAGGTGGTGAATGGCCTTCGTCCCCACCTTGTGGGGTGCTCGGCCATCATATGCCTGCGCATGCTGGTGGTGGTGCGGCTGGTAGTGGTGGCTCCCCGGCTGGTCTTGATGCAACACAGGTTGCACACCACTGTTCATCGATCGTCCGTGCTCTCACTAAAAAACATCCACACCTTTGAACACCTAGCCCTCTGCACAGAGGCTTGCCGCGACTGGGTGCTTTGGGAAACAGTTGGGGATTCTTCGCAATGGCCCTGCCTCTACCCCTGGCCACTCCACTGCATCTTCCAACCTGTTCTGCTGCTGCTCTTGCCTCCCCCTCTGAAGCCCTGTCCTCAGTAGGCTTAGCAAACCAGGTGGGGTCAGTCACCTCATCGTCCAGCTGCTCTTCTTCCGAATCCTCTGTGCGCTCCTCCCTCGGACTTACTGCCCTTACTACTACCTCACTGACAGACAACTGTGTCTCATCATGCTCATCAACAAAAATGCTGATGAGCATGCTCCTCATCACCCGGACTCCGGGAACTTTCCAAAGGTTGGGCATTGGTTACGACAAACACCACAGGTGAGAGAGGAAGAAGGAGCAGCCAGAGCATTCAGAGTTGCAGTCCCTAGGCCGGAAGTAGTGGACTGCGTAGAAGACTGAGTGGTCGATACATTGCTGGACGCATTTTCTGCCATCCACGACAGGACCTGCTCGCACTGCTCTGTTTGTAATAAAGGTCTACCACGCGGACCCATAAATTGTGATATGAAGCTGGGGACCCCAGAAACTTGCCTCTCTCCTAATCTCTCAGCAGCCGGCTGCGATTCACCACGCCCATGACCTCGGCCTGTGCCCACACCCTCACTTGGTCGTCCGCATCCACGTCCTCGACCCTTACCCCTACTCCTCATCATGGCAGATTAAGAATAGAGCAGGCCCAAATAAATTTCCCCACTGTACAGCACTGACAACTGTGGCTTAATTCACCGCATACAGAGACTTGTAGATAGCGGAGGCTCTATGCTGTGACTTGAAAAAAGTAACCCGCTGTCTTGCGCTGATGCCTAGGGGTAACTTACTGCTCACAGAGACTTGTAGATAATAGAGGCTGTATGGAGTGGGAGAAGACTCTAAAGCCAGTGGATAGTGCTGGTAACTGCGGCGATCTCATCCCCACCAAGGAAAGGGTATTGTGAGACGCTCTGCACAGCGGCAGAGCTGAAATACTTTGCAGTGGCCCCGGTAATATTAGAGTACTGTTTAGCGGTGAGACCTCTGTCTAATGCACTGCAGACACAGAACGGTATAACTGAAGTCGTTTGCAGTAGGCTAGGAAATGTTAGAGTGCAGTTTCACTGTGAGAGTTGGTTGTACTACTACTCCCAGCCAGCCACAACTATAATGCACATGGTCAGATGTTGCCCTAAGAAGGACCGTTGAGGTTCTTGTACAGAGGATCAGGAGGACTGTAAAACTTTCCCTATATAAGTAGCTGTGTCCCTTCACTATGCCTTATGCACTGCACACACAGGACAGTATAGCTGAAATGGCCTGCACAGCCCGAGATGCTTAAAAAAAAAACCTGGTTGTACTGCTACTTCCAGCCAGCCACAACTATAATGCACACGGTCAGATGTAGCCCTAAGAAAGACCATTGGGGTTCTTGAAGACTGGATCCTCCTCTAACACTTTCCCTATATAAGCAGCTGTTTCCCTAAACTCTGCATAATACACTGCAGACTGAGAACGCTATAGTTGAAATGGCCTGCACAGCCCGAGATGCTTAAAAAACAATTTGGTGCACTACTGCTCCCATTCAGCCACAACAGTAATGCACACTATGAAGAGTAGCCCTAAGAAGGACCGTTGGGGTTCTTGACGACAGGATCCTACTCTAACACTTTCCCTATATCAGCAGCAGCACTTTCCCTAACCTCTGCCAGCATGCGTCTGAGGTGAGCTGCGGGCGGGACCAGTTTAAGTACTCAGCGGTCACCTGATCGGCCCAGCCACTCACTACTGTGGGGAGTGGGATAGGGCTGGCACGTCACAGCAGGAAGTGGTAATGCCTTCCCCACATGTCTATTGGCTAGAAAATGGCGCTAAACATGCGGGGAAGGAAATGCAATTGACTCGAGTACCGCGTGGTGTTCGTCTCGAGTAATGAGCATCTCGAGTACCCAAATACTGGAACGAGCATCAAGCTCAGACGAGTGTGCTCGCTCATCTCTAATCACCAGCACTACCACCTCCACACAGACACCATCACCACCACTATCAACCCCACCCAGGCACCATCACCACCACTATCAACCCCACCCAGGCACCATCACCATCACTATCAACCCCACCCAGGCACCATCACCACCACTACCAACACCACCCAGGCACCATCAGCACCACTATCAAAACCACCCAGGCACCATCAGCACCACTAACAACACCACCCAGCCACCACCACCATTATCCAAGCACCAACACCAGCACTACCACTTCCACACAGACACCACCACTACAACCTCCACCCAGCCAGCATTGCCAGCACTACCACCTCCACACAGCCACCATCACCACCACTACCAACACCACCCAGCCACCATCACCACCACTACCAACACAACCCAGCAGCCATCATCATCACTATCACCACCCCCCAGGCACCTGACCACCACTACCAACAACACCCAGCCACTATCACCACCAATACCAATACCACCCAGCCACCATCACCACCACTACCAACACCACCCAGCCACCATCACCACCTCCACCCAGCCACCATCACTACCAACAACACCCATTCACCATCACCACCACTACCAACAACACCCAGCCACTATCACCACCACTACCAACTCCACCCAGCCACCATCACCACCACTACAAACACCACCCAGCCACCATCACCACCACTACCAACACCACCCAGGCACCATCACCACCATGACCAGCACCAGACAAGCACAATCATCACCACTACCAGCAACACGCAGGCAGCATCACCACCACTACCAACACCACCCAGTCACCAGCAACACTCTTAACACCACCAAGCCACCATAGCTACCACCAACCAGGCACCATCACCACCACTACAACCTCCACGCAGCTACCATCACTACCAACCACACCCAGCCACCATCACCAGCACTACCACCTCCACACAGACACCACCACTACTACCTCCACCCAGCCACCATCACTACCAACACCACCAGCCACCATTGCCAGCACTACCACCTCCACCCAGCCACCAACACTACCAACACCACCCAGCCACAATAACCACCAATACCAACATCACCAACCACCATCACCAGCACAACCACCTCCACCCAGTCACCATCACTATTAAAACCACCAAGCCACCATTGCCAGACCTATCACTTCCACACAGCCACCATCACTACCAACACCACCCAGCCACAATCACCACCACTACCAACATCACCCAGCCACCATCACCAATACTACCACCACCCAGCCACCATTACCACCATCAACAGCACGCAGCCACCACTACCAACACCACACAGCCACCATCAACACTACTACCAACACCACCTAGGCACCATTACCACCAGTACCAACACCAACCAGGCACCATCACCACCTTTATCAACACCACCAAGTAACCAACACTACCAATACCACCCAGTCACCATCACCACAACTCCCAACAAAACTCAACCACCAGCTCTACTACCTACACCCATCCGCCATTGTCACGACTTCCAACACAACCCAGGCACCATCAGCACCTCTACCAACACCACCCAGTCACCATCACCACCGCTACCACCTCCACCCAGCCACTATGACTACCAACACAACCCAGCCACCATCACCACCACTACCAACACTGCCCAGTCACCACCACTACCAACACCACCCAGCCACTATCACCAAAACTACCAACACCACTCAGGCACCATCACCACCACTACCACCACCACCCAGCCACTATCACCACCACAACCCAGCCACCATCACAACCACCACCCAGACACCATCACCAGTACCACCTCCACCCAGCCACCATGATTACCAACACCACCCAGCCACTATCACCAGCACTAGCACTTCCACACAGACACCATCACCACAACTACAAACACCACCCAGTCACCATCACTACCACTACCAACACCACCCAGCCACCATCACGACCACCCAGCCACCATCACCAGCACTACCACCTCCACACAGGCACCATCATCAGCACTACCACCTCCACCCAGCCACCATCACTACCAACAACAACAGGTCACCATCACCACCACTACCAACACCACCCAGCCACCATCACCACTACCAACACCACCCAGGCATCATCATCACCACTACCAACACCAACAAGGCACCATCAGCACCACTACCAACACCACCCAGCCACCATCACCAACACTACTAACACCACCAAGCCTCCATCGCTTCCACCAACCAGCCACCATCACCACCACTACCACCTCCATGCAGACACCACCACTACTACCTCCACCCAGCCAACATCACTACCAACACCACCAGCCACCATTGCCAGCACTACCACCTCCACACAGCCACCATCACTACCAACGCCACCCAGCCACAATCACGACCCCTACCAACACCCCCCTGCCACCATCACCAATACTACTACCACCTTGCCACCATTACCACCATCAACAGCACGCAGCCACCATTACCACCACTGCCAACACCACACAGCCACCCTCACCAAAACTACTAACAGCACGCAGGCACCATCACCACTACTACCAACACAACCCAGGCACCATCACCACCAGTACCAACACCAACCAGGCACCATCACCACCTTTATCAACACCACTCAGTAACCAACACTACCAACACCACCCAGTCACCATCACCACAACTACCAACAAAACTCAACCACCAGCTCTACTACCTCCACCCAGCCACCATCGTCACGACTACCACTAACACCCAGGCACCATCAGCACCTCTACCAAAACCACCCAGTCACCATCACCACCACTACCACCTCCACCCAGCCACCATGACTACGAACAGAACCCAGCCACCATCACCACCACTACCAACACCACCCATTCAACACCACCACTAACTCCACCCAGCCACCATCACCAAAATTACAAACACCATCCAGGCATCATCATCACCACTACCAACACCAACAAGGCACCATCAGCACCACTACCAACACCACCCAGCCACCATCACCAACACTACTAACACCACCAAGCCTCCATCGCTTCCACCAACCAGCCACCATCACCACCACCTCCATGCAGACAGCACCACTACTACCTCCACCCAGCCATCATCACTACCAACACCACCAGCCACCATTGCCAGCACTACCACCTCCACACAGCCACCATCACTACCAACGCCACCCAGCCACAATCACGACCCCTACCAACACCCCCCTGCCACCATCACCAATACTACCACCACCTTGCCACCATTACCACCATCAACAGCACGCAGCCACCATTACCACCACTGCCAACACCACACAGCCACCCTCACCAAAACTACTAACAGCACGCAGGCACCATCACCACTACTACCAACACCACCCAGGCACCATCACCACCAGTACCAACACCACCCAGGCACCATCACCACCACTACCACCACCACCCAGCCACCATCACAAGCACCACCCAGACACCATCACCACCACTACCACCTCCACCCACCCATCATGATTACCAATACCACCCAGCCACCATCACCACCAACACCCAGCCACCATCACAACCACCACCCAGAAACCATCACCACCACTACCACCTCCACCCAGCCACTATGACTACCAACACCCGCCAGCCACTATCACCAGCACTAGCACTTCCACATAGACGCCATCACAACCACTGCCAACACCACCCTGCCACCATCACCAGCACTACCACCTCCACACAGCCATCACCACCACTACCAATACCACCCAGGCACCATCACCACCCAGAAAGCATCACCACCACTACCACCACCCCCCAGGCACCATCACCACCACTACCAACAACACCCAGCCACCACCACTACCAACACTACCCAGTCACCACCACCACCACCCAAGCACTATCGTCAGCACTAGCACTTCCACACAGACACCACCACAGCCACCATTGCCAACACTACCACCTCCACCCAGCCACCATCACCAACACTGTCAACACCACCCTCTTCCAGGGTTCGTTGGGTCAGTACAGGTTCATCAGCTACTCTTTGATGCTTCCTGGCCTTTCTTCAGGCTCTTCTCTGAGTTGACGCAAGTCTTTCAATCACAATGCTCGGTCTAAAGAGACGAATCATGTATTAGACTGACACAACATCTATCTACCTAGAAACCGGCGCTGCTGGAATATGTGTAGAAAATGCGGATGGCATCTGTAACTTGCAGTCTTACTGGTGAGATGAGAAACTTGCTGTTGTACTGTCCTCTAGTGGCCAGCTTGTATAATTGCACCAAGGTATTGCCGCCTATGACATGTGCTATTGCTGGCTGCTTGGAGGTCACATGTTGAAAGGTGCTGCATGAAATAAAAAGTTATGTAGAGACTCGTTGTTGAGCGGGAAGTTGGTGTGATGCAGCAACTGTGTGAAGGGACCGGCTCGGAGCTCTAAAGGCTCTTCCCTGAGTGTGTGGAATGCAGGACTCTAGAGAAAGTAAGAGAATCTAGAGCTGTGGCATCCAGGAAGAGGAACTGCTGACATGAGAGATGGCAGCAGAGCCTTATCAGGAAATCCGCCACTGAATACAAACACTGGAGTCGGTGAAACGTGGCTGCTGTTAGAGTTCTTCTTTATGTTTAGGATTGTCAATAAAGCTACTGGGATCTGATTTCTCTCATTTGTCCAAATTAACAATGATCATCGGAGAAAGAACAACAGACATCAACCATGTAAATCCACAATGTGTGGCTCCACTGTGAGAATTAAACTGAAGGTCCTTTGCTTGTCCGTGGAGGATGGAGGGCTGGCACTCCACCACTTTCGCTGGTCCTGCAACGGCTGAGCAAAGCGCGCCAAATTGAGGGAGACTACAAGGGTTGCAGAATGGTTGTCACAGGCGGCGCTATGGTCCCTCCAGACAGTGGCGCCGAAGGTGCTGTGCTCAAGGGTCGTGCAGAGACCCAAAGAACATATCATGGTATGCTTAACAGAAAGGCCTGTTTAGTCACTCGTGACGCCAGTACTCCAACTGGAACTCTCTGGATGGAATGCCGATGAAATAAATGAGACGATTCCGGTAGCTTGTCATAGCAATCTAGGATTACGCAAATTTACTAAGCGGAAGCTTGAAACAGTTGAACAGTGTAAAATCTCCAATACAAAACGTGGTAGTGGTACAGAGATATACAGCAGTATGCGGGTTGAACATGCTGTAGTATACAGCAATATTTAGTTGGGTAGAAAACGCTCTCTCTTTCTCTCTCCTTTTCCTTTCTTATTTCTCCGATGCTTAACTGGCATTGATTAAGAAGAAAATTCCCCACTAGTTGCTCTAGCTGAAGGGATGAGTGAATTTCGCAGAGTGTGGATGAAGCAGAGTGTAGATGGGTCACTAGACTGATCCTGGCTTTGAATTCACCGGGTAGTTTTAGACTCACAGTTTTGTTGAAAGACCGACTTCTGAAAGATCCTCCTCCTCTCTGCTGTAGATCACCAAGGGAGCGGAACGAATCCTCGCTCAACCCTGGGAAAGCTGGAAATATCACTGTGTTTTCTTTCTGGCACGAGTACATCCTCCTCCGACACGACCTGACTACAACCTGTCCTCTCTCACTCCTGGCTGCATCTCCCTAACTGCTCACTGACTCCTCCTTTTATCTCCTCTTCTCCTTCCCGCACTTTCTGGACTCCTCCCACTCTGCATAGGGACTTGTGTTATTGTTTTCCCGCCCTTGGACTCTGCACCAGTGACTTTGAAGCTGACCGTCAGCCAATAAGACATCGGCTGTCATCAGGCTAAGCTCTAGGCTTAGAAGAGAGGGAGAAACAGGGTTTCTCAGACATACAACAACAACCTTCTATGTCCAAGGACGGCACATAGACAGGCAAGACAGGACAAGTGTGGCTGTGAATGTTCTGGGCCACTACATTACTACTTAGCTAACCAGTTGGTGGGCACAGGGTGGTGGCTGACTGAATATAACCCAGTGATAGGACTTGACCGTAAGATAGTAGGTCCTGAGCAGAGCCTGAGAGGCTTACTCTTAAGAGGCTCGACCTCACGTAAAAGTACTTTACCTGCACCTATGTGGATGACTCTCAAGGTCTGGAATATTGCCTTCCATCTGACATCTCCTACACTCCTCTATGGAACAATCCCAATCTTCCGGCCTTACAGCACATGCCAGACATCACCTTCTGGAGATGACATGGAGTTACTACTCTCTCAGATGTAGTGGAGAGGGGAGATCGTGGTACCTTTGTACAGGGGCGATCTCTGTAAATTTTGGTCTTGCCAATAGTTCCCTCTTTAAATACTTCTAATTCTGGCACGCCATTATAGCCCAATTTGGGGGCCTGAGCATCCTCCTTGCTTTGACCAGGTTGGAAGACCTGGCATACATGGCCAACCTCCTGAAGCCTCTCTCCAGTTTTTATAGGCAGTTGATACATAGTCTTTCTCCACTAAGATAAGGCTCTTGAGTAATTTGGCTCAGATATAACGGATGTGGACTTGGACGACCGGAGTGGCCTCTTGGTCACCTGCAGACCCTCCCTGATTAGTGCTAGAGACAGACTAGTGCAAGTTAAGTACCTTCATAGAATCTACTCCACACCTATACATGTGCATGCTGTGGGCCTGTCCCCTGTGGTGGTCTGTCCAAGATGCCTGACGGATACAGGCACAATCCTGCATATGTTCTGGGAGTGTCAGGTCTTCCAGACATACTGGTGAGATATTCTTGAATTTATGGGAACAAATTTGGGAACCCCTGAGTACCCTACACCCTAATGTCTCCCTCTTTGGACTTGTGGAACGCGCACTGTACAAATTATTGATTTTCTATGCAAAAAAGTAATATTGCTCAACTGGAAGCACCCCAAAAAACCCACTAGGGCTGCTTGGCTGTGTGAGCTATATAGTGTTACCCTTCTATATAAACTGACATACATGGCTCGAGGTGGATTGAACGCCCTAACACAGCATCAAACATGTCTGACTGAATCCTCTAGGAAAGGTAAGTTTTTTTCTTTTTCTTCCTGACATTTAAGACTTGCATAAAGACTGAATGACCGCTGTGCTGGCGATCGTGCTATGGGTAAAGTTAGAGTTCTAGTATGTTTTTATTTTTCTTTGTATTTTATTTTAATAATAAAAAAAGAGGGTATCATAAATGTTAAGGGATTGACGACAGTGTGACAATCCAACACTGAAATATTACTGATGAATCCCCCTTTATGCTCTTTTTATATTGTAATGTAGAAAATGCTCCATAAATGTTGCTTTAAAAAAAGTAGTCACGGCTGTCATCTTTCAAAAAAGCCTAGCCCAGTTTATAGTGTGAGCGGACAAAGTAAGTCTAGTGGCCTATCATGGACCACCTTCCCAAACGTAACAAATCAAAACAAAGTTTAATGAATAATTATGTGGCCCACACAATCCTGGTAAAGGAATGCGGAAACAATGATCAAACATGGTCCTCAGGCTACCTGTTCTACTAGCTTCAAGAGCAATGAGACTAATTATTAACCCTTAAATAACAAGTGGAACAGATTACCTTACTGCTTTCACATCTTTTCCCCTTTTGATTACACTTCTATCCCCAAGCTTGCTATATCCCATGGGCTAGTCCCACAGGGAAGACTTCAGTGTTTCACCTTCCTGGAGCCTCTAAGGAGGACTTGTCTTCACTCCATTGCCCTGGGTGAAGAGGTACCCTGATCGCCGGATGAGGCAGATTATACTTGGACGGGGTGAACATCTTCACATGGGCCTTCCCTAGGGCGTACGACATTGGTAATTCATTTTATTTGTTTCTTACACATTGTAAGAAAAACTTGTCCACAAACCATTAAAGGGGTTGTCTCGCGAAAGCAAGTGGGGTTAAGTACTTCTGTATGGCCATATTAATGCACTTTGTAATATACATCGTGCATTAATTATGAGACATACAGAAGTTATTCACTTACCTGCTCCGTTGCTGGCGTCCCCGTCTCCATGGCTCCGTCTAATTTCGGTGTCTTCTTGCTTTTTTAGACGCGCTTGCGCAGATGGGTCTTCTCCCTTCGGCTCGGCACCATCGGTGTTTTGGCTCCGCCCCTTGTACGCGTCATCGCGTAGCTCCGCCCCGTCACATGTGCCGATTCCAGCCATGGAGACGGGGACGCCAGCAACGGAGCAGGTAAGTGAATAACTTCTGTATGGCTCATAATTAATGCACGATGTATATTACAAAGTGCATTAATATGGCCATACAGAAGTACTTAACCCCACTTGCTTTCGCGAGACAACCCCTTTAAGACTGCAAAGACAGCATAAACAGCTGAGGATAGCAATGATATTTGGAATAAAGCTTGAACTATAAAATCTGCTCATCTACATAATCGGTGGCTTCTACTAATTCAACTCACATTAGCAAAAGCATTGACTAGATTTCAGAAGCAAATATAGTATAAAAACAAAGATATTTTAACACTATTTTTTCATCTTATCAAAGTCCTTTACTTTGCAGAGCCATGCATGTGACAGACAGAAGAGCAGAGCCGTGCGTGTGTGAGACAGAGGTGCAGAGCCGTGCGTGTCTGAGATGGAGGAGCAGAGCCATGCATGTGCGAGACAGAGGAGCAGAGCCGTGCGTGTGTGAGACAGAGGTGCAGAGCCGTGCGTGTGTGAGACAGAGGAGCAGTGCCATGCGTGTGCGAGACAGAGGTGCAGAGCCGTGTGTGTGTGAGACGGAGGAGCATATCCGTGCGTGTGCGAGATGGAGAAGCAGAGCAGTGCGTATGTGACACGGAGGAGCAAAGCTGTGCATGTGCAAGACAGAGGAGCAGAGCTGTGCATGTGTGACACAGAAGAGCAGAGCCATGCATGTGTGAGACAGAGGAGCAAAGCCATGCGTGTGACAGACAGAGGAGCAAAGCCATGCGTGCTATAGATGGAGGAGCATGTGATCAGTCAATTGTGTGGGAGGTCACATGACCAGGGGGTGATCAGTGCGTGCAGGACTCTGCTGTGTCGGTGGTGATCTCTGTTGTATGAGATAAAGAATGTATGTGTGTGTGTATGATGTGCATGTAGCAGAGCTGTGTGTGCGTGGTGTGCATGTAGCCGAGCTGTGTGAGTGACGTGCATGTAGCGGAGCCATGTGTGTGACGTGCATGTAGTAGAGCTGTTTGCGTTTGACGTGCATGTAGCAGATCTGTGTATATGTAAGGTGCACGTAGCAGAGCTGTGTGTGTATGTTTGATGTGCATGTAGCAGAGCTGTTTGTGTGTGACGTGCATGTAGCAGAGCTGTGTGTGTGTGTTTGACGTGAATGTAGCAGAGCTATGTGTGTGTGACGTGCATGTAGCAGAGCTATCTATTATCTATCAAACACCTTAGAGGCACAATGACAGTGACGTCCTCACAGGTCCTAAAGCAGCAGCCGTGTGCTTCAACTCCAATCCCTTTCACTATATTATATCAGTAATTGGCACATTTCACCACCAGAAACACTGCTACTATAATTTCCTAATAATTACTAGTCATTTGAATAAAGCAGAAGTCCTTGTGCAACCATTCCTCTAGCTGCATACCTCTGACGAGTAAGGGTAGGCCGAATGATCCTCATCCTCCAGTGAATGAGCATAAAGTTCTTATGGTTGTCATTGGAAAAGACTGTTTTGCTCCATAAGATTGCCATATCGAGCACTCTCTTGGACCTTCTGAGCCTGCATCCTACATGACGTACAACTGTCTGTGTCTCTTTGTTGAAGATGAGGTGCTTGTAAGTATCAGACTGGCATCATTGACAGGTCAACTGCTAAACAGGGTGTGAATATTGACAGTATACATCTGATAAACAATATCCATGAAGCAGACTTTTGCTCTTATCAATGTCTGAACTAATATATAGAATTCCAGAAAAATCATCTTGCAATGCCCCCGAACCAACTCTATTGGGTTTGACTATAAATCCCCATCAGATGCAGGGGCGTTGCACCATTCTTCTGTGAATGGCTTGTATCTGTTGTGGGGGCCTCAGCTCTATACCCGGTCAAACAAGATCCTCAAGGATGAAGCTACATCTTTCCATTGGGTTCCTGATAGAGTATACAGTAATGAGTTGGCATTATCCTCGGTTTCTCCTCTTTGGCCTTGCTAATCTTAAAGGTTGAGGCTCCCATTAAGTTCATCTTCCTTGCTACTATTTTGTGAACGGTGAAGTGTGAGACACTTGTACAATCATCAAGAGATTCTGAATCCTCTCAAGAACTGCATTAGCAAGATGCAGCCTCCATCGCCCTCTAGTGCCCCATAGGTCTTCATACTGGCATACGACCTCATACAACAACTTCTTAGGCAGATTATTTTCTGTAGCTGTAGACACAACATAAAAAGAGATCAAAATAGACAAGGATTCAGTCCTATTGTCCCACCGCTGGAAGATGGATGAGACCCACTAGCAGTCTCCGAAGCGGGTTAGATACAGTGTGTTGGGCAGGTGCCTTCAGCATTTTACCTAGCTATGACAGGCGCAGACAATCCCGGCCAGTACAGACCTGATTGTAGCATTGTTGAACCCTTTCGCAATCCAAGCAGAAGACACTACAGCACAGATCACCTCCTTAGACTGGTGAGTTGGTCCGTGGCTCAAATGTGACATCATAGAGTAGAGCATTCAAGAAAGGCACAGGTATTACCTTTCTTTTAGACTCCCCTCTTATCTGGCTTCACAGCTTTTGTGCTTCTTCTCTTTTTCTTCTTTCAGGCATGTTCCTGCAAAACAGACAGCAGAGAGATCTTCATGCCTGTTTGGTTCTTACCAGGTTAACGCCATTACCTCATCCAAGGGGAGTCGGACTGCTTTGGCTGCTGTGTCTTCTCTCCGGTTCCCTAAGGCTTCAGGAGTTGTATCCTTGGTATGACCATGGACTTTGATGATGGCTACCTGTTTGGGTAGAGTTAGTGCTGACAACAAGTCTGATACAGCTTCTGCATTTCTGATTGGCTTGCCCAAGGACCCCACAAAGCTTTTACTTAGCCCATGGGCCCATAATTATGGGGGATGCTGAAGAAGTACCTGAACCTTGTGTGTAGCTTACCTCTAGCCATCTTACGTGCCTTAGTGAGTGCCTTCAGCTCTACCTCAGAGGCTGACATCCTAGGTGAGAGTGGTTGATGTAGTACTACTTCCCGTTGCATGGCCTGTGCATATCCTGTCCTGAATGACCCGTCTTTGTAAATTCTAAAGCCATCTAAAAAAGACAAACTTAAAAACGACATTAGCAATGGAATTCTCTTTGACATTTCTTTATTTTCTGATTTCATGGATTAAAGGCAGTCGTGGGTTGTAGTCTTTACCATCATTCTGCCACGGCGCGGAGGATCAATCTTCCATTCCCCCTTTCGGACTGTGGGTTCAACACAAAGCACCCCTGTGTTCAGTGACAGAAGAAAGCTACTTGGTTTGTATCTGATGAAGAATTTCTTGAACTGCATTAAAGACCAGGAGAATTAAATCATATTTCAGGATTATATCTGTGACCTCATCTGTTAGAGACGCAGCAGCAACGATGACACAAGTACAAGAAAGGGGCCAGTGTCTAGATGTCCAGCACAAACCACCTGTCTATGGCTTGGAACTTGACACCTTCAAAATAAAGATGTATATTACAGTTAGAACAAACGTGTCAAACACAAGGCCCGTGGGTCGAATCCATCCGCTCACCTTATTGTATGGGGCCTCCCGGCCGTGCAGCATTCTACTCGCCCAGCCTGCAGGTCCAGTCTGGTAGTGGCAATACAGTCTGACCACTAACCTCTCTCCCACGTCATCTGCATATGCCATCTGTACGCCGAGGGGGGATGTCAGCAGGCATAGAGTCTGTACTACTACCTAGACCTGCAGGCTGAGAGAGTTTAATGCCTGTAGGGATGCTACCAAGCCCAAGGTCAATAGGGAGATCACTATTACTACTGGGAACACTATGGGGTCACTTATTTCTACTGGGGTCAGTATAGGCGACACTATTACTACTAGGGCCATGGGGCTAATATGGGAGACAGTAGTACTACTGGGGCGACTATGGGGGTCACTATTACTGGGGTCACTATTACTACTGCGGCTACTATGGGGGTCAGTATTAGGGCTTGTCCACATGGGGATAAGCGCATTTTGGTTGTGCAAATCACTGCGTATTTGCATGTGCAAAAAATATTACAGACGGGCCCATTCAAAATTTGCACTTGCCAATTTACTTCAATGGCCTATTGCGGTGTGAAATCTATGAAAATATACGCTCATGTGAATAAACCCATTAAAATCAATGGGTTCTATTCACTGCATATTACGCATCCAAAGATTGCGCTTGTAATGCACTGCACAAATACGCTCAAGTGAACAAGTCATTACTATAGTCCTACAATTATAATCGGTCTATAAAGTGAGTGTAGACATTTATAGGTCCTTATTTGTTGTCAGACATTCAATCCAAGCAAGCAGTGTTAGTTACTTACATCTAATGTGATGTGCAGTACATATAAATAACCTTATTGACACGTATTCAATATAAAGTTTTTAAACACTAATGTTTGTTTCCCTCACTGAAAATGTAATAGACTTTAAGTAAACCTTTGTTATTAATTTGATTCTCTTTATATTGTTGAATATACCATGTACTTGTGTTGTGCATGCATCAAGTGGGATCCATATATATATACACACACACATTCCACTGGCGTGGGCATGTACTTCTCTGCTACTTTGGTCTTTGTTAAAGGGGTTGTCCCGCGCCGAAACAGGTTTTTTTTTTTTCAACCCCCCCCCCCGTTCGGCGCGAGACAACCCCGATGCAGGGACCTAAAGAAAGCTTACCGGAGCGCTTACCTTAATCCCCGCGCTCCGGTGACTTCTATACTTACCGGTGAAGATGGCCGCCGGGATCCTCTTCCTCCGTGGACCGCAGCTCTTCTGTGCGGTCCATTGCCGATTCCAGCCTCCTGATTGGCTGGAATCGGCACGTGACGGGGCGGAGCTACACGGAGCTACACGGAGCCCCATAGAGAACAGGAGAAGACCCGGACTGCGCAAGCGCGGCTAATTTGGCCATCGGAGGGCGAAAATTAGTCGGCTCCATGGGAACGAGGACGCTAGCAACGGAGCAGGTAAGTATAAAACTTTTTATAACTTCTGTATGGCTCATAATTAATGCACAATGTACATTACAAAGTGCATTATTATGGCCATACAGAAGTGTATAACCCCACTTGCTGCCGCGGGACAACCCCTTTAAGGAGGGGAAAAACTATCACTTCAGAGAAATCTTACCTGTATCTCCTCCCTCCTCTTGTGTACTGGCTAACTGTTTGAATGTGTCTCACCCAGTCTATGCATAGCTGTCCAATAGTACACATAAACCATAAAATTTATACAGACAATCAACAAATACTGGCCCTTCACACATACACACACAAAAATAACATATCCACATTATTTAGGATCAAATAACAAGATCAGATCACAAATTATATCTTATCTTTTGTGCTGAGCAATTGCTTGATGGACACTTCCCTGAAGACTTTTAATCCAGTCAGTCAGTAGTCTGCTAATTCAAAATCTCTTCTGCAATGTCATTTCGTGAATGGATATTTCATGTAAACTTCTGTGAAGTCTTTTAATCCGTTAGTGGAGCCCATAACTCCTATAATATGAACTAGCATGACAATCAGAGAGCCATTAGACTGAATAAACACCATTCTATCCATATGAGACTGTGTGGAAAATTTCAATGTACATCAACCCAGCACAGATCAATCTCACAGTCTCACATTCATTTGTACAGGATAATTTACACGCACTCCTCTATGATTACAAACAAGCCTAATTATTCAACTTCAAACATAGACTTTACTTCTTAAGACGCAGGTTCACCAGACAAAAGAGATTTCTTTCTATTCTAGCAGCATGTATGTTAGGAAACAGAGTTACTAAGAAAGGTACTTTCCAGTTGAAGTTGTTATCCCTGTAGCATAACTCATGGAGGTGGGAGACACTCCTGGTCCTGTGAATGCCCCCCCTCCCTACCCTCCACATGTCTACAAGAGTCTCTTACAGTCTCCATCTTAATAGAACATATACATCCAAAACAACATAAATAAGACACTCGATTCATACATGAGAGACAACAGATAGCATTTGTGCACAAAAATAGCACATATAGAACTTATTAACTTAATTGCCCAAATACACAGTACAAATGCACACATAAATGCACGTATAACCCCTTCAAGACCACCAATACACCTTTTGACAGCCTGTATCAGTGACCTATGTACGAAGAAAGATTGCAAGGTGATCTCTCTTCATACAGCGTGGGTGCCAGCTGTTTCTTACAGCTGACACCTGGTGGCAACAGCCCCGATAAGCTGTGCAGGTGTCATGCCAGCCAGAGTCCTTCTGAAAAAGCTCAGGGCTGTCATGGCAGAATGCCTATCAAGCCAACCGCATGGGGTGGCTTGATAGGCTGCCTATCAGATTGCAGTATGATGTAATGCTATGGCATTACATCATACTACAGGCTCGATCAAAGCATCGAAAGTTGCAAAAAAAAGTAAAAATAAGAACAATAAAGTTGTACTAGCTATTAAAAAACCAAACCATTTTGCCATATTGATAATAAAAGAATCTAAATCATAAAACAAAATACATGTTTGGTATCGCTGCATCTATAAAAGTCAAATCTATTAAAGTAACGCATTACTTACCCCGCACTGTGAGCGTCGTCTGAAAAAAATATAAAGAATGCCAGAAATACGCTTTTTTGGTCACCCCGTTTCCAAGAAAAAATGCAATAAAAAGCGATCCAAAAATCGTTTGTATTCCAAAATGGTACCAACGGAAACTACAGGGTGTACCGCACAAAATTAGCCCTCGCACAACTATGTCGACAAAAAAATAGAAAAGCTTTTCTGTGCAGAATATGGCGGCAAAAAATAGTGAAAAAAAATGAATGTCTGAAAAAAATAAAACTAGTACAGAAAAAAATACATAAGTTTGGTATCGTAGTAATTAGAGATGAGCGAGCACACTGGTCTCAGCTTGATGCTCGTTCCAGTATTAGGCCTCATGTCCACGGGGAAAATCAGATCCGCTGCAGATTCTCCATGTAGAATCTGCAGCGGGTCCCTCCTGCCCCGCGGACATGAGCGCTGAAAAGGAGAATAAATAAGAATTAACTCACCTCCCATCCGCTCCGTTTCTTCTCTTCGCTGCGGCGTCATCTTCTCTCGTCGCGGCCGGATCTTCTTTCTTCGGCTCGGCGGATGTGCATGATGACGTCGGTGACGTGCCCCGCGCATGCGCCGGGCCGAAGCAAAATGATCCGGCCGCGACTGAGAGAAGATGGCGCCGCGCCGAAGAGAAGAACCCGGAGCGTGTGAGTAAAATATGATTTTTGTCTCCCGCGGATCCGGACGGCTTCCATAGGCTTCAATAGAAGCCCGCGGGAGCCGTCCCCGCGGGAGACCCGCATGAAAATGGAGCATGGTCCAGATTTTTCCATGCTCCATTTTTTTTTAAATCACTTTTATTGACCATCCGCGGGTATTTATCTACCCGCGGGTGGTCAATGCATCCCTATGGGGTGCGGATCCGCGTGCGGGAGATCCGCTGCGGATCTTAAATCATATTTTGCCCGTGGACATGAGGCCTTAGGGTACTCGAGATGCTCGTTACTCAAGACGAACACCACGCGGCACTCGAGTCAATTGCATTTCCTTCCCCGCATGTTTAGAGCCATTTTCTAGCCAATAAACATGCGGGGAAGGCATTACCACTTCCTGCTGTGACGTGCCAGCCCTATCCCACCCCACAGCAGTGAGTGGCTGGGCCGATCAGGTGACCGCCGAGTACTTAAACTGGTCCCGCCCGCGGCTCGCCTCAGACGCATGCTGGCAGAGGTTAGGGAAAGTGCTGCTGCTGATATAGGGACAGTGTTAGAGTAGGATCCTGTCGTCAAGAACCCCAACGGTCTTTCTTAGGGCTACTCTTCATAGTGTGCATTTTACTGTTGTGGCTGGCTAGTAGTAGTAGTGCACCAATTGGTTTTTTTTAAGCATCTCGGGCTGTGCAGGCCATTTCAGCTATACTGTCCTGTGTGTGCAGTGCATAAGGCATAGTGAAGGGACACAGCTACTTATGTAGGGAAAGTTTTACAGCCCTCCTGATCCTCTGTACAAGAACCTCAACAGTCCTTCTTAGGGCTACATCTGACCGTGTGCATTATAGTTGTGGCTGGCTGGGAGTAGTAGTACAACCAACTCTCACAGTGAAACTGCTCTCTAACATTTCCTAGCCTACTGCAAAGAGGTTCAGTTATACCGTTCTGTGTCTGCAGTGCATTAGACAGAGGTCTCACCGCTAAACAGTACTGTAATATTACCAGGGCCACTGCAAAGTATTTCAGCTCTGCCGCTGTGCAGAGCGTCTCACAATACCCTTTCCTTGGTGGGGTTGAGATCACCGCAGTTACCAGCACTATCCACTGGCTTTAGAGTCTTCTCCCACTCCACACAGCCTCTATTATCTACAAGTCTCTGTGAGCGGTAAATTACCCCTAGGTATCAGCGCAAGACACAAGTCACAGCATAGAGCCTCCGCTATCTACAAGTCTCTGTGTGCGGTGAATTAGCCACAGTCATCAGTGCTGTACAGTGGGGTAATTTATTTGGCCCCTGCTCTATTCTTAATCCGCCATGATGAGGAGTAAGGGTAAGGGTGGACCCCGTGGACGTGGGCGTCCAAGTGAGGGTGTGGGCACAGGCCGAGTTCCTGGTCGTGGTGAATCACAGCCGGCTGCTGCGGGATTAGGAGAGAGGCAAACTTCTGGGCTCCCCAACATCATATCAGAATTTATGGGTCCGTGTGGTAGACCTTTATTACAAACAGAGCAGTGTGAGCAGGTCCTGTCGTGGATGGCAGATAACGCGTCCAGCAATGTATCGACCACCCAGTCTTCTACGCAGTCCATTACTTCCGGCCTAGGGACTGCAACTCTGAATGCTCTGGCTGCTCCTCCTTCCTCCCAGCCTCCTCACTCCAGGAAAATTACATATCCTGAGCAGGCAGACTCCCAGGAACTGTTCTCGGGTCTCTGCCATGAGTGGGAAAAAACGGTTCCTCTCTCAGCTGAGGAGTTTGTCGTGACCAATGCCCAACCTTTGGAAAGTTCCCGGAGTCCGGGTGATGAGGCTGGGGACTTCTGGCAACTGTCTTAAGAGCTTTTTGTGGATGAGGATGATGAGACACAGTTGTCGGTCAGTGAGGTAGTAGTAAGTGCAGTAAGTCCGAGGGAGGAGCGCACAGAGGATTTGGAGGAAGAGCAGCTGGACAATGAGGTGACTGGCCCCACCTGGTTTGCTAAGCCTACTGAGGACAGGGCTTCAGAGGGGGAGGCAAGAGCAGCAGCAGAACAGGTTGGAAGAGGCAGTGGAGTGGCCAGGGGTAGAGGCAGGGCCAGAGCGAAGAATCCCCCAACTGTTTCCCAAAGCACCCCCTCGCGCCAAGCCTCCGTGCAGAGGGCTAGGTGTTCAAAGGTGTGGATGTTTTTCACTGAGAGTGCAGACGACCGACGAACAGTGGTGTGCAACCTGTGTCGTACCAAGTTCAGCCGGGGAGCCACCACTACCAGCCACACCACCACCAGCATGCGCAGGCATATGATGGCCAAGCACCCCACAAGGTGGGACGAAGGCCATTCACCGCCTTCGGGTCACACCACTGCCTCTTCCCCTGTGCCACAACTGGGCACACAGATCCAATCCCCCTCCCAGAACACAGGCACGAGTGCCTCTCGGCCTGCACCCACACCCTCACCTCCACTGTCCTCCACTCCATCCAGCAATGTCTCTCAGCGCAGCGTTCAGCTATCGCTCACACAAGCGTTGGAGCGAAAGCGCAAATACGCCACCACCCACCCGCATGCACAAGCTTTAAACATGCACATTGCCAAATTAATCAGCCTGGAGATGCTGCCGTATTGGCTTGTGGAAACTGAGGCTTTCAAAAACATGATGGCGGCGGCGGTCCCATGCTACTCGGTCCCTAGTCGCCACTATTTTTCCCGATGTGCCGTCCCAGCTCTACACCAGCATGTCTCCCGCAACATAAATCGTGCCCTTACCAACGCAGCTACTGGGAAGGTCCACTTAACCACATACACGTAGACAAGTACTGGCGGGCTGGGCCACTATATCTCCCTGATGGTACATTGGGTGAACTTGGTGGAAGATGGGACCGAGTCAGAGCCTCGGACAGCTCACATCCTATCCACACCTAGAATAGCGGGTCCTAGCTCGGTGCTGGTATCTGCGGCGTTTTATGCCACCTTTTCCAAACCCTCCCCCTCCTCCGCCACCTCTACCTCTCAATTAAGAAGTGTGAGCACGTCGCCAGCAGTCGGTAGCGTGTTGTGTGGCAGAAAAGCGGTGCGCAATCGTCAGCAAGCCGTGCTGAAGCTAATCAGCTTAGGTGACAAGAGGCACACTGCCCCGGAGCTGCTGCAGGGTCTGACAGAGCAGACCAACCTCTGGCTTTCGCGGCTGAGCCTCCAACCGGGCATGGTCATGTGTGACAACGGCCATAACCTGGTGGCAGCTCTGCAGCTCGGCAGCCTCCCACACGTGCCAAGCCTGGCCCACGTCTTCAATCTGGTGGTTCAGTGGTTTCTGAAAAACTACCCCCACTTGTCTGACCTGCTCGTCAAGGTGCGCCGCGTGTGCGCACATTTCCGCAAGTTCACCAGGGATGCTGCCACCCTGAGGACCCAGTAACGTCAGTTTCAACTGCCAGAGCACCGACTGCTGTGCGACGTGCCCACACGCTGGAATTCTATGCTGCACATGTTGGCCAGGCTGTACGAGCAGCGTAGAGCAATAGTGGAATACCAGCTGCAGCATGGGCGGCGGAGTGGTAGTCAGCCTCCGCAATTCTTTACTGAGGAGTGGGCATAGATAGCAGATTTCTGCCAGGTCCTCGGAAACTTTGAGGAGTCTACCCAGATGGTGAGCGGTGATGCGACAATCATTAGCGTTACCATCCCGCTGCTTTGCCTGCTGAAAAGTTCGCTGCAAAGCATAAAGGACAACGCTTTGCGGTTGGAACAGAAGATGAGGGATGACAGTATGTCGCTTGATAGCTAGACCGCTCTCAAGTCTATATCTCAGCGCGTTTTGGAGGAGGAGGGGGAGGGGGAGGAGGAGAAGGAGAGGGAAAAGACAGCTTGGCACACTGCAGAGGGTACCCATGCTGCTTGCCTCTCATCTGTTCAGCAAGTATGGGCTGTAGAGAAGGAGGATCCTGAAAGTTATCTTCCTAGTGAGATAGTAAAACAGAACCAGCAGCACTCACCACAACCTGTCTGGGGGGGGGGGGGGGGGGGGGGGTTGTTTTTTTCAGGAGATTACTGCACGCCTAAATGAGGATGGAATCCAGATCCCACATGTATATAGTCCACATAACAAAAGAGTTTTAGGCAGCAAGTTTTCAAGCTTGACAAAGACCCGTGTTTGTATTGGGGTCGAAACGTCGCTATTCTTATGATCATGGGGTACTGATTTAGCATTCCAATGGATGCAGAAAATCTTTTTTGCACCTGAAAACCTGCTGCCTAGAACTCTTTTGTTATTTGGACTATCTTCCTAGTGAGGACAGTGATGTGTTGCGTACTGGGACCCTGGCACACATGGCTGACTTTATGTTAGGCTGCCTTTCCCGTGACCCTCGCGTTAGACGCATTCTGGCCAACACAGATTACTGGGTGTACACCCTTCTTGACCCACGGTATAAGGAGAACCTTTCCACTCTCATTCCCGAAAAGAAAAAGGGTACGAGAGTGATGCAATACCACAGGGCCCTGGTGGAAAAAGTGATGCTAAAGTTCCCATTTGACAGCACTAGTGGTAGAAGACGCAGTTCCAAGGGCCAAGTAGCAGGGAAGGAGCGGGGATCAGGCAGCATGTCCAGCGCAGGCAGGGGAACACTTTGCCAGCTTTATGGCTCCCCAGCAAGACTGTCACCACTCCCCAGTCAAGGCTGAGTTGGAGGGAGCACTGTAAAAAGATGGTGAGGGAGTACGTAGCTGATCGCACCACCATCCTCCGTGATGCCTCTGCCCCCTACAACTACTGGGTGTCAAAGCTGGACACGTGGCACGAACTTGCGCTGTACGCCCTGGAGGTGCTGGCCTGCCTTACCGCTAGCGTCTTTTCAGAGAGGGTGTTTAGTGCAGCTGGGGGAATCATCATGGTTAAGCGTAGCCACCTGTCCACTGCCAGTGCTGACATGCTTACACTCTTAAAATTGAACAAAGGCTGGATTTCCCCAGACTTCTCTTCTCCACCGGCGGAAAGCAGCGGAACCTAATGACTGTTTTCTCTGCAACAGGAGAAAAATGCATCCTGGATCACCACAAAAAAGGGGGAATTAGCTTTGTCAATGACTCTCGGATATTATTACTCCTCCTCCTCCTCCTAAAACAGCATGTCATCACGCTGAACTGCCAATTTTTCTTCCGCCCAAAAGGCTCTGTTTAATTAATCAACGTTTCAAAAGTATTGATACTTTAACAGAAACCAATTTTTTTCACAGGGCTGCCTCCAGGCTCTGTTACAAATTAAGCAACAGTGAGCTGTGTCTTTAAAGAATGTTTATGGGTTTCACCTGCCCTCACGGTTGAGCAATTTTTCAGGGGTACACTTGTACTCTTGGTACACCAATTTTTCTCCCGCGCCTATACTGTTATCTAACTAATTTTTCCGTCCTTCGTCTACACTCTTGGTAACCAAATTTTTTCAGGGGTCTGCCCACACTTCTTCTGCAGAAATGTTACAGGGGTCTGCCTCTACCTTTTCTACTGAATGGTTTGAAGCGTTCACCTATACTCTTGCTACGGAAATGTTACTGGGGTCCGCCTATACTCTTGCTACAGAAATGTTACAGGGGTTCGCCTATACTTTTGCTACAGAAATGTTACTGGGGTCCGCCTATACTCTTGCTACAGGAATGTTACAGGGGTCTGCCTATACTATTGCTACAGAAATATTACTGGGGTCTGCCTATACCTTTGCTACAGAAATGTTACTGGGTCCGCCTATACCTTTGCTACAGAAATGTTATTAGGGTCCGCCTATACTCTTGCTACAGGAATGTTACAGGGGTCCGCCTATACTCTTGCTACAGAAATGTTATTGGGGTCCACCTATGCAGTTTCAACTGAATGGTTTGAGGGGTTCACCTATACTTTTGCTACGGAAATATTACTGGGGTCCGCCTATACTCTTGCTACAGAACTGTTACTGGGGTCTGCCTATACTTTTGCTACAGAAATGTTACTGGGTTCCGCCTATACTATTGCTACAGAAATGGTACTGGGGTCCGCCTATACTTTTGCTACAGAAATGTTACAGGGGTCTGCCTATACTCTTGGTACAGAAATGTTACTGGGGTCCGCCTATACTCTTGGTACACCAATGTTTCAGGGGTTCACCTACACTCTAGCTACAGGAATGTTACTTGGGTTCGCCTATACTTTTGCTACTGAAATGTTACTGGGGTCCGCCTATACTCTTGCTATAAAAAATGTTACTGGGATCTGCCTATACTCTTGCTACAGAAATGTTACTGAGGTCTGCCTATAGTTTTGCTACAGAAATGTTACTGGGGTTCGCCTATGCTGTTTCAACTGAATGGTTTGAGGGGTTCACCTATACTTTTGCTACTGAAATGTTACAGGGGTCTGCCTATGCTGTGGGTGCACAAAGACTTCCCATCGCAGTGTTTTACCTATCTGGCACAAATGCACTGACTCACTTGGGCAGAAATGTGGGCCAAGGCCGAGGTTCTTGGCAGGGTGAAACTCTGCCATGTTTGGGCACTCTGATTTCTTCCTGTGTAATACCATCTTTGTGCACTGACAGCATAGGCGAGCCCAAGGAACTCAAAGACTTCCCATTGCGTTGTTGAGCTATCTGACACCTGCACAGAATGAAGTGTGTGTGGACCCATGAATTTCCCATACCTATTTAACTTACAGCACCTTGGGTCACACAAGGTGGAGGCTGGGACCGAGCCTGACCCTGGGCCTGCTCACGCTTTTCCCACACAGACTATTGTGGTTCCTACCTCGGTCATGGTTTCTCGGCCTTATTATGCCACCTCCTACTCCTGCTTGGGGTCTGGGGATCAGTGCTGGGCAACATGTATTTTCTCTTGTGTTACCACAGTTATCTGAGACACTGGTTTGGGCCAAGCAAAAGGAGCATTACTGCAATAATGGAACGTTCACAGCTGCACTAGCATCCGAGTCCGCTTTATGCCCATGATTAATGAGGGTGTGAGCCGAGGCCAAGGTCCTTGGCAGGGTGAAACTGCCATGTTTGGGCACTCTAATTTCTGTATGTGTAATACCATCTTTACGTTCCTTGGGCTCGCCTATACTGTAGGTGCACAAAGTCTGACTAGGGTAGAAATGTGGGCCGAGGTCCTTGGCAGGGTGAAACTCTGCCATAGGTGAGCCCAAGGAACTCAAAAACTTCCCATTGCGGTGTTGAGCTATCTGACACTTATACGGAATGAATTGTGTGGGGACACATGGATTTCCCATTGCTATATACCTCGCGGCACCTTGGGTCACACAAGATGGAGGCTGGGACCGAGCCTGACCCTAGGCCCGCTCACGTGCTTCCCACACAGAGTATTGCTGCATTGTGGAGATGTGTAGAAGTGCTGGCACCTGAGTCCCCTTTATGCCCACGTTTGCGGCTCCTGACAATTTTGTGACGGAGGTGGCACAGGATTGGAATGATGATCATACGTCAATTTATCATCAATTCTCAACAGCATTGTGGGCTATCGCCCCCCCCCCCTTTCGAAGAGGGTCGCTGCCTGGCCCTGCCAACCCTCTGCAGTGTGTGCCTCCGGTTCCTCCTCCTCCAGTACGCACCTATTAATAGACATGAGGGTGGTGTGGCTATGAAGCGAGCGTGTGGCATGAGGCCAGCTGAATGCTGCACAGGGGAAATGTTTTGTGCGCTGTGGACGCAGGGTCATGCGGGGGGTTGGACAGCAATGCCAACATGTAACCCAGGAGAAGAGGCAGTGGTGTCACCCGCAGGCAGTGATTGTCCTTGGTTGCAGGTAGTGTGGTGCTTAGCTAAGATGTGCCAGTGCGTGTGCCGTGCTGCTTATGGTCTGTCTCAAGTAAATTGTTAGGGTGGGTGACGCCAGACTCTTGCCCCCATTTTGGCTTAATAGTGGGACCGGGGTGCCTCAGATGCAGCCCTGCATGCTGCCCCTGCCCTTCCCTTTCCGTTTCTGTGGTGTTTCCATGACTTTCTGATGTTTTCTGGTGTTTCACAAGTCATCAGCTATGTGGACCATCGGTCCCATACAAAAATGCTCGAGGCCCCATTGACTTCAATGGGGTTCGTTACTCAAAAAGAGCTCTCGAGCATCGCGGAAAGTTCGACTTGAGCAACGAGCACCCGAGCATTTTGGTGCTCGCTCATCTCTAGTACTTATGATACTGACCCATAGAATAAAGTTATCAGGTCATTTTAGTTGAAGTTCGTAGAAACAAGATGCACTAAAAGATGGCTTTTTCTTATTTTTTATTTTTCTCCACTTAGAATTTGTAAAACGTTTTTCTGTACATTATGTGGTACATTAAATAGTAGCAGTGAAAAATACAACTTGTCCCACAAAAAACAGGCCCTCATACAGCGATGTTTATGGATAAATAAAGGAGTTACGATTTTTTAAAATGGAGGAGTCAAAACTAAAATGCAAAGCCGAAATAAAGCTTGGTCACTAGAGGGATAACTGTGACACTGGCTTCAGGGCTCATGTCCACGGGTGGGTTAGAATTCCGGGATCCATGTGGGGCATCCGCGCAGATGATCCGGAGTTCAAGGCGCCCATAGAGTATTTGTGGGCGCTTGCTGCTTAATTAAACCTTCTGGTCCGGAAAACAAATTGCAGCATGCTCCATTTTGCTGGAGATCCGGTGGGGACAGCTTTCATTGAAGTCAATGGAAGCCGTTCGATCTGCTGCACACCCGAAACTGTCACTCTGGCTGTGCCACGGGTACTGCGGGAAAGTAGGAAATTAAAAAAAAATCTCCACTGTGCATGTGCCAGGGGCATGCCGGCAGGCAGGCCCACCCACATGCCGGCACGCCCGCTCATACACAGAGAGGAGACGATGGACGACCCGCGCGCATCCGGCTTGGTAAGTAATGTCCTCATGCTGTGGGCAGGGTGGGATCGCACTGGGATCCCACCCACGGAACCCAACCCACCTGCGGACATGAGGCCTTACGGGGAAAATTTGGGCTATCATGTAGTACCATGCTGTATTTATAACTGTTTATTCATGTGTGTGCCAGCTGATTGAAATGGTGTGGTGGTTCAGAAGAATATGGTCACATGTAATGTGTCCCTTCTATGAGAGCAAGTGCATTGTGGGACACAGGACAGTGTGGCCCCATTTCAGAGGTCTCCACCAGTTAAATGGAGCCTGTCACTTGCCCATAGCACCATAAACTAACTGTGCTATACAAATGTACTAGTTATTAGTATTATTTATAGTACCAGTGTTTCTGGAGGCGTAATGCACCACTTACTAATGTAATATATAGTGAAAGGGATTGGAGTTGGGGCAAATATTTCCATGCACATAGTAAGCTATTGGCGTTATTTGCAATTTTCCAGAACATTGCAAACAGTGACTTACGAACTTTAGCTGCTCGCTGAGGAGACATGTTGGCTCGTTGCTTTCGCATATCTGCTGCACGTGATTTACAAACTTCAGTTGGTGGTTGAGGTGTCATTGTGGCTTGTCACTGTGTCATGTAAGCTCCATTAGCTTCACGGCGGCGCTGACCCCTTTGTGGTGACGTTTGCACAACAGCGACGGTTTGCTACTACACTGGACAACGGTTGACGATTAGATAAAGGCTGGACCGGTGTTGGCGGCATTAGCACTGGAGATGACATGATATCATGGTCAGTAGATGTGAAGATAGTGGGGAAGGACGATGCTTCAATGCTGTTGGTCAGTATGCACTGCCAGCCATGTATGTGTACGCTTATGAGGTGTCATTTATGGGAGTCTCCACACAGGGTTGCAGCTGTCTCACAACCAGCTCCAAACTGCCATACTGAGGACTGCTGTATCCATAGCAACTGAGACCTTGAGGTTTAAGGGGGATGTAGTCCACCCATAATCCCTCATTCAGTGCACAAGGATGAAGGATCTGTGATGATAATGTCAAAGTCATGTAATTAGGGGTGGAGCTCATAGACAATGTGACTGATCACATGACTATGACATCATCACAGGTCCTGTGAGCACATGGCTGCTGTGTTTTTTATATATGCTTTAGGACCTGTGATTATGTCACCGTCATGTGATCAGGGGGTGGAGCATGTGAAGCACTCACACACACACTTCCAGACAAGTGGTTGTTAACACTTTGATGGGACTTCAATGGTGGGCACTGCAGGAATTAGCTAGCTGGTGAGAATGAAAGTCACCTGGCTCCCTGTCACCTCGCTTAACAGCCCAATATATGGGGATAGGACTGCAAGGTGACTGATAACATCCTTATATTTGACATATCGGTATACATGAATGTTATACGGCATTTACATACCCTACATAGAAGAAATCTGCAGCACTCGTGGATGTCTTGGTGTTTCTAGGGTTTTCTTGCAGACACATGATGAAGCCCAATGCTTCAGATGGCACGTTAGTAGTGTTAGTACATAGCAGCCAGATGGTTTATGCTGTTTCGGTACTTGTGACCTTTAGCAACAATGATGACTGTAAAACTGAAAGGGATTATCCTTGGCTGCCATCCTTATCCCCCGAGGCCGCGCTTACGATGGCGATTACGCCTCAGACACTTCACCATTCACAGCAAATCTGAAATCAGAATGCAAACTATTATTCATTTTTTGTTTACATGTTTTTATTATTTTCGAATTAATATTTTTATTTTGGGATTGTCCCAAAATAATGATTTTTAAATGATAAATTTGCTTTCTGCAGTTTTAGGTGAGTTAGGCCGCCTGCACACGGGCGAGCGTGATATTGGGCCGAGTTTCTTGCCAACGTACGTTTTCACGCCGATGCAATGTGTTTTTCTGGGAAGAATCCTCCCATCACTTCTGTGAAGTAGCGATCCTCCGGCAGGCTTTCAGGCACAAAGGAGGATTGGTAAGTGGTTCCCATTGCTTTCAGGGGGGCCTCTCGCATTGCACGGCCTGTGATGTTTATCTCTCCCATTGAAATCAATGGGCGATGCGTTCCAAGGAACGTGAAAGGATAGGACAGCAGTTGTGGCTGTGATAGTTCTGCTCTGCGTACACAATATTAAGGACCCCCTATTCGTAGGGTACGGACTGAGTTATAGCAGTAATGGAAACCAATGGCTGGATGTTCTTAACCCCTTAGTGACAAATCTATTGTATAACTACCTTTTTTAGGGGGATTAGAGAAAGGAAAGACATTCTGCTATTTGTTTTTTTGGCTTTTTTTTTACAGCTTTGTGCACAATAAATAATGTGATGGCCTCACTCTCTGCTTCAGCGCGGTTCTGGTGACACCAAGTTTAGACAGTTTGTTTTTATGTTTTGTACACAAAAAACATCAGCTTCATACACTAGAGAACCAGCTTGCAAAACCGCTGATTTTTGGGGATTCCAGACAGCAGACCCCGATCTAATATTAATGCTCTATCCCAAGGACAGTCCATCAGTAGTTTATAACTGGAAAATCCCTTTAATTCTAGTATCATATCTAGGTAGTAAACTCATAGAATCCTAGACTGGTATAGTTGGAGGGGTCCTCCAGGGTCATCGGCGTCTTCGGGGTCATCAGGACCTCCAGGGTCATCGGGTCCAACCCCCTGCTCAGTGCAGGATCACTAAATCATCCCAGACTGATATTTGTGCAGCCTTTGTTTGAAGACTTCCATTGAAGGAGAACTCCCCACCTCCTGTGGTAACCTGTTCTGTTACCTAAATACAGTATGTAGTAATTGGAGCCCGGTCATTGGCTAAAACACTTGTGACATCCCATTAATAGGCTGGGGAAGCCTGTAAACATGATGTCATAGGGGAGACCCGGAGCAGCGGCGCAGGACACAGAGGGGAGAGGTGAGTATAAGCCTGGTAGTTGATTTACTGCATGGGAAAGTCATGTTACAAGCCTTGTATAGAGAGTCTCACTAGCCAAACCAGAAACCTACAACACACTTATGAGGGGCAAACATCCCAAAACAGCTGTCTGTGGATGGGTTCTGGCTTGGCTTTCAATTCCTAGTCATTGTTACAAAGCTTGTATAAAGAGTCTACCATTGACTTGCAGGAAGCTACCTTCCAATTGGGGGCGCTGCAGAGGTATTGTTCCATCTCCTTTATTTGCACATTACCCAGAGGAGCATGGATGGTCCGATAAGTTTCCTCACTCACCTTCGAGGTGCTATTCCTAAGGAGAAAAAATAGCTGATCATCTCTCGCACCGCCTATTGTTTTTGTTGTTTGCCCCCCAGTCGTCCTCTAGATGGCAGTGTGCTACTTGTTTTGGCCCCTCAATAATTCAGCAAAATAAGTCCCATGAATTGGCCAGAAACACTCATTGCATCTAATAAGGGCAAACTGCTATTATTTAACACCGCTGCTCTTTACTTAACATCCAGATGCAGATTTTGGAAGTATCCCAGCATTGTCAGAAGCGGGGTGACTTGTGCGAGGGAATGACGGGCGCTTGTTTTAGTTTTGCTGTCACAATTCAGTGGAGAATGATGGAAAATGTGAAGGTTTTCTTCTAATCCTGGAATACATACATTGTGATTATCCTTAGGAATTGTAGTCCTAAGGGGAATGTCAGAATACGTCTCCCGCGGGAAGGGGTTAATACGTACAGAACTGGTGATGATAAGATAATGCGGTAGAGACTTGGGGTCATGTAGGGGCGCGGATGGTCGCTAGAACAATATCCTTTATTTGACCTCTGGGATTGGCAGTGTGCGGGTTATAAGAAGGGGTCATCGGGGACAGTTGCCCTTGGTTTTTTGTATCATGCTGTCAGGCCACAGTAATCAGCCAGAAAAGGATTAGATTCTGGGAGCGGGAAGTTCATGGTAAGAAATCTATCTGCAGTTAGCAGAAGGGGGCGCTCCAACTGTGCCTGCAGCAGAGAACAGCTTCTCTTACACAGCGCCCAGTGAGGGCAGGAGAGTAATAACACATCTTGGCACACAGGAGGACCAAATAACAGAGCTATACCTGCTGTGCCTGCACTAGAGAGGACTGTGCGGGTACAGCAGCAGGGAGGTGAGGATGGATCGCTCAGCGCTGTCGCCTCCTAGCTGTATGATCAAAAAATGTACAGAATAGGCTGATAAATCCTACTGCAATACCGCCTTGAATCGCCTATTCTGTACATAAAAAAAGTGAAGCTAATTGTTAACTGATGATGGAATACTTAAACCGGACAACCCCTTTAACAAGTGGATGTCTCACTGTGCGCCACAGGAAGTGGAGGTTGTGTTCTCACCAGTGTTGCTCAGAACCTCCGCTATGGATTTCTACAAAAATCCCAGATATTTAGCGCTGCACTATTTCATCTGGATGAAACTGAACAGACGCCATTATAGTCAGTGGGATCCGTTTGGTGCCATTTCAATTCTGTCATAAGTCGGATCTTTTTTTAATGAGCCTTGGGGCGCTTCACATATCGCAGATTTCCGTGCGGAATTTGCTGCAGATTTCCTCCTTACAATTAAAGGGTTAATTCTGCACCAAAGTAGTGTTAACATTTGCACCAATGCAGCAGATTTTGATGCGTCTTTTAAGGTGGGATTTGCTGGAACTTTTGGTGCGGATGGTCATGCCGTGTGCTGTGAGAGCGGCACACAGAGCGTCTGTGGCTCCCCGATGCCGAGCTTTAAATGAACGTTCAGCTTCATATCCACTTTAGTGTCCTTCATTTATTTTTAATCAGCGACGTTGTAAAAGCTTCGGGTGAAATGATATTTTTTTGCTACAAAACACTTTCTGAATAGAAACGAAAAAAAACAATAAAACTTTTCCAAAACCGTTTTATGAGCAATTACTTGGGGATAGAAAGGTGGCATCTAAACCTTTGCAGAAGTCGCCCTTTCCATTCTGCTTCCTCTCTAAGAGTAACCCCCGCGGGTCATACCGCCACCCCCCCATCGTGCTTCCTCCCGACTCATTATTCCCGTTTCCCAGAGCTCAGCAGCGGTTTGGTCTCCGGTTGTCGGCTTTGAGTGGAGTAAACAACAAGGGTGATTAAATCAATACTGAGAAATACCTCCGCTAGCGTCCCATTCTCTGCGATGGCGCCGGCCACAATGTGCGATCACAATGCCTGCAGTCATCCCAATACACAATTGAAATCTCAAAATGTCACGCCTGACACAGCGCTCGGGGACTTTGTGGACGCCGGCACCTTGCTATGTACTTCACATCCACATTTTATCGAGCGTCAACCGAGCTCTTGTCTGGGAGTCTTTTGTGAAAGACACAGACGGATAGGGAATCCAAACAATTTAGTAAGTGCCCCCTGCCTTCTCCTTAGCACATTATTCCGTATCCATTGAAAGGGCCATCTATTGTGAGTCAACAGTGTGAATGAGACGTCTTCCTCCTCCTCGTCTTGGTGGGGTTGATGCGCCATGCGATTGTCAGATCCCTTCTAAAGGGACAGCGGCCTCTCACATTCCGCTTATTTATAGTCTTCTCTTCTGCTGCGTTCTTCTTTTTGTGAGGAACACACCTGCAGGGAAAATAACCTGATGCCACCATTAATCGGTTGGGTGCAATTAGTGTCAATGGCATGCTGGTTCCAACTTTAACCCCTTCAGAGCCTCTCACTTTCTTCCATGTTATGTTGTGTTCCCCATCATTCTGCACTCCGTACCCCATAATGACAAAATGACAACAAAATAAAAAAAATCTTTGGACATTTTTTAAAAATGAAAACCTCCCATTCTGCAGTGACAGAAGCATTCCCACGCTGGATGTAAATTCAGCCAATGAGTAAATGCTGAAAGAATTACTTGTTTGCTTATCGCTCATGGTTCATCTCACGTGAGCATGAACATCATTGTTGGCTCATTCATTAATCATTGGGTTTAAATATGATTAGAGATGAGCGAGCACACTGGTCAGAGCCTGATGCTCATTCGAGTATTAGGGTACTGGAGATGCTCGTTACTCGAGACGAACACCACGCGGTACTCGAGTCAATTGCATTTCCTTCCCCGCATATTTAGCGCCATTTTGTAGCCAATAGACATGTAGGGAAGGCATTACCACTTCCTGCTGTGACGTGCCATCCCTATCCCACCCCCCTGCAGTGAGTGGCTGGGGAGATCAGGTGACCACCAAGTATCTAAACTGTTGACGCCCGCGGCTCGCCTCAGACGCATGCTGGCAGAGGTTAGGGAAAGAGCTGCTACTGAGATAAGGAAAGTGCTAGAGTATGGAGGATCCTGTCTTCAAGAACCCAACGGTCCTTCTTATGGCTACTCCTCATTGTGTGCATTACTTTTTTGGCTGGCTGGGAGCAGTAGTGCACCAATTTTTTTTCCAAGCATCTAGGCCTGTGCAGAGCATCTCACATCTGCCATTCGCTGTGTGTGGTGAACAAGCCTAAATTCTCCACGCAAAACAGTCTGGTAATTTTTTCCGCCCCTGTGCACAGCATCTGACATCTACCATTCTCTGTGTGCAGTGATTTAACCCCAGTTCTCAGCACTATACAGTGGGTTAAATTTTTTCTGCCACTCCATACTGCCTTTCTTATCTACAAGTCTTTGTGAGCGGTAAATTACCCCTAGGTATCAGCGCAAGACAGCGGTTTAATTTTTTCTGTCACAGCATAGAGCCTCCGCTATCTACAAGTCTTTTATCCAACATGATGAAGAGTAGGGACAAGGGTTGAGGACGTGGATGCGGATGCGGGCGTCCAAGTGAGGGTGTGGGCGCAGGCCGAGGTCCTGGGCGGGGTAAATCACAGCCGGCTGCTCAGGGATTAGAAGAGCGCCAAGTCCCTACGCTCTCCAGCTTCATATCACAATTTGCAGGTCCGCGCGGTAGACCTTTATTACAAGCACAGCAGTGCAAGCAGGTCCTGCCATGGATCTCGGATAACGCGTCCAGCAATGTATTGAACACCCAGTCTTCTACGAAGTCCACTACTCCCAGCCTAGGGACTGCACCTCTGAATCCTCTGGCTGCTCCTCCTTCCTCCCAGCCTCGTCACTCCAGGAAAATGACAGATTCTGAGCAGGCAGACTCCCAGGAACTGTTTTCAGGTCCCTGCCCTGAGTGGGAAAAAAACGGTTCCTCTCTCACCTGAGGAGTTTGTCGTGACTGATGCCCAACCTTTGTAAAGTTCCCGGAGTCCGGGTGATGAGGCTGGGGACATCCGGCAACTGTCTTAAGAGCTTTTTGTGGATGAGGATGATGAGACACTTTTGTCTGTCAGTGAGGTAGTAGTAAGGGCAGGAACACCGAGGGAGGAGCACACAGAGGATTCGGAGAAAGAGCAGCTGGACCAAGAGGTGACTGATCCCACCTGGTTTGCTAAGCCTACTGAGGACAGGGCTTCAGAGGGGGAGGCAAGTGCAGCAGCAGGACAGGTTAGAAGAGGCAGTGGAGTGGCCAGGGGTAGAGGCAAGGCCAGAGCAAAGAATCCCCCAACTGTTGCCCACAGCACCCACTTGTGGCAAGCCTCTGTGCAGAGGGCTAGGTGTTCAAAGGTGTGGATGTTTTTTAGTGAGTGCGCGGACGGACGGCGAACAGTGCTGTGCAACCTGTGCCCCACCAAGATCATCCGGCCAGCCACCAATACCAGCCTTACCACCACCAGCATGCGCAGGCATATAATGGCCAATCACCCCACAAGGTGGAACGAAGGCCATTCACTGCCTCCGGGTCACACTACTGCCTCTTCCCTTGTGCCACAACCTGCCACACAGATCCAATCCCCCTCCCAGGACGCAGGCACGAGCGCCTCCCGGCCTGCACCCACAGCCTCGTCTCCACGGTCCTCCACTGCCTCCAGCAATGTCTCTCAGCGCAACATTCAGCTGTTGCTAACACAAGCGTTGGAGCGAAAGTGGCGTGGCAGCACAATGGTGGGAAAGCACACTGTCCCACAGCTGTTACAGGGTTTAACCGAGCAGACCGACCTCTGGCTTTCACCGCTGAGCCTCCAACTGGGCATGATCGTGTGTGACAGCTGCCATAACCTGGTGGCAGCTCTGCAGCTTGGCAGCCCCACACATGTGCCATACCTGGCCCAGGTCTTCAATCTGGTGGTTCAGCAGTTTCTGAAAAACTACCCCCACTTGTCTAACCTGCTCGGCAAGGTGCGCCGCGTGTGCGCACATTTCCGCAAGTCCACCACGGATGCTGCCACCCTCAGGACACTGCAACATTGGTTCCAGCTGCTAGAGCACTGACTGTTGTGCGACGTGCCCACGCGCTGGAATTCTACTCTGCACATGTTTGCCAGGCTTTACGAGCAGCGTAGAGCAATTGTAGAATACCAGCTGCAACATGGTTGGCGGAGTGGTAGTCAGTCTCCGCAGTTCTTCACAGAGGAGTGGGCATGGATGTCTAACATCTGTCAGGTCCTCGGAAACTTTGAGGAGTCTACACAAATGGTGAGCGGTGATGCAGCCATTATTAGCGTGACCATCCTGCTGCTTTGCCTGCTCAGACGTTCGCTGCTAAGCATAAAGGCTGACGCTTTGCGGATAGAACAGGAGATGGGGGATGACAATATGTCGCTTGATAGCTAGACCATCCTAACGTCTGTATCTCAGTGCATTTTGGAGAAGGGGGAGGAGGAAGAGGAGGAGGAGGAGGAGGAGGAGGAGGAGGGGGGACTGCTGGCTCCATTGCAGAGGGTACCCATGCTGCTTCCCTCTCATCTGTTCAGCGTGTATGGGCTGAAGAGGAGGAGGACAGTGAGAGTCATCCTCCTAGTGAGGACAGCGATGTGTTGTGTACTGGGATTTTGGAGCACATGGCTAACTTCATGTTAGGCTGCCTTTCCCGTGACCCTCACGTCAATTGCATTCTGGCCAACACGGATTACTGGGTGTACACCCTTCTCGACCCACGGTATAAGGAGAAGCTTTCCACTCTCATTCCTGAAGAGAAAAGAGGTACGAGAGCTATGCAATACCACAGGGCCTTGGTGGAAAAACTGATGCAAAAGTCCCCAACTGACAGTGCTAGCAGAAGAAGACGTAGTTCAGAGGGCCAAACAGCAGGGGAGGCGTGGGGATCAGGCAGCATATCCAGCGCAGGCAGGGAAATACTCTCTAAGGCCTTTGCCAGTTTTATGGCTCCCCAGCTAGACTGTGTCACCACTCTCCAGTGAAGGCTGAGTCAGAGGGAGAACTGTAGAATGATGGTGAGGGAGTACATAGCCGATCGTACCATCATCCTCCGTGATGCCTCTGCTCCATACAACTATTGGATGTCAAAGCTTGGATGTTAAATGACACGTGGAACAAACTTGCACTGTACGCCCTAGAGGTGCTGGCTTGCCCTGCAACTAGCGTCTTATTGGAGAGGGTGTTTAGTGCTGCTGGGGGGGGGGGATCATCACGGATAAGCATACCCGCCTGTTAACTGACAGCGGCGAGGCTGGATTTCCCCAGATTACTCTTCTCCACTGGTGGAAAGCAGCGGAACCTAATGATTCTTGTCTCTGCAACCGGAGAAAAATGCATCCTCGATCACCACAAAAAAAGGGGGAATTAGCTTCGTTAATCACTCTTGGATATTATTACTTCTCCTCCTCCTCAAACAGCATGTCATCACACTGAACCGCCAATTTTTCTGTGGGCCAAAAAGCTCTGTTAAAACCAATTTTATCGGAGGGCTGCCTCTGTTACAAATTAAGCAACAACAAGCTGTGTCTTTAAAAAATGTTTATGGGTTTCACCTGCTCTCGCGGTAAACCAATTTTTCAGGGGTACACTTGTACTCTTGGGACACCAATTTTTCAGGTATTCGCCTATACTCTTAGCAAAGTAATTTTTCCAGGCTTCGTCTATACTCTTGGTAAACAAGTTTTTTCAAGGGTTCACCTATACTCTTGCTACAGAAAGGTTTGAGGGCTTCACCTATACTATTGCTACAGAAATGTTTCAGGGGTCCGCCTATGCTGTGGGTGCACAAAGGTTTTCCCATTGCGTTGTTCAGCTATCTGACACATACACATAATGAATTGGGCAGAAGTGTGGGCAGAGGCCGAGGTCCTGGGCGGGGTGAAACTCTGCCATGCTTGGGCACTCTCTTTTCTTCATGTTTAATACTGTCATTGGGTTCCATGGGCTCGCCCATGCTGTGGGTGTAGCGCGGTGTCCAGCTGTCTGGCACAAATACACTGTATGACTTGGATAGGGTGCAGACGGCTTTCCCATTGCGTTGTTCAGCTATCTGACACATGACCAGAATGAATTGTGTGGAGACACATGGTTTTCCCATAGCTATGTAACTCATGGCACATTGGGTCACACAAGGTGGAGGCTGGGTCCGCATCTGGCTCTCGGCCCGCTCACATGCTTCCCACACAGAGTATTGCAGATCCTACCGCGGTCAAGGTTTCTCGGGCTTATTATGACACCTCCCCCTCCTGCTTGGGGTCTGGGGATTAGCGCTGGTGGACATGTATTTGCTTTCGTGTTACTGCAGTTATCTGAGACACTGGTTTGGACCAAAGTTTAACTGAATTAATGAGATGTTCACAGCAGTACTAGCATCTGAGTCCGCTTTATGCCCACGAGGGTTTGGGCAGAGGCCGAGGTCCTAGGGGATGGGGGTTGCAACTGCGCCAGGTTTGGCCTGTGGAACTTCTTCATGGTTCATCCAGTCTTTGGAACGATGAAAGGAACAGTAACTGATGGCACATTGGGTCAACCAGGTGGAGGCTGGGACTGAGTCTGATCCTGGGCCCGCTCACATGCTTCCCACACAGAGGATTGCGGGTTCTACCTCGGTCACGGTTTCTCGGGCTTATTATGCCACCTCCTCCTCGAGTCTGGGCATCAGCGCTGGTCAGCATGTATTATTTCTCGTGTTTTGTGTTACCACAGGTATCCGAGATACTGGATTGGAGCGTTCACAGGAGGCGTGACTGATTTATTGAGACATTCACAGGGTCACTGTATACCTGTGGTTGCTACTTTTGCGACACCTCCTGCTTCAAACCAATCTTTGATGTTAGTATGCGCTACTGCATTGTGGAGATGTGTAGAAGTGCTGGCACCTGAGTCTCCTTTATGCCCACGTTTGCGGCTCCTGACAATTTTGTGACGGAGGTAGCACGGGATTGGAATAATGATCATATGTCAATTTATCATCAATTCCCATAAGCATTGTGGGCTATCGCCCACTCTTTCACAGAGGGTCACTGCCTGGCCCTGCCAACCCTCTGCAGTGTGGGTCTCCGATTCCACCTCATCGCAGACGCACTTAGAAATAGATATGAGTGTGGTGTAGCTATGAAGCAAGCGTGTGGCATGAGGGCAGCTGAACACTGCACAGGGAAAATTTTGTGTGCGCTGTAGATGCAGGCTCATGCGGGGGGTTGGACAGCAATGCCAGGATGTAACACAGGAGAAGAGGCAGCGGTGTCACCAGCAGATGGTGATTGTCCTTGGTTGCAGCTAGTGTGGTGCTTAGCCAAGGTGTGCCAGCGCATGTGCCTTGCTGATTATGGTCTATTCCAACTAAATTGTTAGGGGGGGGGGGTGACCGCCAGGCTTTTACCCCAAGTTGGCTTAATAGTGGGACCCGGGAGCCTCAGATGCATCCATGCATGCTGCCCCTGCCGTTCTCTATCCGTTTCTGTGGGGTTTCCATGACTTTCTGATGTTTTCAGGTGTTTCACACAACCTCCCCTATGCAGAGCATTGTCATCTTGAAAAATGCTCGAGTCTCCCATTGGCTTCAATGGGGTTCGTTACTCAAAACGAGCTCGTGAGCATTACGAAAAGCTCGACTCGAGCAACGAGCACCCGAGCATTTTGGTATTCGCTTATCTCTAATACTGATTGGTCCGTTGTTCTAATTCACTTATATAGCAAATATGAACGACTAAATGATTTGCAAGCAAAAATTTATCTGCCTGTATAAACAGGCTACATGAGCGAATGATAAATAATTCAGTGTAAAAGCACCTTTAGTTGGTGCCCCTTTGGCAGTGATTGCAGCCTCCAGTACTCCTGAGTTCAGGGCTCTGGCCGGGCCACTCAAGGACATTCACAGAGTTGTCCCCTCTTCTGGGTGATCTTAGGGTCATTGTCTTCTTAGAAGGTGACCCTTCTGGCCCATCTGAGGTCCTTTGTGCTCTGGATCAGGTTGTCATTATCTCTTTACTTTGGTCAGGGTGGATGGAAATCTGAATGGAACAGTCTCCCCTCCCCCAGCATGATGCTTCACCACCAGGCTTCACTGTAGGGATGGTATTGGGTAGGTGATGAGCGGCGCCTCGTTTCATAGAATCATAGAATGGTAGAATTAGAAGGAACCTCCAGGGTCATCTGGTCTTCTGAGGTCATTTGGACCTCCAGGGTCTTTGAAACCTCCAGGATCATCTAATCCAATACCCTGCTCAGTGCAGGATTCACTAAATCATCCCAGACAGATATTTGCCCGGCCTCTGAAGACTTCCATTGAAGGAGAACTCCCCACCTCCCATGGCAACCTGTTCCACTCATTGATCCCCCTTACTATCTAATCTGTTTCTCCCCCCTTTCAGCTTCATCCCATTGCTTCTAGTCTTTCCTTGTGCAGATGAGAATAGGGCTGATCCCTCTGCACTGTTACAGCCCTTCAGATATTTGTAGACAGCTATTAAGTCTCCTCTCAGCCTTCTCTTCTGCAAGCTAAACATTCCCAGATCCTTTAGTCGTTCCTCATAGGACATGATTTGCAGACCGCTCACCATCTTAGTAACTCTTCTCTGAACTTGCTCCAGTTTGTCTATGTCTTTTTTTAAAGTGGGGTGCCCAGAACAGGACACAGTATTCCAGACAAAACACTTCGAGGCCAAAAAGTTCCATTTTGATGTCATCAGAGCAAAGAATTTTGTTTCTTACAGTCTGAGGGTCCTTTAGGTTCTTTTTTGGCAACTCCAGGGGGCTCTCATGTGTCTTACTGAGGAGGCTTCTTTCTGGCCCCTCCATCATAAAGCCCAGATTGGTGGAATTCCCAGTGATGGTTGACCTTCTAGATGTTTTTTCCATCTGTACACAGAAGCTTTGAAACTCAGCCAAACTGACTGTTGGGTTGTTGGTCACCTCTCTTACCAAGGCCCTTCTCCCCCTTAGTTTGGTGGGTCGGCAGCTCTAGGCAGATTCTTGGTTGTGTGTCTTCCATATAAGAATTACGGAGGCTGCTAGGCTCTTGAGAACTTTCAGGGCCGCAGAAATGTTTTTTGTTACCTTCTTCTGGTCTGTGCCTTAACACAATCCTCTTGAGTCTCTGAGTTCTACAGGCAGTTCTTTCCTTCTCGTGGCTCAGTTTTGGATATGATTTGCAAGCTAAACATTCCCAGATCCTTTTACCGTTTCTCATAGGACATGATTTGCAGACCGCTCACCATCTTGGTAACTCTTCTCTGAAGTTGTTCCAGTTTGTCTGTGTCTTTTTTAAAGTGGGGTGCCGAGAACTGGACATAGTATTCCAGATGAGGTCTGACTAAGGCCGCCTGCAGACGGGCGGAAATTCCGCTGCGGGATTTCCCGCAGGATTTCCGCTGCTGGAAGCCTGCATAGGATTGCATTAACAACGCAATCCTATGCAGACGACCGTGGTTTGGCCGCGTGAAATCTCGCGGCATGTCCTATTTCTGTGCGGGGCTCGGACAGAAACGTCACTCACCCGCCGCCAGCTCCGGTCTGCGCATGCGCCGGCTACCCGGCAGCCGGCACATGACAGATCCGGAGCTGCGGGGTGTGGGTGAGTACGCGCTGCTCTCTGCAGGCGCTCGGGTCGGGTCCCGCGACAAGAATTCTCGCTGCTGGATCCGACCCGGCCGTCTGCAGGCGGCCTAAGGAAGAGTAGAGGGGGACAATGACCTCACGTGATCTAGACTCTATGCTTCTCTTAATACATCCCAGAATTGTGTTGGCCTCTTTTGCTGCTGCATCACATTGCTGACTCATGTTCCATCTGTGATCTATTAGTATACCCAAGTCTTTCACATGTGCTGCTGCTTAGCCCAATTCCTCCCATTCTGTATGTGCTTTTTTCCCCTTTTTCTTGCCTAAATGTAGGACCTTGCATTTCTCCTTGTGAAATACCCACTGTTCAAGTTTGTCTAGATCTTTGTGAACCTCTTGTCTCTTTTCTAGTGTTAGCCATTAATAGCTTTCTGTCATCGGGAAATTTGATCAGTTTCCCCTTAAATGTTGAACGACACTGGGCCTAACACAGAGCCTTGTGGTCCCCATTTGACACATTCTGCCACTTGAATATGTAAGCATTTATGACCACTCTTAGGTGGATTTCAAAACTGCCCGAGTAATTGTACTCTAACTGTTGCCTTATCAATCCCATTGGGTCACATTTTTTCAATAAGTCTGGTATGAGATACTTTATCAAATGCTTTACTAAAGCCAAGATATACTATATCCACCGCATCTCCCTGATCAGCCCAGTCGGTGGTTCTGTCCTAGAAGGAAATTAGGTTAGTCTGGCATTGTATGCAAGACCTAAGAAGGACATGTGTCCATCCAGTTCAGCATATTATCCCCCCCCCCCCCCCCAATGCTGATCAGGAGGAAGGAAAAAAAACAATGAAGGTAGAAGCCAATTTTTCCCATTTAAAAGAGAAAAAAAATCCTTCCTGACTCCACTCTGGCAATAGGAATAATCCCTGGATCACCGGCCCTTCTGAAGTTCTTAAAGGGGTTGTCTCGCGGCAAACATCAAAATTTTACCTTACCCCATTCCGCCTGTCACCCCCTGGCATAGAATAGCAAAGTAAAGCGGTTTTCAAGCCGCTTGCTACTTACCGATCCGACGAAATAAGGACTTTAAAAAATCTTCTCCCAAGATGGCCACCGGTCCTTTCCCAGGGATGCACTGCGGTTCTCTCCCATGGTGCACCATGGGCTCTGTGCGTTCCATTGCCGATTCCAGCCTCCTGATTGGCTGGAATCGGCACACGTGATGGGGCGGAGCTACGCGATGACACGAAGAAGGGGGCGGAGCCAGAACGCCACTCGTGCCTGGACCGAGCAGAAGGGGAGAAGACTGCACAGCGCAAGCGCATCTAAAAAAGCAAGAAGACATCAGAATTAGACGGATCCATGGCGACGGGGACGCTAGCAACGGAGCAGGTAAGTGAATAACTTCTGTATGGCTCATATTTAATGCACAATGTACATTACAAAGTGCATTAATATGGCCATACAGAAGTGTATAACCCCACTTGGTGCCGCGAGACAACCCCTTTAATGGTTACAACATGTAATATTGTATCACCAAAGAAAGGCGTCCAGGCCCCTCTTATATCATATCACGATGACCTCAGGAGAGAGTTCCATAGTCTTGCTGCTCTTACAGTAAATTATTCCCTTCTATGTTGTGTAAAAACCTACTTTCCTCTAGCTGCACAAAATGCCACCTTGTTACAGTGACAATCCTGGGTATAAACAGATCATGGAAGAGATCTCTGTACTGACCCCTGATATATTATACATAGTTATTAGAGCGCCCCCTTGTTACAGTCCTGGGTATAAACAGATCATGGAAGAGATCTCTGTACTGACCCCTGATATATTATACATAGTTATTAGAGCGCCCCCTTGTTATAGTCCTGGGTATAATAGATGATGGGAGAGATCTCTGTACTGACCTCTGATATAGCTATACATAGTTATTAGAGCGCCCCCTTGTTATAGTCCTGGGTATAATAGATGATGGGAGAGATCTCTGCACTGACCCCTGATATATTATACATAGTTATTAGAGCGCCCCCTTGTTACAGTCCTTGGTATAATAGATGATGGAAGAGATCTCTGTACTGACCCCTGATATATTATACATAGTTATTAGAGCTCCCCTTGTTACAGTCCTGGGTATAATAGATGAAGGGAGAGATCTCTGTACTGACCCCTGATATATTATACATAGTTATTAGAGCTCCCCCTTGTTACAGTCCTGGGTATAATAGATGATGAGAGAGATCTCTGTACTGACCCTTCATATATTATACATAGTTATTAGAGCGCCCCCTTGTTACAGTCCGGGGTATAATAGATGATGGGAGAGATCTCTGTACTGACCCCTGATATATTATACATAGTTATTAGAGCGCCCCTTGTTACAGTCCGGGGTATAATAGATGATGGGAGAGATCTCTGTACTGACCCCTGATATATCTATAGATAGTTATTAGAGCGCCCCCTTGTTACAGTCCTGGGTATAATAGATGATGGGAGAGATCTCTGTACTGACCCCTGATATATCTATACATGGCTTTTAGAGCGTTCCCTTCTTACAGTCCTCGGTATAAACAGATCATGGAAGAGATCTCTGTACTGACCCCTGATATATCTATACAGATAGTCCCCGACTTGCGAACATTCGACTTACGAATTTCGCTAGATACGAACTATCTGTTCTGCACAGTATAATGTAATGCTATGGCACAGTATGATGTAATGCTATGGCTCCCGCCCCCTAATGCTATGGCATTACAGCATACTGTGCAGGGACCGGACAGGCTTCTATCAAGCCTGATAGAAGCCTGTCCGGTCACATCGCGGTTGCTGGGCAGCCGGGGGCCTCCTGTAAGGCCCTAGGGCTGTCTATGCAGAGCGCCTAGCAAGCCGTGCGCTTGATAGGCACTCTGCATAGGCAGCCCTGGGGCCTTTCAGGAGGTCCCCGGCTGCCTAGCAACCACACAGCGTCCCGCGATCTCATCATGGGACGCTGTACGGGCCCCCTGAACGTCGGGTGCAGGCTGTTTCTTACAGCGGGCACCCGGCGGCAGCAGTTCCGACGAGCCGCGCCGCTCGTCAGAACTGTTAACACTTTAAATACCGCTGTCAGAGCGGTATTTAAAGTGTTAACAGTTCCGACAAGCGCCACGGCTCGTCGGAACTGCTGCCGCCGGGTGCCCGCTGTAAGAACAGCCGGCACCCGACGTTGTATGGAGCGGGATCCACCCGTGATCCCCTCCATACAACCATTTGTTCGACTTGCGAACAAAACGGACTTGCGAAAGGGCTCCCGGAACGGAACCTGTTCATAAGTCGGGGACTAACTGTACATGGCTTTTAGAGTTCCCCCTTGTTACAGTCCTGGGTATAATAGATGATGGGAGAGATCTCTGTACTGACCCCTGATATATCTTTACATAGTTATTAGAGCGCCCTCTTGTTACACTCCTGGGTATAATAGATGATGGGAGAGATCTCTGTACTGACCCCTGATATATCTATACATAGTTATTAGAGCGCCCCCTTGTTACAGTCCTGGGTATAATAGATGATGGGAGAGATCTCTATACTGACCCCTGATATATTATACATAGTTATTAGAGCGCCCCCTTGGTACAGTCCTGGGTATAATAGATGGTGGGAGAGATCTCTGTACTGACCCCTGATATATTATACATAGTTATTAGAGCGCCCCCTTGTTACAGTCCTGGGTATAATAGATGATGGGAGAGATCTCTGTACTGACCCCTGATATATTATACATAGTTATTAGAGCGCCCCCTTGTTACAGTCCTGGGTATAATAGATGATGGGAGAGATCTCTGTAGTGACCCCTGATATATTATACATAGTTATTAGAGCGCCCCCTTGTTACAGTCCTGGGTATAATAGATGATGGGAGAGATCTCTGTACTGACCCTGATATATCTATACATAGTTATTAGAGCGCCCCTTGTTACAGTCCGGGGTATAATAGATGATGGGAGAGATCTCTGTACTGACCCCTGATATATCTATACATAGTGTGAGACGGTGACTGGCAAGGTGCTGGAGGGCAGGTATGTTTCGCCTAGGATGCTCTCCTATGCTGCTTTGGGGAGCGCTTGGGCAGATACGTGCCACCAAGCAGCCTGGGCTCAGTGGAGGAAGCCGGCAGTATAGTGTCGGTAACACTAAGTTACTAACATGTTGTAGCAAGTAAGTGGCTCCAAGCCGCATAATCCGGGCCGGCTTTTCCTGGAGTGACCAAAGTGAAGGGTGGGATGGTCACTCCCACGTACCAGGTGAGGCTGGTACCAGGCCTTATAAAGCCTGGGCCTACAGGGCCTGGAGAGAGAGCTGAGACCTTTGCAGGTCTGAGAGTCCTGGCTGGCTATGTGCAGGAGCCATTTAGTTACCAGTGTGTACACAGGGACGCTCCATGTTTAGTAAGTCCCCAACAGGATTTACTTTATGTTGGCCTGAAGTTAAGGCCTGTATTTTGCTTTGTTCGCACTGAAATAAACCCAGGCGAAGCCTGGACTAAAGACTTTATCCCATGTGTCACTGTCTCTGACTGCTTATGCCCAGGTTGCTACCGATCCTAAACGCTAATCCCTCACAATAGGTATTAGAGCGCCCTCTTGTTACAGTCCTGGGTGTAACAGATGATGGGAGAGATCTCTGTACTGACCCCTGATATATTATACATAGTTATTAGAGCCCCCCCTTGTTACAGTCCTGGGTATAATAGATGATGGGAGAGATCTCTGTACTGACCCCTGATATATTTATACATAGTTATTAGAGCGCCCCCTTGTTATAGTCCTGGGTATAATAGATGATGGAAGAGATCTCTGTACTGACCCCTGATATATTATACATAGTTATTAGAGCGCCCCCTTGTTACAGTCCTGGGTATAATAGATGATGGGAGAGATCTCTGTACTGACCCCTGATATATTTATACATAGTTATCAGAGCGCCCCCTTTGTTACAGTCCTGGGTATAGTAGATGATAGAGTGATCTCTGTACGGACCCCTGATATATCTATACATAGTTATTAGAGCGCCCCCTTGTTATAGTCCTGGCTATAATAGATGATGGAAGAGATCTCTGTACTGACCCCTTATATATTATACATAGTTATTAGAGCGCCCCCTTGTTACAGTCCTGGGTATAATAGATGATGGGAGAGATCTCTGTACTGACCCCTGATATATTTATACATAGTTATCAGAGCGCCCCCTTTGTTACAGTCCTGGGTATAGTAGATGATAGAGTGATCTCTGTACGGACCCCTGATATATCTATACATAGTTATTAGAGCGCCCCCTTGTTATAGTCCTGGTTATAATAGATGATGGAAGAGATCTCTGTACTGACCCCTGATATATTATACATAGTTATTAGAGCGCTCCCTTATTACAGTCCTGGGTATAATAGATGATGGGAGAGATCTCTTTACTGAACCATGATATATCTATACATAGTTATCAGAGCGCCCCCTTTGGTACCCCTGTGGTACCCCACTAGTAACAGTGCCCCAATCAGAGTATTTACCATTGATATCCATCCTCTGCTTTCTATCACTGACCAGTTACTTACCAACTTACACACATTCTCGCCCAGACCAAACATTCTTATTTTATATACTAAACTTTTATATGGCGCAGTATCAAACGCTTTGGATAAGTCCAGATACACAAGATCCAGTGAGACTCCCCCGTCCAGTCTAGGGCTTACCTCCTCATAGAAGCATAGAAGGCTGGTTTGACTGGAGCGATCTCTCATAAACCCATGCTCATACGGAGTTATAAAGCTATTGCCCTTGAGGTCCTCCAGGATAGCATCTTAGAAACCCTTCAAACATTTTTACCCACAATAGAAGCAAAAAAACTTAGCGGCCTATAGTTCCCATGTTAACTTTTTGACCCCTTTTTTAATATCGGCACCACATTGGCTACGCACCAATCCAGTGGAACAGACCCGACACTATACAGTCCTTAAATATAACAAGGGTCTATGTATCACATTACTTAATTCCTTTAGAAACTGGGGGTGTATACCATAGGGACCTGGCGATTTGTCCATTCTAATCTTTTTAAGACAGTTCTGCACTTCTTCCTGGCTTAGATTGGTGACATTTAGTAGAGAGTTTACTTTATCACTCTGCATCTCATCTGACATTTCATTTTCCTTTGTGAATACACTGGAGAAAAAAAAACCTATTTAATAGATTTGTTTTCTCCTCATCACCCTCTACAATTTCTCCTACAATATTTATTAAAGGGCCAGCACTTTCAGTATTAATCTTTTTACTATATAACTATATAGTTGAACAGTTTAGGGTTCGTTTTACTCTCCTTGGCAATAAGTCTCTGTCTCTATCTTTGCTGCTTTTTTCAGATTTTTACATATTTTATGTTTTTCCTTAAAGCTTTAGTGTTTCTTCGCTGCCTTCTTGTTTTAGTAGTTTAAATGCTTTCTTTTTACATGTTATTGCTCCCTTTATATCTTTATTGAGCCATATTGCTTTTCTCCTATTACTAAGTATTTTATTCCTGTAAGTATGAACCGCTCACATTAAGAAATTAGATGTTTTTAAATGTTTCCCATTTGTTGTTTGTACTCTTAATGTCCCAGTCCATAAGGTTAAGGGCATCTCTGAGCTACTCGAACTTGGCGTTCTTATAGTTTAGTATTTCCGTAGCTCTGCTATAAAACTCTTGAAGGATAAGTTGAAATGTATTAAATTAAGGTCACTATTTCCCGAGTGGCCTCTGACCAGCACCCATGTTGGTTAATATTAAGTCTAGAGATGACCGAGCACAGTCGTCTGAGCTTAATGCTCGTTCGAGCATTAGGGTACTCGAGATGCTCGTTACTCGAGTCGAACACCACACGGCACTCGAGTCAATTCCATTTCCTTCCCTGCATGTTTAGCACCATTTTCTAGCCAATAGACATGCGGGGATGGCATTACCACTTCCTCCTGTGACGTGCCAGCCCTATCCCACCCCCCAGCTGTGAGTGGCTGGCGAGATCAAGTGACCGCCGAGTACTTAACCCCTTAGTGACCAAGCCTGTTTGTGCCTTAATGACCAGGCCAAATTTTGGAAATCTGACATGTGTTCTTTAACATAGAATAGCTCCGTAAAGGTTTTGCATATCAAGTGATTCTGACAGTTTTTTCACCACATGTTGTACTTCATTTAGGTGGTGAAAATAGTCCGATATAATTTGTGTATATTTATTAAAAGTGCCAATATTGGGAAAATTTTGAAAAAAATATTGTTTTTTCACATTTTGAATTGTAATATATCAAATATGTGCAAACATACTGTACGAACTTTTGCTAAGATATATATTTCCATCTATCTACTTTATTCTGGATGCACATTTGAAAAACTTTAATGTTTTTTTTAACCATTTAGGAGACATACAAATTTAACATTACTTTTCAGCATTTTGAGGAACACTTTATTTTCCTGCACCAAGCCAAGATAGCAAAGGCTCGTAAGTGTCAGAATAATAGATACCCCCACAAATGACCCTATTTTAAAAACTACACCCCTTAATGCATTCACTGAGGGGGGTCAGGAGTATTTTGACCCCACAGTTTTTTTTCAGGAATTAATTCAATTTAGAGGAGAAAAAGTAAAATTTCATATTTTTGCAAATATGTCATTTTAAAGACATATTTTTTTCTATAGTTTACATGAAAATGAGGATTTACACCCCAGAATGGATCCCCCTGTTGGTCCTGTGTTCAAAAATATAGCCAATGTGGCCCTAATCTTATATCTGAGTGCACAACGGGGCCCAAAATGAAAGGAGTAGTCAATGTCTTTCAGAACAGAAATTTTGCTTGAAGGCGTTTTAGGCCCCATAGTACACATGTAGAGTTCTTGAGCGCCCAAGACCATAGAAAACCCCCAGAAATGACCCCATTTTGAAAACTAGACCCCTTAACGAATTTATCTAGGGGTGTACTGCCCATTTTGACCCCACGTTTTTTGAATGAATTCAAGCAAAGCAAAAGGAAAAAATTGTGATTTTCGTTTTTTGGCAATTCTGTCATTTTAAAAACAGCTTTGTACAGCACACATATACATGAAGACTTGCACCCCAAAATCGATACCCCTGTTTGTCCTGTGCTCGGAAACATACACATTGTGGCCCTAATCTTATGTCTGGATGCACAACGGGGCCCAAAATGAAAGGAGTAGTCGGTGGTTTTCAGAACATAGATTTTGCTTGAAGTCCTTTTAGGCCCCATTGCACACTTGTAGATTTCTTGAGCGCCCAAAACAATAGAGAACCACCACAAATGACCCCATTTTGAAAACTAGACCCCGTAACGCGTTCATATAGGGGTGTACTATGTATTATAACTGTACAATTTTTGAATAGATCTAAGCAAAGCAGTACAGAAAAAATTACAATTTTCATTTTTTGGGCAATTTTGTCAATTTAAAAACAAGTTTTTTTTTGTACGGCACACATATAAATAAAGACTTTCACCCCAAAATGGATACCCCTGTTTGTCCCGTGTTCAGAAACATACCCATTGAGGCCCCAATCTACTTACAGGACACATGGCTAGGCCTATAATGAAAGGAATACCCGTTGGATTTCAGGGTACAACTGAATAAATTCTAGGTCCCATCGCCCACTTATAGAGCCATTGAGCGGCTAAAACGATAAGGAACCCCCTCAAATGGCCCCATTTAGAAAACTAGACCCCTTAACAAATTCATCTAGGGGTGTACTGCGTATTTTGATCCCACAGTATTTGAATGAATCTTATCAAAGCAGAAGGAAAAAATTATGATTTTCAATTTTTTTGAGAATTTTTTAAATTTAAAAACAGTTTTTTTGTACAGTGTACATAGGAATGAAGACTTTCACCCCAAAATGGATCCCCCCGTTTGTCCTGAGTTCAGAAACATACCCATTGTGGCCCTAATCTACTTACAGGGCCCATGGCAAGGCCTATAATGGAGCGAACACCCGTTGGATTGCAGGGCACAACTGAATAAATTCCAGGCCCCATTGCTCATTTGTACGGAATAAAAATTGACTCCCTAAAAATATCCCCCCCACACACTCCGCGCCCTTTTCGGCGTTCCCCAAATCTTAGATAAAAGTAATAATGGGAACTGTGTGGTATGTCCATAGACCAAGGTAATTACGGAGGCTGGTTGGAATGGGCACATGGGGCAAAAAAAACCGGTATCCCCCCTCCTCTCTTTTTGGGGGTCATTTCTTGACCTCAGTGGCGGGTATGGAGTGTAAAAAGTGGCGTTTCGTGAGTCTTCGTAAGCTTGCGGAGGTGCGGTGGTCTCGCACAGAAGGCGCTCAACAAGCTGCTCCTGGAACTGCAGGAAGGCAAGCGTTCCCGGGGCTTCTTGTAAAATACGTATTACAGGTAGCGGTCTGAATAACGCCGGGCTCATGCCGCCGTAGGCGAAATCCGCTTGCGGAGGCCCGCAGCGAATCCCAGCTGTGAGCCCGGCTGTGACCCTGCGTACGGCCGTGTAATGTACTGCGCATAACTGCCTACTCACACCGGCGGTCATGCGCAGTACACTTTTTTTGTTTGCATTTCCCGCACTGTCGCTTAGTGATGACACAGGTACCCGCAGCCTGTACACACCGTAGTTGCGTATGGGCTGCGGGTATATCCACGACCATGGGGCACAATAGGCTCTATGCTGCGGATATCCGCGGTAAAATAGAGCCTGCTGCGTTCTCTTTTCTGCGAGTGGATTACACAATTCCAACCCGCTAAAGTGAGCGGAATTGTGTAATCCAATGCGATTGATCTGCGTATTACCGCGGATCAGACGCATGCGGAATCCGTAATTCCTATCCGGTCATGTGAGACCGACCTATGTTATATCACTACTTTTTTATTACGTGACCGGGGACCGCTCAATAAGGGCCACCCGTCACTGCTCCAGGCTCTTGGTGACTGTTGGTCACTGAGAGCAAGGAGATTTTAAGTTTCCTTGGCTCTTCGACTCCTGCGCATGTGTCTGGCATTTTGCCGGTGGTCGCATGTGCAGAATCCGGGTAAGTTCACAGATGAGGATCGCGTCGGGGTGCAAATACGGAGGCCTTTTTTTAAAAACTTTACACTTTTTTTTTACTTTACATGATCACTGTTATCAATTGGGTAACAGTGATCATGTCCCCGGTATAATCTCTCTGCTCCCGGCTACAAATGGCAGCCAGGAGCAGAGGGATTTTGAATTTGATTTTGAATTTCCCGGGGCTCTAGCCCCTCTGTGCACACGCCCGATGTCTATCATCAGGCGCGCATGTGCAGAGGGGGACTTCGGGTTCCGGAACACCGGGGACATCGGCGGACCTAAGGTGAGTATTTTCACCTCCCCTCATGGATCGGATCCATGAGGGAAGGTGAAACTTTTACTTTTTTTTTACTTTTTGAAACTTTTTTGCGATCGCCGCTATCCATTGGATAGCGGCGATTACAGGGCCGGGGACCGCTCACCGCGGTCCCCGGTAACATCTCCTGGTTCCCAGCTACCTTCAGGAGCCGGGAGCCAGGAGATTTTGAATTTGCCGGGGGCTCCCGGGCTTCTGCGCATGCGCGTGACGTCATCGTCTGGTGCGCATGCGCAGAAGACTGGCGGCGGGTCCGGGAGGAGAGGATCTTCAGCGGGCAGGGCAGAGAATGCTGGTGAGTATTTTCAGCTGCCCTGATGGATCCGATCCATCAGGGCAGCTGAATATCTAACTTTTTTTGCACTTTTTGCAACTTTAATGCGATCAGCGCTATCCATTGGATAGCGCTGATCGCATTGCCGGGGGAGGGGGGTCCCTGCAGCCCGGGATGACAGCTCCATGCTGTCGGCTACTTGCGGGCACCGACAGCATGGAGCTGTCACGTCCATAGCCTACGGGGCTTTATTCTCTGAAGGGCGCATGTTTTTACGTCCTCAGAGAATAAAGCCCACTTGGGCACGACGTAAAAAGACTATGGGTTGGTCGTTAAGGGGTTAAAGCGGTCCCGTGGCTCACCTCAGACACACGATGGCAGAGGTTAGGGAAAGTGCTGCTGCTGATATAGGGACAGTGTTAGCGTACGTCCTGTCTTCAAGAACCCCAACGGTCCTTCTTAGGGCTACATCTGACTGTGTGCATTACTGTTGTGGCTGGGAGCAGTAGTGCACCATTTTTTTTTTCATCTCCGGCTGTGCAGGCCATTACAGCTATAGTGTTCTCAGTCTGCAGTGTATTATACAGAGTATAGGGAAAGTGCTGCTGCTGATATAGGGAAAGTGTTAGTGTAGGATCCTGTCTTCAAGAACCCCAGCGGTCCTTCTTTGGGCTTCATCTGACCGAGTGCATTTTAGTTGGGGCCTGCTAGGAGTAGTAGTGCATCCATTTTTGTATTACACATCTAGGCCTGTTCCCAGCCTTTCAGTAATAGTTTTTTTCAGCCTGCAGTCCCGTACTATACCGCTCTCACCGTGAAACTGCACTCAAATAATTCCTAGCCTACTGAGAACTACCTCATTTATACCGTTCTGTGCCTGCAGTGCATTAGACGCAGAGTGTTTGGGCAACAACCACTTCTATAAGGAAAGTTATACACTATACAGTCCGTATCCTCCGTGCAAAACCCCCAAAGCTCCTTCTTAGGGCTACATCTGACCGTGTGCATTTTACTTGGGGCCTGCTGGGAGTTGTAGTGCTTCAATATTTTAGTATAACGCAGCTAGTCCTGTTTGCAGCCTTTCAGTTAGACTTTTTTCAGACTGCGGTGCCGTACAATACAGCTCTCAACAGGAAACTGCACTCAAATTATTCCTAGCCTACTGCAAACTACCTCATTTACACCGTTCTGTGTCTGCAGTGCATTAGACAGCGGTCTCACCGCTAAACAGTACTGTAATATTACCGGGGCCACTGCAAAGTATTTCAGCTCAGCCGCTGTGCAGAGCGTCTCACAATACCCTTTCCTTGGTGGGGTTGAGATCGCCGCAGTTACCGGCACTATCCACTGGCTTCACCTTTTTAAGGGTGAGGACGATGATGATGATGAGAGAGAGTTGTCTGTCAGTGAGGTAGTAGTAAGGGTAGTAAGTCCGAGGGAGGAGCGCACAGAGGATTCGGAGGAAGAGCTGCTGGGCGATGAGGTGACTGACCCCAGCTGGTTTGCTAAGCCTACTGAGGACAGGGCTTCAGAGGGGGAGGCAAGTGCAGCAGCAGGGCAGGTTGGAAGAGGCAGTGGGGTGGCCAGGGGTAGAGCGGAGAATCCCCCAACTGTTTCCCAAAGCACCCCCTCGCGGCAAGCCTCCGTGCAGAGGGCTAGGTGTTCAAAGGTGTGGATGTTTTTCAGTGAGAGCGCGGACGACCGACGAACAGTGGTGTGCAACCTGTGTCGCACCAAGATCAGCCGGGGAGCCACCACCACCAGCCTCACCACCACCAGCATGCGCAGGCATATAATGGTCAAACACCCCACAAGGTGGGACGAAGGCCATTCACTGCCTCCGGGTCACACCACTGCCTCTTCCCCTGTGCCCCAACCTGCCATTCAGATCCAATCCCCCCTCTCAGGACACAGGCACGAGCGCCTCCCGGCCTGCACCCACACCCTCACCTTCACCGTCCTCCACTCCATCCAGCAATGTCTCTCAGCGCAGCGTTCAGCTGTCGCTAACACAAGTGTTAGAGCGAAACCGCAAATACGCCACCATGCACCCACAGGCACAAGCTTTAAACGTGCACATTGCCAAATTAATCAGCCTGGAGATGCTGCCGTACAGGCTTGTGGAAACGGAGGCTTTCAAAAACATGATGGCTGTGGCGGTCCCGCGCTACTCGGTCCCAAGTCGCCACTATTTTTCCCGCAACATTAATCGTGCCCTCACCAACGCGGTTACTGGGAAGGTCCACTTAACCACGGACACATGGACAAGTACTGGCGGGCAGGGCCACTATATCTCCGCGTCTGCGCACATTTCCCACGTCTTCAATCTGGTGGTTCAGCGGTTTCTGAAAAACTAACCCCACTTGTCTGACCTGCTTGGCAAGGTGCGCCGCATCTGCGCACATTTCCGCAAGTCCACCACGGACGCTGCCACCCTGAGGACCCTGCAACATCGGTTTCAGCTGCTAGAGCACCGACTGCTGTGCGACGTGCCCACACGCTGGAATTCTACGCTCCACATGTTGGCCAGGCTGTAAGAGCAGTGTAGAGCAATAGTGGAATACCAGCTGCAACATGGGCGGCGGAGTGGTAGTCAGCCTCCACAATTCTTTACTGAGGAGTGGGCATGGATGGCAGATATCTGCCAGGTCCTCGGAAACTTTGAGGAGTCTACCCAGATAGTGAGCGGCGATGCGGCAATCATTAGCGTTACCATCCTGCTGCTTTGCCTGCTGAGAAGTTTGCTGCAAAGCATAAAGGCCGACGCTAGCGGTTGGAACAGGAGACGGGGGATGACAGTATGTCACTTGATAGCCAGACCACCCTCATGTCTATATCTCAGCGCGTTTTGGAGGAGGTGGGGGAGGAGCAGGAGGAGGAGGAGGGGGAAGAGACAGCTGGGCACACTGCAGAGGGTACCCATGCTGCTTACTTGTCATCTGTTCATCGTGTATGGGCTGAAGAGGAGGAGGAGGAAGAGAAGGAAAGTCACATTCCTAGTGAGGACAGCGATGTGTTGTGTACTGGTACCCTGGCACACATGGCTTACTTTATGTTAGGCTGCCTTTCTCGTGACCCTCATGTTAGACGCATTCTGGCAAACACGGATTACTGAGTGTACACCCTTCTCGACCCACGGTATAAGGAGAACCTTTCCACTCTCATTCTCGAAGAGGAATGGGGTACGAGAGTGATGCAATACCACAGGGCCCTGGTGGAGATAGTGATGCTAAACTTCCTATCTGACAGCGCTAGTGGCAGAAGACGCAGTTCCGAGGGCCAACTAGTAGGGAAGGCGCGGGGATCAGGCAGCATGTCCAGCACAGGCAGGGGAACACTCTCCAAGGCCTTTGCCAGCTTTATAGCTCCCCAGCAAGACTGTGTCACCACTCCCCAGTCAAGGCTGAGTCGGAGGGAGCACTGTAAAAAGATGGTGAGGGAGTACGTAGCCAATCGTACCACCGACCTCCGTGATGCCTCTGCTCCATACAACTTTTGGGTGTCAAAGCTGGACACGTGGCACAAACATGCCCTGTACGACATGGAGGCGCTGGCCTGCCCTGCCGCTAGCGCCTTGTCAGAGAGGGTGTTTAGTGCAACTGGGGGGAATCATCACGGATAAGCGTACCCGCCTGTCAACTGCCCGTGCCGACATGCTTACACTCATAAAGATGAACAAAGGCTGTATTTCCCCAGACTTCTCTTCTCCACCGGCGGAGAGCAGCAGAAACTAAAGATTCTTTTCGCTGCAACAGGAGAAAAAAGCATTCTCTATCACCGGAAAAGAAGGGGGAATTAGCTTTGTCTATACTTTTGCTACAGAAATGTTACTGGGGTCCGTCTATACTTTTACAACAGGAATGTTACAGGGGTCTGCCTATACCTTTGCTACAGAAATGTTACTGGGGTCTGCCTATACTTTTACAACAGGAATGTTACTGGGGTCTGCCTATTCTTTTACTACAGGAATGTTACTGGGGTCTGCCTATACCTTTGCTACAGGAATGTTACAGGGGTCTGCCTATACTGTGGGTGCACAAAGACTTCCCATCGCGGTGTTTTACCTATCTGGCACAAATACACTGACTCACTTGGGCAGAAATGTGGGCCAAGGCCGAGGTTCTTGGCAGGGTGAAACTCTGCCATGTTTGGGCACTCTGATTTCTTCCTGTGTAATACCATCTTTGTGCACTGACAGCATAGATGAGCCCAAGGAACTCAAAAACTTCCCATTGCGATGTTGAGCTATCTAAAACCTACACAGAATGAATTTTGTGTGGACACATGGATTTCCCATTGCTATGTAACTCAGGGCACCTTGGGTCACACAAGGTGGAGGCTGGGACCGAGCCTGACCCAGGGCTCGCTCACATACTTCCCACACAGACTATAGGGGTCCTGGTCATGGTTTCTTCGCCTTGCAATGTCACCTCCTCCTGCTTGGGGTCAGGGGATCAGCACTGGGCAACATGTATTTTCTCTCGTGTTACCACAGTTATCTAAGGCACTGGTTTGGGCCAAACAAAAGAAGCGTTACTGCATTAATGAGACGTTCACTGCTGTACTAGCATCGGAGTTCACTTTATGCCCATGATTTCTGAGGGTGTGGGCAAAGGCCTATGTCCTGGGGGAAAGTCAACTGTGCCAGGTTGGGCCTGTGGAACTTCTTCCTGGTTAATCTAGTCTTTGGAATTGTGAAAGCAACCGTAAGTGATTTAATGAGACGTTCACAGCTGTACTAGCATCAGAGTCCACTTTATGCCCACGATTGCTGAGGGTGTGGACAGAGGCCTATGTCCTGGGGGAAATGCAACTGCGCCAGGCTGGGCCTGTGGAACTTTTTCCTGGTTAATCCAGTCTTTGGAGCGGTGAAAGCAACCGCAACTAGTTAAATGAGACGTTCACAGCTGTACTAGCAACGAAGTCCGCTTTATGCCCACGGTTGCTGAGGGTGTGTGCAAAGGCCAAGGTCCTCGGCGGAGTGAAAGTCTGCCATGTTTGGGCACTATAATTGCTTCATGTTTAATACTTTCCTTGGTTTGCTTTTAGAGATGAGCGAGCACCAAAATGCTCGGGTGCTCGTTACTCGGGACGAAATTTTTGTGATGCTCGAGGGTTCGTTTCGAGTAACGAACCCCATTGAAGTCAATGGGTGACCCGAGCATTTTTGTATATCGCCGATGCTCGCTAAGGTTTCCATTTGTGAAAATTGGGGCAATTCAAGAAAGTGATGGGAACGACACAGCAACGGATAGGGCAGGCGAGGGGCTACATGTTGGGCTGCATCTCAAGTTCCCAGGTCCCACTATTAAGTCACAATACCGGCAAGAGTGGGGCCCCCCCCCCAACAACTTTTACTTCTGAAAAGCCCTCATTAGCAATGCATACCTTAGATAAGCACCACACTACCTCCAACAAAGCACAACCACTGCCTGCATGACACTCTGCTGCCACTTCTCCTGGGTTACATGCTGCCCAACCCCCCCCCCTTCACGACCCAGTGTCCACAGCGCACACCAAATTGTCCCTGCGCAGCCTTCAGCTGCACTCATGCCACGCCACACTCATGTCTATTTATAAGTGCGTCTGCCATGAGGAGGAACCGCAGGCACACACTGCAGAGGGTTGGCACGGCTAGGCAGCGACCCTCTTTAAAAGGGGCGGGGCGATAGTCCACAATGCTGTACAGAAGCAATGAGAAATATAATCCTGTGCCACCGCCATCAGGAGCTGCACACGTGGGCATAGCAATGGGGAACCTATGTGCCACACACTATTCATTCTGTCAAGGTGTCTGCATGCCCCAGTCAGGCTGCGGTTTTTTATAAATAGTCACAGGCAGGTACAACTCCGCAATAGGAATTCCGTGTGCACCCACAGCATGGGTGGCTCCCTGGAACCCACCGGCTGTACATTAATGTATCCCATTGCAGTGCCCATCACAGCTGAGGTAATGTCATGTTTAATGCAAGTGGGCTTTGGCCCACACTGCATGCCCCAGTCAGACTGGGGTTCTTTAGAAGTGGACACAGATGCATTTACAACTCCCTGTGGACCCACGGCATGGGTGGCTCCCTGGAACCCACCGGCGGTACATAAATATATCCCATTGCAGTGCCCAACACAGCTGATGTAACGTCAGCTGTAATGCAGGTGGGCTAAAAATTACTAGGATTACAATGTAGGCGAGGGCCCCCAAAAATTGGTGTACCAACAGTACTAATGTACCTCAGAAAAATTGCCCATCCCCAACCAAGAGGGCAGGTGAAACCCATTAATCGCTTTGGTTAATGTGGCTTAATTGGTAACCAGGCCTGGAGGCAGCCCAGTTAAAATAAAAATTGGTTCAGGTGAAAGTTTCAACGCTTTAATGAGCATTGAAACGTATAAAAATTGTTTACAAAAATTATTTGACTGAGCCTTGTGGGCCTAAGAAAAATTGCCCGTTCGGCGTGATTATGTGAGGTTTCAGGAGGAGGAGCAGGAGGAGGAGGAGGAATATTATACACAGATTGATGAAGCTAAAAGGTCCCCGTTTTTGATGGTGATAGAGAACGATGCTTCCATCCGTGGGTGCAGCCTACGTATTGTTTAGGTATCGCTGCTGTCCACTGGTGAAGAAGAGAAGTCTGGGGAAATTCAGGCTTTGTTCATCTTGATGAGTGTAAGCCTGTCGGCACTGTCGGTTGACAGGCGGGTATGCTTATCCGTGATGATTCCCCCAGCCGCACTAAACACCCTCTCTGACAAGATGCTAGCCGCAGGACAAGCAAGCACCTCCAGGGCATACAGCGCGAGTTCAGGCCATGTGTCCAGCTTCGACACCCTGTAGTTGTAGGGGGCAGAGGCGTCACCGAAGACGGTCGTGCGATCGGCTACGTACTCCCTCACCATCCTTTTACAGTGCTCCCGCCAACTCAGCCTTGACTGGGGAGCGGTGACACAGTCTTGCTGGGGAGCCATAAAGCTGGCAAAGGCCTTGGAGAATGGTCCCCCGCCTGCGCTGTAAATGCTGCCTGATCTCTGCGCCTCCCCTGCTACCTGGCCCTTGTAACTGCGCCTTTGGCCACTAGCGCTGTCGGATGGGAAGTTTACCATCAGTTTGTCCACCAGCGCCCTGTGGTATAGCATCATTCTGGAACCCCTTTCCTCTTCGGGAATGAGAGTGGAAAGGTTCTCCTTATACCGTGGGTCGAGCAGTGTGTACACCCAGTAATCCGTAGTGGCCAGAATGCGTGTAACGCGAGGGTCACGAGAAAGGCATCCTAACATGAAGTCAGCCATGTGTGCCAGGGTACCTGTACGCAACACATGGTTGTCCTCACTAGGAAGATCACTTTCAGGATCCTCCTCCTCCTCCTCCTCCTCTGGCCATACCTGCTGAAAGGATGACAGGCAAGCAGCATGTGTTCCCTCAGCAGTGGGCCAAGCTGTCTCTTCCCCCTCCTCCTCATGCTCCTCCCCCTCCTCCTCCTCCTCAACGTGCTGAGATATAGACATGAGGGTGCTCTGACTATCCAGCGACATACTGTCTTCCCACGCCTCTGTTTCCGAGTGCAAAGCGTCTGCATTTATGCTTTGCAGGGAACTTCTCAAGAGGCATAGCAGAGGAATGGTGACGCTAATGATTGCAGTATCCCCGCTCACCATCTGGGTAGACTCCTCAAAGTATCCAAGGACCTGGTAGATGTCTGCCAACCAGGCCCACTCTTCTGTAAAGAATTGAGGAGGCTGACTCCCACTACGCCGCCCATGTTGGAGTTGGTATTCCACAATAGCTCTACACTGCTCATAGAGCCTGGCCAACATGTGGAGCGTAGAGTTCCACCGTGTGGGCACGTCGCACAGCAATCGGTGCACTGGCAGATTAAACCGATGTTGCAGGGTCCGCAGGGTGGCAGCGTCCGTCTTGGAGTTACGGAAATATGCGCTGACCCAGCGCACCTTTACGAGCAGGTATGACAAGTGGGGGTAGCTTTTCAGAAAGCGCTGAACCACCAAATTAAAGACATGGGCCAGGCATGGCACGTGCGTGAGGCTGCCGAGCTGCAGAACCGCCACCAGGTTACGGCCGTTGTCACACACGACCATGCCCAGTTGGAGGCTCAGCGGCGCAAGCCAGCGGTCGGTCTGCTCTGTCAGACCCTGCAGCAGTTCGTGGGCCATGTGCCTCTTCTCTCCTAAGCTGAGTAGTTTCAGCACGGCCTGCTGACGCTTGCCCACCGCTGTGCTGCCATGCCGCGCGACACCGACTGCTGGCGACGTGCTGTTGCTGACACATCTTGATTGCGAGACAGAGGTTGCGTAGGAGGAGGAGGAGGAGGGTGGTTTAGTGGAGGAAGCATACACCGCCGCAGATACCACCACCGAGCTGGGGCCCGCAATTCTGGGGGTGGGTAGGACGTGAGCGGTCCCAGGCTCTGACTCTGTCCCAGCCTCCACTAAATTCACCCAATGTGCCGTCAGGGAGATATAGTGGCCCTGCCCACCTGTGCTTGTCCACGTGTCCGTTGTTAAGTGGACCTTGGCAGTAACCGCGTTGGTGAGGGCGCGTACAATGTTGCAGGAGACGTGGTCGTGCAGGGCTGGGACGGCACATCGGGAAAAGTAGTGGCAACTGGGAACCGAGTAGCGCGGGGCCGCCGCCATCATGCTTTTGAAAGCCTCTGTTTCCACAAGCCTATACGGCAGCATCTCCAGGCTGATCAATTTGGCAATGTGCACGTTTAACGCTTGAGCGTGCGGGTGCGTGGCGGCGTACTTGCGCTTGCGCTCAAACAGTGGCGCTAGCGACGTCTGGACGCTGCGCTGAGAGACATTGCTGGATGGGGCCGAGGACAGCGGAGGTGAGGGTGTGGGTGCAGGCCAGGAGACGGTAGTGCCTTTGTCCTCAGAGGGGGGTTGGATCTCAGTGGCAGGTTGGGGCACAGGGGGAGAGGCAGTGGTGCAAACCGGAGGCGGTGAATGGCCTTCGTCCCACCTTGTGGGGTGCTTGGCCATCATATGCCTGCGCATGCTGGTGGTGAGGCTGGTGGTGGTGGCTCCCCGGCTGATCTTGGTGCGACAAAGGTTGCACACCACTGTTCGTCGGTCGTCAGGCGTCTCTGTGAAAAACTGCCACACCGTAGAGCACCTTGACCTCTGCAGGATGGCATGGCGCGAGGGGGCGCTTTGGGAAACAGTTGGTGGATTATTCGGTCTGGCCCTGCCGTACTTGCGCTTGCGCTCAAACAGTGGCGCTAGCGACGTCTGGACGCTGCGCTGAGAGACATTGCTGGATGGGGCCGAGGACAGCGGAGGTGAGGGTGTGGGTGCAGGCCAGGAGATGGTAGTGCCTTTGTCCTCAGAGGGGGGTTGGATCTCAGTGGCAGGTTGGGGCACAGGGGGAGAGGCCTGTGCCCACACCCTGACTTGGGCCTCCCCGTCCTCGCCCGCATCCACGTCCTTTAGGCCTACCCCTACCCCTCAGCATGGTGTATTACCAGTAGTGCAGAAACAGAACGCTGTAATTAAATGTGCCGCTTATTGGCCTGTGGTTGGAGGCTGACTTTGCTTACGGAACGCCAGGAAATAATTTTGCGCAAGCCTGCTGTAACACTTAGCTGGCTGCGTATGAATTAGGAGGACAACTACACCCAGCACAGACCCAGAACACTGAGGACAGTCACAGGCAGCCCAAATAGATTTTTTTCCCCAAATGTTTTTTCAAAGGCCCACTGCCTATATTCAATTAATATATGTCTTCTGTCCCTGCCTCACAATATATGTCTTCTGTCCCTGCCTCACAATATATGTCTTCTGTCCCTGCCTCACCACTACTGGCCCTGCACTATGTCTAATTACTGCAGGGCGCAATGCTCTGCACGGCCGATATACAAAAAAAAAAAAAGTGCAACACTGCAAAAAGCAGCCTCCACAGTACTGCACACGGTTAGATGTGGCCCTAAGAAGGACCGTTGGGGTTCTTGAAGCCTAAAATACTCCTAACACTCTCCCTATAGCAGCTCCAGCATCAGCAGCACTGTCCCTGATCTCTGTCAGAACGCATCTGTGGTGAGCCGCGGGAGGGGCCGGTTTTTATACTCAGGTGACACCTGATCTCCCCAGCCACTCACTGCAGGGCGGTGGTATAGGGCTTGAACGTCGCAGGGGGAAGTTGTAATGCCTTCCCTGTTTTTCTTTTTTTTAACTTTGTTTTCTTTATTAAGAGGAAATTTGCACAGTACAGAATAAAAGAAAAATTATATCTGATATGACACGAGTATTTCACAGATAACATGCTGTACTTTAACTTTCATATTAATGATAACATTTTCTTGTTTTTCCTTTCTGGCTAATTTGTCAGTGAGTGTAACAATAAACTTTTAACAATTGAACATAAGCTGTCTATGCCGATTATTTGAGGTATATTGATGTGAGACACCGTGTATGTGGTTTGCAAACAGAAAGGGGGGAAAGAGAATGTAAAGATGAAGCGGGAGGGGGGATGGAGAAGAGGGAGGGGAAAAGGAAGGGGGACTCGGGCTCCAAGTTTAGTCTGCGGATAAAGTGGAGTGGGTGTTTAGCCAAACGTCCCATATCTCTTGAAATTAGTTTGGGCATCCTCTATTTTGATCGATAATTTTCTCGTAGGAGATTACTACGTTAACCATCCGAATCCAATATAGAATTGTGGGGACTTCCGCAGCCATCCAATGAGTGGCTATCGCTTTGCGTGCCCAAAATAGTATTTTTTGGAGAAAGACACGGGTGTGGTATGGCCACACCTCCTCCTCCAGCAAGCCAAATAAAATTGTCTTTGGGTCCATCGCAATATTGAATAAGGGCGGTAGCAGTGAGTTTATGAAGGAGACAGTCTCATACCAGAACTCTTTTACCAGGGGGCAGTCCCAGATCAAGTGCCAGAAGTTAGCTTCCGGCCGGCGGCATCTATGGCAGGAGTTGGAGGAAGTGTTTCCCATCTTATATAAACGGCTGGGGGTGAGGTATGCTTGATGTATTATATATAGCTGGATCAATTTGTTGTTGACTGCAGGGGAGACTAGGAGGTGGGATTCCGAAATGTCCTCCCAATCATCGGGTGTTAGAGACGGAATATATGCTTTCCATCTGTCGTATACTGGGAGCGGGTTATGGTCTGTTCTGGCTGAAAGGAGATGTGTGTAGAGTGCCGAAATTAGGCCTCTGGGCCCTTGGGATTTGAGGATACCAATTGTGGGGAATTTGGATATTCGGGTAGAGGCAGGAGGGAACTGGGAGTTTAGAGCATGTCTCAGCTGGAAGAATCTGAATAATTGGAGTTGTGGGGATTGTAATTTTTCACGTAATTGGTTGAATGTGGGGATTCCTCCGTCTATTTATGCGTCTCCCACTGAAATTATTCCCAGGGACATCCAATATTGGGGGTCTGGAACCGACTGTAAGGCAGCGAGGCCGGGGTTATTCCATAGAGGAAGTTCCGATATCACGTCCTCGTATTGTTGAAGAGATTTAACCTCTTTCCATACCTGCAGGGCGAGTTTATGAAGTGGTAATATGTCAGAGGAGTTTGTGTACTCTGGGAATTCTAGATAATTTAGTAGATTATTCCCTTGCACTTGTTTTGCGAGGAATTGGTCTGCTATGGGCATCTCCTGCTCCAAAACCCAATTGCGGATATTTCGTAACTGTCCTGCTAGGTAGTATAGCCGTAGGTCCGGAAGGGCCATTCCGGCTTGCTCTTTGGGTCTTTGTAGGGACGAGAGGCTAAGTTTCGAGCGGGTGGAGTTCCAGATGAATGATATGATGAGAGAATTGAGGGATTGGAAGATGTGCTTAGGGACATATATTGGCATATGTTGTAGTACATATAGGCACTTGGGTTGGATAGCCATCTTAACAAGGTTAATACGGCCGGCCACCGAGAGCGGTAGCTTAGACCATCTCTTGAATTTGTTTTTTACATTTTTTATTAGTGGGACGATATTATCTTCTGTTGCGTTGTTATAATCTCGGGACATAAATATCCCTAGGTATTTAAATGTGGGGACCACGGCCAGGCCATATCTAGTCACACAGGGATCGTTTACCGGGTTAGGATTTGTATATAAAATTGTGGACTTGGACCAGTTAACGTGCAGTCCAGACAGATGGGAAAATTTGTTTATATGGGACATAGCTTGAGAGAAGGAGGTTATAGGGTCTGATAAAAAGAGAATTGTATCGTCCGCATATAGCCCCACCTTGCTTTCGAGGCCCGCCCATTTAATGCCGGTTACATCAGGGGAATTTCTCAAACGAATCGCTAGGGCTTCGTTGGCTATGGCGAATAGGGCCGGAGATAACGGGCATCCCTGACGGGTGCCCCTTGCAAGTCGAAATTCGGTGGATGGAATGCCGTTTACTATTACGTTAGCGATCGGGGATTTGTATATGGTTTTGACCCACTGCAAGAATTGGGGGCCGAACCTAAATCGGAGTAGGCAGGCCTCCAAGAAGGCCCACTCCAACGAGTCAAAGGCCTTCATCATATCCAATGAAACCAGTGCCCAGGGCATGTTGAATTGTTTGCCTAGTTGGATTGCTGTTTGGACTCTACGTATATTAATCGTTGTGGATTTCCCTGGCATGAAACCAGTCTGATCAGGGTGTATGACCTTCCCTGTCTTTCTATTGGCCAGAAAAGCGCGCTAACGTCTCAGAGATGAAAGTGAAAGTAACTCGAACATCGCGTGGTACTCGTCACGAGTAACGAGCATCTCGAACACGCTAATACTCGAACGAGTATCAAGCTCGGACGAGTACGTTCGCTCATCTCTAGTTCCTTTGGCTCACCTATGCTGTGAGTGCACAAAGACTTCCCATAGCGGTGTTTTACCTGTCTGACACAAATACACTGACTGACTAGGGCAGAAATTTGGGCCGAGGCCCTTAGCAGGGTGAAACTCTGTCATGTTTGGGCACTCTGATTTCTTTATGTGTAATACCATGCTTGAGTTCCTTGGGCTCGCCTATGCTGTGGATGCACAAAGACTTCCCATTGCGGTGTTTTACCTGTCTGGCACAAATACACTGACTGACTAGGGTAGAAATGTGGGCCGAGGTTCTTGGCGGGGTGAAACTCTGCCATGTTCGGGCGCTCTGATTTCTTCTTATGTTATACTATCTTTGTGTACCGACAGCATAGGCGAGCCCAAGGAACTCAAAGACTTCCCATTGCGGTGTTGAGCTATCTGACACCTACACAGAATGAATTGTGTGGGGACACATGGATTTCCCATTGCTTTGTAACTTGCAGCACCTTGGGTCACACAAGATGGAGGCTGGGACCGAGCCAGACCCTGGGCCCACTCACGTGCTTCCCACACAGAGTATTGCTGCACTGTGGAGATGTGTAGAAGTGCTGGTACCCGAGTCCCCTTTATGCCCATGTTTGCGGCTCCTGACAATTTTGTGACGGAGGTGGCACGGGATTGGAATGATGATTGTACGTCAATTTATCATCAATTCTCAACAGCATTGTGTGCTATCGCCCACACTTTCAAAAGAGGGTCGCTGCCTGGCCCTACCAACCCTCTGCAGTGTGTGCCTCCGGTTCCTCATCCAGTATGCACTTATAAATAGACATGAGGGTGGTGTGGCTATGAGGCCAGCGTGTGGCATGAGGGCAGCTGAACGCTGCACAGGGAAAATTTTGTGTGCACTGTGGACGCAGGGTCGTGTGGCGGGCTTGGACAGCATGTAACCCCGGAGAAGAGGCAGCGGTGTCACTCGCAGACAGTGATTGTTCTTGGTTGCAGGTAGTGTGGTGCTTAGCTAAGGTGTGTCTTGCTAATGAGAGTTAGACCTCAAGGTTGGATTTCAGAAAGGCAGATTTTACTGAACTCAGAAAGAGGAGAGGAAGAATCCAATGGCTGGATGTTCTTAAGGACAGAAATGTCCAAGAAGGTTGGGAGATATTGCGAAATGAGATGCTCAAAGCACAATCACTAACAATCCCTAAAAGAAGGAAGAATGGGAAGCATTTAAAAAGACCAGGATGGATGAACACAGAACATGTTAAAAAAGAAAATAAATAGGTTTATCAAATGGAAAGAGGGGGGAGGGGGATATCTAAAGAAGAATATAATGCGGTCTGCAGAAACTGTAGGGAAAGTGTCAGAAAAGCTAAAGCTAATAATGCATTGAGGCTTGCAACAGAGGCCAAAACCAATAAAAAAGGATGTTTACAGGATTAAAATGGTGAATTGGTTAAGAATCATGTTGAGAAGGCAGAACATTTAAATTACTATGTTGTATCTGTTTTCTCTCAGAAAGTAAATGGAACATCAACTGATCTTCGCTGTGCTATTGGGGGAATAAAAGAATGCAGGCTATCTGTAAGCAGAGAGATGGTGAGGGAACACATAGCTAACTTACATAAACCCAAGTCTCAAGGTCCAGATGAATTACATCCTAGGATACTAAAGGAAGCAGCGGAGGTAATTGCTGAACCACTCACCATAATCTTTAAAAATTCCTGGAGAACAAGACAAGTCCCAGAAGATTGGAAAAGGGCAAATGTTGTCCCTATCTTCAAAAAAGGGAAGAAGGTGGATCCAGGAAACTACAGGCCTGTGAGTCTGACTTCTATGCCAGGAAAGATCTTTGAACAAATAATTAAACAGCATGTATGCAAGTACTTGGATGAGAATGGAGTAATTAACCAGAGCCAGCATGGGTTTGTAACAAACAAGTCACACCAGATTAATCTAATCTCCTTCTCTGACAGAATCACTGACTGGGTTGATCAGGGAAAAGTGGAAAATAGTTTTTTTGACTACTTAAATACTGTGACCAGTTCTGAGCACCCCAATTTAATTTCAGAAAAGGGTTATCAAGATAGTCAGTCTGCAAATCATGTCCTATGAAGAACGGTTAAAGAATTTAGGAATGTTTAGCTCGCAGAAGAGAAGGCTGAGAGGAGACTTAATAGCTGTCTACAAATATCTGAAGGGCTGTCACAGTGCAGAGGGATCAGCCCTATTCTCATCAGCTCAAGGAAAGACTAGAAGCAATGGGATGAAACTGAAAGGGAGGAAACACAAATTAGATCATAGACAGTGAGGGGGATCAGTGAGTGGAACAGGTTACCACGGGAGGTGGGGAGCTCTCCTTCAATGGAAGTCTTCAGAGGCAGAAATACATCTGTCTGGGATGATTTAGGGATCCCAGGGTTTGGACCAGATGACCCCTGAGGCCCTCTCCAACTCTACCATTCTATGATTCTATTCCCCCTATTATCTGCCATTGAAGGAAACAGGAATTGGGCAAGTTAGATTTTATTATATTTGACCCTGTCAAAGATAAACAGTATATAATCTGACTTTTGGCATAGAAATAGCATGCCTATTTGTGCTGAATAGTTTGGTGGAGGCAAGGAAGAGATAGTTTATGGAAACAGTAGGAAAAATAATTGGCCATCAAATTGCCCCATAATATCTGCCACTGGAGGAAACTGGAATTGGATATGGTATATTTGAAGCTATTCAGTTGGCGTCAAAAGTGTATGGTGACCCTTTATCCCCCTCTCACCATGGAAATAACATGTCTATTAGACCGTGTAGAAAAAGTAGTGAAGAAAGAGGGCTCTTCTGACTGTTTTGTTATGTAAATGGGAAACTTATAGAATGTCCTATCAAACTGAACTAGTAGGTGCATCGATATCCATTCCATGGCCCCCACAAAGTGGAGCGCCCCATCTTCTGTTTAAAAAACTTTTTAAAATGACACAATTGCCAAAAAAATGAAAATCATAATTTTTTCCTTCTGCTTTGCTTAGATTCATTCAAAAACTTTGATGTCAAAAGAGGCAGTACACCCCTAGATGAGGTTGTTAAGGGGTCTAGTTTTCAAAATGGGGTCCTTTGTGGGGGTTCTCAATCGTTTTGGTGGCTCAAGGGCTCTACAAGTGGGCAATGGGGCCTAAATCACCTTCAAGCAAAATGTCTGTTCTGAAAGGCACCGGTTGCTCCTTTCAGTTTGGACCTCGTTTTGCATATGAACAGAAGATGAGGGCCACAATGGGTATCTTTATGAACACGGGACAAACAGGGGGTTCCATTTTGGGGCGAAAATCCTCATTTTCATGAAGAAGAAAAAAGTGTCTTTAAAAATGACAGATTTGCAAAAATATGAAATTTTATTTTTTCTCCTCTAAATTGCATTAACTCCTGAAAAAAAACAAACAGGGGTCAAAATACTCCTGACCCCCTCAGTGAGTACATTAAAGGGTATATTTTTTAAAGTAGATGTCAGAATCATATATTCCCCCCACAAATGACCCCATGAGCCTTTGCAATCTTGGCTTGGTGTAGGAAAACAAAAATGTTCCTCAAAATGTTAATTAATTTATTTTGTTAAACTGAAGTTTTTCCACTGTGCTTCCAGAATAAAAGTAAACCGATGGAAATATATATCTTATCAAATGTTTGTACAGTATGTTTGCACATATTTGACATTGCTGTTAAAAATGTGAAAGAAAGAAATTTTTTTTTTTCAACATTTTCGCAATTTTCAATAAATATACACAAATTCTATGTCTATTTTTACCGCCTAAATGAAGTACAATATGTGGTAAAAACAATGTCAGAATCACTTGGATCTGCAAAACCTTTATGGAGTTAGTCTACGGTAAAAACTTTGGTAGCACTTTTCATATCCCTGTTGGGGATTTGTACCATAGCTGCTATGATAGAGCTTTGCAGGACTTCTGTCCTGCAATGCCTTATTGCTTGTATTAGCGATTATAGGCACTGGCAATGCAGGACACCTGTATCTGGCGTCTCGTTGCCATGGCAACCCGTCGTCTATCTGCGATTTCACCGTGAAAGTCCGATAATGTGCAAAGTAGAGAAGTGGAGGAGGTGGTAGCATAAAATGATGCAGAAAATTGTGTCATACAAAGGAACATGTTTATTGCGTCCAAGTTAAGATAGGCAACGTTTCGACCTATAATTAGGTCTTTTTCAAGCCTACAAATAACAAAGAAGTACTAATCAAAAAGAACATAAAACAAATATGTGTCATAGATGCGATATAAAGCAAACAGTAAAGAAAGTGTAAAGAAGATGTATGGTTGCAAACTACATTAAGCACGCAGGTAGGTAGTTGTGAAATACAAAATACATACCAAAGTATGAGAGTCAGTAGAGTTATAAACTACAACAAGCAAGTAAATAGATAGAACTATGCAAAAACCACAATACATACCAAACAACATAAGGATCAGGATATGTAGTCCATGTTCCACTGGTTCAATGGGAGCTAATGACAGTCTTCATATAGTAACTGGCCACAGCCAAAATGGATGCAAGCCCACCCCTTGCTAGGTCATATCCTGTGGGACGAGGCTAAAAGGTTGCTAGGCAACCATATAACATGTAGTATCGCAGTTATGACATGTAGGTAGCCTATGTAATTGTGTGCCTAGCAGGCATATAGCAGCATGATAGGGTATAATCCACAGTATAGTTAAATAAACGCGGACAAGGAAAGGCACCAGCTGCCGGTAAAACCGGGGGGAAACAAGGCGCAGGCGTCATGACGTAGACGCACTGTATACCAATATGGTAGAGCTATACACACCAGAAGCTAGGCGCTGATCATGTGACAGCGTCCGATCACGTGAGGATTCACGTGACTGCGCGCATGATGTCAACGCGTCGTGTAGTACCAGTGAGTGCATAGTAGCAAGTGACGCATGAACGTCACTCGTCCTCTAGAGAAGTATATGGTAAGAACACACTGATAAGGAGTGATAAATGTAATGAGAGCCGGCGGAATAGCTATAAATAGGTGAAAATAGACCAGAAACAGTGTCAGGTGAAAAACCATACAGAAAATAACACATGCATAAATAAGTCTAAAGTGCTCAGCTATAGGATGACTGGTATTTGCATATGGATTCAATCAAAAGTATGTACTGTATAAAGCAATTAAATCGGAGGCTACAACCATCGAGTGAATAATACATTTATTGAACTGAAATGAAAAAATAAAAAAATAGAAAAAAAAGAAAAAGGTTATAGAAAAATGAAAAAAAGAAAGGAAAAAAAAGAAAAAAAGAAATAAAAAGACAAAAAAGGAAAAAAACGGATGGTAAAACAAATGTGGAGAAGTGTAAGGAAAAACAAAAAAGAGAAAGAAAGAACGGGACAAAAAATGAGAGAAATAAGGAAAAAATAGGAGAAAAAAATGAAGAAGAATAGGAAACACATAAGAGAAAGAGGAAAAAAGGAAAAAAGAGGAAAAAGAGAGGAAGAACAGAAGAAAAAATTTAAAAAAGGACAAGTAAAAATGAATAATAAGGAAATATCAAATAAATCATAATAAGTGTCAAGAAAAGGGGAAGGAGAAAAAACAGGGAATAGGGGAAGAAAAACAGGATAATTAATCCTCTTAGCCACGATAAGTAGATGTCGTGATAAAATACACGGTTATGGTCATGATGGACTGTGGGAAAGATGTCAGTGAAAAACAGGCTGGGACACGGACCACATGAAAATCCTGACAAAAAACAAAGGCAAATCAAAAGTTATGTAAAAATATCAGAATTAAAAACATAAAAGCTTACATAAAAAGTGATGAAATAGAAGGAACTCAAATGAATGGCATAAAGTGGTACTCAATGCTCAGACCTTTAGGGGTTAATGTGTCTAGGTCATGGATCCATTTTAGTTCCTTTTTTTCCCAGAGATGCTCGCGGTCACCTCCCCTAACGAGGGGTGGGACGTGGTCTATGACTTGAAGGCGGAGCTGGCTGATGGCATGTTTATGGTCAATAAAGTGTTTGGGAAGATTGATATGTTTATTCCGTTTGTGCTTTGTGGCTGGTGATCCTGACCCGACATAACCAAAGCCACAGGGGCAAGTGATGAGATAAACCACTAATTTAGTGGTGCAGGTAAAGCGCTGTTTAATTCGAAATTTGCGTCCAGTATAGGGGTGTCGGAAGGTGAAGCCACGCAGAGGGAGCCTGTTCCCTATGTGAACCCTTTACATGCCGTGATCTACATAGATTGCAGCGTGCCAGGGGTTAACAGTGGGGAGTCGCTGCTCTGATGCACCGCTGCTGTTGCAGGGGGAGGCCAGCTATCCGTGACATCCCGCTTCTGCTGCCGAATAGCACGGGATCTCTTCTGATCTCGCGCTATCCCCAGGGCATGTGTACGTCCTGCTGCGTTAAGTGCTCATGCCCATGGGTGGGTTTGAATTGCGGAATCTGCATGCGTTACCTGTGCGGATGCTCTGCTGTCCAAGCCACCTATAGGGAGCCATGGGCATCCGCAGCTTAATTAAAGCATGCAGATTTGTTTTGCGGATCTTCTGGTCCTGAAAACAAATCGTAGCATGCTCTATTTTGCCATAGATCCCTCAGGGACGGCTTCCGTTGAAGTCAGTGGAAGCAGTCTGATCCTTGGTCACTGCGGTCACTGCAGACGTGCCACGGATCGTGCAGTAGATTTAAAAACACTCCACTGCACATGCGGAGGCTCACCGGCCGGCAGTGAGTAATGTCCTCTTGCTGCAGGCAGGGTGGGATTCCACAGCAGGCTCCCACCCACGGAATCCGACCCGCCCGTGGACATGAGGCCTAAGGTGCAAACAAACTTGGTCACCAAGGTATTAAAATGGCACTGCCACCTACAAGTACATCCATTCTAGAGGGCATGTTCAGAGCCTTGACCCAGAGCTGCAGATATAGATGCTGTTACTTAAAGTGCTCCTACAGACTAGATTAGTTGGTGCTCCCATTTAAGACATTTTGCTTTGGAACAGAATGGGAATGCAAGCTACTAAAAGATGGGAGCGGAGCCTCATTTCACTGATTGATGAACACATCTGAATGATGTATGTGTGTAAGAAGTGGCACAATGTTATATATCTAAGGACACTACATCAATCAGCCCAAGTGTACGAGCTGCTGCTGATGTATCTGTCTGGAATCCTCCGAGCACCAAGATAAACAATACCGCTGGTAATATTAATACACAATGTTACCGTCTCGCTCCTCCGTTTCTATAGTGATGGTTTTAAGTTTCTACATTTTTGCAACATTGCCAGATAGCTGCGGGGTGCATGGGAAAATATAAAAACATCCATTGTACAATATGGATATTATGCCGCTGTGATTCAGAGTCTTTGTCATCCCCCAACAAGCAGGACTTCAAATGGACTTTTATGAACTGTTATTTGCCTGAGAACATAAGTACCTGGAGTGCAGCGTGTGCATGTAGTGCGAACAGCTGCGCTCATCAATTTGGCCCTAAGATTGCAATAAATGTACGCCTCCTAGACGCACAACACCCTCCAGGGTCATCGGGTCCTCCGGGGTCATCGGGTCCAACCCCCTGCTCAGTGCAGGATCACTAAATCATCCCAGACAGATGTCTGTCCAGCCTTTGTTTGAACACTTCCATTGAAGGAGAACTCCCCACCTCCCGTGGTAACCTGTTCCACTCATTGATCCCCTCACTGTCTAATATCTAATCTGTGTCTCCTCCCTTTCAGTTTCATCCCATTGCTTCTAGTCTTTCCTTGTGCAGATGAGAATAGGGCTGATCCCTCTGCACTGTGACAGCCCTTCAGATATTTGTAGACAGCTATTAAGTCTCCTCTCAGCCTTCTCTTCTGCTAAACATTCCCAGATCCTTTAACCGTTCCTCATAGGACATGATTTGCAGACCGCTCACCATCTTGGTAACTCTTCTCTGAACTTGCTTCAGTTTGTCTTTTTTAAAGTGGGGTACCGAGAACTGGACCCAGTATTCCAGATGAGGTCTGACTAAGGAAGAGTAGAGGGGGATAATGACCTCACGTAATCTAGACTCTATGCTTCTAATACATCCCAGAATTGTGTTTGCCTTTTTGGCTGCTGCATCACATTGTTGACTCATGTTCAGTCTATGATCTATTAGCATACCCAAGTCATTTTCACATGTGCTGCTGCTTAGCCCAATTCCTCCCATTCTGTATGTGCTTTTTTTCAGTTTCCTTGCCCAGATGTAGAACAATGTTACTTGTTAAATACCATTCTGTTAGTTGCCGACCACTGTTCAAGCTTGTGTAGTTCTTTTTCAATCCTTTCTCTTCCCTACTGTTAGTTATCCGGCCAAATTTTGTGTCATCAGCAAATTTCATCAGTTTCCCCTCAATCTCCTCTTCCAGATCATTTATAACAATGTTGACCAACACTGGGCCTAGGACAGAGCCTTGTGGTCCCCACTTGATACATTCTTCCACTTGGATGTGCAGCCATTTATGACCACTCTTTGAGTACGATCACTCAGCCAGCTGTGAATCCACTTAACAGTTGCCTAATCAATCCCAGATTTGGTCATTTTTTTCAAAAAGTATAATATGAGATACTTTGTCAAATGCTTTACTAAAGTCAAGATATACTATATCCACCGCATTTCTCTGATCAACCCAGTCCGTAATTCTGTCATAGATGGAAATTAGATTAATCAGAGATAGCATGGGTTTGTAACAAACCAGTCATGCCAGACTAATTACTCCATTCTCATCCAAGTACTTGCATACATGCTGTTTAATAATTTGTTCAAAGATCTTTCCCGGTATAGAAGTCAGGCTCACAGGCCTGTAGTTTCCTGGATCCACCTTCTTCCCTTTTTTGAAGATAGGGACAACATGTGCCCTTCTCCAGTCTTCTGGGACTTCTCCTGTTCTCCAGGAATTTTTAAAGATTATGACGAGGGGTTCAGCAATTACCTCCGCTGCTTCCTCTAGTATACTAGGATGTAATTAATCTGGACCTTGAGGCTTGAATTCATGTAAGTTAGCTAAGTGTTCCCTCACCATCTCTCTGCTTATAGATAGCCTGGATTATTTTATTCCCCCAGTAGCACAGGGAAGATCAGTTGATGTTCCATCTACTTTCTGAGAGAAAACAGATACAAAATAGGAATTTAAAAGTTTGTCCTTCTCAGCATCATTTTTATCCAATTCACCATTTTCATCTTGTTAGCATCCAATAGCATATTGGACGTTTTTTGACCCCCAAATCCTTTTTACTGCTTTTGGCCTCACTTACAAGCCTCAGATTATTATCAGCTTTAGTTTTTCTGACACTTGCCCTACAGTTTCTGCAGACCGCATTATATTCTTCTTTAGATATTTCCCCCTCTTTCCATTTGATTAACATATTGTTCTTCGTTTTTAACATGTCTACAAGTTCTGTGTTCATCCATCCGGGTCTCTTTAAATGCTTCCCATTCTTCCTTCTTTTAGGGATTGGTAACGATTGTGTTTTGAGAATCTCATTTTGCAATATTTCCCAACCTTCTTGGACATTTCTGTCCTTAAAAAACAGGCAGCACTGACATTGCATGGAGCGGGATTGACCTTTGTTCCCCTCCAAGCAAACCCCGAACCTCCATGACGTAACTGTACATCTTGGAGCATTAAGCATTAGGCCAGACTAGCTAAAGTCAGGATTTTACCACCAACCATGGGGGGTGGGAGGGTTTTCTCATGTAACAGTGTGAAGAGTATACCGAGAATGGCGCAATCAAGGAAAACATCTAACGAAAGGGGATCCTGTGGAAATAACTCATCAGTGAAAGGGGTCGGAGGAGGATGTCAGGAATCGTTCTGACCAGCAGGCTGCACAGTCAGCTGAATACAACGCTGGAGCTCCAACTAATGTGTCCGAACGCACAACTCCTTAGCATGGATGATATAACAGCAGACCACCAGTTCCAGCGCTATTGTGTCCAAGAAATAGAAAGACTCCAGTGGGCAAAACAGCACAAAACTTGTGTCACTGAGCAGCAGAAAATCATCCCCTGGTCAGATTGAGCTAGCTTGCTGTTGCACCGTGCTGATCACAGTTTGGCACAACCAGCATTAACCCCTTCAGTGGCGGGTTTCTTACCACCCTGTCAGACCCACCAGGGCAGGTTTGTTAACTGGGCCAATCATTTAATTTCCAGTCGCATTCCAAGAGCCATAACTTTTTCATTTCCCCACTGACACGGCCATATTAGGGCTTGTTTTTTGCGGGACAAGTTGTACTTTACGATGGCATCAATTTTGGGTATATATAATGTATTGCATAACTTTTATTAAAAAAATTGTAGGGAGATTGGGGGGAAAAAAAAAGGTATTCTGCCGTGAGTTTTTTGGATTCCATGTTTACGGCGTTCGGCGTGCAGAATAAATAGTGTGATAACGTTATTCTCTGAGTCACACGATTCCGGTGATACCAGGTTTATACAGGTTTTTATGTTTTGCTACTTTTGTACATTTAAAACATTTTTTTTCTTAAAGGTTTGCTGTTGTGTCTCCACATTCCAAGAGCCGTAATAATGTTATTCCCATTACCAGCGCTCTAGACGGCCGTGTTTATTGCGGGATAAACTCCAGTCTTCATTTATCTCATTTTTGGAACATGTAAAATTTTGATCGCTTTTTATTCCCTTTTTTCGAGTGGCAAAATTAACAAAATCTGTAATTCTGGCGTATTTTTTATTGTTATTTTTCCCAGCATTCTCTGAGCAGTATCAATAATGTATTACAGTTATTCTCCAGGCCGGTACGATTACACCAAAGTGTAAGAGCTTTTTCTTTTTCGCGACTTTTTCACAGTTAAAATAAAAAAGTAATAAAAGTTTAAATCCCCCTCCTTTTGCCATATCTATAATAAAAAAATCTAAATCATAAAAGAAAAATACACCTTTGGTATCGCCGCGTCCGTAAAAGTCCGATCTATCAAAGTAATGCATTATTTGTCCCGCACGGTGAACGTAGTCCAAAAAAAGAAATAAAGAATGCCAGAAATGCACTTTCAGTCACCCTGTCTCCCAGAAAAAATGCAATAAAAAGTAAACAAAAAGTATGTATTCCGAATTAGTACTAACGTAAACTACAGGACGTCTCGCAAAAAATGAGGCCTCGCTCAAGTAGGTCGACGGAAAAATTTAAAAGTTATGGCGCAAAGAAGATGCAGCAGAAAATAATTTCAAAAAATTAAATTTCTTTGAAAAAAAATCCAAGTAGTAAAGCAAAAAAAAAAAATCCAAGTTTGTTATCATAGTAATCGTACTGACCTGTAGAATAAAGTTATCAGGTCATTTTTGTTGCAGTTTGTGTGCCGTAGAATCAAGACGCGCTGAAAGATGGTGGAATGTGATTTTTTTTTCCATTTTACTCCACTTAGAATTTAGCAAAAGCTTTTCAGTACATTATGTGGTACATTAAATGGCACCATTAGAAACTACAAATCATTCCACAAAAAACAAGCCCTCATGCAGCGACGTCGATGATAAATAAAGGCGTTATGATTTTTTAAACGGGGGGAGGAAAAAAATAAAGGGGTTAAATAATGTACTAACGTCCTCCTCTGGGTCATCACGAGCAGGGATACAACATGTGTAATTTTGTTTTTAATTTCTTACAAAGTAAAGGGAGAAAAGTATTATTTTTATTTTTTTAATATTTTAACCTTTTTTTTAACTTTTTAAAAATGTTTGTCCGTTTAGGGGACTTCCACAGAGACCCATCAAGACCCCCTAATCACATTCCGGGGGTTCGATGGTGACAGCCCTTTACATGCTGCAGTCGCATAGACCGCGGCATGTAAAGGGTTAACACAGCAGAGATCGGAGGTTTTCTCCATTCTCTGCTGTGTAGAGCTGGTGCCCGGCAATCCTTTGACAGCCAAGCACCAGCTCTCCCTGTCATAGAGACCATCGGCTGGCTTCTGACAAGCCGATGGTCTCGATGGCAACCTGTAAACAAAGCACTGCAGGAGTTTGAAAATAGAAGAGGGAAGTTGCCGGCAGATCGGCAATATATTCCTGCTTCTTTTTTCAAAGTCCTGCAGTGTTCTCTGTGGTACTGTGCAGGCAGAGCACACTGCCTCAGCTTATGGCAATGTGCTCTGCAGGTCCTATAGTGAAACATAGCTCAGAAATCCTCCGGGCTATATCGCTACGGGCAGTGGAGCTTGTCCTGGAAAATTTCCAGGCGTGACACTCAAGGGGTTAATCTGTAAGATGGGTGCTTTGTTAGGTTTTTAGATCCCTCTGTTTTTGTAATGTTTATTAAGCCTGTCTCTTTAACGTCCACATGGGGGTTTTTGGAAGTGGCTGGAGGGTCTCCAAATAGTGTGGTAGAGTGATGGAGGAAGTCTAGTGGTCAGCAGAACAATCGGGGTATCTCCACTCCTTACAAGAAAATGCATCCTACAGACAGAAGCCCCAGAGGGCTGAACCACACTCAAAAACACCAGAGGCCGTCATCTCCATAAGTCTATCCCACTGCACCGGACGTTGCCCTTAAAGGTAGTCGCTGCTGTCACAGTCTGCATGTGGTGGGCCAGTGATTTACCTGGTTTCCAGGTAAATATTCTCTTGCTGTAAAGCGGACTCTGCTATTTCTCTCATATAGACTTATTTCTGACTGGATCACCAGCTTTGTTGAGAGATTCAAACTGTAGTTACTGTTTTCTGGGCACCTGGTCCATTTGTTCTGGTCGAACGGCCTTTTGTGTTGAAGATCGCAGCTTACATTAAGGTTAATGTTATTGAGCATTGTAACTGAGAAGCCTTGTATTGTGGTTCCATGGAGTCCTTGTCTCAAGGACATTTTAAAGATTTCCAGCATCGGCCAAAGCTGACTTTACATTGGCTCAACCCCGGGCATAAGGCACTTATTACTTGGTTGCTGCAGTTCGCAGATAAAGCCACAATGACTCCGGTTATAATGCAAACCCTACTGCAGACAGTGTTCTGCAACCTGCGAGAAATTCAACGGCCTGAATCACCCAACTGGTCCTCTCTGACAGATGGGGTATTGCTCTAGCCTACCCAACCATGGCCCTCCTTACAAATCGATGAACCCTTCCTGTCATTTGGTCAGAACCTACATCTAGTCTGGGACAACCACAAGAAACTTCCTGTCCGCAGGGGTAGATATTCCTGTAGGACAATTTCACCACCTCGTGGAATCTACACCATGCTGAATTGCTGCGGATCTGAAGGCCAAAAGGTAGGGGGCAGGACCTCTCGCGGCCCAACCAATTGACCACAGTTTATGCCAGAAACTGGCATAAATTTTAGATAAACAGATTTGGTATTTTTGTGCACAGAACGGCCAGGGATGTGATAAGTTTATTAAGGGGTGCCTTGTAATAAATCTCTTGAATCATAATCTGATGAGCTCATCACTAAGACGAGCCCATGAAATGCTGTTATTGGTAGACGCACCCCTTGCAGTATTGTGTAGGTTTTCAGTGCCTGATGAGAAACCAGACAATAGAGATCCCTTTAGTCACTATTGATTGAGGCCATCATTGTATTACATGGGCGAGACTGGAGGGCTACAGGACCGACACCCATGCTAGATTCATTCTACAGCACTGTGTAGAGGTGTATTGGCAATCACTAAGGAGTTATTGACCCTTTTGCTCTCTCCTGCCTTGTTACATCCCTTATTTGCATCTTCCATGTGTTATAACACTCTGCAGGTGGTAAGATATCACAGTATCTCCTGTTCCTCTGACAACAGCCTAACACTTTTGTTGGCACCTTATAGAGAATTTGTCACACTTCTGCCTGCATCGTGTAATCGGGCATCTGCAGCACTCCACCATCTGATCCAAATGAACTATCCCGACCATAACCGCCAATAATCAGCTCAGCTTTTATTTCCAGCAGGAGAAACAAAAAGACTTCGCTTTTTTTAATTCCCTGTTAAAATCCAATTCGTAATTCTAATTAGAAGCACAACCTGTTCCACCGCTGCGAGGATCGCATTCCTCATTGAGGCTTGCAAAGCGTCTTCCAGTAATGCTCCTCCAAGATGTGTTACATCGGTTTATGGTCTTACTTTGGCGGTGCGTTAATCAAATCCTCGTTATTCTCTATGGCTGTATCATCAATCATTTTAGCAAAGACCTTCTGCCTCAGATTCCTGATGTGTGAAGAAATAGTATGAGAAAGATAAAGTCCCACCTCCTTCGTTGCCCTTTTCCTTCCAATCCGTAATCGCAGGTATACTCCCTTGCCCCTATGCCGTTCAGTCTCAACGGAAATCCTTCAAAAAAATCCACACATTTAATTATCATACCAATAGAATACATATTTGATCAATCTATATATATAAAGCTGAAAGCCCTCACTGACTCACTGACTGACTCACTGACTGACTGACTCACTGACTGACTCACTGACTGACTCACTGACTGACTCACTGACTGACTCACTGACTGACTGACTCACTGACTGACTGACTCACTGACTGACTCACTGACTGACTGACTCACTGACTGACTCACTGACTGACTCACTGACTGACTGACTCACTGACTCACTGACTGACTCACTGACTCACTGACTGACTGACTCACTGACTCACTGACTGACTCACTGACTGACTCACTGACTGACTCACTGACTGACTCACTGACTGACTCACTGACTGACTCACTGACTGACTGACTCACTGACTCGGCAAAAGTTCTCCAACTTCCCAATGTCGTAGAAACATGAAATTTGGCACGAGCATAGATTATCTCCAAAATAGGAAAAGTTATTGGGTCCCAACTCGATTATTCAATTCTAGCGCAAAAAAATTGGCGTCGAAATTTTACGTACGGAATGTAATTTCTTCCCTTTCCGGTGTCATAGAAACGGGAAATTTGGCAGCAGCATTGATTATGTCATAAATAGGAAAAGCTAATGGGTCCCAACTCGATTATTCAATTCTATGCGCCAAAGAATTAGCGTCCAAATTTTACGGACATAATCTAAATCTCTCACTTCCCAATGTCATAGAAACGTGAAATTTGGCACGAGCATTGATTGTGTCATAAATAGGAAAAGCGAATGGGTCCCAACTCGATTATTCAATTCTAGCGCAAAAAAGAATTGGCGTCGAAATTTTACGTGCGGAATGTAATTTTCTCACTTTCCGGTGTCATAGAAACAGGAAGTTTGGCAAGAGCATTGATTATGTCATAAATAGGAAAGCTAATGGGTCCCAACTCCATTATTCAATTCTATGCGCAAAAGAATTAGCGTCCAAATTTTACGTACGGAATCTAATTTTCTCACTTTCTGGTGTCATAGAAACATGAAATTTGGCACGAGCATTGATTAGGTCATAAATAGGAAAAGCTAATGGGTCCCAACTCCATTATTCAATTCTATGCGCAAAAGAATTAGCGTCCAAATTTTACGTACGGAATCTTATTTTCTCACATTCCGGTGTCATAGAAACGGGAAATTTGGCACGAGCATTGATTATGTCATAAATAGGAATAGCTAATGGGTCCCAACTCGATTATTCAATTCTATGCGCAAAAGAATTAGCGTCCAAATTTTACGTGCGGAATGTAATTTTCTCACTTTCCGGTGTCATAGAAACGGGAAATTTGGCACGAGCATTGATTATGTCATAAATAGTAAAATCTAATGGGTCCCAACTCCATTATTCAATTCTATGCGCAAAAGAATTAGCGTCCAAATTTTACGTGCGGAATGTAATTTTCTCACTTTCCGGTGTCATAGAAACGGGAAATTTGGCACAAGTATTGATTATGTCATAAATAGGAAAAGCGAATGGGTCCCAACTCGATTATTTAATTCTAGCGCAAAAGAATTGGCGTCAAAATTTTACGTGCGGAATGTAATTTTCTCACTTTCCGGTGTCATAGAAACGGGAAATTTGGCACGAGCATTGATTATGTCATAAATAGGAAAAGCTTATGGGTCCCAACTCCATTATTCAATTCTATGCGCAAAAGAATTAGCGTCCAAATTTTACGTACGGAATCTAATTTTTTCACTTTCCGGTGTCATAGAAACGGGTAATTTGGCACGAGCATTGATTATGTTATAAATAGGAAAAGCTAATGGGTCCCAACTCCATTATTCAATTCTATGCGCAAAAGAATTAGTGTCCAAATTGTACGTGCGGAATGTAATTTTCTCACTTTCCGGTGTCATAGAAACGGGAAATTTGGCACGAGCATTGATTATGTCATCAATAGGAAAAGCTAATGGGTCCCAATTAGATTATTCAATTCTAGCGCAAAAGAATTGGCGTCGAAATTTTACGTGCGGAATGTAATTTTCTCACTTTCCGGTGTCATAGAAACGGGAAATTTGGCACGAGCATTGATTATGTCATAAATAGTAAAAGCTAATGGGTCCCAACTCCATTATTCAATTCTAAGCGCAAAAGAATTAGCGTCCAAATTTTACGTGCGGAATGTAATTTTCTCACTTTCCGGTGTCATAGAAACGTGAAATTTGGCATGAGCATTGATTATGTCATAAATAGGGAAAGCTAATGGGTCCCAACTCGATTATTCAATTCTAAGCGCAAAAGAATTAGTGTCCAAATTTTATGTACGTAATCTAATTCTCTCACTTCCTGATGTAATTTTATATGAAGGAAACGTCGCATGGTTACCTCCACGTGGTGCTTCCCGGGTAATGCAGAGAACTATGCAAAATGGTGAACATATGTTTTTCCTCAGTATCTCTAAAGTAACCACGACTTCATAAGCTTTTCCGTGTGAACACCCGATAAACACCAGTACCAAATTAACTCGGGCGAAGCCGGGTATATCAGCTAGTATCTAATAAATATGAAGTAAGTCTGCTTTGGTATTCATTCCCACTGGAAGTCTAGTATTCAATGTTAGGATCCAGTAAGCCTCCTCCCTAAGGACCATCTCCTGACTGACTCGATTTCCTGGGATTTTTAACTTTCTCTATGCCAAAAAATGCAAGCTTCTTAATATCTGCTGGGTGTGTTTCTAAAAAGTGTTTGGCTGCTCCTGAGCTGTTCAAGTTGGAGTTTTTTTATTTGTCTAATATGTTCTGTCATGCGTGTTCTAATTTTTCTCGTTGTGCATCCCACATAGTTAATATTACAAGTGGTGCACGTTATTATATATATATATAGCATTCTCAGAGTTGCAATTTATAAAGCTTTGAATCGTAAATTCTTTATTGCCCTCACTGTTACCAAAAGTATTTTTTTTAGGCAGACGCTACAGTGAGAATTGCCACAGTTACAAAAGCCCTTATGTGTCAGCCAATGAGGATTCCTTACATTGGATACATACTAGGAGACAACAAATGAAACCCCTTCGTCCAAGATGTCATTGGTAATCTCGTCTTGCCTCAAAATTGGAAGAAACTTTAAAAAAAGTTTTCTTATCCTGAAAACTGCTATTAAATGATGTTGGAGGAACCGGACTATTTTTGTTCTTACTCACTATAGTGCATTAATTATCTTTTAATAATTGATCTCTATTGATGGCATCTACTTTTTACATGATTTTCTAAGGATGGACTTTCCATAACCCCGTTTTTGCAGCCTTTGATAAACGTCATTACTCCCTGCTATATATTTTGCTGTCTCAGGCTCTTTTAGCCCTCATGAACTCTCCTGTTGGTATGTCTTCTATCATAGGACTTGGATGTCCGTTCGTGGCACATAGGATCGTGGTACCAGATGTTGGCTTCCTATATAAATTTGTCTCTATGCTGCCTGGTTTTTATTGCCTATTAATACAAGGTCCAAAAAAAAGAAACATTGATGTATCTTGCAAGATTGCCTACATCCACATCAGCTGGATATTCCTCTAAATCGTCTTCCCACACAATGACAATATCATCTATAAATCGGGCATACCACACCATGCGGCAAAAAAATGGATTATTTTCTGTAAAAATAAACACCAGCTCATCACCAGGTTCTCTATAGTAGGGGAGAATCTGGAGCCCATGGCGGCTCCCGAAATCATCAAGTAAAAATCATTATTTAAAAAAAAAAAAAAATTATATTTCAACAAAACTTCCCCTGATAAAACGATAAATCCCTTCTATTGCATTGTGCAGTTGCTACATTCTCTCAAATGATAATGAACTGCCTCCAACGCCGTGTGAAGGCTGTAGGCCTAAAAGACTTCATGAGGTCTCCTTTTTACTTATGTATTATAAGACTTTGCTACACTTTCACCTAGATATATGCTAGACATTACCTTGAATGACCCGCTGGAGTTATTAATTGGGCCAAGCAGCCCACCAGAAGTTTCCTTATCTTAAGATGTTTCTTGCCAAAACATATTAATGATATAGTCAGGAGATATCTCCAGGACTAACATCTGCAGAAAAGAAGGCAAATATAAAAATTGCTATGTATGTATATTAATTATGTTTGGCGTAAAGCCACTCACTTTGTGAAATCCTATAAAATTCAGCACATAGCATAGTCTGTATGTCTGCGTTCTCCTGACTGGAACGGTACCTCTTAAATTTGGAGCCCGACAGCATTGAATTCCCCTAATGGTCACATGGCGTGGTATGCTCGAGTATAAATCCACAATGTCGCATAGTATCCACCAGTAACTCGATTTCCATTGCAGGCTCTTTGTCTGCTGAATAACACTCTTGCTGTCATGTAAAAAGCCTGGTACTCTACAGACAGGAGGGTGCAGGGATCGATCTACCCACGAACTCAATCTTTCACAGGGTGAATCGGTCCCTGCAACTATTGGCCACAGAGGGGGCACCCTTCGTCTGTGAGGAACAGCAGAGGTTAAGTTACAAGTGTGTTTTTAATTGGGAATGTTTTGAAAGGAAGTGGAGAAAAAATGATAAGGAGGTGATCAAGGCTTCATAAGGAGCTGAAACACGTTCTTCTTGGTTTTACTCTGTAAAATGAGCTCTATTTGAATAAATGTGTGGATTTCTGTGCAGAAATGAGTATCAGAATTCACCTTTCTGGTGTTGCAGCGGCAAATTTCTTTTGAGGTCAGGTAATTGATTTGGCCATTGCAGAATATTCTACTACTTTTCTTAGGTTGTTTTGCAGTATTGTTAGCTCAAAACTGGACTATTCTGGGAAGGCACATGCCCTAGGAATTCTACCACCTTAAAGAAGCCCTTGGGAATAGCCCAGAGCCAAATCTGTCAGCAACATCAGAAATCTGCACCCTCTACAAAACTGCTTTCCTACATAAGGATGCAAAGTGTCACCTATAGGTAGCCACCCGGTAAGTCCGTTGTCTTACTTCGGGAGAGGAGCTAATTTGCATAGCATATGTGCTGGGAAATTTAGGTGCAAATGCCCTTTAAGCACCGGCGTACCACTGTAGGTTGCAATTGTGACCTGGCCCCTTATCTAGGGGAACCAACGGGTCCCGCCAGTTTCACCCAGGGCCATAGCTAAGGGTTCAGGGGCCCAGGTGCAAAAGTTCAGTCTGGTCCTGCCAAAGCTGTACCTTTACTTGTAGCCTTACTTATACCTAAACTGTGCTGCGTAAAGCTTTAAAATGAACTTACATATATGATCAATGCCTTGGCATAAGCTTTCCAAACATGACTCCTTTCTTGGACTACATGAAAATTTGATACGGAGGTTGTATAACATATACCAGTTGTACAAATATAATTTTATTACAGGAGATCCCCAGGTTGTACCAGCATGCTCCATATCACTATATACAGAGAGATGTATAACTTATACCAGCTGTACAAATATAATTTTATTACAGGAGATCCCCACGTTATACCAGCATGCTCCATATCACTATATACAGAAGATCCCCAGGTTATACCAGCATGCTCCATATCACTATATACAGAGAGATGTATAACTTATACCAGCTGTACATATATAATTATATACAGGAGATCCCCACGTTATACCAGCATGCTCCATATCACTATATACAGGAGATCCCCAGGTTATACCAGCATGCTCCATATCACTATATACAGAGAGATGTATAACTTATACCAGCTATACATATATAATTATATACAGGAGATACCAAGGTTGTGACAGTATGGTCAAAATCATTATGTACAGTGGATGCATGAGTTATACCAGCTGTTTAGTAATTGACAGTTTTTACCTATTGTAGTAGTGCAGTACACAGAAGGGCCTGTAGAGGGCTGCAGACAGAACCTCTGGTGTGAGGGTTAACACAAAGGGGTGGAGCAGGAACTAGAAAAGGGCCAGTTCCTGCCAGAATCAAGAGAGAGAGAGAGAGGACCAGTGCAGCAGAGGGAGGTGCTGCAAGCTGGTGGCCTAGCAAAGGCCAGAGTCCGACAGGGATGACGCCCCTGGACTCACACCCAAGTTGGGGTGCTTATTTGAATTGTATATAATGACGTTGTGATTTGCTGTGGAATAAAGGCTGGCAGGAGCCAGACAAAGAAATACCCATCTCTGGAGTGTCTACATGTGTGGTGCGCCAGTTCCATATAAGAGAGGTCAGCGATCCCGAGGCGAGTGCACCCCGCTTGCTACATGATAAATAAATAGAAGATAATTATCTCACCCAAGTTGTACAGGACCCAAATAGAAGGACTGTCATTTTGGACTAAATGTTCACAAACACACTTGACAGAACAGAACAACAGGGGTGCAGGTTGGGGGGCACCTGGGAAATCGTAACCATAATATAATACATTTCAACTTGTTCTTCAAGAGAGTTTTACAGGAGAGCTACGAAAATACTAAACTTCAGAAGGGCCAAGTTCCATCAGCTGAGTGATGCCCTTAACCCTACTGACTGGGACATTGTCCTCAAAAATAAGAGTACAGACAATACATGGGAAACGTTTAAAAACATCCTAAATACTTACTACGAGCGGATCACACCTAACAGGAATATAAGGGTTAGTGATAGGAGAAAACCAATGTGTTTCAATGACGATGTAAAGATGGAGACAGAGACTGATTGCCAAAGAGAATAAAACTAACCGCAAACTGTTTTTCAACTGTATAAATACTAACAGGATTAATACTTAAAGTGTTGGCCCCTAAATAAAAAATGTGGGAGAAATTATAGAGGGTGATAAGGAGAAAATAAATCTATTAAATAGTTTATTTTCTCCAGTGTATTGAAATGTTAGGTGAAATGCAGAGTGATAAAGTAAACTCTCCATTACAAGTTCACCAGTCTAACCCAGGAAGAAGTAAAGAGCCATCTTAAAAATATTAAAATAGATTTAAAAAATGCCAAGCCCTGATGGCCTACACACCTGAGTTTGAGGGGAATTAAGTAATGTGATCTACAGACCCTTGTTTCTTATATTTAAGGACTTCTTAATGACGGGGTCTATTTCACTGGATTGGTGCGTAGCCAATGTGGTGCCAATATTCAGGGATCAAAAAGTGAACATGGAAACTACAGGGCAGTAAGGGTCTATTTACACTGCAAAGATGATCACTCAAAAGATGGATTTTGAGTAGAGATGAGCGAGCATACTCGATAAGGCAAACTACTCGAGTGAGTAGTGCCTTATTCGAGTACCTACCCACTCATCTCCAAAGATTCGGGTGCCGGCAGGGGGCGGGGAGTGGCGGGGGAGAGCGGGGAGGAACAGAGGGGAGAGCTCTCTCTCCCTCTCTCCCCCCCGCCCCCCCCCTGCTCACCGCCGCAACTCACCTGTCACCCACACCGGCAGCCGAATCTTTAGAGACCAGCGGGTAGGTACTCGAATAAGGCACTACTCACTCGAGTAGTTTGCCTTATCGAGTATGCTCGCTCATCTCTAATTTTGAGCGATCATTTTGCATAAACTACTGTGGTACTTGGCACTAATGCCCATTAGTATAAAGTAGCAGCATGTGAGCCATGGGGAGTTGTAATCAGGAAACAGACCTCCCGCTGTTTCCTGATTACTTTCGCTTTAATCTGCTGGTGGGGCTGACAGCTGATACAATGTTATCAGCTGTTATCAGCTCTCCTCAGGCAGAGCACAGTGTGTGGTCCTTCTTATCAGCTGTTCTGCTGAATGATGGTTTTCAAGCAAAACTGAAAACAGCCATTCAGCAGAAAACTGAAAGATGGGCACATTTATTGTGGGTAAAATGTCTGAAAGGTTTCTAAGAGATGCCATCCTAGAGTACCTCAAGGAGAATATCTGTATAACTCCGTATCAGCATAGGTTTATGAGAAATTGCTCCTGTCAAACGAACCTTCTTGGCTTATACGAGGAGGCAAATTCTAGACTGGAACGGGGAGTCACTGGATCTTGTGTATCTGGACTCTCCCAAAGCGTTGTATACTGTGCTGCATAAAAGGCTGGTATATAACATGAGGATACTGGTCTGGGCGAGAATGTGTGCAAGTGGGTAAGTAACCAGGAGCACAGTGCCACAGGTGTGGGATAATTGACCTGGCTGAGTGTGTAGGTCTCCAGACAGCCATTCACTATGGCCTGCTGCACATATATACCAACCCGCCTGGCTAGAGGATGCTGGTTTCCCAATACCCTTGGGTTTGCTTCCATGCATGGTGTTCCGTGTGGTGTGAGCAGTGAAGTGTTATTGGGGTCTGTGCAGAGGGCCAAACGTGGTATGAACAGTCCTGTTCTGCATGGTGTTTTTTCTCTGGTGTGTTGGTGTGAATTAGGGCTAGTTAGGTCCTCAGGTTCCAGCATCGGGCCGCTCCTATTGGGATGATCATCCCGCTTGCAGGCAGGATTCATGGGGTAAGTTGTCTTATGAGCATAGGGACCCACTAGACAACGAGGACGGTTGTCATGGGCTTGTAGGCGTAAGTGTCTTGGTCAAAATATGGATCAATACTAGAGATGAGCGAGCACCAAAATGCTCGGGTGCTCGTTACTCGGGACGAAATTTTCGCGATGCTCGAGGGTTCGTTTCGAGTAACGAACCCCATTGAAGTCAATGGGCGACTCGAGCATTTTTGTATATCGCCGATGCTCGCTAAGGTTTCCATTTGTGAAAATCTGGGAAATTCAAGAAAGTGATGGGAACGACACAGAAACGGATAGGGCAGGCGAGGGGCTACATGTTGGGCTGCATCTCAAGTTCCCAGGTCCCACTATTAAGGCACAATAGCGGCAAGAGTGCCCCCCCCCAACAACTTTTACTTCTGAAAAGCCCTCCTTAGCAATGCATACCTTAGCTAAGCACCACACTACCTCCAACAAAGCACAATCACTGCCTGCATGACACTCCGCTGCCACTTCTCCTGGGTAACATGCTGCCCAACTCCCCCCCCCCCACGACCCAGTGTCCACAGAGCATATCCAAAGTGTCCCTGCGCAGCCTTCAGCTGCCCTCATGCCACACCACCCTCATGTCTATTTATAAGTGCGTCTGCCATGAGGAGGAACCGCAGGCACACACTGCAGAGGGTTGGCACGGCTAGGCAGCGACCCTCTTTAAAAGGGGCAGGGCGATAGCTCACAATGCTGTACAGAAGCAATGAGAAATATAATCCTGTGCCACCGCCATCAGGAGCTGCACACGTGGGCATAGCAATGGGGAACCTATGTGCCACACACTATTCATTCTGTCAAGGTGTCTGCATGCCCCAGTCAGACCGCGGTTTTTTATAAATAGTCACAGGCAGGTACAACTCCGCAATGGGAATTCCGTGTGCACCCACAGCATGGGTGGCTCCCTGGAACCCACCGGCTGTACATAAATGTATTCCATTGCAGTGACCATCACAGCTGAGGTAACGTCCGATTAAATGCAGGTGGGCTTCGGCCCACACTGCATGCCCTAGTCAGACTGGGGTTCTTTAGAAGTGGACACATGCAGTTACAACTCCCTGTGGACCGACAGCATGGGTGGGTGCCAGGAAGCCACCGGCAGTACATAAATATATCCCATTGCAGTGCCCATCACAGCTGAGGTAACGTCCGATTAAATGCAGGTGGGCTTCGGCCCACACTGCATGCCCCAGTCAGACTGGGGTTCTTTAGAGGTGGACACATGCAGTTACAACTCCGTGTGGACCGACAGCATGGGTGGGTGCCAGGAAGCCACTGGCGGTACATAAATATATCCCATTGCATTGCCCATCACAGCTGAGGTAATGTCATGTTTAATGCAAATGGGCTTCGGCCCACACTGCATGCCCCAGTCAGACTGGGGTTCTTTAGAAGTGGACACATGCAGTTACAACTCCCTGTGGACCCACAGCATGGGTGGCTCCCTGGAACCCACCGGCGGTACATAAATATATCCCATTGCAGTGCCCAGCACAGCTGATGTAACGTCAGCTTTAATGCAGGTGGGCAAAAAATTAATTGGATTACACTGTAGGCGAGGGCCCCCAAAAATTGGTGTACCAACAGTACTAATGTACGTCAGAAAAAATGCCCATGCCCAACCAAGAGGGCAGTTGAAACCCATTAATCGCTTTGGTTAATGTGGCTTAATTTGTAACTAGGCCTGGAGGCAGCCCAGTTAAAATAAAAATTGGTTTAGGTGAAAGTTTCAACGCTTTAAAGAGCATTGAAACGTATAAAAATTGTTTACAAAAATTATATGACTGAGCCTTGTGGCCCTAAGAAAAATTGCCCGTTCGGTGTGATTATGTGAGGTTTCAGGAGGAGGAGCAGGAGGAGGAGGAGGAATATTATACACAGATTGATGAAGCTAAAAGGTCCCCGTTTTGGATGGTGATAGAGAACGATGCTTCCATCCGCGGGTGCAGCCTACGTATTGCTTACGTATCGCTGCTGTCCGCTGGTGGAGAAGAGAAGTCTGGGGAAAGCCAGGCTTTGTTCATCTTGATGAGTGTTAGCCTGTCGGCACTGTCGGTTGACAGGCTGGTACGCTTATCTGTGATGATTCCCCCAGCCGCACTAAACACCCTCTCTGACAAGACGCTAGCCACAGGACAAGCAAGCACCTCCAGGGCATACAGCACGAGTTCAGGCCACGTGTCCAGCTTCGACACCCAGTAGTTGTAGGGGGCAGAGGCGTCACCGAGGTTGGTCGTGCGATCGGCTACGTACTCCCTGACCATCCTTTTACAGTGCTCCCGCCGACTTAGCCTTGACTGGAGAGCGATGACACAGTCTTGCTGGGGAGCCAGAAAGCTGTCAACGGCCTTAGAGAGTGTTCCCCTGCCTGCGCTGTACATGCTGCCTGATCTCTGCGCCTCCCCTGCTACCTGGCCCTGGGAACTGCGCCTTCGGCCACTAGCGCTGTCGGATGGGAATTTGACCATCAGTTTGTCCGCCAGGGTCCTGTGGTATAGCATCACTCTCGAACCCCTTTCCTATATGGGTATGAGAGTGGAAAGGTTCTCCTTATACCGTGGGTCGAGCAGTGTGTACACCCAGTAATCCGTAGTGGCCAGAATGCGTGTAACGCGAGGGTCACGAGAAAGGCATCCTAACATGAAGTCAGCCATGTGTGCCAGGGTCCCTGTACGCAACACATGGCTGTCCTCACTAGGAAGATCACTTTCAGGATCCTCCTCCTCCTCCTCCTCAGGCCATACACGCTGAAAGGATGACAGGCAAGCAGCATGGGTACCCTCAGCATTGGGCCAAGCTGTCTCTTCCCCCTCCTCCTCCTCCTCCTCATGCTTCTCCTCCTCCTCCTCAACGCGCTGAGATATAGACAGGAGGGTGCTCTGCCTATCCAGCGACATACTGTCTTCCCACGCCTCTGTTTCCGAGCGCAAAGCGTCTGCCTTTATGCTTTGCAGGGAACTTCTCAAGAGGCATAGCAGAGGAATGGTGACGCTAATGATTGCAGCATCGCCGTTCACCATCTGGGTAGACTCCTCAAAGTTTCCAAGGACCTGGCAGATGTCTGCCAATCAGGCCCACTCTTCTGTAAAGAATTGAGGAGGCTGACTCCCACTGCGCCGCCCATGTTGGAGTTGGTATTCCACTATAGCTCTACGCTGCTCATAGAGCCTGGCCAACATGTGGAGCGTAGAGTTCCACCATGTGGGCACGTCGCACAGCACTGGCAGATGAAACCGATGTTGCAGGGTGCGCAGGGTGGCAGCGTCCGTGTAAGACTTGCGGAAATGTGCGCAGATCCGGCGCACCTTTCCGAGCAGGTCTGACAAGCGTGGGTAGCTTTTCAGAAAGCGCTGAACCACCAAATTAAAGACGTGGGCCAGGCATGGCACGTGCGTGAGGCTGCCGAGCTGCAGAGCCGCCACCAGGTTACAGCCGTTGTCACACACGACCATGCCAAGTTGGAGGCTCAGTGGCGCAAGCCAGCCGTCGGTCTGCTCTGTCAGACCCTGCAGTTCGTGGGCCGTGTGCCTCTTCTCTCCTAAGCTGAGTAGTTTCAGCACGGCCTGCTGACGCTTGCCCACCGCTGTGCTGCCACGACGCGCAACACCGACTGCTGGCGACGTGCTGCTGCTGACACATCTTGATTGCGAGACAGAGGTTGCGTAGGAGGAGGAGGAGGAGGAGGGTGGTTGAGTGGAGGAAGCATACACCGCCGCAGATACCACCACCGAGCTGGGGCCCACAATTCTGGGGGTGGGTAGGACATGAGCGGTCCCAGGCTCTGACTCTGTCCCAGCCTCCACTAAATTCACCCAATGTGCCGTCAGGGAGATATAGTGGCCCTGCCCGCCTGTGCTTGTCCACGTGTCCGTTGTTAAGTGGACCTTGCCAGTAACCGCGTTGGTGAGGGCACGTACAATGTTGCAGGAGACGTGGTCGTGCAGGGCTGGGACGGCACATCGGGAAAAGTAGTGGCGACTGGGAACTGAGTAGCGCGGGGCCGCCGCCGCCATCATACCTTTGAAAGCCTCCGTTTCCACAATACGGCAGCATCTCCAGGCTGATAAATTTGGCTATGTACACATTTAACGCTTGAGCGTGCGGTTGCGTGGCGGCGTACTTGCGCTAGCGATGGCTGGACGGTGCGCTGAGAGACATTGGTGGATGGGGCCGAGCACAGCGCAGGTGAGGGTGTGGGTGCAGGCCAGGAGACGGTAGTGCCTGTGTCCTGAGAGGGGGGTTGGATCTCAGTGGCAGGTTGGGGCACAGGGGGAGAGGCAGCGGTGCAAACCGGAGGCGGTGAACGGCCTTCGTCCCACCTTGTGGGGTGCTTGGCCATCATATGTCTGTGCATGCTGGTGGTGGTGAGGCTGGTGCTGGTGGCTCCCCGTCTGATCTTGGCGCGACAAAGGTTGCACACCACTGTTCGTCGGTCGTCTGCACTCTCAGTGAAAAACTGCCAGACCTTTGAGCACCTCGGCCTCTGCAGGGTGGCATGGCGCAAGGGGGCGCTTTGGGAAACAGTTGGTGGATTATTCGGTCTGGCCCTGCCTCTACCCCTGGCCACCGCACTGCCTCTTCCAACCTGCCCTACTGCTGCACTTGCCTCCCCCTCTGAAGACCTGTCCTCAGTAGGCTTAGCAAACCAGGTGGGGTCAGTCACCTCATCGTCCTGCTGCTCTTCCTCCGAATCCTCTGTGCGCTCCTCCCTCGGACTTACTCCAATTACTACTACCTTACTGATAGACAACTGTGTCTCATCGTCATCGTCCTCCTCACCCACTGAAAGCTCTAGAGACAGTTGCCGGAAGTCCCCAGCCTCATCCCCCGGACCCCGGGAACATCCAAAGGTTGGGCATCGGTCATGACAAACTCCTCCGGTGGGAGAGGATTCGGAACCATTGCTGCCCAATCTCGGCAGGGGCCCGAGAACAGTTCCTGGGAGTCTGCCTGCTCCTCAGAATGTGTCATTGTAATGGAGTGAGGAGGCTGGGAGGAAGGAGGATCAGCAGCCAGAGGATTCAGAGTTGCAGCAGTGGATGGCGCAGAATTCTGGGTGGTCGATAGATTGCTGGATGCACTTTCTGCCATCCACGACAGGACCTTCTCACACTGCGCAGTTTCTAATAAAGGTCTACCGCGTGGACCCATTAATTGTGAGATGAATGTGGGGACATCAGAAACGTGCCTCTCTCCTAATCCCGCAGCAGTCGGCTGCGATACACCTTGATCAGGAGCTCGGCCTATGCCCACACCCTGACTTGGGCCTCTGCGTCCTCGCCCGCGTCCACGTCCTCTAGGCCTACCCCTACACCTCAGCATGCTGTATTACCAGTAGTGCAGAAACAGAACGCTGTAATTAAATGTGCCGCTTATTGGCCTGTGGTTGGAGGCTGACTTCCCTTATGGAACGCACAGCAGAGTCAGGAAACAATTTTGCGCACGCCTGTAGTGAGACGTAGGTGCGTATGACTGAGCTAGTGGAATTCACAGCGCAGAAGCAGTCAAGTGGCCAAAGGCCAGTAGTAGGCCTAAAGTATTTTGCTTCTATTTTTTTTAAATGCTGAGCTGATACAGCAGACAGATACTGTAGGCAGCGTATAATATTATGTATACTCTTTCCCTCTGGCGGGATGAAGGCGATCATGTAAAAGAGACAGCAGATCCAGGACACAATTTTGCGCAAGCCTGCTGTAACGCTTAGATGCGTATTAATTAGGACTACTACCCCCAGCAGACAGATACTGTAGGCAGCGTATAATATTATGTATACTCTTTCCCTCTGGCGGGATGACAGTGCTGATGTAACAGAGACAGCAGATCCAGAAACCAATTTTGCGCAAGCCTGCTGTAACGCTTAGCTGCGTATTAATTAGGACTACTACCCCCAGCAGATAGATACTGTAGGCAGCGTATAATATTATGTATACTGTTTCCCTCTGGCGGGATGACGGCGGTGATGTAACAGAGACAGCAGAGCCAGGAAACAATTTTGCACAAGCCTGCTTTAACGCTTAGCTGCGTATTAATTAGGACTACTACCCCCAGCAGACACGCAGTAAACTGAAGACTGTCACAGGCAGCCCAAATATAGTATTTTTCCCCAATTTTTTGGAAAAAGCCCACTGCCTATGTAGCCTGAATATCTCTTTCCCTGCCTCACCACTACTGGCCCTATACTCTGTACAATGACTGCAGACTGCGGACGCAATGCTCTGCACGGCCGATATACAAAAAAAAAAAATTGTGCAACACTGCTAAAAGCAGCCTCCACAGTACTGCACACGGTCAGATGTGGCCCTAAGAAGGACCGTTGGGGTTCCTGAAGCCTAAAATCACTCCTAACGCTCTCCCTATAGCAGCTCCGACACCAGCAGCACTGTCCCTGATCTCTGTCAGCATGCATCTGTGGCGAGCCGCGGGAGGGGCCGATTTATATACTCCGGTGACACCTGATCTCCCCAGCCACTCACAGCAGGGGGTGGTATAGGGCTTGAACGTCGCAGGGGGAAGTTGTAATGCCATCCCTGTCTTTCAATTGGCCAGAAAATCGCGCTAATGTCTCAGAGAGGAAAGTGAAAGTAACCGGAACATCGCGTGGTACTCGTCACGAGTAACGAGCATCTCGAACACGCTAATACTCGAACGAGCATCAAGCTCGGACGAGTATGTTCGCTCATCTCTAATCAATACCTCATACTGTATCGAGTCCATCGGTTTATATGTGCAGGTATGCTAGGTGAGTGTTTTGTGCATTTGTCAGTCATTGTGTATATCTGGCTGTGAGTCCAGTTTGCAGTTCACCATCACTTAGTGCATGCATTAGCATGAAGATTTCAGGTTACAGTGCCAAGATGTCCTGGGGGGACATAAAGGCTCTTACCCACTTGCGATTTTTTAACACTAAGGGAATCGCTGCATTTTTTTTTACGCGGTTGTCAATGGGACTTTCTAATGTTAAAAACGTATCGTACAAAAATCGCAAAGCACAAACCCGTGATGCGTTTTTAGCATTAGAAAGTCCCACTGACGATCGCGTAAAAAAAAAAAAAAAAACGCAAGCGGGTGTGAGCCCTTACAGTTATGAACCAAAGAGAGGACACAAGGAGAGGGAGAGGGAGGGGCGGGGGGCGGGGGGCGCAGAAAAGTGGCAAATGAGATTTAACACTAATAAAATGTAAGAGTTCTGCACACGGCAGGAAATACATGTCACCAATACACACTAAATGGGAAACCACTGGGGACACCGACTTGGAGATTTTATAACTGTAAGCTTAATTGGAGCAACCAGTGTCAGGCAGCTGCTGCCAAGGCAAAGAAGATCATAAGGGCATTAGAAGAGATCTAGGGGCGCATGACGAGAACATTGTTCTTCCCCTTTACAAGTCACTGGTCAGATCACACATGGGATATTGGGGACAGTTTTGGGCAACAATACTCAAGAAGGACATATCAGAGCTTGAATGGGTACAAAAGGGGCAACTAAAGCAATAAATGGAAAGGGCGGACTACAATACCCAGAGAGGTTATAAAAAATTGGATTAGTTAGTTTAGAAAAAAGACGACTGAGGGGCGACTTAATAAGAATGTATAATATATCAGGAGTCAATACAGAGATCTCTCCCATCATCTATGTATACCCAGGACTGTAACAAGGGGGCACTCTAATAACTATGTATAATATATCAGGGGTCAGTACAGAGATCTCTCCCATCATCTATTATACCCAGGAGTGTAACAAGGGGGCACTCTAATAACTATGTATAGATATATCAGGGGTCAGTGCAGAGATCTCTCCCATCATCTATTATACCCAGGAGTGTAATAAGGGGGCGCTCTAATAACTATGTATAGATATATCAGTATACAGTACAGAGATCTCTCCCATCATCTATTATACCCAGGACTGTAACAAGGGGGCGCTCTAATAATTATATATAGATATATCAGGGGTCAGTACAGAGATCTCTTCTATCATCTATTATACCCAGGACTGTAACAAGGAGGCGCTCTAATAACTATGTATAGATATATCAGGGGTCAGGACAGAGATCTCTCCCATCATCTATTATACCCAGGACTGTAACAAGGGGGTGCTCTAATAACTATGTATAATATATCAGCGGTCAGTACAGAGATCTCTCCCATCATCTATTATACCCAGGACTGTAACAAGGGGCGCTCTAATAGCTATGTATAATATATCAGGGGTTGGTACAGAGATCTCTGCCATCATCTATTATACCCAGGACTGTAACAAGCAAACTCCTCTAAATGCTTAGGTAAAACAGAAGCCTCACAGCTGGAAGAATGACGTTGGACAGATGTTAAATGGTCTCCAAAATCTACTCCCCACTGTATCAACTCAGAGGCTGCCCAATCAGTAACGGGGTTGTGGAGACGTAACCAAGGTAACCCCAATACAATATCAACTGATAAATTCTCCATGACTAGAAAAGTACAGGTCTCCGTATGTAAGGCTCCCACTGAGAACGTTAGCTCGGGTGTGACCTTCCTGACTATTCCCACAATTAACGAAGTGTAGTCAATCCCAGAGACGTGTATGGGTGGACTCAAGTCTCGCAATGCTGACGCTAAGGACTTGACAAACTCAAAATTTACAAAATTGTAGCAGCCCCAGAGTCAATAAATGCTTGACCATACATATGACATGACCCAAACATAATAGAACAAGGAAAAAGCAACTTAGAAATACTTGGAGGTACCTTCGGGACATCGCCTAGGAGCAGAAGTTTTCTGCAGCTGTCTCTTGTGGCAGGTGGCGACCCGATGTCCAGGATCCCCGCAGTAGAAACAAAGCCTGTTCTTAAGGCAGAATGCCTTACGTTCTGGAGGTGACATGTACCCCAATTTCATGGCTTCAGCATGGTTGTCGGGTAGAACGGGATTCTGCTCCTTCACTGCGGGGGAGAAGCTAGTAGTTCTAGGGTTACGTTTGTCTTTAAGACGACAATCAGCCCTAAGTGCTAAAGTCATGGCAGTCTCTAATGTCTCAGGCACTGGATGAGACAACAGCAGGTCCTTCACTGAGTCAGACAACCCGGTGAGAAATAAATCCTTTAAGGCCCGGTCATTCCACTCAACACAGAACTGCAGGAACTGGGAACCAAACTTCAGCTTAGCGCTTACCCTGACGGAGACTTAACAACTTAGAAACTGCGTAGCCTGCTTGGTCAGGTTCATCATATATCTGACCCAGGACTGCGAAAAAAGCATCATTTGTTTGACGAGAGGGTGAGTCAGGTGACAAAGAAAAGGCCCAATTTTGTGGATCACCCCTCAAATGAGAGATAACTATACCCACCTACTGGTAATCAGAACCAGAAGAGTGTGGGCGCAAACTAAAATATAATGTACATCTTTCACGGAAAGCAAAAAATGCCTTCCGGTCGCCTGAGAAGAAGTCAGGAAGTGTAGCCTTAGGTTCGCATACAGATACAGGACCAAGGGGAAGCGCCGGGGGCACTAGCCGTGACTTGTTCTACCACAGGCTCTCCCTTTAACTGGCCTCTCTTCAGGTCCTTGTGTAGAGTCTGCTTCTGACTCAGATTTGCTACTTCCTGCAACTTCTTTCACATGGCTTTTCTCACCAACAACTTGAGGCTTTTTTGCAATCTCTGCTTCAGCAGCCTCACCTGCTGCCTCCATTTTGGTCTCCGGTATTTCACAGGCGATTTCTTCCTTCCAGACTTCCCCAATTTTTAACAAACTACTCACCTGTAGTGCCCAGGTCACTTTCGTACAATTTGGCATACTTCACTGCTTGTGTCTCATTTTCACAACTCGTCAACAAGAATTTTTCTTTTACTTGCCGTCTGAACTGTGTTATGGCACTCTGCCCCCCCCCACCCCCTGAGCGCCAGGTGGGGTGCCCTGATCTTCTTGCACCCCACTGTCCCTGCCTACTTGCCTTGGCCCTGGCTTACCCCAGGCGGACAACTGGACGGCGGTCCCTGCACTGGCTAGGGACCTGGCGACTGACAAGATGTGACTAACTGATGGGGGTAACAGAGTGCCGACAGAGAAGGCAGATGGAAATGACCAACAGAACATACAGAGAAAGCAAAGCTGGAAATGGAAGCTGACAGGCAAACTAGAGGCTGAACTGAGACTTAGCTGCAGACAGGACCAACTAGATGCTAGCAGAACCAATAACTGGCAGTGAGCTCAGATCACTGCCAGTCTTTTAACTACAAGGCTCCGCCCAGGGGTGGAGAGTGGGAGGAGGCAACTCTTCCCACTGCTGCATAAGAAGGATGGAGGCGTGCGGGCGGCACCCTACGGGCGGACACGCCCACGCCGCTGCCCACCGGCCGCCCCAAGCCGCCGGGAGAGCCCCGACAACAGAGCTCCAGGACGCCAGCGACGAGCGCTAACTGCGGGACCCCGCGCCGCCCTGCATGGTAACAAACTGGGTCCTAGACTTCTCTAGTCTCTGAACCTTACTTCCAGCAACACAACTATTTGATTCTCAGAGTTTCACTTTCTTAATTTCAATTTCTTACATGAATTAGCACATCCAGCCACAGAGGCCGCAACAGAAAATTGTTCCTTAAAGTTTGAGGGAAAAACCAGTTTGAACCAAGTGCTGGGTCTACCATGTGGCAAAGTCTCTGAGAGATACTGAGTGTCTACTGTGTCTGAAAATATCCTTCCCCCCTCCTCTGGGTAAACTGTCACATCATAACCACTCCCTATAAGAATGAACTATTAGTACACAAGATGTTGTAATGTATCTGAATGTCCCACCTTCCTTTGTTTGAATACTGTATAAATGCTTTCCCACCTAAAATAGAGATGTCCTATGATGTGCACACATAATGCGTGTCCTTCATCGGAGGTCCATCAGCTCATACATTAATCATATCTAATATGGCACCCAGTATATCGAATAGCGCAAATTGCGCTAACAATTATATAGGTACAGTTCATATGTGGTATACTTCTCCTCTATATAGTAATATGGAGCATAATGGTATAACCTGGTTATCTTAAGGTGACTATATTTTCGCAGGGTCAAAGCAGGATATAGGGGTGGGGTCATGGGCGGGGCTTATCACACTATATGATTTTTACGCCCATCCTTATAAAAAGTACAGGGCCGGTTCAAAAAAAGAGAGGGAGCAAATGCCACAACATTTCAGCATCCAAAAAACAGTCAGAATACGTACCATTGCTGTGGATTTTTGATTTTTTCTTTTTTTCTTTTAAACGTGGGTTAAAAATGCAGCAAAAGCAATAACATAGCCTAAGAAGAGGATATAAGCAAATCCTCAGATAGTCCAGGGAACAAGTCCTGTTTCGTAAGCTTACGCCAAGGGGCTCGATCATGTATGTAAATTCGTTTTGCAGCTGTATGCAGCACAGTTTAGGTATGGGCACAGGGAGGGGGGGGGGGGTGTTGATGCTTAAAGGGGTTGTCTCGCGGCAGCAAGTGGGGGTATACACTTCTGTATGGCCTGGTCCTTAAAGGGGTTGTCCCGCGGCAGCAAGTGGGGTTATACACTTCTGTATGGCCTGGTCCTTAAAGGGGTTGTCTCGCGGCACCAAGTGGGGTTATACACTTCTGTATGGCCTGGTCCTTAAAGGGGTTGTCTCGCGGCAGCAAGTGGGGTTATACACTTCTGTATGGCCTGGTCCTTAAAGGGGTTGTCTCGCGGCACCAAGTGGGGTTATACACTTCTGTATGGCCATATTAATGCACTTTGTAATGTACATCGTACATTAAATATGAGCCATACAGAAGTTATTCACTTACCCCCTCCGTTGCTGGCGTTCCCGTCGCCATGGATCCGTCTAATTCTGATGTGTTCTTGCTTTTTTAGACGCGCTTGCGCTGTGCGGTCTTCTGCCTGGTGAATGCGGCCGCTCGTGCTGGAGAGCTGGTCACCGCGTCGTCATCGTAGCTCCGCCCCGTCACGTGTGCCGATTCCAGCCAATCAGGAGGCTGGAATCAGCAATGGAACGCACAGAGCCCACGGTGCACCATGGGAGAAGACCCGCGGTGCACCATGGGAGAAAACCGCAGTGCATCCCTGGGAAATGACCGGCGGCCATCTTAGGCAGAAGATTTTTAAAACTTCACATTTCATCACATCAGTGAGTAGCAAGCCGTTTAAAAACCGCTTTAAATTGCTATTTTATACCAGGGGGGTGACAGGGGGAATGGGGTAAAGTAAAATTTTGATGTTTGCCGCGAGACAACCCCTTTAAGTTTTGCACCCAGGCCCCTAAGCCTTTAAACACATCAGTAGTGCCTTTTATGTTATCAATATTTGTCTTATATTATCTTTATCTCAAATGGCTTGAAGGAAAGTCCAGGCGGATAATGTGCAGCTTACAATGCATCTTGTCTCTCATTAGGTTAAAATTCTTCCTTAAAGGGGTTGTCCCGAGGCAGCAAGTGGGTCTATACACTTCTGTATGGCCATATTAATGCACTTTGTAATGTACATTGTGCATTAATTATGAGCCATACAGAAGTTATAAAAAGTTTTATACTTACCTGCTCCGTTGCTAGCGTCCTCGTCTCCATGGTGCCGACTAATTTTCGGCCTCTGATGGCCAAATTAGCCGCGCTTGCGCAGTCCGGGTCTTCTGCTTTCTTCTATGGAGCCTCTCGTGCAGGATGCCGGCTCCGTGTAGCTCCGCCCCGTCACGTGCCGATTCCAGCCAATCAGGAGGCTGGAATCGGCAATGGACCGCACAGAAGAGCTGCGGTCCACGGAGGAAGAGGATCCCGGCGGCCATCTTCACCGGTAAGTATAGAAGTCACCGGAGCGCGGGGATTAAGGTAAGCGCTCCGGTAAGCTTTCTTTAGGTCCCTGCATCGGGGTTGTCTCGCGCCGAACGGGGGGGGGGGGGGGGGGGGTTGAAAAAAAAAAAAACCCGTTGCGGCGCGGGACAACCCCTTTAAAGCAAAATATCATTCATCATTATCGGCATCAAAAAGCGAGCCGAGGTCTTTGCCTCGCCCAGTGACCTCCTCCTTCTGTGAAATGACAGCAGTCATGCCATCACATATTCTCCACTCGGCCTCCAGTCTCCTGGCAACGGCTATAGTTTAAAAGCAATTACTACCATATACCAAACTCTTCCATAAAATGGAGCCAGGCAAGCGGGAGGTAAAAGAGTCATTGTCTACATGTCTCTGTCCTTCCATCAGTAGCCACTGCTCACTGGTCACATCGTAACAGAGGTTCTTACGGAGGAGCATTTCTGATGGTTATCGGGTCACTTCATACATATTTACAGACAGAAGCTGACTGAAGTTTCCTTCACTGCAAATAAAGTTATCTCTTGGCTCATCATTATGGTGCTTTATTAATATTTTAGGTCACACCTTTGCCAGCATATTTTTTGGACGAGGCTTATTACAACAAATGTTTTTATCTCCATTATTCTAGTGGTCCCAATAGTAACAGTGACCCTGCTGGTGACTTCAGTACTAATAGGGACCTTATTAGTACTAATAGTGACTATCGCATAGTGGAGGATGACACCCATCGATCCCACCTCTGTCCCCTTACTCACTGATCGACTCTGCATTTACCGCTATGAACTGTCATGGCAGAGCCTTGATCGATCACTCTTGTCATGATTTTATCTATACATGGATATCAAGTATGACACAGAAACCATAACCAGGTATGGGGTCATGTAGTTTGAGGGAGTTCCTGAGTGCTTACCGCAACCTGTGTGGATGCGTTTTGTTCAGTCAGCCCGTCAGATTCTGATAATATAATTCATATCCAACTGAGACCATCACATGACCAAATACTCTTACTAAAGACTTCTCTAATATGAATTCCTTCAGCTCCAGCAACTCTGCGAGAGGAAGGATCTGGCCCTCTGCTAGAAGAATGTTTTTTTCTAAAACTACATTAGCAAATTCCGGGTCAACACAGCTCAGTATCCTCATGCTAATACCAACAAACACAGGCGGAAGAGAAAGAAAGGGTGGGGGTCATTTACCCCACCACACAGCTCCTGTCCAGGGAAGGTGAGATGATGCCTTTCTACATGCAAGTATCAACAGGCTGGGGAAAAAGCTGCTAAACCTAATCACTTCTATAGCGACATTCAAACTATTCAGGGATTATACAGTAGATAAAAAAATAAATAAAAATCGAGGGCCGAATATAGGCTTAAGTCAAGACACACAGAACATACAGTTCTGTAGAAGCAGTTGGGACAGACCATAATCAGCAAGGCACACACGCTGGCATATCTTAGCTAAGCACCACACTAGGTGCAACGAAGGCCAATCACCGCCTGCTGGTGACACCACTACCTCTTCTCCTCTGTTACATGCTGGCATTGCTGTCCAATCCCCCCAGGATGCAGGCATAAGCCTGCATCCACAGCGTACCGAAAATTTTTCCCAGCGCAGAGTCCAGCTGTCCCCATCCCAGATGGGGTAAGGCGCACCCCTTCGCCTACTTCGCCGATGGGAGCTCCATGACATTGTAGGCCGGTCCTTCCTGCTCCTGACATCCGACGGACCGACAACGCCCCTGCACGGAGCGGCGCGCGAAAGAGGAGCGACCCTCTCCTCTCATCCCGGGAGTTCGGGTCAACCCACTTTTGTCCAGGAGCACTGGCAGAGAGCTGTTTGTCTTTGATCTATTTTCTCAAAACGCTGAGAAGGAGTGGGGACACACACAATGGAGTCAACGCACCGCAGCCGCCCCTCTGCTGCCTCCCTTTGTGACAGAGCCACGGAGTCCCTGAGTCCCCACTCTGCCTGTCTGGGCATGGCAGCTGGCGGGCGGCCGTCTGACCCGGGCACCCCCTCTGAGCAGCCGGGCACACAACGACGCCTCTGCCGGTTGAGGAAGCATGCAAAGAGAAAAAAAAAATGAAAAAAATCTCTCCCTGAGGGGCTTGTTAATCAGTGCCCCAGGGAAAGACAGCATTAACCATGAAGAAATTAGAGTAGCCAAACCAGGCACTGTTTCCCCCCGCCCAGGACCTCGAACTCTGCCCACACTCTCATTCGGGTGCCCACATACTCGTCCTCGACCCCTAGTCTTCATCATGTTGTATAATGCACTGCGTCAAAATACTACGCAAACTGCGAGGTATTTTGCGTACGCTTTAAGCCAAAAATACACAGTGTAAAATGTGTACTGTCCTGTGTGTCCTCTTGATCTGCACTATATAACACTTGGGCCTATTATGCAATTGCTTGCAGCCAAAAAAAAATTAAAAAAATGAAAATTAAGAGGAGGTTTGTTAGTTCCTATATAGTCTGTGTCCACCAGTAGCAGTATGCTATATAGAACCGGTAACAGTATGCAGTATATAGGCGGGATGCTTGTGAATGCTTTGTGTGCACTACTGGTCCCAGGCAGCCAAACTGATGATGCACTAAAGTGGAGTTGTAGACCTAGAAAGGACTGTTGGGTTCCAATAATTCCCATCCCATTTCCTCAGCTGCAAATGTGGGCATAAAGGGGACTCAGATGCTATTACTTCTACACATTCCCACAATTCAAAAACGCATTCTAAAACAAAACATTATTTTACCCAGAGTGCAGGTGAACCTGTGAAAGATTTGTTTACCAAGACTATATAGGCGAATACTTGAAACATTTGTTGACCAAGTGTATAGGCGAACCCCTGAAACATGTGTCAACCAAGGGTATAGGCGAACCCCTGAAAGATTTGTTTATTAAGAGTATAGGCAAACTCCTGAAACATCTGTGTACCAAGACTATATAGGCGAACCCCTGAAACATTTGTTGACCAAGAGTATAGGCGAACCCCTGAAACAATTGCTTTACCAAGAGTATAGGCGAACCCCTGAAACAATTGCTTTACCAAGAGTATAGGCGAGTCCCTGAAACATTTGTGTACCAAGAGTATAGGTGAACCCCTAAAACATTTATGTATCAAGACTATATAGGCGAACCCCTGAAACATTTGTGTACCGAGTATAGGCAAACTCCTGAAACATTTGTGCACCAAGACTATATAGGCGAACCCCTGAAACATTTGTGTACCGAGTATAGGCGAACCCCTGAAACATTTGCTGACCAATAGTCTAGGCGAACCCCTGAAAAATTTGTTTACCAAGAGTATAGGCGAACCCCAGAAACAATTGCTTTACCAAAAGTATAGGCAAACCCCTAAAACATTTGTGGACCAAGACTATAGGTAAACCCCTGAAACATTTGTGGACCAAGAGTATAGAACTCCTGAAACATTTGTGTACCAAGACTATGGGCAAACCCCAGAAACAATTGCTTTACCAAAAGTATAGGTGAACCCCTGAAACATTTGTGTACCAAGACTATGGGCAAACCCCAGAAGCAATTGCTTTACCAAAAGTATAGGCGAACCCCTGAAACATTTGTGTACCAAGACTATAGGCGAACCCCAGAAACATTTGTTTACCAAATGTATAGGCGAACACCAGAAACAATTGCTTTACCAAGAGTATAGGCGAACCCCTGAAACATTTGCTGACCAATAGTCTAGGCGAACCCCTGAAAATTTTATTTACCAAGAGTATAGGCGAACCCCAGAATCAATTGCTTTACCAAAAGTATAGGTAAACCCCTGAAAAATTTGTGGACCAAGACTATAGGTAAACCCCTGAAACATTTGTGTACCAAGAGTATAGGTGAACCCCTAAAACATTTGTGTATCAAGACTATATAGGTGAACCCCTGAAACATTTGTGTACCGAGTATTGGCAAACTCCTGAAACATTTGTGTACCAAGACTATATAGGCGAACCCCTGAAACATTTGCTGACCAGGAGTATAGGCGAACCCCTTAAACATTTGCTGACCAATAGTCTAGGCGAACCCCTGAAAAATTTGTTTACCAAGAGTATAGGCGAACCCCAGAAACAATTGCTTTACCAAAAGTATAGGTAAACCCCTGGAACATTTGTGGACCAAGAGTATAGGTAAACCCCTGAAAGATTTGTGTACCAAAAGTATAGGCGAACCCCAGAAACATTTGTTTACCAAAAGTATAGGCGAACACCAGAAACAATTGCTTTACCAAGAGTATAGGCGAACCCCTGAAACATTTGCTGACCAATAGTATAGGTGAACCCCTGAAAAATTTGTTTACCAAGAGTATAGGCGAACCCCAGAATCAATTGTTTTACCAAAAGTATAGGTGAACCCCTGAAACATTTGTGTACCAAGAGTATAGGCGAACCCCTGAATCAATTGTTTTACCAAAAGTATAGGTGAACCCCTGAAACATTTGTGTACCAAGACTATAGGTAAACCCCTGAAACATTTGTGGACCAAGAGTATAGGCGAACCTCTGAAAGATTTGTGTACCAAGAGTGTAGGTGAACCCCTAAAACATTTGTGTATCAAGACTATATAGGTGAACCCCTGAAAGATTTGTGTACCGAGTATAGGCAAACTCCTGAAACATTTGTGTACCGAGTATAGGCGAACCCCTGAAACATTTGTGTACCGAGTATAGGCGAACCCCTGAAACATTTGCTGACCAATAGTCTAGGCGAACCCCTGAAAAATTTGTTTACCAAGAGTATAGGCGAACCCAGAAACAATTGCTTTACCAAGAGTATAGGTAAACCCCTGAAACATTTGTGTACCAAGAGTATAGGCGAACCCCTAAAACATTTATGTATCAAGACTATATAGGTGAACCCCTGAAACATTTATGTACCAAAAGTATAGGAGAACTCCTGAAACATTTGTGTACCAAGACTATGGGCAAACCCCAGAAACAATTGCTTTACCAAAAGTATAGGTGAACCCCTGAAACATTTGTGTACCAAGACTATGGGCAAACCCCAGAAACAATTGCTTTACCAAAAGTATAGGCGAACACCAGAAACAATTGCTTTACCAAGAGTATAGGCGAACCCCTGAAAAATTTGCTGACCAATAGTATAGGTGAACCCCTGAAAAATTTGTTTACCAAGAGTATAGGCGAACCCCAGAATCAATTGCTTTACCAAAAGTATAGGTGAACCCCTGAAACATTTGTGTACCAAGAGTATAGGTAAACCCCTGAAACATCTGTGTACCAAGAGTATAGGTGAACCCCTGAAACATTTGTGTACCAAGAGTATAGGAGAACCCCTTAAACGTTTTTGTACCAAGAGTATAGGCGAACCTTTGAAACATTTGTTTACCAAGAGTATAGGCGAACACCAGAAAAAATGTGTTTACCAAGAGTACAGGCGAACCCCTGAAACATTTGTGTACCAAGAGTATAGTTGTACCCCAGAAAGATTTGTGTGCCGAGAGTGTAGGTGAGCCCCTGAAAAAATGTCAGCTTTTCCACCAGGGCCTTGTGGTAAAGCATCACTCTCGTACTCCTTTCCTCTTCGGGAATGAGAGTGGAAAGGTTCTCCTTATATGGTGGGTCGAGAAGGGTGTACACCCAGTAATCTGTGTTGGCCAGAATGCGTCTAATGAGAGGGTCACGGGAAAGGCAGCTTAAGATGAAGTCAGCCATGTGTGCCAGAGTCCCAGCATGCAACACATCGCTGTCCTCACTAGGAGGATGACTCTCAGTCTCCTCCTCCTCCTCTTCAGCCCCTACATGCTGAACAGATGTAAAGGAAGTAGCATGGGTACCCTCTGCAGTGTGGGCAGCTGTCTCTTCCCCCTCCTCCTCCTTCTTCAATACGTACTGAGAAACAGACGTGAGGGCGGTCTGGCTATCAAGTGATGTATTGTCATCACCCATCTCCTGTTCTATCTGCAAAGTGTTGGCCTTAATGCCTAGCAGCGACCTTCTTAGTGGGCAAAGCAGTGGGATAGTTATGCTGATAATGGCCGCATCGCGCTCACCATTTGTGTTGACTCCTCAAAGTTTCCTAAGACCTGACAGATGTCAGACATCCATGCCCACTCCTCTGTGAAGAACTGCGGAGGCTGACTCCCCCTCGACAGCCATGTTGCAATGGCTCTACGCTGCTCGTAAACCCTGGCCAACATGTGCAACATTGGATTCCAGCACGGGAGCACATCGCACAACAGTCGGTGCACTGGCAACTGGAAGCAATGTTGCGGAGTCCTGGGGATGGCAGTATCTGTGGTGGACTTTCTGAAATGTGCGCACAAACGACGCACCTTGCTGAGCAGGTCAGACAAATGAGGGTAGCTTTTAGGAAACTACTGAACCACCAGATTGAACACGTGGGCCAGGCATGGCATGTGTGTTAGTCTGCCAAGCTGCAGAGCCGCCACCAGGTTACGCCCATTGTCACACACGACCATGCCTGGTTGGAGGTTCAGCGGCGAAAGCCACAGATCGGTCTACTCTGTCAAACCCTGGAACAGCTCTTGGGCGGTGTGCCTCTTGTCTCCCAAGTTGAGTAGCTTTAGCACGGCCTGCTGACGCTTCCCCACGGCAGTGCTGCAGCGCCTCGAGCTACCGACTGGAGGCGACGTGCTCTCACGTGGTAATTGAGAGGTGGAGGAGGAGGAGGGGGTGTTTGGAGGAGGTGGCATAATAAGCTGGAGAAACCTTCACCGAGGTAGGACCCACAATCCTCGGTGTTGGTAGCACGTAAGCGGAGCCAGAGTCAGACTTGGTCCCAGCCTCCACAAGGTTAACCCAATGTGTCTGCCCGCCAGCACTTGTCCACGTGTCAGTGGTTAAGTGGACCTTCTTAGTAACCGTGTTGGTGAGGACATGGTTTATGTTCTGTGAAACGTGCTGGTGTAGGGCAGGGACAGCGCAGCGGGAAAAATAGTGGCGGCTGCGGACCAAGTACCGAGTGACCGCCATCATCAGGTTGCGGAAAGCCTCCGTTTCTACTAGCCTATATGGCAGCACCTGCAGGCTGAGTAGTTTTGAAATATGCACATTTAAAGATTGTGCATGTGGGTGGGTGGCCGCGTATTTCCGCTTGCATTCCAATGCTCGGGCTATCGACACCTGAACGCTGCGCTGGGACACATTGGTGGAGGCAGTGGAGGACCGTGGAGGTGAGGGTGTGGGTGCAGGCCGGGAGACACTCCTGCCTGCTTCCTGGAAGGGGGATTGGATCTCAGTGACAGGATGTGACACAGTGGAAGAGGCAGTGGTGTGACCCGCAGACAGTGAATGGCCTTCATTCCACCTCGTGGGGTGCTTAGCCATCATATGCCTGCGCATGCTGGTGGTGGTCAGGCTGGTAGTGGTGGCTCCCCTGCTGATCTTGGTGTGACACATGTTGCACACCACTGTTCGTCAGTTGTCCTCGCTCTCATTGAAAAACCTCCAGACCTTCGAACACCTAGCCCTTTGCACGGGAGCTTGCCGCGAGGAGGTGCTGTGGGGAACAGTTGGGGGAGTATTTGCTGTGGCCCTGCTTCTCACTCTAGCCACCCCACTGCCTCTTCCAACCTGTTCTGGTGCTGCACTTGCCTCCCCCTCAGAAGCCCTGTCTTCAGTAGGCTTACCAACCCAGGTGGGGTCAGTCACTTCATCATCCACCAGCTCTTCCTCTGAATCCTCAGTCTGCTCCGCCCTCGGACTTACTGCCCTAACAACAACCTAACTGACAGACAACTGTGTCTCATCATCATCATCCACAAATAGCTCTTGAAACAGTAATTGGAAGTCCCCACCCTCATCACCCTGAGTCTGTGAAAGATCAAAATTTTGGGCATCGGTCATGACAAAATCCTCACGTGGCTGTGGAACCGTTTTTTCCGACTCAGGGCAGCTACCCGAGAACAGTTCTTGGGTGTATGCCTGTTCATAATCTCTCCTTTTCCTGGAGTGACCAGGCTGGGAGGAAAGAGGAGCAGCCTGAGGATTCACAGGTCCTGTCCCTTGGCTAGCATGAGTGGGCTGCGTGGAAACTGGGTGATGGATAAATTACGGGACCCGTTATCCGCTATCCACGTCATCACCTGATCGCACTGCTGTGCTTTTAATAATGGTCTACCACGTGGATCTGCAAAATGTCAGATGAAGCTAGGGAGCGTAGCTATGCAGTGCTCTACTTCTCCCTCAGCAGCAGGCACTGCTTCACCCCACCCAGGACCTCTGCCCACACCTTCATCGGGACATCCACATCCACGTCCTCGACCCTTACCCCTAGTCTTCATCATGTTGAATAAAACACTTTGAGTAAATGCTACACAAAATGCTAGTTATTTTGCATACGCTTATAGGCCAAAATAGACAGAAGAAACAGTGTATACTGCTGTTAGCTAGGGCTAATTCACCGCCCGCAGAGACTGGTAGATACAGTACGCTCCAACACAGCACCAACACACGGGTATATAGTGCACGCTTTGAGCCCACAAAAAAAAACAAAAAATCAGAGAACTGATAGGAGTTTTCTTACTTCCTATGTACTCTGTGTACACCCCTGGCTGTATAAACTGAGCAATGTCTCTTACGAAAAGAGTATTTGTAGACAAATCTAGTCTGGGTCTTTTTAAAGGATTGGGAAATGTAAATCTCCCCAGTCTATGATTCCGTAGACCAACCTGAGGGAGACTGTAAACTTTCCCAGGAGGTAATCCTTATTGACGCCACTGAGGACGCGCTGTCAGGATCCCATCGTCGTCTCTGCCCCTCTCTGTGCAGCGTGGCTGACATGTCCAGCTCTGGAATCATTGGAGGTCCTGTCAGCGGTGGCCTCAGTTCCTTCAAAAGGAGCAGATGCTCCCTGGCACTGAAATGCACCTTTACCCTCGGGTCCTCAAAATCCTGGATCAGGGGATGACACAATGGGGGTGCACAAGTGAGCTAGTTGTCCTTGTGGACCACAATCCACGGGAGCGGTGGCTCTTTCCTCCCCTGTGGCCACAGCAGTGGCACTCGTCTTGGTCTTTGTGCCTCTGTGGATGGCATGGCTGGTGGCAGCATGGCCTCCTCCACAGGCTTGGTTGTCCTACATGGTCTGCATGGCTTTAAGGTCCCCGGAGGGATAAGTTTCTTCTTTGTCGGTCCCGGAGTAACTTCCTTCAGGAGCTCCATGAGATCCGGCTCATCTCCAAAATAATATTGGGGTTCGGGTGTTGGATAACCCGCAGGTACGCTGCGTATCACGCGGCTGTTTGCGTCCATAGCTGCAAACATACTCCTTGTTCTACCGCCGGTAATGCTTTTGGGCCCAGGAGTTTGCAGCCACAGTTAGCTCCCCCCACTGTCGGGACTAGCAAGTCCTCCCCTACTTTGCGTCAGGCCAGAGCGTTGGCTGTTTGGCGCCAATTGCGTTTGGCGGGAAATTGTTGGCGGGAGTGCGCTTTGGGAGAGCCATAAAGATAAGCACCATCTTGGTTGCGCCCAATAAAGTTTTAACAGTCCATTAAACTTATAGGTACACAAGGTTAGATCCTGTTCATGGGACGTCAAACTGTAACGACCTGGTGTATGTATGACTTGGTGATGTGGAATGGCAGACAGTGAGGGGTGGGGGTGGGGTCGTAGTTGTCAGTTTGTGACGCCACCATTCCATACACCGGCATTCATACATGGCGCATTATTCACACTGGACAAGTGTATAGTACCTGGGGGTCCTCCGGAACGGGGGAGGCCCGGTAAAACGTTACTAGTGACTTCTCCATATAATCCATCACGCTTCAGTATGCAGAGTTTACAGTGCAGGAAAACTTAGTGCATATTCAACAACATTTGACATGAAAGTCAATGGCCACAAAATTGCTGTACTGATCACCCTGCTGTCATAGACTTCAGCATGCGTGGGTGTCGGTTACGGGAGTACCACTACACGGTGATCTATACTCCAGACGAACGCATAGGAATCATCAATAAATCTCAGTATTATCTCCAGCGGTTCAGTAGACTTCTGCACTGTTATATAACCGTACACACTTACCGGCAGGGTAATTACTCACTACGGCTCCCTCTTGTGGTGGGACTTTATGGGGAAGACATTTAGGCTCACTCACTCCCATGCGCTTCACATGCGGTCCGGCGGTCTCTCCGTCTCCTCCATCTTCAGTGACACAAGGGCTGATGATGCCCTCATGCCCTCTGTGGTAGCAAACCCTCAGGTGGTAGATGGGCGCTCCTCAGCAGCCTGAAGACGGACTCTCCTCTGGAACCCAATCACTTATATATATATAGATTCATGCACACCATGTCACATGACATAGCAAGATAGATACACACAACATGCAACCAAACTCACAGCAATGATTTTAAGGGAGTTAAAGGGGTTGTCCCGCGAAAGCAAGTGGGGTTACACACTTCTGTATGGCCATATTAATGCACTTTGTAATCCTGTGTCCTGGCTCCTCCCTCTTTTTCGCATCATCGTGTAGCTCCACCTCCGTCACGTGGTGCCGATCAGCCAATGAGGTGGCTGAAATCGGCAGTGGAGCGCAGACGGGAGAAGAACATCCACGGTGCACCATGGGAGAAGACCAGCGGCGCCATCTTGGAAAGAAGATTCTTCAAAGCTGCAGAACGGGGATCCAGGTAAGAGACTTTAAAAAAAAACCAAAAAAAAACAAATAGATGCGCTTTTACTGTGTACTATGTGGGGGTCTGTGCAGAAAAAATGTTTTATGTTTCGGCGCGGGACAACCCCTTTAACCCTTCAGAAGCTGCAGCTGTGCAACACACATACAGAAAATAGACATGACAGCTTTGCACAGTGCATCCACATGAGACAGACATGTATGTCAATATGGAGGGTCCGAGATGATGTTCTGGGACACTACACCGCCACATGCAGAGTGGCCCCAGCAGTAACAGCGTCACCGCCACAGGGGCCCCAGCCACAATGTGGGCACTCCTGTGCTCTTGCGTGGAGTATGAAAAAAACAGTGAAGGGGAAGGGATTCCCCTCGTTTAGACACAGCTACGCTCCATGCCGCCAAGTGTAGCTGCGCCCATGCTCATCTGAATTAGCCCTGTAATTTTGCAGTAAGGATTCTTTCACATGAATGGCTTTGTGCAGCATTTTACACATGCAATTCTTGTGTGCACAATACGCAGTAAATAAAACGATTAATTTTAGTGGGTTAGTTCACTGGGATGCAAATTTTTTCCTCGCAATGCGCAATCGTGTGAATAAATATGCGGCCTGACCTATTTTAGTGTATAATATGCCCCTCAGTAGGCCCCAGAAATAAATGAGCAAATACACAGTGATATGCAGGAAAGGGGCGGATTCACTGCGCACTGGGACAGAATTTCAGAGTCTGTCTGTGTTCTTTTTTGTGTACACAATTACAGTTTATTTGCAGACATAAAAACACGCTGGAGCGGCTGAATATAGTAGCCCCAGTAGTAATAGTGACCCCTGTATCGGCCCTAGTAGTAACAATGACCCTCATATCGGCCCTAGTATTAACAGTGACCCCTATATCGGTCCCAGTAGTAACAGTGAGCCCCATATCGGCCAGTAGTAACAGTGACCCCTATATCGGCCCCAGTAGTAACAGTGACCCTCATATCAGCCCCAGTAGTAACAGTGAGCCCTATACCGGCCCAAGTAGTAACAGTGACCCCCATATCGGCCCAAGTAGTAACAGTGACCCTCATATCGGCCTCAGTAGTAACAGTGAGCCCCATATCGGCCTCAATAGTAACAGTGACCCCCATATCGGCCCCAGTAGTAACAGAAACCCTCATATCGGCCCCTGTAGTAACAGTGAGCCCCATATCGGCCCCAGTAGTAACAGAAACCCTCATATCGGCCCCTGTAGTAACAGTGACCCCCATATCGGCCCCAGTAGTAACAGTGACCACCATATCAGCTCCAGTAGTAACAGTGACTCCTATACCAGCCCCAGTAGTAACAGTGACCCCCATATCAGCTCCAGTAGTAACAGTGACCCCTATACCAGCCCCAGTAGTAACAGTGACCCCCATATCGGCCCCAATAGTAACAGTGACGCCCATATCGGCCCCAGTAGTAATGTCGTGGATTTCCTTTTGCGTCCAACGACTTGATTAATTGGAATGTTCACACCCTTCCAGATTGAAAGATTGAAAGTTGGGAGACAGTGCGCACCGTCTGAAGTAATCACACTGACACCAGTTCAGCATATGAAAACTTCCTTGTTTATTTGTGGGCATGTAGCCTCTTTTATAAAGTTTAACATATCTGCCCTTTTGGGGCAGGCCAAAGGTTACATAGATACAATGTATTGTCTGATTATTGGATAAGTGTCTTCCTTCATCCGGTCATCTCTTATTGCCCGTCACGTGGTAGCAACATGTACATAGTCCGATATGATTGGAGGTTAGATCATGAATTAGTAATTGCCTAAATCTCCCATATTATTTGCATAAGTTTCCAGTAAAACTGCTTGGGTTATTATCGCGGTATCTAAAAGCAGTACTGCTTCAAGCTGCGGTTATCTATGTCTGATTTTACTTCTAAAGTTACAAAACAGATAGCAAAATATAGCGTGTTTTTGCTAAATATTATCTTGTCAGCAGAGTTTAGAGAATAGAAGTTTCATTAAAGGAAGTAGATATATTGCATACATGAAAGAATATATATATCCATATTTGTATCAAAACACCCAACAGTGGAAAAGTACTGGCACTTAGTATACAAAATGTTAACCATATAAAAAACAGGTCCATTATACAATATAGATATATTGGATTTCCACTACAGTAACAGTGACCCCCATATCGGCCCCAGTAGTAACAGTGACCCCCATATCGGCCCCAGTAGTAACAGTGACCCCCATATCGGCCCCAGTAGTAACAGTGACCCTTATATCAGCCTCAGTAGAAACAGTGACCCTCATATTAGCCCCAGTAGTAACAGTGACCCTCATAGTGGCCCCAGCAGTAATAGTGTCCCCTATAATGGCCCCTGTAGTGGTAGTGATCCCAATAGTGGCCCCAGTAGTAACAGCATGCTTGTTATTAGCCGTTTAGTCATTCTCGACCCTCGGCAATCCTAAAGGCGAGCGCCCTCTATGTTTTTCGGTTTTGCTTCTTTCAGTTGTATGATATGCATCTCAGTATCCGCTCTGACAGTATCAGCCATCATGGCAACAGCATGCAAAATAAATTTACTATCAGAGGTCTACATACCTATAACCTCTACTCTAACCACATTAAATAATGCAAGGTTCTTGGTATATAATTTGATCAAATTACATTGGCCCATCTACCAACGTCCAGGTGACCAAGCCTGAGAAAGCTGAGATTATACCGCCTGGTTTTAGCATTAGGACCCATCTGAGAGCTTGGTCACCTGAATGTTGGTAGATGGGCCAATGTAATTTGATCAAATTATATACCAAGAACCTTGCATTATTTATTGTGGTTAGAGTAGAGATTATAGGTATGTATACCTCTGATAGTACATTTATTTTGCGTGCTGTTGCCATTTTTGGCCATCTTGAGTCTGAGCCCAGTCATCTTGTCCTCCGTGAGTCTGAGTCTGGCCATCTTGCCCTCCGTGAGTCTGAGCCCAGTCATCTTGTCCTCCGTGAGTCTGAGTCTGGCCATCTTGCCCTCCGTGAGTCTGAGCCCAGTCATCTTGTCCTCTGTGAGTCTGAGTCTGGCCATCTTGCCCTCCAGTGATATATCGGGTCTTATACAATTCAGGACTTCTCTGTGTGTTCCTCTTGTCGTCCAAGGTATACACAGCAGCTTCGGCCAGCAACACATCAATCCTCCCATCGGCTTCCCTCACAGTCCAGCTTTCATATCCATACATGGCTCTGGGATAAACAGTGTTTTGCATTATCCTGCGTTTAGTTAATATACCGATACCTCTACTTTTCTAGATTTTCTCCATGTTTAACAGGTATCCTAGCAAGTCGTTTACTGCAGGCAGCCATGGTGATAAAGCCGCAGCAGCAATATATAAGCTTAAAACGAACCTTCCTTATGGGTGACTCTTAATGGCCTCCACCACTTTATTACATAGTAAGTCATAACAGAAACATTCTGGGCTCCCGAGATAGCACTTACAGGTGCAATTAGTTTTTTCCATGCCCAGATGGCTCTTCTATTGTCAATGATCACTTCCACATCACTAAGGGGAATGCATGAACATTTGTACAGTGACATATTTGGAAATGGTTAGAAAACAAATATATAAAACTACTAACGACCACTTGTCTGTGAGTGTGTATATACTGAGGAGAATCTACCTCCCCTCTAGGTGTATATACTGAGGAGAATCTACCTGACCTCTATGTGTATATACTGAGGAGAATCTACCACACCTCTATGTGTATATACTGAGGAGAATCTACCTCACCTCTGTGTGTATATACTGAGGAGAATCTACCTCACCTCTGTGTGTATATACTGAGGAGAATCTACCTCACCTCTATGTGTATATACTGGGGAAAATCTACGTCGCTTCTATGTCTATATACTGAGAAGAATCTACCTTCCTTCTATGTGTATATACTGAGGAAATCTACGTCGTTCTATGTCTATATACTGAGAAGAATCTACCTTCCTTCTATGTGTATATACTGAGGAGAATCTACCTCACCTCTGTGTGTATATACTGCAGAGAATCTACCTAACCTCTATGTGTATATACTAAGGAGAATCTACCTCACCTCTATGTGTATATACTGAGGAGAATCTACCTCCCCTCTATGTGTATATACTGAGGAGAATCTAACCCACCTCTGTGTGTATATACTGAGGAGAATCTACCTCCCCTCTATGTGTATATACTGAGGAGAATTCACCTCCCCTCTGTGTGTATATACTGAGGAGAATCTACGTTGTCTCTATATCTATATATTAAGGAAAATCTATGCCCCCCCCTCTGTGTGTATATACTGAGGAGAATCTACCTCACCTCTATGTGTATATACTGAGGAGAATCCACCTCACCTCTGTGTGTATACTGATAAGCATCTACCTCACCTCTATGTGTATATACTAAGGGGAATCTACCTCCCCCATCTATGTGTATATACTGAGGAGAATCTACCTTTCCTCTATTTGTATATACTGAGGAGAATCTACCACACCTCTATGTGTATATACTGAGGAGAATGCACCTCACCTCTATGCGTAAATACTGAGGAGAATCTACCTCACCTCTATGTGTATATACTGAGGAGAATCTACCTCCCCTCTATGTGTATATACTGAGGAGAATCTACCTCCCCTCTATGTGTATATACTGATGAGAATCTACCTCACCCCTATGTGTAAATACTGAGGATAATCTACCTCCCCTCTATGTGTATATACTGAGGAGAATCTACCTCACCTCTATGTGTATATACTGAGGAGAATCTGCCTCACCTCTTTGTATATATACTGAGGAGAATCTACCTCACCTCTATGTGTATATACTGAGGAGAATCTACCTCACCTCTATGTATATATACTGAGGAGAATCTACCTCACCACTATGTGTATATACTGAGGAGAATCTACGTGGCCTCTATGTCTACATACTGAGGAGAATCTACCTCCCCTCTATGTGTATATACTGAGGAGAATCTACCTCACCTCTGTGTGTATATACTGCAGGGAATCTACCTCCCCTTTATGTGTATATACTGCGGAGAATCTACCTCACCTCTTTGTGTATATACTGATGAGAATCTACCTCACCACTATGTGTATATACTGAGGAGAATCTACGTGGCCTCTATGTCTACATACTGAGGAGAATCAACATCCCCTCTATGTGTATATACTGAGGAGAATCTACCTCACCTCTGTGTGTATATACTGGGGAGAATCTACCTCACCTCTATATATATATACTGAGGAGAATCAACCTCACCTCTATGTGTATATACTGAGGAGAATCAACCTCACCTCTATGTGTATATACTGAAGAGAATCTACCTCACCTCTATGTGTATATACTGAGGAGAATCTACCTCACCTCTATGTGTATATACTGGGGAGAATCTACCTCACCTCTATATATTTATATTAAGAAGAATCTACCTCTCCTCTGAGTATATATAGTGATAAGCATCTATCTCACCACTATGTCTATATACTGAGGAGAATCTACCTCACCTCTATGTGTATAAACAAAGGAGAATCTACCTCACCTCTTTGTATTTATACTAAGAAGAATCTGCCTCCCCTCTATGTGTATATACTGAAGAGAATCTAACTCACTTCTGTGTGTATATACTAAGGAGAATCTACCTCAACTCTTTGTATATACTGAGGAGAATCTACCTCCCCTCTATGTGTATATACTGAGGAGAATCTACCTCACCTCTTTGTGTATATACTGATAAGCATCTACCTCACCTCTATTTGTATATACTGAGGGAAATCTACCTCCCCTCTGTGCGTGTATATACTGGGGAGAATCTACCTCACCTCTTTGTGTATATACTGAAGAGAATCTACCTCATTTCTGTGTGTATGTACTGAGGAGAATCTACCTCACCTCTATGTATTTATATTAAGAAGAATCCACCTCCCCTCTGTGTATATACTGAGGAAAATCTACCTCCCCTCTATGTGTATATACTGAGGAGAATCTACCTCACCTCTATATGGATATACTGAGGAGAATCTACCTCACCTCTATGTATTTATATTAAGAAAAATCCACCTCCCCTCTGTGTATATACTGAGGAGAATCTACCTAACCTCTATGTGAATATACCGAGGAGAATCTGCCTCACCTCAATGTGTATATACTGAGGAGAATCTACCTCCCCTCTGTGTGTGTATATACTGATGAGAATCTACCTCCCCCCTGTGTATATACTGAAGAGAGTTTACCTCACTTCTGTGTGTATATACTGAGGAGAATCTACCTCACCTCTATGTCTATAAACTGGGGAGAATCTACCACACCTCTGTGTATATACTGAAGAGAGTTTACCTCACTTCTGTGTGTATATACTGAGGAGAATCTACCTCACCTCTATGTCTATATACTGGGGAGAATCTACCTCACCTCTATGAATTTATACTAAGAAGAATCTACCTCACCTCTGTGTATATACTGAGGAGAATCTACCTCACCTATACGTGTATATACTGAGGAGAATCTACCTCACCTCTGTGTATATACTGAGGAGAATCTACCTCACCCCTTTGTATATATACTGAGGAGAAAATACCTCACCTCTATGTGTATATACTGAGGAGATTCTACCTCACCTCTATGTGTATATACTGAGGAGAATTTACCTCCCCTCTTTGTGTATATACAGAGAAGAATCTACGTCTCCTCTATGTGTATATACTGAGGAGAATCTACCTCCCCTCTATGTGTATATACTGAGGAGAATCAACCTCACCTCTTTCTGTATATACAGAGGAGAATCTACCTCCCCTCTATGTGTATATACGGAGGAGAATCTACCTCACCTCTTTGTGTATATACTGAGGAGAATCTACCTCACCTCTATGTGTATTAACTGATGAGAACCTACCTCCCTTTTATGTGTATATACTGAGGAGAATCTACCTCACCTCTATTTGTATATACTGAGGAGAATCTACCTCACCTCTGTGTATATAGACGGATGAGAATCTACCTCACCCCTATATATAAATACTGAGGAGAATTTGCCTCAACTCTATGTGTATATACTGGGGAAAATCTACCTCACCTCTATGTGTATATACTGAGGAGAATTCACCTCACCTCTATGTGTATATGCTGAGGAGAATCTACCTCACCTCTATGTGTATATACTGAGGAGAATCTACCTCACCTCTATGTGTATATACTGAGGAGAATACACCTCACCTCTATGTGTATATACTGAGGAGAATCTACCTCACCTCTATGTGTATATACTGAGGAGAATACACCTCACCTCTATGTGTATATACTGAGGAGAATCTACCTCACCTCTGTGTGTATATACTGAGGAGAATCTACGTCGTCTCTATGTCTATATATTGAGGAAAATCTACGCCCCCCCCTCTGTGTGTATATACTGAGGAGAATCTACCTCACCTCTATGTGTATATACTGAGGAGAATCCACCTCACCTCTGTGTATATACTGATAAGCATCTACCTCACCTCTATGTGTATATACTGAGGAGAATCTACCTCTCCTCTATTTGTATATACTGAGGAGAATCTACCTCCCCTCCATGTGTATATACTGAGGAGAATCCACCTCACCTCTATGTGTATATACTGAGGAGAATCTACGTGGCCTCTATATCTACATACTGAGGAGAATCTACCTCCCCTCTATGTGTATATACGGAGGAGAATCTACCTCACCTCTTTGTGTATATACTGAGGAGAATCTACCTCACCTCTATGTCTATATACTGAGGAGAATCTACCTCACCTCTTTGTGTATATACTGAGGAGAATCTACCTCACCTCTATGTGTATTAACTGATGAGAACCTACCTCCCATTTATGTGTATATACTGAGGAGAATCTACCTCCCCTCTATGTGTATATACACAGGAGAATCTACCTCACCTCTATTTGTATATACTGAGGAGAATCTACCTCACCTCTGTGTTTATAGACGGATGAGAATCTACCTCACCCCTATGTATAAATACTGAGGAGAATTTGCCTCAACTCTATGTGTATATACTGGGGAAAATCTACCTCACCTCTATGTGTATATACTGAGGAGAATCTACCTCACCTCTGTGTTTATATACTGAGCAGAATCTACCTCACCTCTGTGTATAACCTGAGGAGAATCTACCTCACCTCTATGTGTATATACTGAGGAGAATCTACCTCACCCCTATGTGTAAATACTGAGGATAATCTACCTCCCCTCTCAATGTATATACTGAGGAGAATCTACCTGACTTCTATGTGTATATACTGAGGAGAATCTACCTTACCTCCATGTGTATATACTGAGGAGAATCTACCTCCCCTCTATGTGTATATACAGAGAAGAATCTACCTCACCTCTATGTGTATATACCAAGGAGAATCTACCTCACCTCTATGTGTATATACTGAGGAGAATCTACCTCACCTCTATGTATATATACTGAGGAGAATCTACCTCACCACTATGTGTATATACTGAGGAGAATCTACGTGGCCTCTATGTCTACATACTGAGGAGAATCTACCTCCCCTCTATGTGTATATACTGAGGAGAATCTACCTCACCTCTGTGTGTATATACTGCAGGGAATCTACCTCCCCTTTATGTGTATATACTGCGGAGAATCTACCTCACCTCTTTGTGTATATACTGATGAGAATCTACCTCACCACTATGTGTATATACTGAGGAGAATCTACGTGGCCTCTATGTCTACATACTGAGGAGAATCAACATCCCCTCTATGTGTATATACTGAGGAGAATCTACCTCACCTCTGTGTGTATATACTGGGGAGAATCTACCTCACCTCTATATATATATACTGAGGAGAATCAACCTCACCTCTATGTGTATATACTGAGGAGAATCAACCTCACCTCTATGTGTATATACTGAAGAGAATCTACCTCACCTCTATGTGTATATACTGAGGAGAATCTACCTCACCTCTATGTGTATATACTGGGGAGAATCTACCTCACCTCTATATATTTATATTAAGAAGAATCTACCTCTCCTCTGAGTATATATAGTGATAAGCATCTATCTCACCACTATGTCTATATACTGAGGAGAATCTACCTCACCTCTATGTGTATAAACAAAGGAGAATCTACCTCACCTCTTTGTATTTATACTAAGAAGAATCTGCCTCCCCTCTATGTGTATATACTGAAGAGAATCTAACTCACTTCTGTGTGTATATACTAAGGAGAATCTACCTCAACTCTTTGTATATACTGAGGAGAATCTACCTCCCCTCTATGTGTATATACTGAGGAGAATCTACCTCACCTCTTTGTGTATATACTGATAAGCATCTACCTCACCTCTATTTGTATATACTGAGGGAAATCTACCTCCCCTCTGTGCGTGTATATACTGGGGAGAATCTACCTCACCTCTTTGTGTATATACTGAAGAGAATCTACCTCATTTCTGTGTGTATGTACTGAGGAGAATCTACCTCACCTCTATGTATTTATATTAAGAAGAATCCACCTCCCCTCTGTGTATATACTGAGGAAAATCTACCTCCCCTCTATGTGTATATACTGAGGAGAATCTACCTCACCTCTATATGGATATACTGAGGAGAATCTACCTCACCTCTATGTATTTATATTAAGAAAAATCCACCTCCCCTCTGTGTATATACTGAGGAGAATCTACCTAACCTCTCTGTGAATATACCGAGGAGAATCTGCCTCACCTCAATGTGTATATACTGAGGAGAATCTACCTCCCCTCTGTGTGTGTATATACTGATGAGAATCTACCTCCCCCCTGTGTATATACTGAAGAGAGTTTACCTCACTTCTGTGTGTATATACTGAGGAGAATCTACCTCACCTCTATGTCTATAAACTGGGGAGAATCTACCACACCTCTGTGTATATACTGAAGAGAGTTTACCTCACTTCTGTGTGTATATACTGAGGAGAATCTACCTCACCTCTATGTCTATATACTGGGGAGAATCTACCTCACCTCTATGAATTTATACTAAGAAGAATCTACCTCACCTCTGTGTATATACTGAGGAGAATCTACCTCACCTATACGTGTATATACTGAGGAGAATCTACCTCACCTCTGTGTATATACTGAGGAGAATCTACCTCACCCCTTTGTATATATACTGAGGAGAAAATACCTCACCTCTATGTGTATATACTGAGGAGATTCTACCTCACCTCTATGTGTATATACTGAGGAGAATTTACCTCCCCTCTTTGTGTATATACAGAGAAGAATCTACGTCTCCTCTATGTGTATATACTGAGGAGAATCTACCTCCCCTCTATGTGTATATACTGAGGAGAATCAACCTCACCTCTTTCTGTATATACAGAGGAGAATCTACCTCCCCTCTATGTGTATATACGGAGGAGAATCTACCTCACCTCTTTGTGTATATACTGAGGAGAATCTACCTCACCTCTATGTGTATTAACTGATGAGAACCTACCTCCCTTTTATGTGTATATACTGAGGAGAATCTACCTCACCTCTATTTGTATATACTGAGGAGAATCTACCTCACCTCTGTGTATATAGACGGATGAGAATCTACCTCACCCCTATATATAAATACTGAGGAGAATTTGCCTCAACTCTATGTGTATATACTGGGGAAAATCTACCTCACCTCTATGTGTATATACTGAGGAGAATTCACCTCACCTCTATGTGTATATGCTGAGGAGAATCTACCTCACCTCTATGTGTATATACTGAGGAGAATCTACCTCACCTCTATGTGTATATACTGAGGAGAATACACCTCACCTCTATGTGTATATACTGAGGAGAATCTACCTCACCTCTATGTGTATATACTGAGGAGAATACACCTCACCTCTATGTGTATATACTGAGGAGAATCTACCTCACCTCTGTGTGTATATACTGAGGAGAATCTACGTCGTCTCTATGTCTATATATTGAGGAAAATCTACGCCCCCCCCTCTGTGTGTATATACTGAGGAGAATCTACCTCACCTCTATGTGTATATACTGAGGAGAATCCACCTCACCTCTGTGTATATACTGATAAGCATCTACCTCACCTCTATGTGTATATACTGAGGAGAATCTACCTCTCCTCTATTTGTATATACTGAGGAGAATCTACCTCCCCTCCATGTGTATATACTGAGGAGAATCCACCTCACCTCTATGTGTATATACTGAGGAGAATCTACGTGGCCTCTATATCTACATACTGAGGAGAATCTACCTCCCCTCTATGTGTATATACGGAGGAGAATCTACCTCACCTCTTTGTGTATATACTGAGGAGAATCTACCTCACCTCTATGTCTATATACTGAGGAGAATCTACCTCACCTCTTTGTGTATATACTGAGGAGAATCTACCTCACCTCTATGTGTATTAACTGATGAGAACCTACCTCCCATTTATGTGTATATACTGAGGAGAATCTACCTCCCCTCTATGTGTATATACACAGGAGAATCTACCTCACCTCTATTTGTATATACTGAGGAGAATCTACCTCACCTCTGTGTTTATAGACGGATGAGAATCTACCTCACCCCTATGTATAAATACTGAGGAGAATTTGCCTCAACTCTATGTGTATATACTGGGGAAAATCTACCTCACCTCTATGTGTATATACTGAGGAGAATCTACCTCACCTCTGTGTTTATATACTGAGCAGAATCTACCTCACCTCTGTGTATAACCTGAGGAGAATCTACCTCACCTCTATGTGTATATACTGAGGAGAATCTACCTCACCCCTATGTGTAAATACTGAGGATAATCTACCTCCCCTCTCAATGTATATACTGAGGAGAATCTACCTGACTTCTATGTGTATATACTGAGGAGAATCTACCTTACCTCCATGTGTATATACTGAGGAGAATCTACCTCCCCTCTATGTGTATATACAGAGAAGAATCTACCTCACCTCTATGTGTATATACCAAGGAGAATCTACCTCACACCTATGTGTATATAGTGAGAGAATCTACCTCACCTCTATGTGTATATACTGAGGAGAATCAACCTAACCTCTTTCTGTATATACGGAGGAGAATTTACCTCCCCTCTATGTGTATAGAAGGAGGAGAATCTACCTCACCCCTATGTATAAATAATGAGGAGAATTCACCTCACCTCTATCTGTATATACTGAGGAGTATCTATCTCACCCCTAAGTGTATATACTGAGGAGAATCTACCTCACCCCTTTGTGTATATACTGAGGAGAATCTACCTCAGCTTTGTGTATACACTGAGGAGGATCTACCTCCTCTCTATGTGTATATACTGAGAAGAATCTACCTCACCTCCGAGTGTTTATACTGAGGAGTATCTACCTTCCCTGTATGTGTATATACTGAGGAGAATCTACCTCACCTCTATGTGTATATACTGAGGAGAATCTACCTCACCTCTATGTGTATATACTGAGGAGAATCTACCTCACCTCTATGTGTATATACTGAGGAGAATACACCTCACCTCTATGTGTATATACTGAGGAGAATACACCTCACCTCTATGTGTATATACTGAGGAGAATCTACCTCACCTCTATGTGTATATACTGAGGAGAATACACCTCACCTCTATGTGTATATACTGGGGAGAATCTACCTCACCTCTGTGTGTATATACTGAGGAGAATCTACGTCGTCTCTATGTCTATATATTGAGGAAAATCTATGCCCCCCCCCCCTCTGTGTGTATATACTGAGGAGAATCTACCTCACCTCTATGTGTATATACTGAGGAGAATCCACCTCACCTCTGTGTATATACTGATAAGCATCTACCTCACCTCTATGTGTATATACTGAGGAGAATCTACCTCTCCTCTATTTGTATATACTGAGGAGAATCTACCTCCCCTCCATGTGTATATACTGAGGAGAATCCACCTCACCTCTATGTGTATATACTGAGGAGAATCTACGTGGCCTCTATATCTACATACTGAGGAGAATCTACCTCCCCTCTATGTGTATATACGGAGGAGAATCTACCTCACCTCTTTGTGTATATACTGAGGAGAATCTACCTCACCTCTATGTGTATTAACTGATGAGAACCTACCTCCCATTTATGTGTATATACTGAGGAGAATCTACCTCACCTCTATTTGTATATACTGAGGAGAATCTACCTCACCTCTGTGTTTATAGACGGATGAGAATCTACCTCACCCCTATGTATAAATACTGAGGAGAATTTGCCTCAACTCTATGTGTATATACTGGGGAAAATCTACCTCACCTCTATGTGTATATACTGAGGAGAATCTACCTCACCTCTGTGTTTATATACTGAGCAGAATCTACCTCACCTCTGTGTATAACCTGAGGAGAATCTACATCACCTCTATGTGTATATACTGAGGAGAATCTACCTCACCCCTATGTGTAAATACTGAGGATAATCTACCTCCCCTCTCAATGTATATACTGAGGAGAATCTACCTGACTTCTATGTGTATATACTGAGGAGAATCTACCTTACCTCCATGTGTATATACTGAGGAGAATCTACCTCCCCTCTATGTGTATATACAGAGAAGAATCTACCTCACCTCTATGTGTATATACCAAGGAGAATCTACCTCACACCTATGTGTATATAGTGAGAGAATCTACCTCACCTCTATGTGTATATACTGAGGAGAATCAACCTAACCTCTTTCTGTATATACGGAGGAGAATTTACCTCCCCTCTATGTGTATAGAAGGAGGAGAATCTACCTCACCCCTATGTATAAATAATGAGGAGAATTCACCTCACCTCTATCTGTATATACTGAGGAGAATCTATCTCACCCTAAGTGTATATACTGAGGAGAATCTACCTCACCCCTTTGTGTATATACTGAGGAGAATCTACCTCAGCTTTGTGTATACACTGAGGAGGATCTACCTCCTCTCTATGTGTATATACTGAGAAGAATCTACCTCACCTCCGAGTGTTTATACTGAGGAGTATCTACCTTCCCTGTATGTGTATATACTGAGGAGAATCTACCTCACCTCTGTGTGTATATACTGAGGAGAATCTACCTCACCTCTATGTGTATATACTGAGGAGAATCTACCTCACCTCTATGTGTATATACTGAGGAGAATCTACCTCACCTCTATGTGTATATACTGAGGAGAATACACCTCACCTCTATGTGTATATACTGAGGAGAATCTACCTCACCTCTGTGTGTATATACTGAGGAGAATCTACGTCGTCTCTATGTCTATATATTGAGGAAAATCTACGCCCCCCCCCCCCCTCTGTGTGTATATACTGAGGAGAATCTACCTCACCTCTATGTGTATATACTGAGGAGAATCCACCTCACCTCTGTGTATATACTGATAAGCATCTACCTCACCTCTATGTGTATATACTGAGGAGAATCTACCTCTCCTCTATTTGTATATACTGAGGAGAATCTACCTCCCCTCCATGTGTATATACTGAGGAGAATCCACCTCACCTCTATGTGTATATACTGATGAGAATCTACCTCACCACTATGTGTATATACTGAGGAGAATCTACGTGGCCTCTATGTCTACATACTGAGGAGAATCTACCTCCCCTCTATGTGTATATACTGAGGAGAATCTACCTCACCTCTTTGTGTATATACTGAGGAGAATCTACCTCCCCTCTATGTGTATATACTGAGGAGAATCCACCTCACCTCTATGTGTATATACTGATGAGAATCTACCTCACCACTATGTGTATATACTGAGGAGAATCTACGTGGCCTCTATGTCTACATACTGAGGAGAATCAACCTCCCCTCTATGTGTATATACTGAGGAGAATCTACCTCACCTCTGTGTGTATATAACGCAGAGAATCTACCTCACCTCTATATATATACAGAGGAGAATCAACCTCACCTCTATGTGTATATACTGAGGAGAATCTACCTCGCCTCTATGTGTATATACTGAGGAGAATCTACCTCACCTCTGTGTGTATATACTGGGGAGAATCTACCTCACCTCTATATATTTATATTAAGAAGAATCTACCTCTCCTCTGTGTATTTATATTGATAAGCATCTATCTCACCACTATGTCTATATACTGAGGAGAATCTACCTCACCTCTTTGTGTATATACTGATAAGCATTTACCTCACCTCTATGTGTATATACTGAGGGAAATCAACCTCCCCTCTGTGCGTGTATACACTGGGGAGAATCTACCTCACCTCTTTGTGTATATACTGAAGAGAATCTACCTCATTTCTGTATGTAAATACTGAGGAGAATCTACCTCACCTCTATGGATTTATAATAAGAAGAATCCACCTCCCCTCTGTAAATATACTGAGGAAAATCTACCTCCCCTCTATGTGTATATACTGAGGAGAATCTACCTCACCTCTATATGTATATACTGAGGAGAATCTACCTCACCTCTATGTATTTATATTAAGAAAAATCCACCTCCCCTCTGTGTATATACTGAGGAGAATCTACCTAACCTCTATGTGTATATACTGAGGAGAATCTACCTCACCTCTATGTGTATATACTGAGGAGAATCTACCTCACCTCTGTGTATATACTGAAGAGAGTTTACCTCACTTCTGTGTGTATATACTGAGGAGAATCTACCTCACCTCTATGTCTATATACTGGGGAGAAATTACCTCACCTCTATGAATTTATACTAAGAAGAATCTACCTCACCTCTGTGTATATACTGAGGAGAATCTACCTCACCTCTATGTGTATATACTGAGGAGTATCTGCCTCACCTATACGTGTATATACTGAGGAGAATCTACCTCACCTCTGTGTATATACTGAGGATAATCTACCTCCCCTCTCAATGTCTATACTGAGGAGATTCTACCTGACCTCTATGTGTATAAACTGAGGAGAATCTACCTTACCTCTTTGTGTATATACAGAGAAGAATCTACCTCTCCTCTATGTGTATATACCGAGGAGAATCTACCTCACACCTATGTGTATATACTGAGGAGAATCTACCTCCCCTCTATGTGTATATACTGAGGAGAATCAACCTCACCTCTTTCTGTATATACGGAGGACAATCTACCTCCCCTCTATGTGTATATACGGAGGAGAATCTACCTCACCTCTTTGTGTATATACGGAGGAGAATCTACCTCACCTCTATGTGTATATACTGATGAGAACCTACCTCCTATCTACATGTATATATTGAGGAGAATCTACCTCACCTCTTTGTGTATATACTGATGAGAATCTACCTCCCATTTATGTGTATATACTGAGGAGAATCTACCTCACCTCTATTTGTATATACTGAGGAGAATCTACCTCACCTCTGTGTGTATAGACGGATGAGAATCTACCTCACCCCTATGTATAAATACTGAGGAGAATCTACCTTACCCCTAAGTGTATATACTGAGGAGAATCTACCTCAGCTTTGTGTATACACTGAGGAGGTTCTACCTCCCCTCTCTGTATTTATACTAAGAAGAATCTGCCTCCCCTCTATGTGTATATACTGAAGAGAATCTACCTCATCTCTGTGTGTATATACTAAGTAGAATCTACCTCAACTCTTTGTATATACTGAGGAGAATCTACCTCCCCTCTATGTGTATATACTGAGGAGACTCTACCTCACCTCTTTGTGTATATACAGATAAGCATCTACCTCACCTCTATGTGTATATACTGAGGGAAATCTACCTCCCCTCTGTGTGTATATACCGAGGAGAATCTACCTCACTTCTGTGTGTATGTACTGAGGAGAATCTACCTCACCTCTCTGTGTATATACTGAGGAGAATCTACCTCACCTCTGTGTAAATACTGAGGAGAATCTACCTCACCTCTATGTATTTATATTAAGAAGAATGCACCTCCCCTCTGTGTATATACTGAGGAGAATCTACCTCACCTCTGTGTGTGCATACACTGAGGAGAATCTACCTCACCACTATGTGTATAGACGGAGGAGAATCTACCTCACCCCTATGTTTAAATACTGAGGAGAATTTGCCTCACCTCTCTGTGTATATACTGAGAAGAATTCACCTCACCTCTATGTGTATATACTGAGGAGAATCTACCTCACCTCTGTGTATATATTGAGGAGAATCTACCTCACCTCTTTGTATATATACTGAGGAGAATCTACCTCACCTCTATGTTTGTATACTGAGGAGAATCTACCTCACCCCTATGTGTAAATACTGAGGAGAATCTACCTCCCCTCTCAATGTATATACTGAGGAGAACCTACCTGACTTCTATGTGTATATACTGAGGAGAATCTACCTTACCTCCATGTGTATATACTGAGGAGAATCTACCTCCCCTCTATGTGTATATACAGAGAAGAATCTACCTCACCTCTATGTGTATATACCGAGGAGAATCTACCTCACCTCTCTATGTATATACTGAGGAGAATCTACCTCACCTCTTCGTGTATATACTGAGGAGAAACTACCTCACCTCTATGTATTTATATTAAGAAGAATGCACCTCCCCTCTGTGTATATACTGAGGAGAATCTACCTCACCTCTGTGTGTGTATACACTGAGGAGAATCTACCTCACCTCTATGTGTATAGACGGAGGAGAATCTACATCACCCCTATGTATAAATACTGAGGAGAATTTGCCTCACCTCTCTGTGTATATACTGGGGAGAATCTTCCTCACCTCTATGTGCATATACTGAGGAGAATCTACCTTACCACTGTGTATATATTGAGGAGAATCTACCTCACCTCTCTGTATATATACTGAGGAGAATCTACCTCACCTCTATGTGTATATACTGAGGAGAATCTACCTCACCCCTATGTGTAAATACTGAGGATAATCTACCTCCCCTCTCAATGTATATACTGAGGAGAATCTACCTGACTTCTATGTGTATATACTGAGGAGAATCTACCTTACCTCCATGTGTATATACTGAGGAGAATCTACCTCCCCTCTCTGTGTAATATACTGAGAAGAATCAACCTCACCTATTTCTGTATATACGGAGGAGAATCTACCTCCCCTCTATGTGTATAGACGGAGGAGAATCTACCTCACCCCTATGTATAAATACTGAGGAGAATTCACCTCACCTCTATGTGTATATACTGAGGAGAATCTATCTCACCCCTAAGTGTATATACTGAGGAGAATCTACCTCAGCTTTGTGTATACACTGAGGAGGATCTACCTCCTCTCTATGTGTATATAGTGAGAAGAATCTACCTCACCTCCGAGTGTTTATACTGAGGAGAATCTACCTTCCCTGTATGTGTATATACTGAGGAGAATCTACCTCACTCCTATGTGTATATACTGAGGAGAATCTACCTCCCCTCTATGTGTATATACTGAGGAGAATCTACCTCACCTCTATATGTATATACTGAGGGGAATCTACCTCACCTATACGTGTATATACTGAGCAGAATCTACCTCACCTCTGTGTATATACTGAGGAGAATCTACCTCACCTCTTTTATATATACTGAGGAGATTCTACCTCACCTCTATTTATAAATACTGAGGAGAATCTACCTCCCCTCTCAATGTATATACTGATGAGAATCTACCTTACCTCTATGTGTATATACTGAGGAGAATCTACCTCCCCTCTATGGGTATATACAGAGAAGAATCTACCTCACCTCTATGTGTATATACCGAGGAGAATCTACCTCACACCTATGTGTATATACTGAGGAGAATCTACCTCCCCTCTCTGTGTAATATACTGAGGAGAATCAACCTCACCTCTTTCTGTATATACGGAGGAGAATCTACCTCCCCTCTTTGTGTATATACGGAGGAGAATCTACCTCACCTCTAAGTGTATATACTGAGGAGAATCTACCTCACCTCTATGTGTATATACTGATGAGAACCTACCTCCCATCTATATGTATATATTGATGAGAATCTACCTCACCTCTTTGTGTATATACTGATGAGAATCTACCTCCCATTTATGTGTATATACTGAGGAGAATCTACCTCACCTCTATTTATATATACTGAGGAGAATCTACCTCACCTCTGTGTGTGTATATACTGAGGAGAATCTACCTCACCTCTATGTGTATAGACGGAGGAGAATCTATCTCACCCCTATGTATAAATAATGAGGAGAATTTGCCTCACCTCTCTGTGTATATACTGGGGAAAATCTACCTCTCCTCTCTGTGTATATACTGAGGAGAATTCACCTCACCTCTATGTGTATATACTGAGGAGAATTCACCTCACCTCTATGTGTATATACTGAGGAGAATCTACCTTACCTCTATGTGTATATACTGAGGAGAATCTACCTCCCTTCTATGGGTATATACAGAGAAGAATCTACCTCACCTCTATGTGTATATACCGAGGAGAATCTACCTCCCCTCTCTGTGTAATATACTGAGGAGAATCAACCTTACCTCTTTCTGTATATAAGGAGGAGAATCTACCTCCCCTCTATGTGTATAGACGGAGGAGAATCTACCTCACCCCTATGTATAAATACTGAGGAGAATTCACCTCACCTCTATGTGTATATACTGAGGAGAATCTATCTCACCCCTAAGTGTATATACTGAGGAGAATCTACCTCAGCTTTGTGTATACACTGAGGAGGATCTACCTCCTCTCTATGTGTATATACTGAGAAGAATCTACCTCACCTCCGAGTGTTTATACTGAGGAGAATCTACCTTCCCTGTATTTGTATATACTGAGGAGAATCTACCTCACTCCTATGTGTATATACTGAGGAGAATCTACCTCCCCTCTATGTGTATATACTGAGGAGAATCTACCTCACCTCTATGTCTATATACTGGGGAGAATGTACCTCACCTCTATGAATTTATAGTGAGAAGAATCTACCTCACCTCTGTGTATATACTAAGGAGAATCTACCTCACCTCTATATGTATATACTGAGGGGAATCTACCTCACCTATACGTGTATATACTGAGGAGAATCTACCTCACCTCTGTGTATATACTGAGGAGAATCTACCTCACCTCTTTTATATATACTGAGGAGAATCTCCCTCACCTCTATGTGTATATACTGAGGAGAATCTACCTCACCTCTATTTATAAATACTGAGGAGAATCTACCTCCCCTCTCAATGTATATACTGATGAGAATCTACCTTACCTCTATGTGTATATACTGAGGAGAATCTACCTCCCCTCTATGGGTATATACAGAGAAGAATCTACCTCACCTCTATGTGTATATACCGAGGAGAATCTACCTCACACCTATGTGTATATACTGAGGAGAATCTACCTCCCCTCTCTGTGTAATATACTGAGGAGAATCAACCTCACCTCTTTCTGTATATACGGAGGAGAATCTACCTCCCCTCTTTGTGTATATACGGAGGAGAATCTACCTCACCTCTAAGTGTATATACTGAGGAGAATCTACCTCACCTCTATGTGTATATACTGAGGAGAATCTACCTCACCCCTATGTGTAAATACTGAGGATAATCTACCTCCCCTCTCAATGTATATACTGAGGAGAATCTACCTGACTTCTATGTGTATATACTGAGGAGAATCTACCTTACCTCCATGTGTATATACTGAGGAGAATCTACCTCCCCTCTCTGTGTAATATACTGAGGAGAATCAACCTCACCTCTTTCTGTATATACGGAGGAGAATCTACCTCCCCTCTATGTGTATAGACGGAGGAGAATCTACCTCACCCCTATGTATAAATACTGAGGAGAATTCACCTCACCTCTATGTGTATATACTGAGGAGAATCTATCTCACCCCTAAGTGTATATACTGAGGAGAATCTACCTCAGCTTTGTGTATACACTGAGGAGGATCTACCTCCTCTCTATGTGTATATAGTGAGAAGAATCTACCTCACCTCCGAGTGTTTATACTGAGGAGAATCTACCTTCCCTGTATGTGTATATACTGAGGAGAATCTACCTCACTCCTATGTGTATATACTGAGGAGAATCTACCTCCCCTCTATGTGTATATACTGAGGAGAATCTACCTCACCTCTATATGTATATACTGAGGGGAATCTACCTCACCTATACGTGTATATACTGAGGAGAATCTACCTCACCTCTGTGTATATACTGAGGAGAATCTACCTCACCTCTTTTATATATACTGAGGAGATTCTACCTCACCTCTATTTATAAATACTGAGGAGAATCTACCTCCCCTCTCAATGTATATACTGATGAGAATCTACCTTACCTCTATGTGTATATACTGAGGAGAATCTACCTCCCCTCTATGGGTATATACAGAGAAGAATCTACCTCACCTCTATGTGTATATACCGAGGAGAATCTACCTCACACCTATGTGTATATACTGAGGAGAATCTACCTCCCCTCTCTGTGTAATATACTGAGGAGAATCAACCTCACCTCTTTCTGTATATACGGAGGAGAATCTACCTCCCCTCTTTGTGTATATACGGAGGAGAATCTACCTCACCTCTAAGTGTATATACTGAGGAGAATCTACCTCACCTCTATGTGTATATACTGATGAGAACCTACCTCCCATCTATATGTATATATTGATGAGAATCTACCTCACCTCTTTGTGTATATACTGATGAGAATCTACCTCCCATTTATGTGTATATACTGAGGAGAATCTACCTCACCTCTATTTATATATACTGAGGAGAATCTACCTCACCTCTGTGTGTGTATATACTGAGGAGAATCTACCTCACCTCTATGTGTATAGACGGAGGAGAATCTATCTCACCCCTATGTATAAATAATGAGGAGAATTTGCCTCACCTCTCTGTGTATATACTGGGGAAAATCTACCTCTCCTCTCTGTGTATATACTGAGGAGAATTCACCTCACCTCTATGTGTATATACTGAGGAGAATTCACCTCACCTCTATGTGTATATACTGAGGAGAATCTACCTTACCTCTATGTGTATATACTGAGGAGAATCTACCTCCCTTCTATGGGTATATACAGAGAAGAATCTACCTCACCTCTATGTGTATATACCGAGGAGAATCTACCTCCCCTCTCTGTGTAATATACTGAGGAGAATCAACCTTACCTCTTTCTGTATATACGGAGGAGAATCTACCTCCCCTCTATGTGTATAGACGGAGGAGAATCTACCTCACCCCTATGTATAAATACTGAGGAGAATTCACCTCACCTCTATGTGTATATACTGAGGAGAATCTATCTCACCCCTAAGTGTATATACTGAGGAGAATCTACCTCAGCTTTGTGTATACACTGAGGAGGATCTACCTCCTCTCTATGTGTATATACTGAGAAGAATCTACCTCACCTCCGAGTGTTTATACTGAGGAGAATCTACCTTCCCTGTATGTGTATATACTGAGGAGAATCTACCTCACTCCTATGTGTATATACTGAGGAGAATCTACCTCCCCTCTATGTGTATATACTGAGGAGAATCTACCTCACCTCTATGTCTATATACTGGGGAGAATGTACCTCACCTCTATGAATTTATAGTGAGAAGAATCTACCTCACCTCTGTGTATATACTAAGGAGAATCTACCTCACCTCTATATGTATATACTGAGGGGAATCTACCTCACCTATACGTGTATATACTGAGGAGAATCTACCTCACCTCTGTGTATATACTGAGGAGAATCTACCTCACCTCTTTTATATATACTGAGGAGAATCTCCCTCACCTCTATGTGTATATACTGAGGAGAATCTACCTCACCTCTATTTATAAATACTGAGGAGAATCTACCTCCCCTCTCAATGTATATACTGATGAGAATCTACCTTACCTCTATGTGTATATACTGAGGAGAATCTACCTCCCCTCTATGGGTATATACAGAGAAGAATCTACCTCACCTCTATGTGTATATACCGAGGAGAATCTACCTCACACCTATGTGTATATACTGAGGAGAATCTACCTCCCCTCTCTGTGTAATATACTGAGGAGAATCAACCTCACCTCTTTCTGTATATACGGAGGAGAATCTACCTCCCCTCTTTGTGTATATACGGAGGAGAATCTACCTCACCTCTAAGTGTATATACTGAGGAGAATCTACCTCACCTCTATGTGTATATACTGATGAGAACCTACCTCCCATCTATATGTATATATTGAGGAGAATCTACCTCACCTCTTTGTGTATATACTGATGAGAATCTACCTCCCATTTATGTGTATATACTGAGGAGAATCTACCTCACCTCTATTTATATATACTGAGGAGAATCTACCTCACCTCTGTGTGTGTATATACTGAGGAGAATCTACCTCACCTCTATGTGTATAGACGGAGGAGAATCTATCTCACCCCTATGTATAAATAATGAGGAGAATTTGCCTCACCTCTCTGTGTATATACTGGGGAAAATCTACCTCTCCTCTCTGTGTATATACTGAGGAGAATTCACCTCACCTCTATGTGTATATACTGAGGAGAATCTACCTTACCTCTATGTGTATATACTGAGGAGAATCTACCTCCCTTCTATGGGTATATACAGAGAAGAATCTACCTCACCTCTATGTGTATATACCGAGGAGAATCTACCTCCCCTCTCTGTGTAATATACTGAGGAGAATCAACCTTACCTCTTTCTGTATATACGGAGGAGAATCTACCTCCCCTCTTTGTGTATATACGGAGGACAATCTACCTCCCATTTATGTGTATATACTGAGGAGAATCTACCTCACCTCTTTGTATATATACTGAGGAGAATCTCCCTCACCTCTATGTGTATATACTGAGGAGAATCTACCTCACCCCTATGTGTATATACTGAGGAGAATCTACCTTACCTCTATGTGTATTATGAGACGGTGACCGGCAAGGTGCTGGAGGGCAGGTATATCTCGCCTAGGATGCTCCCCTATGCTGCTTTGGGGAGCGCTTGGGCAGATACGTGCCACCGAGCAGCCCGGGCTCGGTGGAGGAAGCCGGCAGTGTAGTGTTAGTAGCATTAAGCTACTAACACGTTGTAGCAAGTAGGTGGCTCCAAGCCGCATAATCCGGGCCGGCTTTTCCTGGAGTGACCAAAGTGAAGGGTGGGATGGTCACTCCCTCGTACCAGGTGGGGCTGGTACCAGGCCTTATAAAGCCTGGGCCTACAGGGCCTAGGGGGAGAGCTGAGACCTTTGCAGGTCTGAGAGTCCTGGCTGGCTATGTGCAGGAGCCATTTGTTTACCAGTACGTAGACAGGGACGCTCCATGTTTAGTAAGTGCTCGGACGAGCAGGATTTACGTTATGTTTGCCTGATGTTAAGGCCTGTATTTTGCTTTTGTTTGCTTGGAAATAAACCCAGGCAAAGCCTAGAGTAAAGACTTTATCCTATGTGTCACTGTCTCTGACTGCTTATGCCCAGGTTGCTACCGATCCTAAACGCTAATCCCTCATATATGGTGTTTGGATGCGGGCAGCGGTCTTAAAGAGACATACACCAATTAATGGACAGTTTGCTGCAGCAGCTGGTGAACCGTTGCTAAGGGCAACCGCCCAAGAGAGATTGACTGGAGAGTGCTGTAACCCCCATGTCCTGGGTGAAAGCTGCAACGGCACAGCCATCAGATACTGCCAAGAGGGAGGAACTGATAAAGCAGCTGATACAAATGAACATGCAGCAACAGCAAGCGTTGGCCCAGCAGCAACAAGTGACGGCGACCCAGCAAAAGATCCATGAGGAGGCCATGAGAGCTCAGGCCGAGACCAATGCTCTCGTGGCGCAAGGTGTGCAGAGGTCGTCTGGTTCGCTCCCCACCACCCGTACCGCGGTACAGACGGTCTTACAAAAGATAACGGCCACCGTTGACATCGAGGCCTGTCTCGCGGTCTTTGAGAGAGTGGCCGAGAGGGAGAAGTTACCGGCGCCTCAGTGGGCTGAGGTAGCAGCGCCTTTCCTGACGGGAGAACCCCAAAAGGCCTACTTTGACCTCGGTGAGCAGGATGCCAAGGACTATAATAAGCTCAAAGGTGAGATCCTGGCACGCTTGGGCGTGGACACCCATGTGCGGGCCCGACGCGTACACGCCTGGACTTTCACGGACGACCTACCAGCTCGTTCCCAGATGTACGACCTGTTCCACCTGGTGAGAAAGTGGCTGCAGCCGGAGGAGTCGTCCCCGGCAGAGATCGTACAGAAAGTGGTTCTGGATAAGTTTATACGCTCGTTGCCCCGCGCAATCCAGTGCTGGGTGGGACAAGGAGGTCCCCAGGACGTGGACCAACTCGTGAGCCTCGTTGAGAGGTATAAAGCCACGGAGGACTTACTGCAAGCCGTGCCTCCTGGACGTTCCAACCCCGGGAACAGCAAGTCGGCTGGAGCCCCTGGTAAGACTGTTCCATATGTAAGGGTGTCAAAAGTGTCCCAAGGGGAGGCGGCTCAGAGGGGGATCATTTGGGGCAGAGGAGGAGCCCCAAATGGACATTCGGGTCCCGGGTAGAACCCCAAGGAGACCGGGCTTCCATACGATGTTGGCGCTGTCATGAGCCCGGGCATCTTGCTGCCAACTGTCCACTTACCGTGGAACCAATGGACTGTGACTCTGCCCGGGGGAGGTCGATGTTCGCAAGGCCAGTGTGTTCTGCAGAGACTGCGTCAGAGACTGATCGACCATTATGTCACCTAAAGGTGAATGACTTTGCGGTGACAGCTCTACTGGACTCAGGGAGCTTGGTTACGCTGGTGCACTCCAGCCTGGTCGATCCCACAACCTTCACCAGCCGTCGCATGGGGGTTGTTTGTGTGCATGGGGACACCAAGGAGTATCCTATTGCCCTTGTACGACTTGATACTCTGTGTGGACTTGCCACCAATGAGGTGGGCGTCGTAAAATCCTTAATGCACACCGTGATCCTCGGGAGAGACTTTCCCCTATTTTGGGACTTGTGGCGACACCGAGGGTCGTCTGCAAATAAGGTTCATGATAATGCAAATGTGTATGATGTGTGTCCAGAACCGTTTGACCCTGAGGGTACGGTTCCAGCAGTAGGGGTGACCCAAGAGAATGGGGATAACTTTCCCTTAACAGTACTAGCGGGTGAGACGGAGGTACAGGACGAAGTGGTTGCTATGCCTGACTTAGAGGTCTCACGTGCCAATTTCGGAACTGAGCAGCTCCGAGACCCCACCTTAGTAAAAGCTAGGGAAAATGTTAAAGTAATAAATGGGGAGCCTCAATTCCCAGGGGCTGATACTGTGTTTCCACACCTTGCAGTCAACCAAGAATTGTTGTATCAGGTTGACAAAAGTCCGTGGGGAGGTTGTGGAACAGCTGGTGGTACCTCAGTCCTATCGTAGGATGGTCCTAGACCTGGCGCACAAGCATGTGCTGGGAGATCATCTCGGGAGCGAAAAGACTAAGGAACGCATCCTTCAGCGTTTTTTCTGGCCTGGGGTACATGGTGATGTAAAACGGTACTGTGAGTCGTGCCCGGAGTGTCAAATAACAGCTCCTATGCCCCATTACCAGAACCCCTTTGTGCCCTTGCCCATCATAGAGGTGTCGTTCGAGCGGATCGCTATGGACCTAGTTAGGCCCTTGGTAAAGTCTGCCCGAGGTTACCAACATATATTGGTGGTTGTAGACTACGCCACCCGTTACCCCGAAGCCGTTCCTTTACGCAATACGTCATCCAAGGGTATTGCAAAGGAACTACTTCACATGTTCTCCCGCACGGGCATACCAAAAGAGATCCTGACAGACCAAGGAACCCCCTTTATGTCAAAGGTCATGAAGGAATTGTGTAAGCTGCTGAATATTAAGCACTTACGGACGTCTGTGTACCACCCACAGACGGATGGTCTGGTTGAGAGATTTAATAAGACCCTAAAAAGCATGCTAAAAAAGGTAGTCAATAAGGATGGGAAGGACTGGGACTTTCTGCAGCCATATTTAATGTTCTCAATCCGTGAAGTCCCACAATCCTCCACTGGGTTCTCTCCCTTAGAAAGAGTTTATGGTAGACATCCCCGAGGGCTCCTTGATGTAGCTAAGGAGACCTGGGAGCACGAGTCCACCCCCTACAAGAGTGTTATTGAACACATCTCCCTCATGCAAGATCGAATTGCGGCGGTCATGCCCATTGTTAGAGAACATTTACAGCAGGCTCAAGAAGCCCAAAGCCGGGTATATAACCGGTCCGCCAAGGTGAGAACCTTCAACCCTGGGGATCGGGTACTAGTGTTGGTGCCCACCCTAGAAAGTAAATTCCTAGCAAAATGGCAAGGGCCCTATGAAATAATTGAGAAAATCGGAGAGGTAAATTATAAGGTATACCAGTCAGGTAGGTGGAAACCAGAACAGTTGTACCATGTAAACCTAATTAAGCCATGGAAGGACAGAGAAGCCCTGACTGCAGTGAGCACCCCCCATGGTGGGGTCCCAGAGGTGTGTGTATCAGGGTCCCTGTCCAAATCCCAACAACAAGAGTCGAGGGAATTTATACAACGTAACTCAGATGTGTTCTCTGATATACCAGGGCGTACTGGTGTCATAAAACACGACATTATAACTGAACCAAGGGTAAAGGTTCAGTTGAAACCGTACAGGGTTCCAGAAGCCCGCAGACGAGCCATCTCAGAGGAGGTCAAGAAAATGCTAGACCTCGGAGTAATTGAAGAGTCGAAAAGCGAATGGTCCAGCCCTATCGTGCTGATACCAAAACCTGATGGCTCTCTGCGCTTCTGTAACGACTTCCGGAAGCTAAATGACGTGTCAAAATTTGACGCATACCCAATGCCGAGAGTGGACGAGTTAATTGAGAGACTGGGTCATGCCAGGTACTTTTCCACTCTCGACCTTACTAAAGGCTACTGGCAAGTTCCCCTTACAGAGAGTGCGAAAGAAAAGACTGCGTTTGCCACACCAGAAGGGTTGTTTCAGTACATCTGCCTACCCTTCGGTTTGCATGGAGCCCCAGCAACCTTCCAAAGATTGATGGATATCATACTCAAACCCCATCGTCGGTATGCGTCAGCATATTTAGATGATATCATCATCTTTAGCGAAGACTAGGACAGCCATCTACCCAAGGTACAGGCAGTACTGAACTCCCTTAGAAAAGCAGGGCTCACAGCAAACCCAAAGAAGTGCGCCATAGGCCTCGAAGAAGCACGATAGCTGGGGTATGTAATAGGTAGGGGTATTATAAAACCCCAGGTCAATAAAGTTGAAGCCGTTCAGAACTGGCCACAACCCACAACTAAGAAGCAGGTGAGGGCCTTTTTAGGCATTGTAGGGTACTATAGGCGGTTCGTGCAAAACTTTGCGAGCATAGCAGCGCCCCTAACAGACTTGACCAAGAACAGTAAGTCAGTCATGGTCAAGTGGAACCCTGACGCAGAAAAGGCGTTCCAAGAGTTAAAACGGGCCCTCTGTAAACGTCCAGTGTTGGTCACACCCAATTTTAAAAGAGAATTTATTGTTCAGACAGACGCGTCCGATGTGGGACTGGGAGCAGTTCTGTCCCAGGAAGTAGAAGGAGAGGAACATCCCGTAATTTATCTGAGCAGGAAGCTCACGCCACCGGAAAAAAACTACAGTATTGTTGAACGGGAGTGCCTAGCCATCAAGTGGGCTCTGGAATCCCTAAAATACTACCTGCTAGGTCGGCACTTCAGGCTGATCACAGACCACTCCCCCTTAACCTGGATCTCACAGGCAAAAGAAAGACATGCCAGAGTCACTAGATGGTTCCTGACACTTCAAAATTTCAGTTTCTCTGTTGAACACAGGGCAGGAAAGCTACAGGGCAATGCCGATGCCTTGTCAAGGACGCATTGCATGGCGGCTAAAGGTGTCCGACCCCACAGGCTCGAACCGAGGGGGAGGGTATGTGAGACGGTGACCAGTAAGGTGCTGGAGGGCAGGTATATCTCGCCTAGGATGCTCTCCTATGCTGATTTGGGGAGCGCTTGGGCAGATACGTGCCACCGAGCAGCCTGGGCTCGGTGGAGGAAGCCGGCAGTATAGTGTTAAGCTACTAACACGTTGTAGCAAGTAAGTGGCTCCAAGCCGCATAATCCGGGCCGGCTTTTCCTGGAGTGACCAAAGTGAAGGGTGGGATGGTCACTCACACGTACCAGGTGGGGCTGGTACCAGGCCTTATAAAGCCTGGGCCTACAGGGCCTAGGGGGAGAGCTGAGACCTTTGCAGGTCTAAGAGTCCTGGCTGGCTATGTGCAGGAGCCATTTGTTTACCAGTACGTAGGACGAGCAGAATTTACGTTATGTTTGCCTGATGTTAAGGCCTGTATTTTGCTTTTGTTTGCTTGGAAATAAACCAGGCAAAGCCTGGACTAAAGACTTTATCCCATGTGTCACTGTCTCTGACTGCTTATGCCCAGGTTGCTACCGATCCTAAACGCTAATACCTCACAGTATATACTGAGGAGAATCTACCCCCCCCCTCTATGTGTATATACTGAGGAGAATCAACCTCACCTCTATATGTATATACTGAGGAGAATCTACCTCCCCTCTATATGTATATACTGAGGAGAATCTACCTCACCTCTGTGTATATACTGAGGAGAATCAACCTCACCTCTTTCTGTATATACGGAGAAGAATCTACCTCCCCTCTATGTGTATATACGGAGGAGAATCTACCTCACCTCTAAGTGTATATACTGAAGAGAATCTACATTACCTCTATGTGTATATACTGAGGAGAACCTACCTCCCATCTATATGTATATATTGAGGAGAATCTACATCACCTCTTTGTGTATATACTGATGAGAATCTAGCTCCCATTTATGTGTATATACTGAGGAGAATCTACCTCACCTCTATGTGTATATACTGAGGAGAACCTACCTCCCATCTATATGTATATATTGAGGAGAATCTACATCACCTCTTTGTGTATATACTGATGAGAATCTAGCTCCCATTTATGTGTATATACTGAGGAGAATCTACCTCACCTCTATTTGTATATACTGAGGAGAATCTACCTCACCTCTGTGTGTGTATATACTGAGGAGAATCTACCTCACCTCTATGTGTATAGACGGAGGAGAATCTACCTCACCCCTATGTATAAATACTGAGGAGAATTCGACTCACCTCTATGTGGATTTACTGGGGAAAATCTACCTCACCTCTCTGTATATATACAGAGGAGAATTCACCTCACCTCTATGTGTATATACTGAGGAGAATCTACCTCACCCCTAAGTGTATATACTGAGGAGAATCTACCTCACCCCTAAGTGTATATACTGAGGAGAATCTACCTCAGCTTTGTGTATACACTGAGGAGGATCTACCTCCCCTCTATGTATCTATACTAAGAAGAATCTGTCTCACTTCTATGTGTATATACTGAAGAGAATCTACCCCACTTCTGTGTGTATATACTAAGGAGAATCTAGCTCAACTCTTTGTATATACAGAGGAGAATCTACCTCCCCTCTATGTGTATATACTGAGGAGAATCTACCTCACCTCTTTGTGTATATACTGATAAGCATCTACCTCACCTCTATGTGTATATACTGAGGGAAATCTACCTCCCCTCTGTGCGTGTATATACTGGGGAGAATCTACCTCACCTCTATGTGTATATACTGAGGAGAATCTACCTCACTTCTGTGTATGTACTGAGGAGAATCTACCTCACCTCTCTATGTATATACTAAGGAGTATCTACTTCACCTCTACGTGTATATACTGAGGCGAAACTACCTCACCTCTTTGTATTTATATTAAGAAGAATCCATCTCCCTTCTGTGTATATACGGAGGAAAATCTACCTAACCTCAATGTGTATAAACTGAGGAGAATCTACCTCACCTCTATGTCTATATACTGGGGAGAATCTACCTCACCTCTATGAATTTATACTAAGAAGAATCTACCTCACCTCTGTGTATATACTGAGGAGAATCTACCTCACCTATACGTGTATATACTGAGGAGAATCTACCTCACCTCTGTGTATATACTGAGGAGAATCTACCTCACCTCTTTGTATATATACTGAGGAGAATCTACCTCACCTCTATGTGTATATACTGAGGAGAATCTACCTCACCTCTATGTGTAAATACTGAGGATAATCTACCTCCCCTCTCAATGTATATACTGAGGAGATTCTACCTGACCTCTATGTGTATATACTGAGGAGAATCTAGCTTACCTCTATGTGTATATACAGGGAAGAATCTACCTCTCCTCTATGTGTATATACCGAGGAGAATCTACCTCACACCTATGTGTATATACTGAGGAGAATCTACCTCCCCTCTATGTGTATATACTGAGGAGAATCAACCTCACCTCTTTCTGTATATACGGAGGAGAATCTACCTCCCCTCTATGTGTATATACGGAGGAGAATCTACCTCACCTCTATGTGTATATACTGATGAGAACCTACCTCCCATCTATATGTATATATTGAGGAGAATCTACCTCACCTCTTTGTGTATATACTGATGAGAATCTACCTCACCTCTTTGTGTAGCTACTGATGAGAATCTACCTCCCATTTATGTGTATAGACGGAGGAGAATCTACTTCACCCCTATGTATAAATGCTGAGGAGATTTGCCTCACCTCTATGTGTATATACTGAGGAGAATTCACCTCACCTCTATGTGTATATACTGAGGAGAATCTACCTCACCTCTTTGTGTATATACTGAGGGAAATCTACCTCCCCTCTGTGCGTGTATATACTGAGGAAAATCTACCTCACCTCTATGTGTATGTACTGAGGAGGATCTACCTCACCTCTATGTATTTATATTAAGAAGAATCCATCTCCCCTCTGTGTATATACTGAGGAGAATCTACCTCGCCTCTATGTGTATATACTGAGGAGAATCTACCTCACCTCTGTGTATATACTGAAGAGAGTTTACCTCACTTCTGTGTGTATATACTGAGGAAAATCTACCTCACCTCTATGTGTATGTACTGAGGAGGATCTACCTCACCTCTATGTATTTATATTAAGAAGAATCCATCTCCCCTCTGTGTATATACTGAGGAGAATCTACCTCGCCTCTATGTGTATATACTGAGGAGAATCTACCTCACCTCTGTGTATATACTGAAGAGAGTTTACCTCACTTCTGTGTGTATATACTGAGGAGAATCTACCTCACCTCTATGATTATATACTGGGGAGAATCTACCTCACCTCTATGAATTTATAGTAAGAAGAATCTACCTCACCTCTGTGTATATACTGAGGAGAATCTACCTCACCTCTATATGTATATACTGAGGAGAATCTACCTCACCTCTATGTGTATCTACTGAGGAGAATCTACCACACCTCTATGTGTATATACTGAGGAGAATCTACCTCACCTCTATATGTATATACTGAGGAGAATCTACCTCACCTCTATGTGTATATACTGAGGAGAATCTACCTCACCTCTATGTGTATATACTGAGGAGAATCTACCTCACCTCTATATGTATATACTGAGGAGAATCTACCTCACCTCTATGTGTATATACTGAGGAGAATCTACCTCACCTATATATGTATATACTGAGGAGAATCTACCTCACCTCTGACTGGGAACACTCAATCACTTACCCGCTCACTTACCTACTAAATAACCAATACTTACAACTTCTTGCTGCAATTGTGGGGTAGGCCACAGCTTTTATTTATTAACGAATATCAACGATAACTTATTCAACGAGCGAAAAACTGTCCATGCTGTCCGTGTGCTAAATCTTTAAAGTCCGTAAACAGTCCACTGAGGAAGTTTGTAAGCCCCGTTCCTTCGGCTTGCAAACCTTCCTCTACTTCCTCACAGCATGGACAAAATCCGGGCCACACGGGATGTGCCGCGTTACTACGGCTCATTCCATCCCCACCCCACCAATCCGAGCTAAAGCTTTCTCGACCCCATCCTGCAAGCCGGATAGGAACGTATCCAACCCTACTTCATTGAGGTGAAACACCGTCCCTCCTCAATGCCCCCTTTTCTTTCTCTTCCAGCTCCCAATGGCGCACCGCCACCCCTCCGATGGAGTGAACGAACTGCGACATTCGCATGTTGACCAGCCTCCTGGCTCTATCCACCGCTTCCAGGCTTCTTGCTCCATTCCAGAGCCTTCTCGCGACAATGTCAGACCACACGATGATGCATCCATTAAAACATTCCCGAAAACGCAGTAAGTCCTGTTTCATGATGACCAACAGGTCTCGTGTCTTTGCTTTCCCGAGATCGTTCCCCCCGGCGTGAACAACCAACACCACTTTCCGGGGGGTACTTCTGGCTATGTCCACCACCAACTTCCACATGTCGGGCCATCTTAGCCCCCGGACTCCGTGCCAGGTTACGGATGTTCCGGGCAGGCCTAGCTCCGATCCCAACGGGCGTACTGCTGCCCTCCTTTGTGCCCAGTAAATGTAGGAATGCCCGACTATGTGCACCTTCCACGGTTCTGCTGCTGCAAACAAAACAAGAAAAAACAAAACAAGGTCAACCAACTTGAAATAACACTGCCTCTCACTAAAGAAAACGAGGGACCTTTAGGCCCTAACTTAAATCTCCCACCGCCAGATCGGGTCGCACATAAGACTTATATGCCTGGGACTTCCATCTCCCAAGCCGTTTTAACCCGTCTTCGTTCATTCCACCCGCATCTGCCGACGTGGCCGCTCCGATTCTGAAAGAGTGGGTTCCGAATTCCTTCGGATCGAGGCCCACTGACCTCAAAGACGATTTTAACCCCGCCATTACCTGAAACCTGGTGAGGGGGAGGCCGGACGCGTGGACCAAAAACTGCTGCTCCGCCGGCCTTGCTGCCATGTAACTGGCTACCGTATCTACTGGGCACCAAACTGCGCCTAGCCGCGTGATCGGTACCCACTCACCCCTACCGTAAACGTCGGTTTTTGATTTCTTAATCCTGACCCGTAACCCATTGTCTACCGGTACCACGTCGTCAAACATAAGACCTCCCGACATAAACTTGCTCTTCGGAACTAACTCGCCGATCCTGAGCGCCGCAAAAAATGCCAGCAAGAATGCCGTCCTAAACAGCAAAACCTCGTAACCGTTGCAACACGTGACCTCCAAAGTGTCCAATAACTTGCACAACAACTGGTAAGTAATCGGGCGGCGGGCATCAGAACCGGCCTTTTCTTTCTTCCACCCGCGCACTATCTGGCGAAAAACGAACTCTTTTGTAACATCCCTGAGCGCGTGCAACTTTAGCAAAAAGGCGACGCCCGCAAGATGCTTTTTCGCCGCATCCACCGACGCCCGTCCCGCCCGTAGGGACGCTAACATATCCAGGGTCGCTGACCGGGCCCTCTCGCCCCCAGCTACCCTACCATCCGTACAACACAACCATTTTTTCCACACCGCATTATAATTTTTCCAGGTTCCCACTGCCACGGATGACTCGACAAGCTTCAGCAGCTCTGCTCTGCCAGATCCTACAAGAAATGCGGGCAGCGTACTCCCAACGCATCCGCCTGAGGGTACCGCTCTCTGAACCGCTCCATCTGCGAACGAGAGAGCGCGTCAGCTGCCACATTTTTATATCCCGGCACATGCTTTGACCGTAAATATATATTACGCTGTAAACATCTCAAGACCACATGTCTCACGAGCGCCAACACCGGTGGGGAAGATGAAGACTGCCGATTAATAATGTGCACCACCGCAGCATTATCGGACCAAAAACACACTTTGTGGTCTTGTAACTCCTCACCCCATAGTTCCACAGCCACCACCAACGGGAAAAACTCCAATAAAGTAATGTTTTGATTCCACCGCTTTGTTATCCAGGATACTGGCCATGGTTCCCTGCACCAGTAGTTCCGGAAAATAACCCCAAAACCTGTGGACCCTGCTGCGTCCGCGGACAGGCTAAGACCTGTACCCGACCACTCTTCCTTAGGGCACACCACCTGCCCATTGAACGCTTCCAAGAAGATTTTCCATGTGTGTAAATCCCCTCGAATCCCTGGCGTGACTCTAATAAAGTGATGTGGCTCCTTGACACCCACCGTCGCTAGCGACAGCCTCCGTGAAAAAACGCCACCCATGGGTATGACTTTGCACGCAAAGTTCAATAAACCCAAGAGGACCTGCATTTGACGCAGCGTAACTTTTTTACACCTTACGACATCGCTTACTGTCTGCCGGAGGCGGGCAATTTTTTCAATCGGTAATCTAAAAACCATTTCCTCGGTGTCGATTTCGATCCCTAGAAAAGTTAGCCTTGTCACCGGGCCCATCGTCTTTTCCTCAGACAATGGGACCCCCGCCTCCTGCATCAATGACCGAAACGTGTGTAACAAAAAACCGCAGGTGCCCGATGACTCCGTACCGATAAACAGAAAATCGTCAAGGTAGTGCGTCACCGATGTGATGCCCGTTTCAAACCTGAGCATCCATTCCAGGAATGAACTGAAAAGCTCGAAGTAATAGCACGAAATCGAGCAGCCCATCAGCAGACACATATCATAAAAGAACTGATTATCTACCTTGCAACCCAACAAGTGGAAACACTCAGGGTGAATCGGCAGTAGCCGAAAAGCCGACTCAATGTCGGCTTTTGCTAACTGTGCCCGCTTACCTGCTGCTCTGACCAAAGCGACCGCCTGGTCAAATGACGCATAAACCACCGATGCTTGTTCTTTTGTAATGCCATCATTTACCGACTCCCCTTTTGGGAAGGATAGATGATGGATCAATCGGAACTTGCCAGCCTCCTTTTTAGGGACTAGCCCCAACGGTGAGACCTGCAAGTTCGCGAACGGTGGTTCGTCGAAGGGGCCAGCCATGCGGCCCGCCGACACCTCTTTATTAACCTTTTCTCTTACTAATTCTATATTTTCCAGGGCAGACTTTAAATTTGCGCACAAGGTGGAAGCAGGTTGAAACGAAAACGGGATTAAAAAACCGTCGGTAAAACCTTGCCTAAGGATTCTTGCTTCCTCCCTCCTGTGGTATCTGTCGAGCCACTGGAAGAGGTACTTGCTTTTCACCGGGGTTCGGTGCTCCACTGGCACCGCCCCCGGCGACTGGCTGTCTCTGTTTTCTGAAGCAGCGCACCGCGGAGTGTTGTCCTCCGCAGACCGAACATTCGTGCCTAAACTTGCACGTCGCGAAGAACCGACAGTGGCCCTCATTATAGAGCCAACATGACCCGTTTGGACGCGGAGAGGCCGCAGGGGGCTGTTGCCCGCCCCCCGCGGCACCCCCTTGAAAAGTAGGTTTCTGCGGGCGTTGAGCTAAAATGAGTTGCAACCATTCATCGGTCGCTTTTGTCGCCCAACTCACGGCCGTGCCCGACACGCGCTGACGAAAGTCCTCATCATAGCGCCACCACGCGGCGCCTCCGTGCAACTTATATGCACTGAAAACGGTGTTAAGATAGACCAACATCTCGGGACCTTTCTTGGGGTACTGCTGGCATGTAACGTATGCCAAAACCGTAAACGCTTGAACCCAATTACAGAAAGTCTTAGCGACCTTCGGTTTTTTATCCACACAATCCGACACCCTTTCTTTATCCACCGTCACATGGTCCGGAGACAACAGAGACCATATATCCACATAAACACCTTTCCGGATCTTATCGAGTAAATCATCCGACACACCGACCCCCAAAGGGGCAACCCCGCAGAACAGTGAGTCTGCGTCTCTCAACCCTTCCATCGGGTGCACGTCACCTCCGGCTGTTAAGCCACCCTCCTGCCCCACGGGTGGGCCCGCGCCCCCCGGGGATCCACAGGACACCGATAAAACATGTCTTTTATCCATTTTACTCAAAACCGATTTTAATACTAGCACCAAATCATTTTTCTCCGCCACCTTGGCGGGATCCATTACATTTTTCCATGCATTTAAACAGTCTGACTCACCGGCACGACCGTCCTCCGGCATCGCCAAGGGCGAGGTCCCTGCCGTCCTTCTCCCAGGGCTCCTGCCTCTGCTGCTCGATGGCTGCCGCGAACTCACATGCGGAGCGTCGTTTGTTGCATATCCTCCCGCTGTCATAAGGTGGCACCGCTCTGGCCGTCCTGGAGGTGTATCCCGCCGCATATGGCGTATATTGTGCATGCTTGTTGTAGGTGTTGGCGGAGGTTCCGCGTGGCGGTAAGTATCCTGGTGGTGCCGTATACCTGGACCCCTAGATCCGTCGCCCAGACTCTCTCCGCTCTGCCTCCTCATGCTCTCGCTTGCTTGCGCTCCTACTCTCGCAAACTCGCTCTCACGCCTTTGCTGATACCTTGCCCTCCTAGCTCTCTCGCGCTCTCTACGCTTAGCACCCAAACCTTGCCTATTGCAGCTTGCGCGACTGGCGTAGCCCTGTGAGGAATCCCCCCCACCTGACGATGTTGCCACCACGAAACGTGGATTGACATAACAAAGCCTCTGTGCGCTAGGGGCCGCTATCGCTTGCTGCTGTGGAAGGTGATATCTGTGAGCCGCGCGACCGCTATGCTCACGAGTCTGGGTGCTGCATGCGTACCCGGTATCAGCGGGCGGGATGTAGGTGACATACCGGCTATGTCGCTGCTTATGAGTGGAGTGACCCACATAAGCCCCGATCGAGGGACCCTCTGGGACAAGGGCTACCAAGGGGATCCCCGCTTCTCCTGCAATCTCCCCACTTTCCCTAACTCCCTGAGCGCTCCCTGCCCTGGTGGCTGCACTGCTGGTAGAGCTGGTGGCCGGGCTATAACCCCTATCCCTCCCCCCCCCAGGGCTATACCTCCCGGGAAATGGGTTTAAGTGCCTGGCCACCTGACCCTCTGAGGACGCTCCTCCCCCCCTCCTCCCCGGTACCTGGCGCTGCTGCCTTGCTATGCCGCCATCTTGTGCTTGCCTGCCTTCCCGCCATGCGTCCGCACGTGGCTCGTGCCTCCTTGGCTGCTCCATGCTGCCGGTGTTTCCTGCTGCCGTGCGCCCGACTGCGCGCTGGCTCCTGGACACGGAGCCCCTGTTTGATGCTGCCGATGCCCCTCTGTTCCTTTGCGGACTGCCGCCCGGCTGTTCCCGCCGCTCCTCCGCGGTCGCTCCAACCGCCGCGCGATTTGAATTTCGCGCCTCCACCCTCGTGGCGCGTCCCGCGCCCTGCATAATCTCTCCGCTGCGGCCGCTCCTGCGGCCGACCCTCCTTTGCGGCGGGGCTCGGACTGAGCCTCGCAGGGGGGTTCCGTCTTCTCGCCCGGCATCCCCTGGTTGTTCCGCTCCCTCGGTTGCCTCCGGAAAAGCTGTTGCGGGCCCGACTGGCCTCCCGGACTCCGACCCCGATCTGCAGCTTGCGATGATCTCTTCCAGCCACTCCGCGCCGTCCGTCTGGATCGCCTCCCGAATCTGCGCTCGCAGCTCCTCCATCTTCAGGTCTTGGGACTTCTGGATCACCGGACGCGGTTGCGTTCCCTTCTTCCTCACCGCTTGCAGGTACTTCTTCGCCGCTTCTCCTCTTCTGCTGGATACTCCTTCCTTCTGCCGAACCTTTTCTCCGCTTTCTGGAAAGACACTTTTCACCCTTGGCAATCTTCTTTCTGCTGCTGTCTCTTCTCCGATCTTCTCCCTTCTCCTCTTGTCTCACGACTGAAGCTCCTTCCGCTCCCCCCCTTCTCTTCCTGTCTAAACTCCACCCCCCTTTTGCTCGCTCTGCTTAACCCCTGCTGTGCCTGTTCCCAGTCATGTGCCGCCTCCTTAATCAGCTTGCGGCATTCAGGTTTATATACTGAGGATAATCTACCTCCCCTCTCAATGTATACACTGAGGAGAATCTACCTCACCTCTATGTGTATATACTGAGGAGAATCTACCTCACCTCTATGTGTATATACTGAGGAGAATCTACCTCACCTCTATGTGTATATACTGAGGAGAATCTACCTCCCCTCTATGTGTATGTACTGAGGATAATCTACCTCACCTCTATGTGTATATACCGAGGAGAATCTACCTCACCTCTAAGTGTATATACTGAGGAGAATCTACCTCACACCTATGTGTATATGCTGAGGAGAATCAACCTCACCTCTTTCTGTATATACTGAGGAGAATCTACCTCCCCTCTATGTGTATATACGGACGAGAATCTACCTCACCTCTAAGTGTATATACTGAGGAGAATTCACCTCACCTCTATGTGTATATACTGAGAAGAATCTATCTCACCCCTAAGTGTATATACTGAGGAGAATCTACCTCACCTCTGTGTGTATAGACGGAGGAGAATCTACCTCACCTCTATGTGTATATACTGAGGAGAATCTACCTCACCTCTGTGTGTATATACTGAGGAGAATCTACCTCACCTCTCTGTGTATATACTGAGGAGAATTCACCTCACCTCTATGTGTATATACTGAGGAGAATCTACCTCACCTCTATGTGTATATACTGGGGAAAATCAACCTCACCCCTATGTGTATATACTGAGGAGAATCTACCTCACCCCTATGTGTATATACTGAGAAGAATCTACCTCCCCTCTATGTGTATGTGCTGAGGAGAATCTACCTCACCTCTATGTGTATATACTGAGGAGAATCTACCTCCCCTCTATGTGTATATACTGAGGAGAATCCACCTCCCCTCTATGTGTATATACTGAGGAGAATCTACCTCCCCTCTATGTGTATATGCTGAGGAGAATCTACCTCACCTCTATGTGTATATACTGAGAAGAATCTACCTCACCTCTATGTGTATATACTGGGGAAAATCTACCTAACCCCTATGTGTATATACTGAGGAGAATCTACCTCACCCCTATGTGTATATACTGAGAAGAATCTACCTCCCCTCTATGTGTATATGCTGAGGAGAATCTACCTCCCCTCTTTCTGTATATACTGAGGAGAATCTACCTCCCCTCTATGTGTATATACGGACGAGAATCTACCTCACCTCTAAGTGTATATACTGAGAATTCACCTCACCTCTATGTGTATATACTGAGGAGAATCTATCTCACCCCTAAGTGTATATACTGAGGAGAATCTACCTCACCTCTGTGTGTATAGACGGAGGAGAATCTACCTCACCTCTATGTGTATATTTTGAGGAGAATCTACCTCACCTCTGTGTGTATATACTGAGGAGAATCTACCTCACCTCTCTGTGTATATACTGAGGAGAATTCACCTCACCTCTATGTGTATATACTGAGGAGAATCTACCTCACCTCTATGTGTATATACTGGGGAAAATCTACCTCACCCCTATGTGTATATACTGAGGAGAATCTACCTCACCCCTATGTGTATATACTGAGAAGAATCTACCTCCCCTCTATGTGTATATGCTGAGGAGAATCTACCTCACCTCTATGTGTATATACTGAGGAGAATCTACCTCCCCTCTATGTGTATATACTGAGGAGAATCCACCTCCCCTCTATGTGTATATACGGAGGAGAATCTACCTCCCCTCTATGTGTATATGCTGAGGAGAATCTACCTCACCTCTATGTGTATATACTGAGAAGAATCTACCTCACCTCTATGTGTATATACTGGGGAAAATCTACCTCACCCCTATGTGTATATACTGAGGAGAATCTACCTCACCCCTATGTGTATATACTGAGAAGAATCTACCTCCCCTCTATGTGTATATGCTGAGGAGAATCTACCTCACCTCTATGTGTATATACTGAGGAGAATCTACCTCCCCTCTATGTGTATATGCTGAGGAGAATCTACCTCCCCTCTATGTGTATATACTGAGGAGAATCTACCTCACCTCTATGTGTATATACTGAGGAGAATCTACCTCACCTCTATGTGTATATACTGAGGAGAATCTACCTCACGTCTATGTGTATATACTGAGGAGAATCTACCTCACCTCTAGGTGTATATACTGAGGAGAATCTACCTCACCTCTATGTGTATATACTGAGGAGAATCTACCTCACCTCTATGTGTATATACTGAGGAGAATCTACCTTACCTCTATGTGTGTATACTGAGGAGAATCTACCTCACCTCTATGTGTATATACTGAGGAGAATCTACCTCACCTCTAGGTGTATATACTGAGGAGAATCTACCTCCCCTCTATGTGTATATACTGAGGAGAATCTACCTCACCTCTATGTGTATATACTGAGGAGAATCTACCTCACCTCTATGTGTATATACTGAGGAGAATCTACCTCACCTCTATGTGTATATACTGAGTAGAATCTACCTCACCTCTATGTGTATATACTGAGGAGAACCTACCTCCCCTCTATGTGTATATACTGGGGAAAATCTACCTTCCCTCTGAGTGTATATACTGAGGAGAATCTACCTCCCCTCTATGTGTATATGCTGAGGAGAATCTACCTCCCCTCTATGTGTATATACTGAGGAGAACCTACCTCCCCTCTATGTGTATATACTGGGGAAAATCTACCTCCCCTCTTTCCGGTCCTTTGTTTTAAGCTGGATATGTAATGACTTGTTTAGAATAAAGCCAGGTTTATCTCTTTCACCACAATCAGCTTTATTATCTCCTTTAGATATAGCACTGGTTTATTACCACTCGGGACTGGGCGGTGAAGCTGCACGTGTGAAGAGATCCCTGCAGGAGCCTGTATAACACACTGTGGGGAGTGAGGTGCTGTGTAATAACCTTTTTTTTACTTTTACAGTTACCCTAGTTTTGCCTCGAGATGTCAGTCAGTAACATGGCCGTGTGTCACACGCGTCCCTTAGGGGAGGAACTGGTAGTGTCACTGTGACATTCCTAACCGCTACCACGCCATTTACTCATTGGTGTACCTTGTGTCTCGGTCGTGGCATATCTATCTATCTATCTATCTATCTATCTCCTATCTATCTATCTATCTCCTATCTATCTATCTATCTATCTATCTATCTATCTATCTATCTATCTATCTCATATCTATCTATCTCATATCTATCTAATATCTATGTATCTCTCTCATATCTATGTATCTATGTATCTATCTATCTATCTCATATCTATGTATGTATCTATTTTTCTCATTCTGTTTATCTATCTATCCATCCATCCATCTCACACCTATCTATCTAATATCTATCTATCTATCTATCTATCTATCTATCTATCTATCTATCTATCTATCTCATATCTATCTATCTATCTATCTATCTATCTATCTATCTATCTATCTATCTATCTATCTATCCATATATCTCCTATCTATCTATCACATATCTATGTATCTATCTATCTCATATCTAGCTATCTCTCTCATATCTATCTATCTATCTATCTATCTATCTATCTATCTATCTATCTATCTATCTATCCATCTCATATCTACCTATCTAATATCTATCTAATATCTATCTATGTATCCCTCTCATATGTATGTATCTATCTATCTCATCTCTATCTCTCCCATATCTATCTATCTCATATCTATCTATGTATGTATCTATATTTCTCATTCTATTTATCTATCTGTCCAACCATCTCACACCTATCTATCTAATATTTATCTCTCTCTCATATCTATCTATCTATCTATCTATCTATCTATCTATCTATCTATCTATCTATCTATCTATCTATCTATCTATCTATCTATCTCATATCTATCTATCTATCTATCTATCTATCTATCTATCTATCTATCTATCTATCTATCTATCTATCTATCTATCTCCTATCTTCCATCTATCTCATATCTATCTCCTATCTATCTATCTATCTATCTATCTATCTATCTATCTATCTATCTATCTATCTATCTATCTATCTATCTATCTCATATCTATCTCCTATCTATCTATCTACCGTATATACCGGCGTATAAGGCGACGGGGCGTATAAGACGACCCCCCAACTGTCACCTTATACGCCGGTATTCAGTGGTGAAAAAAAAAAAAATTCATTACTCACCTCCCACGGCGTCCTGTCGCGCTCCGGCAGGATGTCGCTCGCTCCGGGAGGCTGTCGCTGGCTCCTCGTCCCCGGCGCAGCATAGCTTTCTGAATGCGGGGCTTGAAATCCCCGCTTCCAGAAAGCTAATACACACGCCGGCAGCCATGACATCATTGAATGGCTGTGATTGGCTAAAGCGCACGTGGCTTCAGCCAATCACACTATTCAATGACATCATTGAATGGGTGTGATTGCTAACACGTGCGCCTTCAGCCAATCACAGCCATTCAATGCTGTCATGGCTGCCGGCGTGTGTACTAGCTTTCTGGAAGCGGGGATTTCAAGCCCCGCATTCAGAAAGCTATGCTGCGGTGGCGACGAGGAGCGAGCGACATCCTGCCGGAGCGAGCGACATCCTGCCGGAGCGCGACAGAACGCCGTGGGAGGTGAGTAATGAATTTTTTTTTTTTTACACTTTTTTTTTTTTGTATTACCGGCGCATAAGACGACCCCCGACTGCAGAGCAGATTTTTCGGGGTTCAAAAGTCGTCTTATACGCCGGTATATACGGTATCTATCTATCTATCTATCTATCTATCTATCTATCTATCTATCTATCTCATATCTGTCTACCTTTTTATCTATCTATCTCCTATCTATCTATCTCATATCTGTCTAACTATTTATGTATCTATCTATCTAGCTATCTCATATCTATCTATCTATCTATCTATCTATCTATCTATCTATCTATCTATCTATCTCTTATCTATCTACCTCATATCTGTCTACCTATTTATGTGTCTATCTATCTATCTATCTCATATCTATCTCATATCTATTTATCTATCTATCTATCACACATCTATCTCATATCTATCTATGTGTCTATCTCATTCTATTTATCTACCTATCCATCTCACACCTATCTATCTAATATCTCTCTCTCATATCTATCTATGTATCTATCTATCTCATATCTATCTATCTATCTACCAATCCATCCATCCCTCATCTATCTATCTAATATCTATCTCTCTCACATCTATCTATTTATCTCATATCTCTCTATCTCATATTTATCTATTTATCTCATATCTATCTATCTTTCTATCTATCTCATATCTGTCTACCTATTTATGTGTCTATTAGAAATGAGCGAGCGTACTCCTCCGAGCTTGATACTCGTGCGAGTATTAGCGTGTTCGAGATGCTCGTTACTCGTGACGAGCACCACGCGATGTTCGAGTTACTTTCACTTTCATCTCTGAGACGTTAGCGCGCTTTTCTGGCCAATTGAAAGACAGGGAAGGCATTACAACTTCCCCCTGTGACGTTCAAGCCCTATACCACCCCCCTGCAGTGAGTGGCTGGCGAAATCAGGTGTCACCCGAGTATAAAAATCGGCCCCTCCCGCGGCTCGCCACAGATTCGTTCTGACATAGCTGAGGGAAATTGGTATCGTGTTGGAGCTGCTATAGGGAGAGCGTTAGGAGTTATTGTAGGCTTCAAGAACCCCAACGGTCCTTCTTAGGGCCACATCTAACCGTGTGCAGTACTGTGGAGGCTGCTTTTTGCAGTGGTGCACATTTTTTTTTTTTTGGTATATCGGCCGTGCAGAGCAATGCGTCCTGCAGTAATACCCCAGGGACAGAAGTGCTTAGGCAGGGAGAGCGTTAGGAGTATTTTAGGCTTCAAGAACCCCAACGGTCCTTCTTAGGGCCACATTTAACCGTGTGCAGTACTGTGGAGGCTGCTTTTTGCAGTGTTGCACTTTTTTTTTTTTTTTTTTTTTTTTTGCTACATCGGCCGTGCAGAGCATTGCGCCCTGCAGTAATACTCCAGGGACAGAAGTGGTGGTTAGGCAGGGACAGAAGACATATTAATATTATTGATTGAATATAGGCAGTGGGCCTTTGCTAAAAAAATTTGGCCAAAAAATTTATTTGGCCTGCCTGTCACTGTGCTCAGTGTTCTGGGTCTGTGTGTGCTGGGTGTAGTAGTTCTACAAAATCATACACAGCCACCTAAGTGTTACAGCAGGCTTGCGCCAAATTATTTCCTGGCTCTGTCTGGGCTCTGAAATCACCGCTGTGTTGCAGTTGACAGTGCAACACTCTGCAGTTCTGTGACATACCCTAGGACCAGAAGCGCTTAGGCAGGGACAGAAGACATATTGATTGAATATAGGCAGTGGGCCTTTTCTAAAAAATATTGGTCAAAAAATCTATTTCGCCTGCCTGTGACTGTGCTCAGTGTTCTGGGTCTGACTGTGCTGGGTGTAGTTGTCCTCCTAATTCATACGCAGCCAGCTAAGTGTTACAGCAGGCTTGCGCCAAATTATTTCCTGGCGTTCTGTAAACGAAGTCAGCCTCCAACCACAGGCCAATAAGCGGCACATTTAATTACAGCCTTCTGTTTCTGCACTACTGGTAATACAGCATGCTGAGGGGTAGGGGTAGGCCTAGAGGACGTGGACGCGGGCGAGGACGCCGAGGCCCAAGTCAGGGTGTGGGCACAGGCCGAGCCAGTGCATTGGCCAGGGGTAGAGGCAGGGCCAGACCGAATAATCCACCAACTGTTTCCCAAACCGCCCCCTCGCGCCATGCCACCCTGTAGAGGTCAAGGTGCTCTACGGTGTGGCAGTTTTTCACAGAGACGCCTGACGACCGACGAACAGTGGTGTGCAACCTTTGTCGCGCCAAGATCAGCTGGGGAGCCACCACCACCACCATGCGCAGACATATGATGGCCAAGCACCCCACAAGGTGGGACGATGCCCGTTCACCGCCTCCGGTTTGCACCACTGCCTCTTCCCCTGTGCCCCAACCTGCCACTGAGATCCAACCCCCCTCTGAGGACACAGGCACTACCGTCTCCCCGCCTGCACCCACACCCTCACCTCCACTGTCCTCGGCCCCATCCAGCAATGTCTCTCAGCGCAGCGTCCAGACGTCGCTAGCGCCACTGTTTGAGCGCGAGCGCAAGTACGCCGCCACGCACCCGCACGCTCAAGCGTTAAACGTGCACATTGCCAAATTGATCAGCCTGGAGATGCTGCCCTATAGGCTTGTGGAAACGGAGGCTTTCAAAAGCATGATGGCGGCGGCGGCCCCGCGCTACTCAGTTCCCAGTCGCCACTACTTTTCCCGATGTGCCGTCCCAGCCCTGCACGACCACGTCTCCCGCAACATTGTATGCGCCCTCACCAACGCGGTTACTGCCACGGTCCACTTAACAACGGACACGTGGACAAGCACAGGCGGGCAGGGCCACTACATCTCCCTGACGGCACATTGGGTGAATTTAGTGGAGGCTGGGACAGAGTCAGAGCCTGGGACCGCTCATGTCCTACCCACCCCCAGAATTGTGGGCCCCAGCTCGGTGGTGGTATCTGCGGCGGTGTATGCTTCCTCCACTAAACCACCCTCCTCCTCCTCCTCCTCCCCCTCCTCTGTCTCGCAATCAAGATGTGTTAGCAGCAGCATGTCGCCAGCAGTCGGTGTCGCACGGCGTGGCAGCACAGCGGTGGCCAAGCGTCAGCAGGCCGTGCTGAAACTACTCAGCTTAGGCGATAAGAGGCACACGGCCCACGAACTGCTGCAGGGTCTGACACAGCAGACCGACCGCTGGCTTGCGCCGCTGAGCCTCCAACCGGGCATGGTCGTGTGTGACAACGGCCGTAACCTGGTGGCGGCTCTGCAGCTCGGCAGCCTCACGCACGTGCCATGCCTGGCCCACGTCTTTAATTTGGTGGTTCAGCGCTTTCTGAAAAGCTACCCACGCTTGTCAGACCTGCTCGGAAAGGTGCGCCGGCTCTGCGCACATTTCCGCAAGTCCCACACGGACGCTGCCACCCTGCGCACCCTGCAACATCACTTTAAGCTGCCAGTGCACCGACTGCTGTGCGACATGCCCACACGGTGGAACTCTACGCTCCACATGTTGGCCAGGCTGTATGAGCAGCGTAGAGCTATAGTGGAATACCAACTCCAACATGGGCGGCGCAGTGGGAGTCAGCCTCCTCAATTCCTTTCAGAAGAGTGGGCCTGGTTGGCAGACATCTGCCATGTCCTTGGTAATTTTGAGGAGTCTACCCAGGTGGTGAGCGGCGATGCTGCAATCATTAGCGTCACCATTCCTCTGCTATGCATCTTGAGAAATTCCCTGCAAACCATAAAGGCAGCTGCTTTGCGCTCGGAAACGGGGGCGGGGGAAGACAGTATGCCGCTGGATAGTCAGGGCACCCTCCTGTCTATTTCTCAGCGCGTACAGGAGGAGGAGGAGCATGAGGAGGATGAGGAGGAGGGGGAAGAGACAGCTTGGGCCGCTGCTGACGGTACACCGGCTGATTGCCTGTCATCCTTTCAGCGTGTATGGCCTGAGGAGGAGGAGGAGGAGGAGGAGGAGGAGGAGGAGGAGGAGGAGGAGGAGGATCCTGAAAGTGATCTTCCTAGTGAAGACAGCCATGTGTTGCGTACTGGTACCCTGGCACACATGGCTGACTTCATGTTAGGATGCCTTTCTCGTGACCCTCGCGTTGCACGCATTCTGGCCACGACGGATTACTGGGTGTACACACTGCTCGATCCACGGTATAAGGAGAACCTGCCCACTCTGATTCCCGAAGAGGAAAGGGGTTCGAGAGTGATGCTATACCACAGGACCCTTGCGGACAAGCTGATGGTAAAATTCCCAGCCGACAGCACTAGTGGCAGAAGGCGCAGTACCGAGGGCAAGGTAGCAGGGGATGTGCGTAGATCGAGCAGCATGTACAGCGCAGGCAGTGCAACAGTCTTTAAGGGCCTGGCCAGCTTTATGGCTCCCCAGCAAGACTGTGTCACCGCTCCCCAGTCACGGCTGAGTCGGCGGGAGCACTGTAAAAGGATGGTGAGGGAGTACGTAGCCGATCGCACGACCGTCCTCCGTGACGCCTCTGCCCCCTACAACTACTGGGTGTCGAAGCTGGACATGTGGCCTGAACTCGCGCTGTATGCCCTGGAGGTGCTTGCTTGTCCTGCGGCTAGCGTCTTGTCGGAGAGGGTGTTTAGTGCGGCTGGGGGAATCATCACGGATAAGCGTACCCGCCTGTCAACCGACAGTGCCGACAGGCTAACACTCATCAAGATGAACAAAGCCTGGATTTCCCCAGACTTCTCTTCTCCACCAGCGGACAGCAGCGATACCTAAACAATACGTAGGCTGCACCCGCGGATAGAAGCTACGTTCTCTCTCACCATCCAAAACGGGGACATTTCTGCTTCATCAATCTGTGTCTAATATTCCTCCTCCTCCTCCTGCTCCTCCTCCTGAAACCTCACATAATCACGCTGAACGGGCAATTTTTCTTAGGCCCACAAGGCTCACTCAAATAATTTTTCTGAACAATTTTTATAAGTTTCAATGCGCTTAAAAGCGTTGGAACTTTAACTTGAACCAATTTTTCGTTACACTGGGCTGCCTCCAGGCCTAGTTACCACTTAAGCCACATTAACCAAAGCGATTAATGGGTTTCACCTGCCCTCTTGGCTGGCCATGGCCAATTTTTCTGACGTACATTAGTACTGTTGATACAGCAATTTTTGGGGGCCCTCGCCTACAGTGTAATAAAATTAATTTTTAGCCCACCTGCATTACAGCTGACGTTACCTCAGCTGTGTTGGGCAATGCAATGGGATATTTCTATGTACCGCCGGTGGCTTCCTGGCACCCACCCAGGCAGTGGGTCCACAGGGAATTATAAATGCATCTGTTTCCACTTCTAAAGAACCCCAGTCTGACTGGGGCATGCAATGTGGGCCGAAGCCCACCTGTATTACGCACGACATTACTACCTAAGCTGTGTTGGGCAATGCAATGGGATATATTTATGTACCGCCGGTGGGTTCCTGGCACCCACCCATGCTGTCGGTCCACAGGGACTTCACAATAGGGAGTTGTACCTGCCTGTGTCTATGAATTAAAAAGCCCAGTCTGACTGGGGCATGCAGACACCTTGACAGAATGAATAGTGTGTGGCACATAGGTTCCCCATTGCTATGCCCACGTGTGCAGCTCCTGATGGCGGTGGCACAGGATTATATTTCTCATTGCTTCTGTACAGCATTGTGGGCTATCGCCCCGCCCCTTTTAAAGAGGGTCGCTGCCTAGCCGTGCCAACCCTGTGCAGTGTGTGCCTGCGGTCCCTCGTCATGGCAGACGCACTTCTAAATAGACATGAGGGTGGTGTGGCATGAGGGCAGCTGAAGGCTGCGCAGGGACACTTTGGTGTGCGCTGTGGACACTGGGTCGTGCAGGGGGGTTGGTCAGCATGTAACCCAGGAGAAGTGGCAGCGGAGTGTCATGCAGGCAGTGATTGTGCTTTGTTGGAGGTAGTGTGGTGCTTAGCTAAGGTATGCCATGCTAATGAGGGCTTTTCAGAAGTAAAAGTTGTTGGGAGGGGGGGGGCCCACTCTTGCCACTATTGTGGCTTAATAGTGGGACCTGGGAACTTGAGATGCAGCCCAACATGTAGCCCCTCGCCTGCCCTATCCGTTGCTGTGTCGTTCCCATCACTTTCTTGAATTGCCCAGATTTTCACACATGAAAACCTTAGCGAGCATCGGCGAAATACAAAAATGTTCTGGTCGCCCATTGACTTCAATGGGGTTCGTTATTCGAAACGAATCCTCGAACATCGCGGGAAGTTCATTTCGAATAACGAACACCCGAACATTTTGGTGTTCGCTCATCTCTAGTGTCTATCTATCTATCTCATATCTATCTCATATCTATTTATCTACCTATCCATCTCACACCTATCTATCTAATATCTCTCTCTCTCATATCTTCTTTCTATCTCATATCTATATATCTATCTATCTATCTCATATCTGTCTATCTCTCTATCTATCTATCTATCTATCTATCTTTCTATCTCCTATCTGTCTGTCTATCTATCTCCTATCTATCTCTCTATCTATCTATCTGCTATCTATCTCCTTTCTATCTATCTCCTATCTATCTCTCTATCTATCTATATCTTATCAATCTATCTATCTATCTCTATCTATCTATCTATCTATCTCTCTATAGCTTATCTATCTCTCTATCTATCTCCTATCTATCTATCTCATATCTATCTATCTATCTCCTATCTATCTATCTCATATCAATCTATCTATCTATCTATCTATCTATCTATCTCATATCTATCTATCTATCTATCTATCTATCTATCTATCTATCTATCTATCTATCTATCTATCTATCTCCTATCTATCTATCTATCTATCTATCTATCTATCTATCTATCTATCTATCTATCTATCCCATATCTATCTAGCTATCTCATATCTATCTATCTATCTATCTATCTATCTATCTATCTATCTATCTACCTCATATCTATCTATCTATCTATCTATCTATCTATCTATCCATCTATCTCCTATCTATCTATCTATCTATCTATCTATCTATCTATCTATCTATCTATCTATCTATCTCCTATCTATCTATCTCCTATCTATCTATCTATCTATCTTTCTATCTATCTCCTATCTATCTATCTCATATCTATCTATCTATCTATCTATCTATCTATCTATCTATCTATCTCCTATCTATCTATCTCATATCTATCTATCTATCTCCTATCTATCTATCTATCTCCTATCTATCTATCTATCTATCTATCTATCTATCTATCTATCTATCTATCCATCTCCTATCTATCTATCTCATATCTATCTATCTATCTATCTATCTACCTCATATCTATCTATCTATCTATCTCCTATCTATCTATCTATCTATCTATCTATCTATCTTTCTATCTATCTCCTATCTATCTATCTCATATCTATCTATCTATCTATCTATCTATCTATCTATCTATCTATCTATCTATCTATCTATCTATCTATCTATCTATCTCCTATCTATCTATCTCATATCTATCTATCTATCTCCTATCTATCTATCTATCTATCTATCTATCTATCTATCTATCTATCTATCTATCTCCTATCTATCTATCTATCTATCTATCTATCTATCTCCTATCTATCTATCTATCTATCTATCTATCTCCTATCTATCTATCTATCTATCTATCTATCTATCTATCTATCTATCTATCTGTCTATCTCCTATCTATCTATCTATCTATCCATCTCTCTATCTATCTCCTATCTATCTATCTCATATCCATCCATTTATCTGATATCCGCCACCCATACTCAATCTAATTGTATATGGCCTGCTGGTATCTCCGCCATTATGGAGCACAAAGGGCTTTATGGTCACAGATTCCACAGAAAAAAATTAAATCTGCTGTGTTTTATTTTCCTTGAGCAGACTACGCAATTCCGAACAGCTAATGTAAGTGGAATTGCATAATCCAATGCATTTGTTGATCCGCGTATTAGCACGGATCACTCCCTCGTAGAATCTGCGCTCGCTATCTGCTCCAGTGAGAACATCCTTAGAATAAAGCGTAAACCTCTATTATTCATCCTTCAATGCTTTAATGATCCATATCTCCAAAATATGTTTACTGCGTTTCAGCCGTTGGAAACCGAGGAGACAGACCTACCTGTTAGAGACATGAGTGGTGTCAGGTAGGTGTGTTGTGGCGTGCCAGGCTGTGCAGGCTGCCATTTGGGCTCTATCTTGCGTGCGTGCAGGATCCAGGGAGCTGGAGGTAAGTGCTCCCATGCATCATAGGTTGGTGACTGTGGGACCCATAAACCCCGTTACTGTGACACTGGAATATTAAAGCAGTGGGTAGCGGGGAGCGCTGTGCCTCCAACCCCGTCAGTAATGTGATGTTCTGACGTGCCTACACAATGCTCTTGTACATTGGCCCCTGGGTGCTCCCATTTGTCTCACTGGTCTTCAGAGCCTCCTATGTTCGCCGTTGCTCTTCATTATTGCAGATTTTCTCAACTCTCAGTTGCTCAAGAGTTAAAATAGTTTGGGCTGCAATATTAGGAGGAAGTCGTAGTTTTATCAAGAGATCAGGTTCTCATAGAGCCAGATGCCAGACAATCGTTGGGAGAGCAATAACTGTGAGTGGCGGCACGGAAGAGTCTGGCGGTTAGTTGTTTACTGCGCCGCTTCTGCTGTTTATGAGTTTGTTGTACTCCGACCCCAATCAATCACATCCAAGCATGAATTTATAAGACCCCTGATACAAAACACACAGCAATGAACAGGTGGTGAAACTAAATAGATGCCGGAGGAACAACTCTGTCATTTTACAGACTCTCCGGCCATTACATGTCTTTATTACATCTTCAATAATGCAATAACTTGCAGTTTCTAAAAAGTTTTTCCTCTATATACCACACAAATCTCCCACAAAGCCCTATTCTATCTGGGCAGTTCAATACGAGTAGAGCATATGGATGCCCAGTGCCCACCTAAGATTATATGACACCTTGTATGTCGTTTTCTTTTGCTGCCATTCCCCCGGTCATAAGTGAAAAAACAATATATATTACACTGTAGGCAGTCTGCCTTTATTCAGCTTATACAGTCAGCAGTATAGCCATCCCAGACACAGCTCAAGAAATAAATACTATACCAAATACAAGCTTGTAACATATATAGTACCAGAACCAAACTGAGTACCTAAATACAGCACCAGAACAAACCTCAGTAGATAAATACAGCACAGGAACCAACCTCAGCACATAAATACAGCACCAGAACCAACCTCAGTACAAAAATACAGCACCAGAACCAAGCTCAGTACATAAAAGAGCATCAAAATTGAGCTCAGTACATAAATACTGCACCAGAACAAAGCTCAGTAGATAAATACAGCATCAAAACCAACCTCAGTACATAAATACAGCACCAGAACCAAGCTCACTACATAAATACAGCACCAGAACCAAGCTCAGTAAATAATTACAGCACCAGAACAAACCTCAGTACATAAATACAGCACCAGAACCAAGCTCAATAAATAATTACAGCACCAGAACAAACCTCGGTACATAAATACAGCACCAGAACCAAGCTCAGTACATAAAAACAGCACCAAAACCAAGCTCAGTAAATAATTACAGCACCAGAACAAACCTCCGTACATGAATACAGCAGTAGAACTAAGTTCAGTACATAAATACAGCAGCCGAACCAACCTCTGAACATAAAAACAGCACAAGAACCAACCTCAATACATAAATACAGCACAAGAACCAACCTCAGTACATAAATACAGCATCAGAACCAACCTCAGTACATAAATACAGCACCAGAAACAAGCTCAGTAAATAATTACAGCACCTGAACAAACCTCAGTACATATATACAGTATCCGAACCAAGTTCAGTACAGAAATACAGCAGCAGAACCAACCTCAGTATATAAATACAACACCAAAACCAAGCTCAGTAAATAATTACAGCACCAGAACAAACCTCAGTACATGAATACAGCAGTAGCACCAAGTTCAGTACATAAATACAGCAGCAGAACCAAGCTCAATAAATAATTACAGCACCAGAACAAACCTCGGTACATAAATACAGCACCAGAACCAAGCTCAGTACATAAATACAGCACCAAAACCAAGCTCAGTAAATAATTACAGCACCAGAATAAACCTCAGTACATGAATACAGCAGTAGAACTAAGTTCAGTACATAAATACAGCAGCAGAACCAACCTCTGTACATAAATACAGCACAAGAACCAACCTCAATACATAAATAAAGCACAAGAACCAACCTCGTTACATAAATATAGCACTAGAACCAACCTCAGTACATAAATACAGCACCAGAACAAACCTCAGTATATAAATACAGCACCAAAACAAACCTCAGTACATAATTACAGCACCAGGACAAACATCAGTACATAAATACAGCACCAGAACAAACCTTGGTATATAAATAGAGCACCAGAACCAACCTCAGTGCATAAATAAAGTACCAGAACCAACCTTAGTACATAAATACAGTATCAGAGCCAACCTTGGTACATAAATACAGCACCAGAACAAACCTTTGTACATAAATGCAGCACCAGAACCAAGTTCAGTACATAAATACAGCAACAGAGCCAAACTCATTACATAAATACAGCAGAAGAAATAACCTCAGTACATAATTACAGCACCAGAACCAACCTCAGAACATAAATACAGCACCAGAACCAAGCTCAGTAAATAATTACAGCACCAGAACAAACCTCAGTACATATATACAGTATCAGAACCAAGTTCAGTACATGAATACAACAGCAGCAGAACCAACCTCAATACATAAATACAGCACAAAAACCAATCTCAATACATGAATATAGCACCAGAACCAACCTCAGTACATAAATACAGCACCAGAACCAACCTCAGTACATAAATACAGCATCAAAACCAACCTCAGTAGATAAATCCAGAACCATACTCAGTACATAAATATAGCACTAGAACCAACCTCAGTACATAATTACAGCACCAGGACCAACATCAGTACATAAATACAGCACCAGAACAAACCTTGGTATATAAATAGAGAACTAGAACAAAACTCAGTGCATAATTACAGCACCAGAACAAACCTCGGTATATAAATAGAGCACCAGAACAAACCTCAGTGCATAAATACAGCACCAGAACCAACCTCAGAACATAAATACAGCACTAGAACCAACCTCAGTACATAAAAAGAGCACCAGAACAAACATCAGTATATAAATACAGCACCAGAACAAACCTCAGTGCATAATAACAGCACCAGAACAAACCTCAGTACATAAATACAGCACCAGAACCAACCTAAGTACATAAATACATCATCAAAACCAACCTCCGTACATAAATACAGCACCAGAACAAACGTCAGTACATAAATACAGCACCAGAACAAACCTCAGTATATAAATACAGCACCAGAACAAACCTCAGTACATACTTACAGCACCAGGACCAACATCAGTACATAATTACAGCACTAGAACAAACCTTGGTATATAAATAGAGTACCAGAACAAACCTCAGTGCATAATTACAGCACCAGAACAAACCTCGGTATATAAATAGAGCACCAGAACAAACCTCAGTGCATAAATACAGTACCAGAACCAACCTCAGAACATAAATATAGCACTAGAACCAACCTCGGTACATAAATACAGCACCAGAACAAACCTCAGTACATAAATACAGCACCAGAACAAACCGCAGTATATAAATACAGCGCCATAATAAACCTCAGTACATTATTACAACACCAGGACCAGCCTCAGTACGTAAATACAGCATCAAAACCAATCTCAGTATACAAGTACAGCACCAGAACCAACCTCAGTACATGAATACAGCATCAGAACGAACCTCGGTATATAAATAGAGCACCAGAACAAACCTCAGTGCATAAATACAGAACAAGAACCAACCTCAATACATAAATACAGCACCAGAACCAAGCTCAGTACATAAATACAGCACCAGAACCAAGCTCAGTAAATAATTACAGCACCAGAACAAACCTCAGTACATAAATACAGCAGTAGAACCAAGTTCAGTACATCAATACAACAGCAGAACCAACCTCTGTACATAAATACAGTACAAGAACCAACCTCACTACATAAATACAGCATCAGTACCAACTCAGTACATAAATATAGCACCAGAACCAACTTAGTACATAAATACAGTATCAGAGCCAACCTCGGTACATAAATGCAGCACCAGAACCAAGTTCAGTACATAAATACAGCAGCAGAGCCAACCTCATTACAGAAATACAGCAGAAGAAATAACTTCAGTACATAATTACAGCACCAGAACCAACCTCTGTACATAAATACAGCACAAGAACAAACTTCAGTACATAAATACAACATCAGAACCAACCTCAGTACATAAATACAGCACCAGAACCAAGCTCAGTAAATAATTACAGCACCAGAAAAAACCTCAGTACAAAAAAACAGTATCAGAACCAACCTCAGTACCTAAATACAGCACAAGAACCAACCTCAATACATGAATACAGCAAAAGAACCAAGCTCAGTACATAAATACAGCATCAGAACCAACCTCAGTACATAAATACAGCACCAGAACCAACCTCAGTAAATAAATACAGCACCAGAACAAACCTCAGTACATAAATACAGCACCAGAACAAACATCAGTATATAAATACAGCACCAGAACAAACCTCAGTACATAATAACAGCACCAGAACTAACCTCAGTGCATAAATACAGTACCAGAACCAACCTCAGTACATAAATACAGCACCAGAACAAACCTCAGTATATAAATACAGCACCAAAACAAACCTCAGTAAATAATTACACAACCAGGACCAACATCAGTACATAAATACAGCACCAGAACAAACCTTGGTATATAAACAGAGCTCCAGAACAAACCTCAGTGCATAAATACAGAAGAAGAACCAACCTCAGTGCATAAATACACAACCAGAACCAACCTCAGTATATAAATAGAGCTCCAGAACAAACCTCAGTGCATAAATACAGTACCAGAACCAACCTCAGAACATAAATATAGCACTAGAACCAACCTCAGTACATAAATACAGCACCAGAAAAAACCTCAGTACATAAATACAGCACCAGAACAAATCTCAGTATATAAATACAGCACCAGAACAAACCTCAGTTCATAATTACAGCACCAGAACAAACCTCCGTATATAAATAGAGCACCAAAATAAACCTCAGTGCATAAATACAGTACCAGAACCAACCTTAGTACATAAATACAGCACCAGAACAAACCTCAGTACATAAATGCAGCACCAGAACCAAGGTCAGTACATAAATACAGCAGCAGAGCCACCCTCATTACATAAATACAGCAGAAGAAATAACCTCAGTACATAATTACAGCACCAGAACCAACCTCGGTACATAAATACAGCACAAGTACCAAACTCAGTACATAAGTACAGCACCAGAACAAACCTCAGTAAATAATTACAACACCAGAACAAACCTCAGTACATAAAAAGAGCACCAGAACAAACATCATTATATAAATAGAGCACCAGAACAAACCTCAGTGCATAATAACAGCACCAGAACAAACCTCAGTATATAAATACAGCATCAAAACCAACCTCAGTACATAAATACAGCACCAGAACCAACCTCAGTACATAAATACAGCATCAAAACCAACCTCAGTACATAAATACAGCACCTGAACGAACCTCAGAACATAAATATAGCACTAGAACCAACCTCAGTACATAAATACAGCACCAGAACAAACGTCAGTACATAAATACAGCACCAGAACAAACCTCAGTGCATAAATACAGAACAAGAACCAACCTCAATACATAAATACAGCACCTGAACGAACCTCAGAACATAAATATAGCACTAGAACCAACCTCAGTACATAAATACAGCACCAGAACAAACGTCAGTACATAAATACAGCACCAGAACAAACCTCAGTGCATAAATACAGAACAAGAACCAACCTCAATACATAAATACAGCACCAGAACCAAGCTAAGTACATAAATACAGCACCAGAACAAACCTCAGTGCATAAATACAGAACAAGAACCAACCTCAATACATAAATACAGCACCAGAACAAACCTCAGTACATAAATACAACAGCAGAACCAACTTCTGTACATAAATACAGCACAAGAACCAACCTTAATACATAAATACAGCACAAGAACCAACCTCAGTACATAAATACAGCACCAGAACCATAAATAATTACAGCACTAGAACAAACCTCAGTACATATATACAGTATCAGAACCAAGTTCAGTACATAAATACTGCACAAGAACCAATCTCAATACATGAATGTAGCATCAGAACCAACCTCAGTACATAAATACAGCATCAAAACCAACCTCAGTACATAAATACAGCACCAGAACCAAGCTCAGTACAAAAATACAGCACCAGAACCAACCTCAGTGCATATTTACAACACAAGAACCAACCCCAGTACATAAATACAGCATCCAAACCAATCTCAGTATATAAATACAGCACCAGAACCAACCTCAGTACATGAATACAGCACCAGAACAACCTAAGAACATAAATATAGCACCAAAACCAACCTCAGTATATAAATAGAGCACTAGAACCAACCTCAGTACAGAAATAAAGCACCAGAACAAACCTCAGTCCATAAATACAGCATCAAAACCAACCTCAGTATATAAATACAGCACCAGAACCAAGCTCAGTACATAAATACAGCATCAAAACCAACCTCAATACATAAATACAGTACCAGCACAAACCTCAGTGCATAAATACAGTACCAGAATCAACCTCAGAACATAAATATAGCACTAGAACCAACCTCAGTACATAAATACAGCACCAGAACAAATCTCAGTACATAAAAACAGCACCAGAACAAACCTCAGTAAATAATTACAGCACCAGGACCAACATCAATACATAAATACAGCACCAGAACAAACCTTGCTATATAAATAGAGCACCAGAACAAACCTCAGTGCTTAAATACAGTACCAGAACCAACCTCAGAACATAAATATAGCACTAGAACCAACCTCAGTACATAAATACAGCACCAGACCAAACCTCAGTACATAAATACAGCACCAGAACAAATCTCAGTATATAAATACAGCACCAGAACAAACCTCAGTACATAATTACAGCACCGGGACCAACATCAGTACATAATTACAGCACCAGAACAAACCTCGGAATATAAATAGAGCACCAGAGCAAACCTCAGTGCATAAATACAGTACCAGAACCAACTTAGTACATAAATACTGTATCAGAGCCAACCTCGGTACATAAAGGCAGCACCAGAACCAAGTTCCGTACATAAATACAGCAGCAGAGCCAACCTCATTACTGAAATACAGCAGAAGAAATAACCTCAGTACATAATTACAGCACCAGAACCAACCTCTGTACATAAATACAGCACAAGAACCAACTTCAGTACATAAATACAGCACCAGAACAAACATTAGTATATAAATACAGCACCAGAACAAACCTCAGTACATAATAGCAGCACCAGAACAAACCGCAGTACATAAATGCAGCACCAGAACCAACCTCAGTACATAAATACAGCATCAAAACCAACCTCAGTACATAAATACAGCACCAGAACACATCTCAATATATAAATACAGCACCAGAACAAACCTCAGTTTATAAATACAGCACCAGAACAAACCTCAGTACATAATTTCAGCACCAGAACAAACCTTGGTATAAACATAGAACACCAGAGCAAACCTCAGTGCATAAATACAGTACCAGAACAAACCTCAGTATATAAATAGAGCACCAGAACAAACCTCAGTGCATAAATACAGTACCAGAGCCAACTTAGTACATAAATACAGTATCAGAGCCAACCTCGGTACATAAAGGCAGCACCAGAACCAAGTTCCGTACATAAATACAGCAGCAGAGCCAACCTCATTACAGAAATACAGCAGAAGAAATAACCTCAGTACATAATTACAGCACCAGAACCAACCTCTGTACATAAATACAGCACAAGAACCAACTTCAGTACATAAATACAACATCAGAACCAACCTCAGTACATAAATACAGCACAAGAACCAAGCTCAGTAAATAATTACAGCACCAGAACAAACCTCAGTACAAAAAAACAGTATCAGAACCAACCTCAGTACATAAATACAGCACAAGAACCAACCTTAATACATGAATACAGCACCAGAACCAAGCTCAATACATGAATACAGCACCAGAACCAAGCTCAGTACATAAATACAGCATCAGAACCAACCTCAGTACATAAATACAGCACCAGAACCAACCTCAGTAAATAATTACAGCGCCAGAACAAACCTCAGTACATAAATACAGCACCAGAACAAACATTAGTATATAAATACAGCACCAGAACAAACCTCAGTACATAATAACAGCACCAGAACAAACCGCAGTACATAAATGCAGCACCAGAACCAACCTCAGTACATAAATACAGCATCAAAACCAACCTCAGTACATAAATACAGCACCAGAACACATCTCAATATATAAATACAGCACCAGAACAAACCTCAGTATATAAATACAGCACCAGAACAAACCTCGGTACATAATTTCAGCACCAGAACAAACCTTGGTATAAACATAGAACACCAGAGCAAACCTCAGTGCATAAATACAGTACCAGAACAAACCTCGGTATATAAATAGAGCACCAGAACAAACCTCAGTGCATAAATGCAGTACCAGAACCAACCTCAGAACATAAATACAGCACCAGAACAAACCTCGGTATATAAATAGAGCACCAGAACAAACCTCAGTGCATAAATGCAGTACCAGAACCAACCTCAGAACATAAATTTAGCACTAGAACCAGCCTCAGTACATAAATACAGCAACAGAACAAGCCTCGGTACATAATTACAGCACCAGGACCAACATCAGTACATAAATACAGCACCAGAACAAACCTTGGTATATAAATAGAGCACCAGAACAAACCTCAGTGCATAAAATCAGTACCAGAACCAACCTCAGAACATAAATATAGCACTAGAACCAACCTCAGTACATAAATACAGCACCAAAACATACCTCAGTACATAAATACAGCACCAGAACCTACCTCAGTACATAAATACAGCACCAAAACATACCTCAGTACATAAATACAGCACCAGAACACATCTCAGTATATAAATACAGCACCAGAACAAACCTCAGTACATAATTACAGCACCAGAACAAACCTCGGTATATAAATAGAGCACCAGAACAAACCTCAGTGCATAAATACAGCACCAGAACAAACCTCAGTACATAAATGCAGCACCAGAACCAAGTTCAGTACATAAATACAGCAGCAGAGCCAACCTCATTACATAAATACAGCAGAAGAAATAACCTCAGTACATAATTACAGCACCAGAACCAACCTCAGTACATAAATACAACATCAGAACCAACCTCACTACATAAATACAGCACCAGAACCAAGCTCAGTAAATAAATACAGCACCAGAACAAACCTCGGTATATAAATAGAGCACCAGAACAAACCTCAGTGCATAAATGCCGTACCAGAACCAACCTCAGAACATAAATTTAGCACTAGAACCAACCTCAGTACATAAATACAGCACCAGAACAAACCTCAGTACATAAATACAGCACCAGAACAAACCTCGGTACATAATTACAGCACCAGGACCAACATCAGTACATAAATACAGCACCAGAACAAACCTTGGTATATAAATAGAGCACCAGAACAAACCTCAGTGCATAATTACAGCACCAGAACAAACCTCGGTATATAAATAGAAAACCAGAACAAACCTCAGTGCATAATAACAGCACCAGAACCAACCTCAGAACATAAATATAGCACTAGAACCAACCTCAGTACATAAATACAGCATCAAAACATACCTCAGTACATAAATACAGCACCAGAACACATCTCAGTATATAAATACAGCACCAGAACAAACCTCAGTACATAATTACAGCACCAGAACAAACCTCGGTATATAAATAGAGCACCAGAACAAACCTCAGTACATCAATACAGCAGCAGAACAAATCTCAGTATATAAATACAGCACCAGAATAAACCTCCGTACATAAATGCAGCACCAGAACCAAGTTCAGTACATAAATACAGCAGCAGAGCCAACCTCATTACATAAATACAGCAGAAGAAATAACCTCAGTACATAATTACAGCACCAGAACCAACCTCAGTACATAAATACAGCATCAGAACCAACCTCACTACATAAATACAGCACCAGAACCAAGCTCAGTAAATAAATACAGCACCAGAACAAACCTCAGTACATAAATACAGTATCAGAACCAACCTCAGTACATAAATACAGCACAAGAACCCACCTCAATACATGAATACAGCATCAGAGCAAACCTCAGTACATAAATACAGCATCAAAATCAACCTCAGTAGATAAATAAAGCACCAGGACCAAGCTCAGTAGATAAATACAGAACCAGAACCATCCTCAGTACATAAATACAGCACCAGAACAAACCTCAGTACATAATTGCAGCACCAGAACCAACCTCAGTGCATATTTACAGCACAAGAACCAACCTCAGTACATAAATACAGCATCAAAACCAATCTCAGAATATAAATACAGCACCAGAACCAACCTCAGTACATTAATACAGCACCAGAACAACCTCAGAACATAAATACAGCACAAGAACCAACCTCAGTATATAAATAGAGCACTAGAACGAATCTCAGAACATAAATACAGCACCAGAACAAACCTCAGTACATAAATACAGCACCAGAACCTACCTCAGTACATAAATACAGCACCAGAACAAGCTCAGTACATAATTACAGCACCAGAACAAACCTCGGTTTACAAATAGAGCACCAGAAAAAACCTTTGTGCATAAATACAGCACCAGAACAAACCTCAGTACATAAATACAGCACCAGAACCTACCTCGGTAACTAAATACAGCACCAGAACAAGCTCAGTACATAATGACAGCACAAGAACAAACCTCGGTATATAAATAGAGCACCAGAACAAACCTCAGTGCATAAATACAGAACCAGAACCAACCTCAGTGCATAAATACAGAACCCGAACCAACCTCAGTGCATAAATACAGTACCAGAACCAACCTCAGTGCATATATACAGCACTAGAACCAACCTCAGTACATAAATACAGCATAAAAACCAAGCTCAGTATATAAATATAGCACTAGAATCAACCTCAGTACATAAATACAGCACCAGAACATAAATACAGCACCAGAACCAACTTAAGTACTGAAATACAGCAACAGAACAAACCTCAGTACATAACTACAGCACCAGAACCAACCTCAGTACATCTATACGGCACCAGAGCCAACCTCAGTACATAAATGCAGCACAAGAACCAACCTCAGTACATAATTACAGCACCAGAACAAACTTCAGTACATAACTGCAGCACCAGAACCAACCTCAGTACATAAATACAGCACCAGAACAAACCTCAGTACATAAATACAGCACCAGAACAAATCTCAGTATATAAATACAGCACCAGAACAAACCACAGTACATAATTACAGCACCAGAACAAACCTCGGTATATACATAGAGCACCAGAACAAACCTCAGTGCATAAATACAGTACCAGAACCAACCTTAGTACATAAATACAGTATCAGAGCCAACCTCGGTACATAAATACAGCACCAGAACAAACCTCCGTACATAAATGCAGCACCAGAACCAAGTTCAGTACATAAATACAGCAGCAGAGCCAACCTCATTACATAAATACAGCAGAAGAAATAACCTCAGTACATAATTACAGCACCAGAACCAACCTCTGTACATAAATACAGCACAAGAACCAACCTCAGTACATTAATACAGCATCAGAACCAACCTCAGTACATAAATACAGCACCAGAACCAAGCTAAGTAAATAATTATAGCACCAGAACAAACCTCAGTACAAAAAAAACAGTATCAGAACCAACCTCAGTACATAAATACAGCACCAGAACCAACCTCAGTAAATAATTACAGCACCAGAACAAACCTCAGTACATAAATACAGCACCAGAACAAACATCAGTATATAAATACAGCACGAGAACAAACCTCAGTACATAATAACAGCACCAGAACAAACCGCAGTACATTAGTACAGCACCAGAACCAACCTCAGAACATAAATACAGCACCAGAACAAACGTCAGTACATAAATACAGCACCAGAACAAACCTCAGTATATAAATACAGCACCAGAACAAACTTCAGTACATAAATACAGAACCAGAACCAACCTCAGAACATTAATTTAGCACTAGTACCAACCTCAGTACATAAATACAGCACCAGAACAAACCTCAGTATATAAATAAAGCACCAAAACAAACCTCAGTACATAATTACAGCACCAGGACCAACATCAGTACATAAATACAGCACCAGAACAAACCTTGGTATATAAATAGAGCACCAGAACAAACCTCAGTGCATAAATACCGTACCAGAACCAACCTTAGTACATAAATACAGTACCAAAACCAACCTCAGAACATAAATATAGCACTAAAACCAACCTCAGTACATAAATACAGCACCAGAACAAACCTCAGTGCATAAATACAGTACCAGAACAAACCTCAGTGCATAATTACAGCACCAGAACAAACCTCGGTATATAAATAGAGCACCAGAACAAACCTCAGTGCATAAATACAGTACCAGAACCAACCTTAGTACATAAATACAGTATCAGAACCAACCTCGGTACATAAATACAGCACCAGAACAAACCTCAGTACATAAATGCAGCACCAGTACCAAGTTCAATACATAAATACAGCAACAGAGCCAACCTCATTCCATAAATACAGCAGAAGAAATAACCTTAGTACATAATTACAGCACCAGAACCAACCTCAGTACATAAATACAGCATCAGAACCAACCTCACTACATAAATACAGCACCAGAACCAAGCTCAGTAAATAATTACAGCACTAGAACAAACCTCAGTACATAAATACAGTATCAGAACCAACCTCAGTACATAAATACAGCACAAGAACCAACCTCAATACATGAATACAGCATCAGAACCAACCTCAGTACATAAATACAGCATCAAAACCAACCTCAGTAGATAAATACAGCACCAGGACCAAGCTCCGTAGATAAATACAGAAACAGAATCATCCTCAGTACATAAATACAGCACCAGAACCAACCTCAGTACATAATTGCAGCACCAGAACCAACCTCAGTGCATATTTACAGCACAAGAACCAACCTCAGTACATAAATACAGCATCAAAACCAATCTCAGAATATAAATACAGCACCAGAACCAACCTCAGTACATTAATACAGCACCAGAACAACCTCAGAACATAAATACCGCACTAGAACCAACCTCAGTATACAAATAGAGCACTAGAACGAATCTCAGAACATAAATACAGCACCAGAACAAACCTCAGTAAATAAATACAGCACCAGAACAAGCTCAGTACATAATTACAGCACCAGAACAAACCTCGGTATATAAATAGAGCACCAGAACAAACCTCAGTGCATAAATACAGCACCAGAACCAACCTCAGTACATAAATACAGCACCAGAACCAACCTCAGTGCATAAATACAGCACCAGAACCAACCTCAGTGCATAAATACAGCACCAGAACCAACCTCTGTGCATATTTACAGCACTAGAACCAACCTCAGTACATAAATACAGCATAAAAACCAAGCTCAGTATATAAATATAGCACCAGAATCAACCTCAGTACATAAATACAGCACCAGAACATAAATACAGCACCAAAACCAACCTAAGTACATAAATACAGCACCAGAACATAAATACAGCACCAGAACCAACTTAAGTACATAAATACAGCAACAGAACAAACCTCAGTACATCTATACGGCACCAGAGCCAACCTCAGTACATAAATGCAGCACAAGAACCAACCTCAGTTCATCTATACAGCACCAGAACCAACCTCAGTACATAAATACAGCACCAGAACCAACCTCAGTACATAACTGCAGCACCAGTACAAACCTCAGTACATAAATACAGCACCAGAACAAACCTCAGTTCATCTATACAGCACCAGAACCAACCTCAGTACATAAATACAGCACCAGAACAAACTTCAGTACATAACTGCAGCACCAGTACAAACCTCAGTACATAAATACAGCACCAGAACAAACCTCAGTTCATCTATACAGCACCAGAACCTAACTCAGTACATAAATACAGCACCAGAACCAACCTCAGTACATAATTACAGCACCAGAACCTACATCAGCATTGGGGTCAGGATGATGTAGTAGAGCTGTGTGTGTGTGATGTGTGGGGATCAGGATGCATAAAATAGAGCTGTGTGTGTGATGTTTGGGGGTCAGGATGGATGTAGGGAAGCTGTGTGTGTGATGTGTGGGGATCAGGATGTTACCATGCGGCAGTTGCTGGTCTTCCTGGGTGGCGGTGTGCGGGTCCCACGATTGGAGTGCATCCCCCCGGCTTGTTGTCCGGCTGCCAGGGGCGCGGGTGCCTAGCCAGCGTGGTGCTGGTGGCGCGCGGCGCTGTGTGCACGTGCACCTGTGAGTGCAGTCGCCGTGCACGAGCTCCTTTTGATTATGATCTGTTGGGAGTTGGCTGTCTCCTTCCCTCCGCCCCTGTGCGGAGGCTTTTGTTTAAATGTCTGACAGAGACTTGCAGTCACGGCCAGTTATTGGTTTCCCTCAGTGTGCTAGCTAGTCTGTCTCTGTAGGTCTCCTGTCTTTATCAGCTTGTCTGCTATAGTTGTCACCATCTGCCAGGTTTTTCAATCTGCCTCGGTTCTGATTAGTTTGTTCATGTTGGTTGCTTTTCATCTGCCTTTTCTGCCAGTATTCTACCCTTCCATCAGGTACACCAGCGTCCCTTCTCGGTCCCTAGTGAGAGTAGGGACCGCCGCCCAGTTACCCACCTAGGGGTTAGCCAGAAATGGAGGCAAGCAGGAAAGGACAGGGGTTGTGGGTCCAGATCCAGGGCAATTCGGGCTGGTGTATCAAGGGTAGTATACCATAACACAGGATGGATGTAGCGGAGTAGTGTGTGTGATGTCTGGGGATCAGAATGGATGTAGTGGACCTGTGTGTGTGTGATGTGTGGGGGTCAGGATGGATGTAGCGGAGCTGCGTGTGTAATGTGTGGGGATCAGGATGGTCGTAGCAGAGCTGTATGTGTGTTGTCTGGGGATCTGGATGGATGTAGCGGAGTTGTGTGTGTGATGTTTGGGGATCAGGATTAATTAGAGGAGCTGTGTATGTGTGATGTTTGGGGATCAGGATGGATGTAGCGGAGCTGTGTGTGTGATGCCTGGGGATCAGGATGGATGTAGCGGAGCTGCGTTTGTGATGTCTGGGGATCAGGATGGATGTAGCGGAGTTGTGTGTGTGATGTGTGTGGATCAGGATGAATGTAGCAAAGTTGTTTGTGTGATGTCTGGGGATCAGGATGGATGTAGTGGAGTTGTGCGTGTGATGTCTGGGGATCAGGATGGATGTAACAGAGCTGTGTGTGTGATGCCTGGGGATCAGGATGGATGTAGCAGAGCTGCGTGTGTGATGTCTGGGGATCAGGATGGATGTAGCGGAGCTGCGTGTGTGATGTCTGGGGATCAGGATTGATGTAGTGGAGTTGTGCGTGTGATGTCTGGGGATCAGGATGGATGTAACAGAGCTGTGTGTGTGATGCCTGGGGATCAGGATGGATATAGCGGAGCTGCTTGTGTGATGTCTGGGGATCAGGATGGATGTAGCGGAGCTGCGTGTGTGATGTCTGGGGATCAGGATGGATGTAGCTGAGTTGTGTGTGTGATGTCTGGGGATCAGGATGGATGTAGTGTAGTTGTGTGTGTGATGTGTGGGGATCAGTATGGATGTCCGGCCGCCCTGCAGTGACAGTGTTGGGACCTGAGGAGGAGAGCGGAGGAGCAGTAAATGCGGTACAATGAGGTATGTACCATGTACCGCATGTAATCTTGTATGTTTAGGTGGTATACGGTATACCAGCTGTACTTATAGTTATGTACAGGACATATCAAGGTGACATCAGCATCACAATAAACAGGGGATGTATATCTGCTATATATAGTGATATGTAGCATGCTGGTATAACCTGGTATATCACTATATACAGCAGTTGTACACACATAATAATATACCGGAGATACCCAGGTTAGGGCTCCTTCACAAAGGCGAGTGTGATATGTGACATTTTTAAAATCAAATTTCTTTTTTTTTTTTGGGGGGGGGGGGGATTAACCAAAAATTGATAGTTCAGGGTCGCCTTAACCCCTTAGTGACGGCCTAATAGTATTTTTACGTCTTGCTATTGCAGGACGTGTATGGAGGGAGATAGCACCGCTATTTTCCTCCAAACCCCGGGTGTCAGCTGTTTAATACAGCTGACACCCGCGGGTAATAGCTGCAATCGTCTGCTCGGCCGATCACGACTATTAATCCTTTAAATGCCGCTGTCAATTCTGAGATGAGATAGTGGGAGCCGTGCAGGTGTCATGGCAGCCGAGAGCAGTGGGGTGGCTTAGTAGGCTGCCTGTCAGAATGCAGTATGATGTAATGCTAAAGCAGGAGCAATAAAAGCATCGCTGGCTGTGGTTCCCCGTGGGGACTAAAAGAAAGTGTAAAAATAAAAACAATAATGTTTTACTAATTATTTAAAAAAAAATCATAAAAATTTAAAAAAAAAAATTGCAATATTTGCAATAAAAAATCTAAATAATAAAGCAAAAATAATTATTTGGTATCGCTGCATCCATGAATGTCCGATCTATCAAAGTAATTCATCATTTACCCCGCACAGTGAACGTTGTCCAAAAGTCACCTTATTTCCAAGTAAAATTGTAGTAAAAGGCGATCACAAAGTCGTTTGTATACAAAATGGTACCAACGGAAACGACAGGATGTACTGGACAAAGTGAGCCCTCGTGCAACTATGTCGAGGGTAAAATAAAAAACGTTATTGTGCGCAGAAGATGGAAACAGAAAATAATTTAAAAAAATTAAATATCCTAAAATAAAATACAAGTAGTACAGCAAAAAAAAAACTACATAAGTTTGGTATCGTAGTAATCGTACTGACCCGCAGAATAAAGTTATCAGGTCATTTTTGCTGCAGTTTGTGCGCTGTAGAAACAGGAGGCACTGAAAGATGGCGGAATGTCGTTTTTTTCCCCATTTCTCTCCCCTTAGAATCTTTTTAAAGTTTTTCAATACATAAATAGTAGCAGTGAAAAATACAACTCGTCCAGCAACAAACAACAAGTCCTCAGACAGCGACGTCGATGGATAAATAAAGGAGTTACGATTTTTTAAAAAGGACGAGGAAAAAAACGTAAATGGAAAAAAGCCAAAAAGCTCCGTCACTAAGGGGTTAAAGGAAATGTATCTGTACTAGAGATGAGCGAAAATGCTCGGGTGCTCGTTGCTCGAGTCGAACTTTCCGCAATGCTCGAGGGTTCGTTTTGAGTAACGAACCCCATTGAAGTCAATGGGCGACCCGAGCATTTTTGCATATCGCCGATGCTCCACCAAGAAAGTGATGGAAACAACACAGATACATATAGGGCAGGCGAGGGGCTACATGTTGGGCTGCATCTCAGGTTCCCAGGTCCCACTATTAAGCCACAATAGCGGCAGGAGCTTACACCCCCCCCCCCCCCCAACAATTTTTACTTCGGACAAACCCTCATTAGCAAGGCATACCTTAGCTAAGCACCACACTACCTCCAACAAAGCACAATCACTGCCTGCATGACACTCCACTGACACTTCTCCTGGGTTACATGCTGCCCAACCCCCCCCCCCCCCGCACAGTCCTGCATCCACAGCGCACACAAAAGTGTCCCTGCCCAGCCTTCAGCTGCCCTCATGCCACACGCTGGCCTCATAGCCACACCACCCTCATGTCTATTTATAAGTGCGTCTGCCATGAGGAGGAACCGGAGGCACACACTGCAGAGGGTTGGCAGGGCCAGGCAGCGACCCTCTTTAAAAGGGGCGGGGCGATAGCCCACAATGCTGTACAGAAGCAATGAGAAATTGAGGTTCGATCATCATTCCAATCCTGTGCCACCTCCGTCAGGAGCTGCAAACGTGGGCATAGCTATGGGGAATCCATGTGCCCACACAGTATTCATTCTGTCTAGGTGTCGCATAGCTCAATCGACACCGCAGAGGGAAAGCCGTCTGCACTCTGCCCCCTACCCAAGTCAGTCAGTGTCTTTGTGCCAGACAGGTCAAACACCGCGATGGGAACTAAGTGTGCACCAACAGCATAGGTGGGTCCTAGGAAGCCCAAGACATGAACAATAAATCAGAGCGGCCAAACATGGCAGACTTGCACCGCGCCGACGACATAGGCCTCGGCCCACAGATTCAGCAATCGTAGGCATGAAGCGGACTGTGATGCTAGTTCATCTGCGACGGGCTCATTAAACCAGTTAGCTTTCCTTTCACCGCTCCAGTGACTGGATTAGCAGGAAAAAGCTCCACAGCCCCAACCTGGCGTACCTGTACTTCCCCCGGGACATAGGCCTCAGCCCACACCCTCAGCAAACGCGGGCATGAAGCGGACTTTGATGCTAGTTCATCTGCGACGGGCTCAGTAAATCAGTTACCTTTCCTTTCACTGCTTCCAATGACTGGATTAGCCAGGAAAAAGCTCCACAGCCCCAACCTGGCGCAGAGGCAGTTCCCCCGGGACATAGGCCTCGGCCAACAGCTTCAGCAATCGTAGGCAGGAAGCGGACTTTGACTGCACCCAGGACATAGGCCTCTGCACAAACCCTCAGCAATCGCGGGCCTACAGCGGACTCCAATGCTAGCGTAGCTGTGAACGTCTCATTAGCGCTGTATCGCTCCTCTTAGTTGTCCCAATGCAGTTCCCCGGATAGCTGAGGTAACGTGAGATAAAGTACAGGTGGGCTTCGGCCCACACTGCATGCCCTAGTCAGGCTGGGTTTTTTTCATAGTCACAGGCAGGTACAACTCCGCTATGGGAAGTCTGTGTGCACCCACAGCATGGGTGGGTCCCAGGAACCCACCGACAGTACATAAATAAATCCCATTGCAGTGCCCCGGATAGCTGAGCAAACGTAAGATAAAGTACAGGTTGGTTTCGGCCCACACTGCATGCCCTAGTCAGTCTGGGTTTTTTTCATAGTGCCAGGCAGGTACAACTCCGCTATGGGAAGTCTGTGTGCACCCACAGCATGGGTGGGTCCCAGGAACCCACCGACAGTACATAAATAAATCCCATTGCAGTGCCCCGGATAGCTGAGCAAACGTAAGATAAAGTACAGGTTGGTTTCGGCCCACACTGCATGCCCTAGTCAGTCTGGGTTTTTTTCATAGTGCCAGGAAGGTACAACTGCGCTATGGGAAGTCTGCGTGGACCCACAGCATGGGTGGGTTCCAGGAAGCCACCGACGGTACATAAATTAATCCCATTGCAGTGCCCCGGATAGGTGAGGTAACGTGAGATAAAATACAGGTTGGCTTTGGCCCACACTGCATGCCCTAGTCAGGCTGGGTTTATTTTTTGGGCTAGATACATATAAAACCGCAATGGGAAAACTTAGTGCACCCATACTATGCACAGACCCCTGTAATATTCCTGTAGCAAAGGTATAAGCTGACCCCACTAACAGTTATGTTGCAGAAGTTTAGGTAGACTCCAGTAACATTTCTGTAGTTACAGTATAGACAGACCCCAGTAACATTTCCGTAGCAGCAGTATAGGCAGAGCCCAATATTAGTAACACTTCAGATGCAGCAGTATAGGCATTGCCCAGTATCATTTCAGTAGCTACAGTATAGGCATAGCCCAGTATTAGTAACATTTCAGTAGTAACAGTATAGACAGGCCCCAGTAACATTTCAGTAGCAGCAGTATAGGCATAGCTCAGTATTAGTAAGATTTCAGTAGTAACAGTATAGACAGACCCCAGTAACATTTCCGTGGCAGCAGTATAGGCATTTCCCAGTATTAGTAACATTTCAGTAGTAACAGTATAGACAGACACCAGTAACATTTCTGTAGCAGCATAGGCAGAGCCCAGTAACATTTCAGTAGTAACCGTATAGACAGACCCCAGTTACATTACACTTGCAGCAGTATAGGCAGAGCCCAGTAACATTTTAGTAGTAACAGTATAGACAGACCCCAGTAACATTTCCGTAGCAGCATTATAGTCATTGCCCAGTATTAGTAACATTTCAGTAGTAACAGTATAGACAGACCCCAGTAACATTTCAGTTGCAGCAGTATAGGCAGAGCCCAGTAACATTTCAGTAGTAACAGTATAGACAGACCACAGTAAGATTTCAGTTGCAGCAGTATAGGCAGAGCCCAGTAACATTTCAGTAGTGACAGTATAGACAGACCCCAGTAACATTTTACTTGCAGCAGAATAGGCAGAGCCTAGTAACATTTCAGTAATAACAGTATAGACAGACCCCAGTAACATTTCAGGAGCAGCAGTATAGGCATAGCCCAGTATTAGTAACATTTCAGTAGTAACAGTATAGACAGACCCCAGTAACATTTCAGTTGCAGCAGTATAGGCAGAGCCCAGTAACATTTCAGTAGTAACAGTAGAGACAGACCCCAGTAACATTTCCGTAGCAGCAGTATAGGCATTGCCCAGTATTAGTAAAATTTCAGCAGTAACAGTATAGACAGACACCTGTAACATTTCAGTTGCAGCAGTATAGGCAGAGCCCAGTAACATTTCCTAAGCAGCAGTATAGGCAGAGCCCAGTAACATTTCAGTAGTAACAGTATAGACAGACCCCAGTAACATTTTACTTGCAGCAGTATAGGCAGAGCCTAGTAACATTTCAGTAGTGACAGTATGGACAGACCCCAGTAACATTTCAGTTGCAGCATTATAGGCAGAGCCCAGTAACATTTCAGTAGTAACAGTATAGACAGACCCTAGTAACATTTCTGTAGCAGCAGTATAGGCATTGCCCAGTATTAGTAACATTTCAGTAGTAACAGTATAGACAGACCCCAGTAAGATTTCAGTTGCAGCAGTATAGGCAGAGCCCAGTAACATATCAGTAGTAACAGTATAGACAGACCCCAGTAACATTTCAGTTGCAGCAGTATAGGCAGAGCCTAGTAACATTTCAGTAGTAACAGTATAGACAGACCCCTGTAACATTTCCGTAGCAGCAATATAGGCATTGCCCAGTATTACTAACATTTCAGAAGTAACAGTATGGACAGACCCCAGTAACATTTCAGTTGCAGCAGTATAGGCAGAGCCCAGTAACATTTCAGTAGTAACAGTAGAGACAGACCCCAGTAACATTTCCGTAGCAGCAGTATAGGCATTGCCCAGTATTAGTAAAATTTCAGCAGTAACAGTATAGACAGACACCTGTAACATTTCAGTTGCAGCAGTATAGGCAGAGCCCAGTAACATTTCCTAAGCAGCAGTATAGGCAGAGCCCAGTAACATTTCAGTAGTAACAGTATAGACAGACCCCAGTAACATTTTACTTGCAGCAGTATAGGCAGAGCCTAGTAACATTTCAGTAGTGACAGTATGGACAGACCCCAGTAACATTTCAGTTGCAGCATTATAGGCAGAGCCCAGTAACATTTCAGTAGTAACAGTATAGACAGACCCTAGTAACATTTCTGTAGCAGCAGTATAGGCATTGCCCAGTATTAGTAACATTTCAGTAGTAACAGTATAGACAGACCCCAGTAAGATTTCAGTTGCAGCAGTATAGGCAGAGCCCAGTAACATATCAGTAGTAACAGTATAGACAGACCCCAGTAACATTTCAGTTGCAGCAGTATAGGCAGAGCCTAGTAACATTTCAGTAGTAACAGTATAGACAGACCCCTGTAACATTTCCGTAGCAGCAATATAGGCATTGCCCAGTATTACTAACATTTCAGAAGTAACAGTATGGACAGACCCCAGTAACATTTCAGTTGCAGCAGTATTGGCAGAGCCCAGTAACATTTCAGTAGTAAAAGTATAGACAGACCCCAGTAATATTTCCATAGCAGCATTATAGGCATTGCTCAGTATTAGTAACATTTCTGTAGTAACAGTATAGACAGACCCCAGTAACATTTCAGTTGCAGCAGTATAGGCAGAGCCCAGTAACATTTCAGTAGTAACAGTATAGACAGACCCCAGTAACATTTCAGTTGTAGCAGTATAGGCAGAGCCCAGCAACATTTCAGTAGTAACAGTATAGACAGACCCCAGTAACATTTTACTTGCAGCAGTATAGGCAGAGCCTAGTAACATTTCAGTAATAACAGTATAGACGGACCCCAGTAACATTTCAGGAGCAGCAGTATAGGCATAGCCCAGTATTAGTAACATTTCAGTAGTAACAGTGTAGACAGACCCCAGTAACATTTCAGTTGCAGCAGTATAGGCAGAGCCCAGTAACATTTCAGTAGTAACAGTAGAGACAGACCCCAGTAACATTTCCGTAGCAGCAGTATAGGCATTGCCCAGTATTAGTAACATTTCAGTAGTAACAGTATAGACAGACCCCAGTAACATTTCAGTTGCAGCAGCATAGGCAGAGCCCAGTAACATTTCAGTAGTAACAGTATAGACAGACCCCAGTAACATGTCCGTAGCAGCAGTATAGGCATAGCCCAGTATTAGTAACATTTCTTTAGTAACAGTATAGACAGTCCCCAGTTACATTTCACTTGCAGCAGTATAGGCAGAGCCCAGTAACATTTTAGTAGTAACAGTATAGACAGACCCCAGTAACATTTCCATAGCAACAGTATAGGCATTGCCCAGTAATAGTAACATTTCAATAGTAACAGTATAGACAGACCCCAGTAGCATTTCAGTTGCAGCAGTATAGGCAGAGCCCAGTAACATTTCAGTAATAACAGTATAGACAGAGCCCAGTAAGATTTCAGTTGCAGCAGTATAGGCAGAGCCCAGTAACATTTCAGTAGTAACAGTATAGACAGACCTCAGTAACATTTCCGTTGTAGCAGTATAGGCAGAGCCTAGTAACATTTCAGTAGTAACAGTAAAGACAGACCGTAGTAACATTTTAGGAGCAGCAGTATAGGCATAGCCCAGTATTAGTAACATTTCAGTAGTAACAGTATAGACAGACCCCAGTAACATTTCAATTGCAGCAGTATAGGCAGAGCCCAGTAACATTTCAGTAGTAACAGTATAGACAGACCCCAGTAACATTTCCGTAGCAGCAGTATAGGCATTGCCCAGGATTAGTAACATTTCAGTAGTAACAGTATAGACAGACCCCTGTAACATTTCAGTTGCAGCAGTATACGCAGAGCCCAGTAACATTCAGTAGTAACAGTATAGACAGACCCCAGAAACATTTCAGTAGCAGCAGTATAGGCAGAGCCCAGTAACATTTCAGTACTAACAGTATAGACAGACCCCAGTAAGATTTCAGTTGCAGCAGTATAGGCAGAGCCCAGTAACATTTCAGTAGTAACAGTATAGACAGACCCCAGTAACATTTCAGTTGCAGCAGTATAGGCAGAGCCTAGTAACATTTCAGTAGAAACAGTATAGACAGACCCCAGTAACATTTCCGTAGCAGCAATATAGGCATTGCCCAGTATTACTAACATTTCAGTAGTAACAGTATAGAAAGACCCCAGTAACATTTCAGTTGCAGCAGTATTGGCAGAGCCCAGTAACTTTTCAGTAGTAAAAGTATAGACAGACCCCAGTAATATTTCCATAGCAGCATTATAGGCATTGCCCAGTATTAGTAACATTTCTGTAGTAAAAGTATAGACAGACCCCAGTAACATTTCAGTTGCAGCAGTATAGGCAGAGCCCAGTAACATTTCAGTAGTAACAGTATAGACAGACCACAGTAAGATTTCAGTTGCAGCAGTATAGGCAGAGCCCAGTAACATTTCAGTAGTAACAGTATAGACAGACCCCAGTAACATTAAACTTGCAGCAATATAGGCAGAGCCTAGTAACATTTCAGTAATAACAGTATAGACAGACCCCAGTAACATTTCAGGAGCAGCAGTATAGGCATTGCCCAGTATTAGTAACATTTCAGTAGTAACAGTATAGACAGACCCCTGTAACATTTCAGTTGCAGCAGTATAGGCAGAGCCCAGTAACATTTCAGTAGCAACAGTATAGACAGACCCCAGTAACATTTCAGTTGCAGCAGTATAGGCAGAGCCCAGTAACATTTCAGTAGTAACAGTAGAGACAGACCCCAGTAACATTTCCGTAGCAGCAGTATAGGCATTGCCCAGTATTAGTAACATTTCAGTAGTAACAGTATAGACAGACCCCAGTAACATTTCAGTTGCAGCAGCATAGGCAGAGCCCAGTAACATTTCAGTAGTAACAGTATAGACAGACCCCAGTAACATTTCAGTTGCAGCAGCATAGGCAGAGCCCAGTAACATTTCAGTAGAAACAGTATAGACAGACCCCAGTAACATGTCCGTAGCAGCAGTATAGGCATAGCCCAGGATTAGTAACATTTCTTTAGTAATAGTATAGACAGTCCCCAGTTACATTTCACTTGCAGCAGTATAGGCAGAGCCCAGTAACATTTTAGTAGTAACAGTATAGACAGACCCCAGTAACATTTCCATAGCAACAGTATAGGCATTGCCCAGTAATAGTAACATTTCAATAGTAACAGTATAGACAGACCCCAGTAGCATTTCAGTTGCAGAAGTATAGGCAGAGCCCAGTAACATTTCAGTAGTAACAGTATAGACAGAGCCCAGTAAGATTTCAGTTGCAGCAGTATAGGCAGAGCCCAGTAACATTTCAGTAGTAACAGTATAGACAGACCCCAGTAACATTTCCGTTGCAGCAGTATAGGCAGAGCCTAGTAACATTTCAGTAGTAACAGTAAAGACAGACCCTAGTAACATTTTAGGAGCAGCAGTATAGGCATAGCCCAGTATTAGTAACATTTCAGTAGTAACAGTATAGACAGACCCCAGTAACATTTCAGTTGCAGCAGTATAGGCAGAGCCCAGTAACATTTCAGTAGTAACAGTATAGACAGACCCCAGTAACATTTCCGTAGCAGCAGTATAGGCATTGCCCAGTATTAGTAACATTTCAATAGTAACAGTATAGACAGACCCCTGTAACATTTCAGTTGCAGCAGTATACGCAGAGCCCAGTAACATTCAGTAGTAACAGTATAGACAGACCCCAGAAACATTTCAGTAGCAGCAGTATAGGCAGAGCCCAGTAACATTTCAGTACTAACAGTATAGACAGACCCCAGTAAGATTTCAGTTGCAGCAGTATAGGCAGAGCCCAGTAACATTTCAGTAGTAACAGTATAGACAGACCCCAGTAACATTTCAGTTGCAGCAGTATAGGCAGAGCCTAGTAACATTTCAGTAGTAACAGTATAGACAGACCCCTGTAACATTTCCGTAGCAGCAATATAGGCATTGCCCAGTATTACTAACATTTCAGTAGTAACAGTATAGACAGACCCCAGTAACATTTCAGTTGCAGCAGTATTGGCAGAGCCCAGTAACATTTCAGTAGTAAAAGTATAGACAGACCCCAGTAATATTTCCATAGCAGCATTATAGGCATTGCCCAGTATTAGTAACATTTCTGTAGTAAAAGTATAGACAGACCCCAGTAACATTTCAGTTGCAGCAGTATAGGCAGAGCCCAGTAACATTTCAGTAGTAACAGTATAGACAGACCCCAGTAACATTTTACTTGCAGCAATATAGGCAGAGCCTAGTAACATTTCAGTAGTAACAGTATAGACAGACCCCAGTAACATTTCAGGAGCAGCAGTATAGGCATTGCCCAGTATTAGTATCATTTCAGTAGTAACAGTATAGACAGACCCCTGTAACATTTCAGTTGCAGCAGTATAGGCAGAGCCCAGTAACATTTCAGTAGCAACAGTATAGACAGACCCCAGTAACATTTCAGTTGCAGCAGTATAGGCAGAGCCAAGTAACATTTCAGTAGTAACAGTAGAGACAGACCCCAGTAACATTTCCGTAGCAGCAGTATAGGCATTGCCCAGTATTAGTAACATTTCAGTAGTAACAGTATAGACAGACCCCAGTAACATTTCAGTTGCAGCAGCATAGGCAGAGCCCAGTAACATTTCAGTAGTAACAGTATAGACAGACCCCAGTAACATGTCCGTAGCAACAGTATAGGCATAGCCCAGTATTAGTAACATTTCAGTAGTAACAGTATAGACAGTCCCCAGTTACATTTCATTTGCAGCAGTATAGGCAGAGCCCTGTAACATTTTAGTAGTAACAGTATAGACAGACCCCAGTAACATTTCCGTAGCAACAGTATAGGCATTGCCCAGTAATAGTAACATTTCAATAGTAACAGTATAGACAGACCCAAGTAGCATTTCAGTTGCAGCAGTGTAGGCAGAGCCCAGTAACATTTCAGTAGTAACAGTATAGACAGACCCCAGTAAGATTTCAGTTGCAGCAGTATAGGCAGAGCCCAGTAACATTTCAGTAGTAACAGTATAGACAGACCTCAGTAACATTTCAGTTGCAGCAGTATAGGCAGAGCCTAGTAACATTTCAGTAGTAACAGTATAGACAGACCCTAGTAACATTTTAGGAGCAGCAGTATAGGCATAGCCCAGTATTAGTAACATTTCAGTAGTAACAGTATAGACAGACCCCAGTAACATTTCAGTTGCAGCAGTATAGGCAGAGCCCAGTAACATTTCAGTAGTAACAGTATAGACAGACCCCAGTAACATTTCCGTAGCAGCAGTATAGGCATTGCCCAGTATTAGTAACATTTCAGTACTAACAGTATAGACAGACCCCTGTAACATTTCAGTTGCAGCAGTATACGCAGAGCCCAGTAACATTTCAGTAGTAACAGTATAGACAGACCCCAGTAACATTTCAGTAGCAGCAGTATAGGCAGAGCCCAGTAACATTTCAGTACTAACAGTATAGACAGACCCCAGTAACATTTCAGTTGCAGCAGTATAGGCAGAGCCCAGTAAAATTTCAGTAGCAGCAGTATAGGGATAGCCCAGTATTAGTAACATTTCAGTAGTAACAGTATAGACAGACCCCAGTAACATTTCAGTTGCAGCAGTATAAGCAGAGCCCTGTAACATTTTAGTAGCAGCCGTATAGGTATAGCCCAGTATTAGTAACATTTCAGTAGTAACAGTATCGACAGACCACAGTAACATTTCAGGAGCAGAAGTATAGGCAGACCAAAGTAACATTTCTGTTGCAGAAGTATAGGCAGACCCCTGTAGCATTACTATGGCAGAGGTATAGGCAGGCAGACGTGAGTTACATTTCTGTAGCAAGAGTGTAGGCCAACCCCTGACATATTGGTGTACCATGAGTGCAGGCGAAGGCCGGAAAAAGTACTTGGATTACATTGTAGGCGAAGGCCAGAAAAAATACTTGGATTACAGTGTAGGCGAGGGCCCAAAAAATTAGTGTACCAACAGTACAAATGTACCCCAGAAAAATTGCTCAACCAAGAGGGCAGGTGAAACCCATTAATATTTTAGCTTACTGTGGCTTAATTTGTAACAGAGCCTGGAGGCAGCCCTGTTAAAAAAAAATTGGTTCATGTTGAAGTTTCAATGCTTTAGTTAGAAACATAGAAATATTGTTTGAAAAAATTATATGAGCCTTTTGGGCCGCAGAAAAATTGGCAGTTCAGCGTGATGACATGGAGGAGGAGCAGGAGGAGGAGCAGGAGGAGGAGGACGAATATCATACACAGATTGACAAAGGTAAATGTCCTTTTTTTCCGGTGATAGAGAACAATGCTTGCATCCGCGGTTGCAGCGAAAAGAATCTTTAGGTATCGCTGCTCTCAGCTGGTGGAGAAGAGAAGTCTGGGGAAATCCAGGCTTTGTTCATCTTTATGAGTGTAAGGCCTCCTTCCCACGAACGGATTTACGCCGCGTAATTCGTGGCAAATATCCGCTGCGTTAACCGCTGCTATTAGGTTCTATTGAACCTAATAGCACAAGGCTCACGATGCAGAATTCCACCGTGGAATTCCGCACCGTGAAATCTCCCGTCCTCACCTGCGGCATGCTCTATTTGCCGCGGGTGTATGCGCTGACGGCTTCCATTGCAGTCAATGGAAGCCGTCCGTTCACGCTATCTCCCGCTGTAACACAGCGGAAGATAGCGTGAAAACGCTTTCCTGCCTACCGCCGCCACGTCATATGACGCGGCCGGCGCGTCACGTGACACGGCCGGCCGCGTCATGTGACGCGGGGGGCGTGTCACATGACGCGGCGGCGGTGGGCGGGGAAGCGTCTTCACGCTATCTTCCGCTGGCAAGTATGGGGTCTCTGGGGGGCGCCGTGACGGGCTTCGCTGCGGAATATTCCGTGGCGGAGCCCGTCACACTCGTGTGAAGCCGGCCTAAGCCTGTCGGCACTGTCAGTTGACAGGCGGGTACGCTTATCCGTGATGATTCCCCCAGCTGCATTAAACACCCTCTATGACAAGACGCTAGTGGCAGGTCAAGGAAGCACCTCCAGGGCATACAGCGCGAGTTCAGGCCACGTGTCCAGCTTCGACACCCAGTAGTTGTACGAAGCAGAGGTGTCATGAAGGATGGTGGTTCAATCGGTCACATACTCCCTCACTGTCTTTTTACAGTGCTCCCTCCGACTCAGCCTAGACTGGGGAGTGGTGACACAGTCTTGCTGGGGAGCCATAAAGCTGTCAAAGGCCTTGGAGAGTGTTCTCCTGCCTGCGCTGAACATGCTACCTGATCTCTGCACCTCCCCTGCTACCTGGCCCTCGGAACTGCACCTTCTGCCACTAGCGCTGTCGGATGGGAATGTTACCATCAGTTTGTCCGCCAGGGTCCTGTGGTATAGCATCATTCTCGAACCCCTTTCCTCTTCGGGTATGAGAGTGGAAAGGTTCTCCTTATACCGTGGGTCGAGCAGTGTGTACACCCAGTAATCCGTAGTGGCCAGAATGCGTGTAACGCGAGGGTCTCGAGAAAGGCATCCTAACATGAAGTCAGCCATGTGTGCCAGGGTACCAGTGCGCAACACATGGCTGTCCTCACTAGAAAGATCACTTTCAGGATCCTCCTCCTCCTCCTTCGGCCATACACGCTGAATGGATACACGCTGAAAGGATGACAGGCAAGCAGCATGGGTACCCTCAGCAGTGGGCCAAGCTGTCTCTTCCCCCTCCTCCTCATGCTCCTCCCCCTCCTCCTCAGCGCGCTGAGAAATAGACATGAGGGTGCTCTGACTATCCAGCGACATACTGTCTTCCCTCGCCTCCGTTTCCAAGCGCAAAGCGTCTGCCTTTATGCTTTGCAGGGAACTTCTCAAGAGGCATAGCAGAGGAATGGTGACGCTAATGATTGCAGCATCGCCGCTCACCATCTGGGTAGACTCCTCAAAGTTTCCAAGGACCTGGCAGATGGCTGCCAACCAGGCCCACTCTTCTGTAAAGAATTGAGGAGGCTGACTCCCACTACACCGCCCATGTTGGAGTTGGTATTCCACTATAGCTCTACGCTGCTCATAGAGCCTGGCCAACATGTGGAGCGTAGAGTTCCACCATGTGGGCACGTCGCACAGCAGTCGGTGCACTGGCAGATTAAACCGATGTTGCAGGGTCCGCAGGGTGGCAGCGTCCGTCTTGGACTTGCGGAAATGTGCGCTGACCTGGCGCATCTTTCGAAGCAGGTATGACAAGCGTGGGTAGCTTTTCAGAAAGTGCTGAACCACCAAATTAAAGACATGGGCCAGGCATGGCACGTGCGTGAGGCTGCCGAGCTGCAGAGCCGCCACCAGGTTACGGCCGTTGTCACACACGACCATGCCCGGTTGGAGGCTCAGCGGCGCAAGCCAGCGGTCGGTCTGCTCTGTCAGACCCTGCAGCAGTTCGTGGGCCGTGTGCCTCTTCTCTCCTAAGCTGAGTAGTTTCAGCACGGCCTGCTAACGCTTGCCCACCGCTGTGCTGCCACACAGCGCGACACCGACTGCAGGCGACGTGCTGCTGACACATCTTGATTGCGAGACAGAGGTTGCGTTGGAGGAGGAGGAGGAGGAGGGTGGTTTAGTGGAGGAAGCATACACCGCCGCAGATACCACCACCGAGCTGGGGCCCGCAATTCTGGGGGTGGGTAAGACGTGAGCGGTCCCAGGCTCTGACTCTGTCCCAGCCTCCACTAAATTCACCCAATGTGCTGTCAGGGAGATATAGTGCCCCTGCCCGCCTGTGCTTGTCCACGTGTCCGTTGTTAAGTGGACCTTGGCAGTAACCGGGTTGGTGAGGGCGCATACAATGTTGTGGGAGACGTGGTCGTGCAGGGCTGGGACGGCACATCGGGAAAAGTAGTGGCGACTGGGAACCGAGTAGCGCGGGGCAGCCGCCGCCATCATGCTTTTGAAAGCCTCCGTTTCCACAAGCCTATACGGCAGCATCTCCAGGCTGATCAATTTGGCTATGTGCACGTTTAACGCTTGAGCGTGCGGGTGCGTGGCGGTGTACTTGCGCTTGCGCTCAAACAGTTGAGCTAGCGACGTCTGGACACTGCGCTGAGAGACATTGCTGGATGGGGCCGAGGACAGCGGAGGTGAGGGTGTGGGTGCAGGCCAGGAGACGGTAGTGCCTGTGTCCTCAGAGGGGGGTTTGGATCTCAATGGCAGGTTGGGGCACAGGGGGAGAGGCAGTGGTGCAAACCGGAGGCGGTGAACGGGCATCGTCCCACCTTGTGGGGTGCTTGGCCATCATATGCCTGCGCATGCTGGTGGTGGTGCCTCCCCAGCTGATCTTGGCGCGACAAAGGTTGCACACCACTGTTCGTCAGTCGTCAGGCGTCTCTGTAAAAAACTGCCACACCTTAGAGCACCTTGGCCTCTACAGGGTGGCATGGCGCGAGGGGGCGCTTTGGGAAACAGTTGGTGGATTATTCGGTCTGGCCCTGCCTCTACCCCTGGCCACCGCACTGGCTCGGCCTGTGCCCACACCCTGACTTGGGCCTCCGCGTCCTCGCCCGCGTCCACGTCCTCTAGGCCTACCCCTACCCCTCAGCATGCTGTATTACCAGTAGTGCAGAAAGAGAACGCTGTAATTAAATGTGCCGCTTATTGGCCTGTGGTTGGAGGCTGACTTCGCTTACGGAACGCACAGCAGAGGCAGGAAAGAATTTTGCGCAAGCCTGCTGTAACACTTAGCTGGCTGCGTATGAATTAGGACAACTACCCCCAGCAGAGACCCAGTACACTTGTGGGCAGGAATACAGCGGTGATGTAAGAGGCAACACAGAGGCAGAAAAGAATTTTGCGCAAGCCTGCTGTAACACTTAGCTGGCTGCTTATGAATTAGGACAACTATCCCCAGCAGAGACCCAGTACACAGAGGACGGTCACAGGCAGCCCAAATAGATTTTTTTTCCCAAATGTTTTTGGAAAGGTCCACTGCCTATATTCAATCAATATGTCTTCTGTCCCTGCCTCACCAGTACTGCCCCTATACTCTGTACAATGACTGCAGACTGCGGACGCAATGCTCTGCACGCCCGATATACAAAAAAAAAAAAAAAGTGCAACACTGCAAAAAGCAGCCTCCACACTACTGCACATGGTTAGATGTGGCCCTAAGAAGGACCGTTGGGGTTCTTGAAGCCTAAAATCACTCCTAACGCTCTCCCTATAGCAGCTCCGGCACCAGCAGCACTGTCCCTGATCTCTGTCAGAATGCATCTGAGGCGAGCCGCGGGAGGGGCCGATTTATATACTCGGGTGACACCTGATCTCGCCAGCCACTCACAGCAGGGGGGTGGTATAGGGCTTGAACGTCGCAGGGAGAAGTTGTAATGCCTTCCCTGTCTTTCAATTGGCCAGAAAAGCGCGCTAACGTCTCAGAGATGAAAGTGAAAGTAACCCGAACATCGCGTGGTACTCGCCTCTAGTAACGAGCATCTCAAACACGCTAATACTCGAACGAATATCAAGCTCGGACGAGTACACTCGCTCATCTCTATACCTGATAGAACTGTAACTCCTCAGATGTGGAAGGATTAGAATGATTGTCAGAATCTCGTGCTTATCGTGCCATTTGGTTCGCTAGGTTTTTGTTTAACCTTTTTCCTTTTAAGCCAACAGGAGAAATAATCTGGCAGGGATACTCGGATGGTGATGTGCGGCTAACATCTTTGGTCTTGTAAAAGAAATGTTTTTGATGTTTTTTCCTTTTCTAATGATATGTTTTTTGAGTTGACCTCAAGACTGTGTGGGGGAGGGGATGCTAATAACTTGTTTGTTTGCAGGAATACAAGAGCAGAATCTTGGTCATCCATTGAGATGTGAGATCACCATACAATAGTCTTAGCTTGGCTTCTGCCCTAAATGTTGTAAAAACAACCTAAATTTACACAAGGCTTTTTGAATTTTCATTTTTTTGGAGCTCCAGTGCATATGGAGTCCAGAAGAACTGATATGTGTTGTAAACGCAGACTGTCCTTATTATGGAGATGAGCTGCAGGAAGACCCTGTCCGATGTCCAATGTTTGTCTGTGTAGGTAAATTGTTAAATGTTACATGTTTGTGGATCCTGATAACAGGCTGGCATGGACACATCTGAGACAATGCAGGACACAATGCAAATGTGGGGTTTATGACAGAGATGGGTAATTGTGTGGAGATAAGAAACTACTGCATATTGGATGGATGGAAGGATGGATGGATGGATTGGTGAAGACAGGGAAAATGTGAGTGTGAGCTGTGTGTGACTGATGACACCCATCCTGAAAGGGACGACCCCACCACTTCCACGAAGACAGGTCCAAGGTCAGAGGGGAACCAGAGTACAGAAAACCATAGACAAACAGAAACTGACAATAAAGGATGAGAATACAGAATGCAAAACAAACAGATACACAGAGGAGAACCCAGAACCCAGGAGCCAGACAGGAGGAGCACTGAGAAATAATCAGCACCCCCAGCCAGGAAGAGCTGGGTTATATAGAGAGTGGGGAGAAGCTGATTGGCTGAGAGAGTTGTCAATCACCAGTGACTATCTCAGCTAACTGCTGCAGAACTAATTAACCTAAACTAGGCAGGACAGAAGATATTAACCCTAGCTAGTCAGGATAGAACCCACAGAAGCAAAGGTGTGCTTGCAGATGAATGACAGAGTGCTGGCTGTCACGTGACACTAGGCTGGATTACACTGAGAGATGACATCCATATGTAGATAACACAGGGCCCATGATTCACAATAGTCACAGCTCACCTCCTCCCCTCCCTGTACAAGCAGGATTACACTGAGAGTAGACACCTATATATAGATAACACAGGGTCCACCATCCACAATAGTCACAGCTCACCTCCTCCCCTCCCTGTACAGACAGGATTACACTGAGAGGAGACACCTATATATAGATAAAACAGGACCCACCATTCACAACTCACAGCTCACCTCCTCCCCTCCCTGTACAAGCAGGATTATGCTGAGAGTAGAGACCTGTATATAGATAACACAGGACCACCATTCACAATAGTCACAGCTCACCTCCTCCCACTCCCTGTACAGACTGGATTACACTGAGAGGAGACACCTGTGAGGGTATATATATATATTGCCATATGTTCTTTATACTTTTATACCTATATGCAAGTTCTATTCAATTCCAAATGAGAAAAAACTTATATGTCGCCTTACATCAGATATGCCAAGAGGCCTTGCCAGGCGAAGACAAAATGTGTCTTGAACAAAATGTATCTTAAAATGTACAGCAATGAAGAATCGGACGAAGGACGCGTGTACTTGGCTGTTTTCCCAGGAGGCGCCAGTATCAAGATAATGACTGTTATATGATTTTCAGTGTCTCAGGCCGGAAATCCGGACTTCCCATATATGGAGAATGCATGCTTGGCCGTTTTCTTAGAATTGAGTGGGTGATTCTTTGCACTGGAGTTAATTGAATACGTGATTTTCTGTACATAAGCCAGAGGCGCCGTAGCAAGATAACGGCTGTTTTCACTGTCTCAGGCCGGAAATCCGGACTGCCCATATATGGTTATGAGCCCATCACCCCTTGCTGGTGATGGGACAAAGGGTATAAGATCTCATGTAATCTGTAATAAAGCACAACGGCAGAGAGCCATGTCCCGTGTGAGGAATTATACCAGACCTCCGTGTGTGGTGTCTCTTCTTACCGCCGGCAGCGGGCAAGTGGGGTGGGCCTGATTGGTGCTGTACTTAGAATTTTATTACCCTGACAAATGGCGCTCGAACGTGGGGCGGTAAAACCAGGAGCTTACAGCGCAATTCACCCGGATCCACGCCACTGAGAAGCCGTCCTGCTGCAAACCGAGCCTGATCAACTCACAGAACTCCAGGTAAGACCAGCATATATTTATGTTGTGTTTTACACTGCGAAGTCTTGCAGCAGGACTGACTATCTGTGGTTTGTGACCGGACGGGTTGGGTTAAGAGTTCTACACGGTAACTCGTGTGGGCTCCGGGTTTGACGTCATGGACCACTGACCATGATATGCGCACCAATCGGTCACCCGGAAACTAGTCTGTAGTTTATTTGTTGTTGAAGTCCGTAGCGTTTTAGCAATAGTGAAGGTTGTTTGTTGTATCTGCAGAATTTTTTTTTTTCTCTTACTTTTCATTTGGTCTCACAGACGAAGGAACCCTCCGTTTGAGTTTATTTAGTCGTTAATGGTTTAGCTAAGGAGAGGGAAGCACTCTGTGAGACAGGTCCCATAGACGAAGGAACCCTCCGTTTTAGTTTAGTTTAGTTGTTGATGGTTTAGCTGAGAGGGATGCACTCTTTGGGACTGGTTCCATAGAAGGAGATGCCTTCGGTTGTTTTGCCATATATAAGGGGCTGACAATTCGGGTCAGAAGGATGCACTCTATGGAGCGTGTTATTATTATTGTTGTTGTTGTTGTAATATGAGTAAGACCTTATTAAAGAAGACAGAGCCCCTCAAGGGCTGCCGCCGTGCGGATGAATCTGTAAAATGTAACAAAACTTAAGAAAATGTGTGACACCGACCCACACGGTAGATTACAAAAATGGTGTCTGGGAGGGAGGTCTTTAGGACCGAGAGGTGCCTTGGAAGATCAAGGTTTGCTAGAAAATACTGGAGGAGGAGGAGAGAGAGAGAGACAGTCAGAGAAAGTATGTACACATTATTTGTTTAAGAAAGTATTCGTAAGTGAAATGTTGAAAAGTACAGTAAGTGATGAAGAGGGCGTCAGGAGAGTGACTATTGAAGGTTATATTGGCAGCTAGGTAGGGAGAAAGTGCTGAAGGAACAAGCAAGTCGATAAGAAAGTTACAATGCATGTGATTTGTTGGCAAAGACAGAGGAAAATGTGTATAATACAAGATAGATAATAGATATGGATATATATGTGTATATATGTATATACTGTATGTGCAAATAGTTAACTGAGCTTGCTTTTAGGGGTGAAGAGTTTTGTTGACATGTAGCTGCGAGCTTGTGTTTAGTCTTCAAGGTCAAGAGATAACGAAGCGAGAGAAAGAATGCAATAATAACCCTGGATAATATCTTTGCTTGCTTAAAATGAATTGAAATGAATTTAATTAATTATACTGTCTTAGTAGGCAAGAAATATAGCAATTTCTAAGTTATATTCTTACTTATACAGGGGTTGAAAATGAATGTTGCAAGGTCCCAGCATATGTGTTAATTATGAGTTCAAATGCAGGCAATAGTTTAAGCTAAAACAATTCAGTCTGTGTTTCATATTCGTAGAGAGATAACAGTTTGTTTTACAAAGGTGGGGGCTTTCAGACTTCACTTTTTGTTCAGGGTCAAATACAGAGAAAGAGAGACAAGGGGGGCAGAAAAATACCCACAGATTCTAAAATACTTCAGCGTTTAATACAGCATATAATAGCTTCAGTAGATAAGAAATATAGAATGTATCAGCAATAGAGATGAGCGAACGTGTTCTTCCGAGCTTGATATCCGTGCGGATATTAGGGTGTTCGGGATGTTCGTTATTCGTAAGGAACACCATGCGGTGTTCTGGTTACTTTCACTTCCTTCCCTGAGACGTTAGCGCGCTTTTCTGGCCAATTGAAAGACAGGGAAGGCATTACAACTTCCCCCTGTGACGTTCAAGCCCTATACCACCCCCCTGCTGTGAGTGGCTGGCGAGATCAGGTGTTCGCCTAATATAAAAGTCGGCCCCTCCCGCGGCTCGCCTCAGATGCGGTGTGAGTTAGATGAGGGACAGTGCTGTTTGTACCGGAGCTGCTGTAGGGAAAGAATTGGTAGTTAGTGTAGGCTTCAAGACCCCCCAAAGGTCCTTATTAGGGCCACTGATAGCTGTGTGTTGGCTGCTGTTAGCAGTGGCAATTTTTTTTTTCTCAAAATCGCCTCTGCAGACCGTTGCACCTGGCATTAGGGACAGAAGTGCTGCATAGGCAGGGAGAGTGTTAGGAGTGAGTGTAGCCTTCAAGAACCTCAACGGTCCTTTCTAGGGCCATATTTATCCGTGTGCAGTACTGTCCAGGCTGCTGTTAGCTGTGCTGCATTTTTTTTTGCTTCTCAAAATCGCCTCTGCAGAGCATTCCACCCTCCATTGATACTGCAGGGAAAGAATTGTATAGGCAGGGCCACAACACAGTTATTATTCATAGAATATACGCAGTGCTGCCTTTTGGTGCCAAAAAACGGAAAATAATTAAATTTGTCCTGCCTCTGTCCGGCCTAACGCCGGTGGACACGTGTGAGCTGCGTGAACAACATTGCTAAATCAGACGCACCCAGCTACGCTTTACTGCTGGCTTCGCCATTTGCTTTCCTTAATTGGGAAAAAAATACCTGCTCTGCCAGAGTTATAATAACTCTGCTACCCTCACGTTCTGTGACACATAAGCAGGGACACAGCACAGTTATTAAACTTCTCATGTTCATTGAATATACGCAGTGCTGCCTTTTGGTGGAAAAAAACTGAAAACAAATCTATTTGTCCAGCCTCTGTCCGTCCTAAGGGCTGTGGACACGTGTGAGCTGCGTGAACAACATTGCTAAATCAGACGCACCCAGCTACGTTTTACTGCTGGCTTCGCCATTTGCTTTCCTTAATTGGGAAAAAAATACCTGCTCTGCCAGAGTTATAATAACTCTGCTACCCTCACGTTCTGTGACACATAAGCAGGGACACAGCACAGTTATTAAACTTAGATAATTCATTCACTAGAGGCAGTGGGGCCTTTCGTTTTCCAAAAAGGGCAAAAATTATATTTGGCCTGCAGTCTTGCGCCAATTTATTTCCTGCCTGTGAAATCAAATCACTGGTAATACAGCATGCTGAGGGGTAGGGGTAGGCCTAGAGGACGTGGACGCGGCCGAGGACGCGGAGGGCCAAGTCAGGGTGTGGGCACAGCCCGAGCTCCTGATCCCGGTGTGTCGCAGCCGACTGCTGCGCGATTAGGAGAGAGGCACGTTTCTGGCGTCCCCACATTCATCGCCCAATTAATGGGTCCACGCGGGAGACGGTTATTAGAAAATGAGCAGTTTGAGCAGGTCCTGTCCTGGATGGCAGAAAGTGCTTCGAGCAACCTATCGTCTACCCGCAGTTCTGCGCCGTCCACTGCTGCCAATCCGAATCCTCTGTCTGCTACTCCTCCTTCCTCCCAGCCTCCTCACTCCACTACAATAACACCTGCTCAGGAGCGGGAGCACTCCCAGGAACTGTTCTCGGGCCCCTGCTTAGATTGGGCAGCAGCGGTTCCTCTCCCACCAGAGGAGTTTATCGTCACTGATGCCCAACCATTCGAAAGTTCCCAGGGTCCGGGGGAAGAGGCTGGGGACTTCCGCCAACTGTCTCAACAACTTTCTGTGGGTGAGGAGGACGATGACGATCAGACACAGTTGTCTTGCAGTGAGGTAGTAGTAAGGGCAGTAAGTCCGAGGGAGCAGCGCACAGAGGATTCGGAGGAAGAGCAGCAGGACGATGAGGTGACTGACCCCACCTGGTGTGCAACGCTTACTCAGGAGGACAGGTCTTCAGAGGGGGAGTCAAGGGCATCAGCAGGGCAGGTTGCAAGAGGCAGTGCGGTGGCCAGGGGTAGAGGCAGGGCCAGACCGAATAATCCACCAAGTGTTTCCCAAAGCGCCCCCTCGCGCCATGCCACCCTGCAGAGGCCGAGGTGCTCTAAGGTCTGGCAGTTTTTCACAGAGACGCCTGACGACCGACGAACAGTGGTGTGCAACCTTTGTCGCGCAAAGCTCAGCCGGGGAGCCAACACCAACAGCCTCACCACCACCACCATGCGCAGACATATGATGGCCAAGCACCCCGCAAGGTGGGACGAAGGCCGTTCAGCGCCTCCGGTTTGCACCCCTGCCTCTCCCCCTGTGCCCCAACCTGCCACTGAGATGCAACCCCCCTCTCAGGACACAGGCACTACCGTCTCCTGGCCTGCACCCACACCCTCACCTCCGTGAACAGTGTAGTTCAGCGCACCGTCCAGCCGTCGCTTGCGCAACTGTTGGAGCGCAAGCGCAAGTACGCCGCCACGCACCCGCATGCTCAAACGTTAACCGTCCGCATAGCAAAATTCATCAGCCTTGAGATGCTGCCGTATAGGGTTGTGGAAACGGAATCCTTCAAAAGTATCATGGAGGCGGCGGCCCCGCGCTACTCAGTTCCCAGTCGCCACTACTTTTCCCGATGTGCCGTCCCAGCCCTGCATGACCACGTCTCCCGCAACATTGTACGCGCCCTCACCAACGCGGTTACTGCCACGGTCCACTTAACTACGGACACGTGGACAAGCACAGGCGGGTAGGGCCACTACATCTCCCTGACGGCACATTGGGTGAATTTAGTGGAGGCTGGGACAGAGTCAGAGCCTGGGACCGCTCACGTCTTACCCACCCCCAGAATTGCGGGCCCCAGCTCGGTGGTGGTATCTGCGGAGGTGTATGCTTCCTCCACTAAAGCACCCTCCTCCTCCTCCTCCTCCTCCTCTGTCTCGCAATCAAGATGTGTTAGCAGCAGCATGTCGCCAGCAGTCGGTGTCGCGCGGTGTGGCAGCACAGCGGTGGGCAAGCGTCAGCAGGCCGTGCTGAAACTACTCAGCTTAGGCGATAAGAGGCACACGGCCCACGAACTGCTGCAGGGTCTGACACAGCAGACCGACCGCTGGCTTGCGCCACTGAGCCTCCAACCGGGCATGGTCGTGTGTGACAACGGCCGTAACCTGGTGGCGGCTCTGCAGCTTGGCAGCCTCATGCACGTGCCATGCCTGGCTCACGTCTTTAATTTGGTGGTTCAGCGGTTTCTGAAAAGCTACCCACGCTTGTCAGACCTGCTCGTAAAGGCGCGCCGGCTCTGCGCACATTTCCGCAAGTCCCACACGGACGCTGCCACCCTGCGCACCCTGCAACATCACTTTAAGCTGCCAGTGCACCGACTGCTGTGCGACGTGCCCACACGGTGGAACTCTACGCTCCACATGTTGGCCAGGCTCTATGAACAACGTAGAGCTATAGTCGAATACCAACTCCAACATGGGCGGCGCAGTGGGAGTCAGCCTCCTCAATTCCTTTCAGAAGAGTGGGCCTGGTTGGCAGACATCTGCCATGTCCTTGGTAATTTTGAGGAGTCTACCCAGGTGGTGAGCGGCGATGCTACAATCATTAGCGTCACCATTCCTCTGCTATGCATCTTGAGAAATTCCCTGCAAACCATAAAAGCAGCTGCTTTGCGCTCGGAAACGGGGGCGGGGGAAGACAGTATGCCGCTGGATAGTCAGGGCACCCTCCTGTCTATTTCTCAGCGCGTACAGGAGGAGGAGGAGGAGCATGAGGAGGATGAGGAGGAGGGGGAAGAGACGGCTTGGGCCGCTGCTGATGGTACACCGGCTGATTGCCTGTCATCCTTTCAGCGTGTATGGCCTGAGGAGGAGGAGGAGGAGGAGGAGGATCCTGAAAGTGATCTTCCTAGTGAAGACAGCCATGTGTTGCGTACAGGTACCCTGGCACACATGGCTGACTTCATGTTAGGATGCCTTTCTCGTGACCCTCGCGTTGCACGCATTCTGGCCACGACGGATTACTGGGTGTACACACTGCTCGATCCACGGTATAAGGAGAACCTGCCCACTCTGATTCCCGAAGAGGAAAGGGGTTCGAGAGTGTTGCTATACCACAGGACCCTTGCGGACAAGCTGATGGTAAAATTCCCAGCCGACAGCGCTAGTGGCAGAAGGCGCAGTACCGAGGGCAAGGTAGCAGGGGATGTGCGTAGATCGAGCAGCATGTACATCCCAGGCAGTGCAACAGTCTTTAAGGGCCTGGCCAGCTTTATGGCTCCCCACCAAGACTGTGTCACCGCTCCCCAGTCACGGCTGAGTCGGCGGGAGCACTGTAAAAGGATGGTGAGGGAGTACGTAGCGGATCGCACGACCATCCTTGGTGACGCCTCTGCCCCCTACAACTACTGGGTGTCGAAGCTGGACACGGGGCCTGAACTCGTGCTGTATGCCCTGGAGGTGCTTGCTTGTCCTGCGGCTAGCGTCTTGTCGGAGAGGGTGTTTAGTGCGGCTGGGGGAATCATCACAGATAAGCGTACCCGCCTGTCAACCGACAGTGCCGACAGGCTAACACTCATCAAGATGAACAAAGGCTGGATTTCCCCAGACTTCTGTTCTCCACCAGCGGACAGCAGCGATACGTAAGCAATACGTAGGCTGCACCCGCGGATGGAAGCATCGTTCTCTCTCACCATCCAAAACGGGGACATTTCTGCTTCATCAATCTGTGTCTAATATTCCTCCTCCTCCTCCTCCTGCTCCTCCTCCTGAAACCTCACGTAATCACGCTGAACGGGCAATTTTTCTTAGGGCCACAAGGCTCACTCAAATAATTTTTCAGAACAATTTTTATAAGTTTCAATGCGCTTAAAAGCGTTGGAACTTTAACTTGAACCAATTTTTCGTTACACTGGGCTGCCTCCAGGCCTAGTTACCACTTAAGCCACATTAACCAAAGCGATTCACCTGCCATCTTGGTTGGGCATGGCCAATTTTTACTGAGGTACATTAGTACTGTTGGTACACCAATTTTTTGGGGCCCTCACCTACAGTGTAATCATAGTAATTTCTATGTTCTTCGCCTGCACTCATGGTACAGAAAGGTGTGTGGGGTTGGCCTACAGTTTAGCTACATAAATGTAACTTGTGCCTTGGCTATACTAAGGCTACTGAAATGGAACGAAGACTGCGCTCCCGCTATACTGCTGCTTCAGAATTGTTAATGGGGCCTGTCCTGAGTGCTACTATTGCTTACATGGAACGAAGACTGCGCTCCCGCTATACTGCTGCTTCAGAATTGTTAATGGGGCCTGTCCTGAGTGCTACTATTGCTTACATGGAACGAAGACTGCGCTCCCGCTATACTGCTGCTTCAGAATTGTTAATGGGGCCTGTCCTGAGTGCTACTATTGCTTACATGGAACGAAGACTGCGCTCCCGCTATACTGCTGCTTCAGAATTGTTAATGGGGCCTGTCCTGAGTGCTACTATTGCTTACATGGAACGAAGACTGCGCTCCCGCTATACTGCTGCTTCAGAATTGTTACTGGGGCCTGTCTTGAGTGCTACTATTGCTGACATGGAACGGACACGTGGAGAGGACACGTAGTGCCTCAAAAACATCCCCCTCCTCCTCCAACAGGGAAAACATTCTTGGCAAATGCCTTTGCATTGGTTCGTCTGGTGGCAGTCCAAGAATTTCACCTTTACCGACACAACAAGAGAGCCCCCACACCATCCCCCCGCCACGGCCCACTTAATCCTGGCCACATTCCGAAAACCAACAAAATACAACCGTGCTACTAGGTCCGCAGTCACCACCACATTACCACCAACGCGGTTACTGTTAAGGTGCATATAACCACGGACACGTGGAGAGGACACGTAGTGCCTCAAAAACATCCCCCTCCTCCTCCAACAGGGAAAACATTCTTGGCAAATGCCTTTGCATTGGTTCGTCTGGTGGCAGTCCAAGAATTTCACCTTTACCGACACAACAAGAGAGCCCCCACACCATCCCCCCGCCACGGCCCACTTAATCCTGGCCACATTCCGAAAACCAACAAAATACAACCGTGCTACTAGGTCCGCAGTCACCACCACATTACCACCAACGCGGTTACTGTTAAGGTGCATATTACCAGTCTGACTGGGGCATGCAGACACCTTGACAGAATGAATAGTGTGTGGCACATAGCTTCCCCATTGCTATGCCCACGTGTGCAGCTCCTGATGGCGGTGGCACAGGATTCTATTTCTCATTGCTTCTGTACAGCATTGTGGGCTATCGGGGGGTGACGGAGCAGACTTGAGAGCATGGATGGATGTGAGTTAGTGACCCGTGTTCGGGCTGTGGCGAGTGTGTGATGCAGGTAATGACTGGGGATAAAAGTCCCCCCCCCCATGCATGGGACTTTGCTTGGTTGTGATGTGGATGCTTGGACTGTTAAGCTGAAGTGAGCTCTGAAAAAAGACGCACGGTGCCAATATCGAAGGGGTGGAGCTAGATGATGTAATAGTACGTAATGTTTCATCCCTCTTCTCCACAAGGGAGGGGGTGAGGATCTTGAGCAGCTAGTAAAAGTTTTTGTTTTGTTTTTTCTCCTGTCTCAGATTTGATAAGACATTGCAGGCAGGATCAGACTAATAATGAATTCACTTAAAGGGATCTCACATTTCCAATATTAGTAGATGTTTTGTAGGTTATTCTGCCCCGATGTAACTCATGTCTCTCTTATTGGTGCTGACATTTTACAGGCCTTATCTGCTTCCATCAAATCTTTTTACAATGTTGTACTACCTTAAACCGGGTACTATTGTTCCAATTGAGTACCCTGGTTTAAAGGGGGGGAGGAGAAGGCATAGGTGATCTAGGTATTGCAAGTCAGCCATTTGTAAATTTTTTAATTTTTTGCAACAAGGTTCTGATCTTTTTCAAATAGAATATCAGCCTGATTGTCTAGCATTGATGCAACAAGAACATTTAAGTTTTAAAAAGTTACTGAAAGCCCTTGTTAATAATGCATATTTTGAGTTGTTTTTTATAGATGGTACCCAGGGTGATTGACAACTCCACACTGGATATACGGTGGTTACACAACAAGATGTCCTAAAAAGCAGAATGTCTCTGCATGTCGCAGTACAAGAAGCGGAACTAAAGGCCCTCGCTGGGGCGTGTAGAGTGGCCACAGGTAAGACGGCAAACATTTACACTGACTCCCGGTATGCATTTGGCATAGCTCATGATTACGGCCCAACATGGAAGGCCAGACAGTTTTTTACCTCAGCAGGACAGCCAATTAAGAATGATGCAGCGGTGCAGAGTCTCACGGAGGCCCTACTTCTACCTGACAAGGTGGAAAGCTCACACCAATTCCTACACCGGAGAAGCAAGAGGCAACGCCATCACAGGCCACACAGCAAAAGCAGCGGCCCTCAAGCCGTGGAAGAAAAGAAGAATTTGATAAAAATTTGGACTTTGATAATAATTTTGGACTTTGATAATAATTTTGGACTTTGATAATAACTTTGGACTTTGATAATAATTTTGGACTTTGATAATAATTTTGGACTTTGATAATAACTTTGGACTTTAACCATAAACTTGGACTTTGATAAAAACTTGGACTTTGATATGCTAAAGACTTTACAGTTACAAGCCAGCAAGGAAGAAAAAGACAAATGGACTAAAAAGGGACGGCGTATGGTGAACAGTCAACAGCACTTGCCTACCACGATCCCTGTGCCCCATGATGGCCCAGCTGACGCACGGAAAGACGCACCTCTCAAAGCAGTAATGATGTCAACGCTTGAACGAGCACGGGGGGCTCCTGGGTTTTCTGTAGCTGCTGCATCATTTGTCCAATTTTGCATGATCTTTGCCGTAAAGCAACAGGGCAGAAGTAAAATTTGTCACATCACACTTGCCTAGACCACTCTACCCATTTCAGGGATTGCAAATTGGCTACACTCAGCTCCTACTTGTTGGGAAGCATGAATATGTGCTTGTTGTTGATTTCTTTTCAGGTTGGAGGCCTACCCTGTTACCAAAGTAAATAAGCAGGTGATCGCACAGAAGCTCATAAATGAGGTAATCTGCAGATACGGGGTACCGGAAGTGATTGAGTCAAACAAAGGTACACACTTCACAGGTGAAATAATACAACACATCATGTCTGCTTTGGGTATATTCCAGGCTTTTCACACACCCTACCATCCACGGAGTAGGGGGAAAGTAGATACAAAAGACAATAGAGAAAATGGTCAAATTTTGAATTGAGTGTCTTCCATTAGTTTTTCTTTTTCTCCGGAGGGTACATGCCTCAGTAGCCGAGTTTGGGGAATGATTCTCTTGTTAATTTTGTCATAGGTCTCTCCAAGGAATTGTTAATAATGTATTCTGTAGTCTCTGCTTTTCTCCCAGGTCCTACAGATGAGTGTCACTATCTGAAACCAGGTGACAGGGTCTATGTGAAAAGGTTTGAGAGAGAAACCCTGTTTGAATGTCCCTACCAGATGTTGTTCACCACCCCAACTGCAGTCAAGCTCGAAGGAAAGCCCACTTGGATCCACACTTCGCACTGAAAAAACTAATGATCCTGCATATCCTTTACATGCTATAATGTGGTACAATTCCTCTAACATACACCTTTGACTACTGTACACTAGCCCCCTGTTTCAGAACAAATTAATACAATCAAATGTGCAATATGAAGCCTACACTGAGGGTGAGAATCCAACACTGCATCGTGCTAAGAGAGAAGTTGACGCTCCAGGTGGTAACTTTGATCCACATGTACACATAGATGCAATAGGAGTGCCAAGGGGGGTGCCAGACTAATTTAATTCTAGAGATCAGGTTAAAGCAGGTTTTGAGTCCTTATTTGCTTTTGTCACTGTTAATAATAATGTAGATTGGATGAATTATATCTATTACAATCAGCAGAGGTTTGTAAACTACACCAGGGATGCTTTACAAGGGTTAGCGGACCAGTTAGGGCCCACTGCATCCATGGCGTTCCAAAATAGAGTAGCCCTGGATATGATTTTAGCAGAAAGAGGTGGGGTATATAACTTCCTGTATGTGTATTATCCCTTTGATCAAAAAGAGTATGAGTAAGGGACTGGATAATGTGACACCAACGTTTCCCTTGTTTGAAAAAGACGAAGAGCCAGTTCCGATAATGCCAACCAGATACGTTACCAGAAGAATGGAGAAATGTACTAGTACTGCGCCGCCCCGGTCTCATAAGATGGACTGTCAGTGGACTTCCCATTTGCCTAGGGAAAGTGCAGAAGACCTTAGGTTCCGGCGAGGGCACACCCTGCGGGGTGTTAACTCGTACAGATAGAGGGTATGGATGCCCTGAAATAAGCCCAGGGAATCCATGGCCTCCTTCTGAGGTGAGGTAGGGATCCCTCCCCCTTTAGGAGTAGGGACTTACGGGCAGTGGAGAAACCCTGACGCAAGGGAGAGGCGACCGAGGAAGAGTGCAAGGCCTGGTACTTGATCTCCATATTAAGTTTTTTAGGGGGGTTTGTGAGGGTATATATATATATTGCCATATGTTCTTTATACTTTTATACCTATATGCAAGTTCTATTCAATTCCAAATGAGAAAAAACTTATATGTCGCCTTACATCAGATATGCCAAGAGGCCTTGCCAGGCGAAGACAAAATGTGTCTTGAACAAAATGTATCTTAAAATGTACAGCAATGAAGAATCGGACGAAGGACGCGTGTACTTGGCTGTTTTCCCAGGAGGCGCCAGTATCAAGATAATGACTGTTATATGATTTTCAGTGTCTCAGGCCGGAAATCCGGACTTCCCATATATGGAGAATGCATGCTTGGCCGCTTTCTTAGAATTGAGTGGGTGATTCTTTGCACTGGAGTTAATTGAATACGTGATTTTCTGTACATAAGCCAGAGGCGCCGTAGCAAGATAACGGCTGTTTTCACTGTCTCAGGCCGGAAATCCGGACTGCCCATATATGGTTATAAGCCCATCACCCCTTGTTGGTGATGGGACAAAGGGTATAAGATCTCATGTAATCTGTAATAAAGCACAACGGCAGAGAGCCATGTCCCGTGTGAGGAATTATACCAGACCTCCGTGTGTGGTGTCTCTTCTTACCGCCAGCAGCGGGCAAGTGGGGTGGGCCTGATTGGTGCTGTACTTAGAATATTTTATTACTCTGACACACCTACATATAGATATCACAGGGTCCACCATTCACAATAGTCACAGCTCACCTCCTCCCCTCTATGTACATACAGGATTACACTGAGAGATGACAACCATATGTAGATAACACAGGACCCACCATTTACAATAGTCACAGCTCCCCTCCCTGTACAGGCAGGATTACACTGAGAGGAGACACCTACATATAGATATCACAGGATCTACCATTCACAATAGTCACAGATCACCTCCTCCCCTCCCTCTACAGGCAGGATTACACTGAGAGGAGACACCTATATAACACAGGAGCCACCATTCACAATAGTCACAGCTCACCTCCTCTCCTCCCTGTACAGACAGGATTACACTGAGAGGAGACACCTATATATAGATAACACAGGAGCCACCATTCACAATAGTCACAGCTTACCTCCTCCCCTCCCTGTACAGACCAGATTACACTGAGAGAAGACACTTATGTATAGATAACACAAGAACCACCATTCACAATAGTTACAGCACACCTCCTCCCCTCCCTGTACAGACAGGATTACACTGAGAGGAGACACCTATATATAGATAACACAGGATCCACCATTCACAATAGTTACAGCTCACCTCCTCCCCTCCCTGTACAGATAGGACTACACTGAGAGGAGATACCTATATATAGATAACACAGGACCCACCAGTCACAATAGTTACAACTCACCTCCTCCCCTCCCTGTACAGACAGGATTACACTGAGAGGAGACACCTATATATAGATAACACAGGATCCACCATTCCCAATAGTTACAGCTCACCTCCTCCCCTCCCTGTACAGACAGGATTGCACTGGGAGGAGACACGTATATATAGATAACACAGGAGCCACCATTAACAATAGTCATAGCTTACCTCCTCCCCTCCCTGTACAGGCAGGATTACACTGAGAGGTGACTATATATAGATAACACAGGATCCACCATTCACAATAGTTACAGCTCACCTCCTCCCCTCCCTGTACAGACAGGATTGCACTGAGAGCAGACACCTATATATAGATAACACATGATCCACCATTCACAATAGTCACAGCTCACCTTCTCCCACTCCCTGTACAGTCAGGATTACACTGAGAGGTGACACCTATATATAGATAACACAGGACCCACCATTCACAATAGTCACAGCTCACCTCCTCCCCTCCCTGCACAGGCAGGATTACACTGTGAGGTGACACCTATATATAGATAACACAGGACCCACCATTCACAATAGTCACAGCTCACCTCCTCCCCTCCCTGTACAGACAGGATTGCACTGAGAGGAGACACCTATATATAGATAACACAGGAGCCACCATTAACAATAGTCATAGCTTTCCTCCTCCCCTCCCTGTACAGGCAGGATTACACTGAGAGGTGACTATATATAGATAACACAGGATCCACCATTCACAATAGTTACAGCTCACCTCCTCCCCTCCCTGTACAGACAGGATTACACTGAGAGGAGACACCTATATATAGATAACACATGATCCACCATTCACAATAGTCACAGCTCACCTTCTCCCACTCCATGCACAGACAGGATTACACTGAGAGGACACACCTATATATATAAAACAGGACCCACCATTCACAATAGTCACAGCTCACCTCCTCCCCTCCCTGTACAGACAGGATTACACTGAGAGGAGACACCTATATATAGATAACACAGGAGCCACCATTCACAATAGTCACAGCTCACCTCCTCCCCTCCCTGTACAGAGATGATTACACTGAGAGGAGACACCAATAGATAGATAACACAGGATCCACCATTCACAATAGTCACAGCTCCCCTCCTGCCCTCCCTCAATAGACAGGATTACTCTGAGAGGAGACACCTATATATAGATAACACAGGAGCCACCATTCACAATAGTCACAGCTCACCTCCTCCCCTCCCTGTACAGACAGGATTACTCTGAGAGGAGACACCTATATATAGATAACAGAGGACCCATTATTCACAATAGGTATAAAATGGCATAGTGTGCTGTTACAGCATGCTCTCATAGTGTGCTCTCAGTGTGTTCTCACAGCGTGTTTGCATAGCGTGTTTGCATAGCGTGTTCTCATAGCGTGTTCTCATAGCGTGTTCTCAGTAATGTTGGACTTTGCTGCATCTGTACGGTACCATTTCAGGGGCTGTTCTAACCTTCAGGATGGGTCATCAGTAGTTGGACCCTCAGTGTTCAGCTATTTTCTGTCTTGCTGTCAGTGTGGATGGAGCCAGAAGCTGGCAGCTTGGTACACATGGCAGCGGTCTGGTAATGTTGGCGCACCTTCCACTAAATCCAATGCAATACTAACCTGAGCGGCTGCGATGTATAGGGAGCCATCAGCTTCCAACTGTGTCCTGAGGTCATCCATGTTTGATTGATGGGGGTCTGCCGATCAACTGATTGAAGGGCTATGGTGGTTGTGTGAGCCGTGCAGCCTCCTCAATGTTGACATCTGAGCACAGCCCTGTGCATACTGACAGCGCCATATTATTTATAGCGGGCTTCACTTCAGTCCGCTGATGAGCGGGGATCCTGATCCGCACAATGAGATATTCATGAAGTATCCTGCGGAAGGGCCACAACCTTTAAGGCTTGGAGAACCCCTTTAAGGTATAATATTCTTGGATGAGGAACCACACAACCGTGCGCCCCGTCTGATGTAACTCACATGTGGTCAGGTGTGACTACACGGCTTAGACTCTAACATTGCATAAAAGGATAATGCAACGAAAAACACAGGAGGCGAAGAACACGTTGAATCATTTCTCAGAAATGGTAGCAACCAAAATATTTTATGAACCACGTGTGATAACGGCACCGATGAGTCACCTTGTTTTGTGTGAAGAACTGAGGAGTTAGAATTGCAGCTCTTAGCAGTCATCACCAGATTCATTAACTGCTTGCTGGGAACAAAAGACATACAAGTGAATCTCTACTCTAAATGCAAAATCCTTACTGCAATCAATGAAAAACTCCTGAGCACCTGTAGCCACCACTAGGGGGAGCTCATGCATCGGTTTATATATCCTTCATTGAACTTGTTAAGTATTCTGCTAGATTTTTGGTAAGAGACTAAACATGCTAATGTGGAGGGTGGTTGGTGACGGGGGTCTGCTTTCTTCTTCCTATACCTGCGGCTGCCCCCTGGCATCTGCCCGGCAGACCCCACACTAATGTGGAGGGTGGTTGGTGACGGGGGTCAGCTTTCTTCTTCCTATACCTGCGGCTGCCCCCTGGCATCTGCCCGGCAGACCCCACACTAATGTGGAGGGTGGTTGGTGACGGGGGTCTGCTTTCTTCTTCCTATACCTGCGGCTGCCCCCTGGCATCTGCCCGGCAGACCCCACACTAATGTGGAGGGTGGATGGTGACGGGGGTCTGCTTTCTTCTTCCTATACCTGCGGCTGCCCCCTGGCATCTGCCCGGCAGACCCCACACTAATGTGGAGGGTGGTTGGTGACGGGGGTCAGCTTTCTTCTTCCTATACCTGCGGCTGCCCCCTGGCATATGCCCGGCAGACCCCACACTAATGTGGAGGGTGGATGGTGACGGGGGTCTGCTTTCTTCCTCCTATACCTGCGTCTGCCCCCTGGCATCTGCCCGGCAGACCCCACACTAATGTGGAGGGTGGTTGGTGATGGGGGTCTGCTTTCTTCTTCCTATGCCTGCGGCTGCCCCCTGGCATCTGCCCGGCAGACCCCACACTAATGTGGAGGGTGGTTGGTGACGGGGGTCTGCTTTCTTCTTCCTATACCTGCGGCTGCCCCCTGGCATCTGCCCGGCAGACCCCACACCAACGGCCTCTACGTGGTGTGATAAATGAGTGTTGTCACGGAATATGTTTACTATTCCTATTAATTTGTTCGTGACGCCAGTGCTTTACAGCACAAAATGTAATGGGTGATGAAGATGATGAATTGATCACACCCAGCCAGGGTTTAGTAAAATAAACATAATTACTTGTTTTTTCTTTTCTCTTTTGTGATGGCGATTATAGCAGTAATTACCTTGGTGTTCAGTATAGTCAATCCTCAACGATTAAAAACATTTACTCCTTTAGGCTGCATTCCCACGAACGTATATTGGCTCGGTTTTCACGCCGAGCCGATATACGTCGTCCTCATCTGCATGGGGGGGGGGGATGAAAGGAGGCGGGACGGGGCGGGGCTATGTTCTGAGAATTAGCCCTGCCCCGTCCCGTCTCTCCCCATTGCAAATAGTGCAGAGGGGCGGAGAGGAGGCAGAGAGGGGGCGGGAGCTCAGTTCCTGCTCCTGGCTCTTCCATTCTCCCACTCCTGCAGATGAGGACGACGTATATCGGCTCGGCATGAAAACCATCAAGAGAGTCACTAGACCCTGTGGTGAGTTGTGGCTAGGGTTGCTACCTTTTTTATGGAAAAATACCAGGCATGGTAAAATGGGGCGTGTCTTGGGGCGTGGCTTAACACACCATTTTTTGTCTCCTTTATCACCTGGATCCCATTTCCGGACAGAAATCCGCAGGGCTCCGAACTCCTCCAACATGCGGACAACAGATTTTACTGCCACTAACCCTCCCTTCACTATCCGATGACTGCGTCCCTATGACAACTCCTACAGACACAATTCACTATGCTGCTATCTTCCCCTTAAACAGACTATAACTATTCTATTGATGATCTCTCTTGACACTGACTGCTCACATTGACTGACATCTGACTTTACACTGACTGATCTATTACACTGTTATCTCACTTTTCTCAGGCTTCTACACATGGCATGGACTACACTATCTAGTACATTGGCGATACTGCTCTCCGTCTAGTAGATCAGCTATACTCCTCTCTGTCTAGTATATTGGCTATACTCCTCTCTGTCTAGTAGATCGGCTATACTCCTCTCCGTCTAGTATATTGGCTATACTCCTCTCCGTCTAGTAGATCAGCTATACTCCTCTCTGTCTAGTATATTGGCTATACTCCTCTCCGTCTAGTAGATCAGCTATACTCCTCTCTGTCTAGTATATAGGCTATACTCCTCTCCGTCTAGTAGATCGGCTATACTCCTCTCTGTCTAGTATATAGGCTACACTCCTCTCTGTCTAGTATATTGGCTATACTCCTCTCTGTCTAGTAGATCGGCTATACTCCTCTCTGTCTAGTAGATCGGCTATACTCCTCTCTGTCTAGTATATAGGCTATACTCCTCTCTGTCTAGTATATAGGCTATACTCCTCTCCGGCTAGTATATTGGCTATACTACTCTCCGTCTAGTAGATTGGCTATACTCCTCTCCGTCTAGTAGATTGGCTATACTCCTCTCAGTCTAGTAGATCGGCTGTACTCCTCTCTGTCTAGTATATAGGCTATACTCCTCTCTGTCTAGTAGATCGGCTATACTCCTCTCTGTCTAGTATATTGGCTATACTCCTCTCAGTCTAGTAGATTGGCTATACTCCTCTCAGTCTAGTAGATTGGCTATACTCCTCTCCGTCTAGTAGATCGGCTATACTCCTCTCCGTCTAGTATATAGGCTATACTCCTCTCTGTCTAGTATATAGGCTATACTCCTCTCTGTCTAGTAGATCGGCTATACTCCTCTCTGTCTAGTAGATCGGCTATACTCCTCTCAGTCTAGTAGATTGGCTATACTCCTCTCCGTCTAGTAGATCGGCTATACTCTCTGTCTAGTATATTGGCTATACTCCTCTCAGTGTAGTAGATCGGCTATACTCCTCTCTGTCTAGTATATAGGCTATACTCTCCGTCTAGTGGATTGGCAATACTCCTCTCTGTCTAGTAGATCGGCTATACTCCTCTCAGTCTAGTAGATTGGCTATACTCCTCTCCGTCTAGTAGATCGGCTATACTCCTCTCCGTCTAGTAGATCGGCTATACTCCTCTCCGTCTAGTACATCGGCTATACTACTCTCCGTCTAGTAGATCGGCTATACTCCTCTCTGTCTAGTACGTATATGGGCTATTCTCCTTTACGTTTAGTACATCGGCTATGCTTCTATCCATCTAGTACATCGGCTACAATCCACTCTGTCTAGTATATTGGATAGACTACTCTCCGTCTAATATATCAGCTATACTCCTTTCCATCTATTAGATCGGCTATACTCCTCTCTGTCTAGTAGATCAGCTATACTCTCCATCTGATAGATTGGCTATGCTCCTCTTTGTCTAGTAGATTGGCTATACTCCTCTCCATCTAGCATATGGGTTATACTCCACTCTGTCTAGTAGATTGGCTATACACCTCTTTGTCTAGTAGATCTGCAATACTGCTCTCCGTCTAGTACATCTGCTGTCCCTCTCTCCGTCTAGTATATTGGCTATACTCTCCATCTAGTACATCGGCTATTCTCCTCTCCATCTAGTAGATCGTCTATACTCCTCTCCGGATAGTGAATCAGCTATACTCCACTCCGTCTAGTAGATTGGCTTTGTTCCTCTCCGTCTAGTAGATCGGCTATACTCCTCTCTGTCTAGTATATGGGCTATACTCCTATCCGTCCAGTATAATGCCTATACTCCTCTCCGTCTAGTAGATCGGCTATACTCCTCTCTGTCTATTACATCAGATATACTCCCCTACGTCTAGTAGATCAGCTATACTCCACTCCGTCTAGTAGATTGACTATACTCCACTCCGTCTAGTAGATTGACTATACTCCACTCCGTCTAGTAGATTGACTATACTCCACTCCGTCTAGTAGATCGGCAATACTCCTCTCCGTGTAGTAGATCGGCAATACTCCTCTCTGTCTAGTACATCGGCTATACTCCTCTCCATCTAGTAGATTGGCTATACTCCTCTCCGTCTAGTAGATCGGCAATACTCCTCTCCGTCTAGTACATCGGCTATACTCCTCTCCGTCTAGTACATCGGGTATACTCCTGTCCGTCTAGTACATCGGCTATACTCCTGTCCGTCAAGTAGATCGGCTATACTTCTCTTCGTCTAGTATATCAGCTATACTCCTCTCTGTCTAAGATATTGGCAATACTCCTCTCCGTCTAGTAGATTGGCTATGATCCCTCTCCATCTAGTACATCGGCTATACTCCTCTCTGTCTAGTACATCGGCTATACTCCTCTCAGTCTAGTATATAGGCTATACCCCTCTCCGTCTAGTAGATCGGCAATACTCCTCTCCGTCTAGTACATCGGCTATACTCCTCTCAGTCTAGTATATAGGCTATACCCCTCTCCGTCTAGTAGATCGGCAATACTCCTCTCCGTCTAGTACATCGGCTATACTCCTCTCCGTCTAGTAGATCGGCTATACTCCTGTCCGTCAAGTAGATCGGCTATACTTTTCTCGTTCTAGTTTATGGGCTATTCTCCTTTCCATCTAGTACATCGGCTATAATCATCTCTTTCTAGTATATTGGTTATACTTCTCTCTGTCTGATATATCAGATGTACACCTCTCTGTCTAGTATATAAGCTGTACTCCTCTCCGTCTAGTACATCAGTTATTCTCCTCTCCGTCTTGTAGATCGGCTATACTTCTCTTTGTCTAGTATACTGGCTTTACTCCTCTCCATCTAGTATTTCGGCTGTACTCCTCTTCGTCTAGTATATAGACTATACTCCTCTCTGTCTAGTAGATCGGCTATACTCCTCGCCGTCTAGTATTTTGGCTACAGTCCTCTTCATCTTGTATATAGGCTATACTTCTCTTTATCTAGTAGATCAGCTATACTCTCTGTCTAGGATATGGGATATTCTTCTCCCTGTCTAGTATATGGGCTATACTTCTCTTCGTCTAGTATATCAGATGTACTACTCTCTGTCTAGTATTTTGGCTATACTCCTCTCCATCTAGTAGATCGGCTATACTTCTCTCCATCTAGTAGATCGGCTATACTTCTCTCCGTCTAGTAGATCGGCTATACTTCTCTCCGTCTAGTATTTTGGCTATACTCCTCTCCATCTAGTAGATTGGCTATACTCCTCTCCGTCTAGTAGATCGGCTATACTTCTCTCCGTCTAGTAGATCGGCTATACTTCTCTCCGTCTAGTAGATCGGCTATACTTCTCTGCGTCTAGTAGATTGGCTATACTCCCTCTCCGTCTAGTACATCGGCTATACTCCTCTCCGTCTAGTACATCGGGTATACTCCTGTCCGTCTAGTACATCGGCTATACTCCTGTCCGTCAAGTAGATCGGCTATACTTCTCTTCGTCTAGTATATCAGCTATACTCCTCTCAGTCTAGGATATTGGCTATACTCCTCTCTGTCTAGGATATTGGCTATACTCCTCTCCGTCTAGTATATCAGCTATACTTCTCTTTATCTAGTAGATTGGCTATACTCCTCTCTGTCTAGGATATCAGCTATACTCCTCTCTGTCTAGGATATGGGCTATACTTCTCTTCGTCTAGTATATCTGTTATACTCCTCTCCATTTAGTATATCGGCTATACTTCTCTCTTTCTAGTTTATTGGCGATACTCCTCTCCGTCTAGTATATCAGCCATACTTCTCTTTATCTAGTAGATCAGCTATACTCCTCTCTGTCTAGGATATGGGCTATACTTCTCTCTTTCTAGTTTATTGGCGATACTCATCTCCGTCTAGTAGATCAGCTATACTTCTCTTTATCTAGTAGATCAGCTATACTCCTCTCTGTCTAGGATATGGGCTATACTTCTCTTTATCTAGTAGATCAGCTATACTCTCTGTCTAGGATATGGGATATTCTTCTCCCTGTCTAGTATATGGGCTATACTTCTCTTCGTCTAGTGTATCTGTTATACTCCTCTCCATTTAGTATATCGGCTATACTTCTCTCTATCTAGTTTATTGGCTATACTCTAGAGATGAGTGAGCATGGTTGTCCGGGCTTGATGCTCGTTCCAGCAGTAGCATACTCAGAAGTACTCATTACTCGAGCGAGCACCTCGCGGTGCTCGAAAAGATTTTACCCTCTCCTCCCCACATGTCTAGTGCTTTTTTTAGCCAATGAACATGCAGGGAAGGCTTTGGCACCTCCTGCTATGACATGCCAACCCTGTGCACGACATAGCAGTGATTGGCTGGCCGGATCAGGTGACCTACGAGCATAAAAACACAGTTCACCTGATGCTCGCCTCACACGCAGGCTGGATTAGCTCAGGGACACAGCAGCTGTCAATCAGGGAGAATGATAGTGTAGGTTAGAGGGACCGTGTAGGTAGGGATCGATTTTGCAAGAACCCAATAGTTCCTTTTAGGACTACAACTGTACTTTTGTGCATCAGCAGTTTAGCTGGCTGGGAGCAGTAGTGCACACAAAGTATTCTCAAGCATCCCAGCTGTATACTGCATACTGTTACCGGTTTTATGCAGTATATTGCTAGTGGTGTACAGAGAGTAGATAGGAAGTAACAAAACCCCTATCATTTATCATTTGGGGCCTTAAGTGTATGCTATATACCCCTGTGTGCATGTCGATGCATACTATCTAACTTGACCGTACGCAGTTTACATTTTTTTTTTGGGGGGGGGGGGCTTAAAACATACGTTATATACCTCTGTGTGCGTCCTGTCGATGCACACTATCTAACAAGATTATACGCTGCTTACAGTGTATATTTTGGGCTTAAAGCGTACACCACATTAACCCCTGGGTGTGTCCTGTCAATCCACACTATCTAACAGGACTATACGCTGTTTACAGGTTTTTGGGGGGCCTAAAGCGTATGCAATATACCCCTGTGTGCGTCCTGTCAATGCATACTATCTAACAAGACTATACGCAGTTTACACGGTCTATTTTGGGCTTAAAGCGTATGCAAAATACCTCGCAGTTTGCGTAGCATTTTGACCAAGTGCATTATACAACATGATCAACACTAGGGCTAAGGGTCGAGGACGTGGACGTGGGCGTCCGAATGAGGGTGTGGGCAGAGGCCGAGGTCCTGAGTGGGGTGAAACAGTGCCTGCTGCTGAGGGAGAAGTAGAGCACTGCATAGCTACGCTCCCTAGCTTCATCTGACATTTTGCAGATCCACGTGGTAGACCATTATTAAAAGCACAGCAGTGCGATCAGGTGATGATGAGGATAGCGGATAACGGGTCCAGTAATTTATCCATCACCCAGTTTCCACGCAGTCCACTCATGCTAGCCAAGGGACAGGACCTGTGAATCCTCAGGCTGCTCCTCCTTCCTCCCAGCCTGGTCACTCCAGGAAAAGGAGAGATTATGAACAGGCATACTCACAGGAACTGTTCAAGGGTCCCTGCCCTGAGTCGGAAAAAACGGTTCATCAGCCACCTGAGAAGTTTGTCGTGAGCGATGCCCAAAATTTGGACCTTTCACAGTCTCAGGGTGATGAGGGTGGGGACTTCCAAGTAGTGTCTCAAGAGGTATTTGTGGATGATGATGATGAGACACAGTTGTCTGTCAGTTAGGTTGTTGTTAGGGCAGTAAGTCCGAGGGCGGAGCAGACTGAGGAGTCAGAGGAAGAGCAGCTGGACGATGAGGTGACTGACCCCACCTGGTTTGCTAAGCCTACTGAAGACAGGTCTTCAGAGGGGGAGGCAAGTGCAGCAGGAGGACAGGTTGGAAGAGGCAGTGGAGTGGCCAGGGGTAGAGGCAGGGCCAGAGCGAAGAATCCCACAACTGTTTCCCAAAGCACCCCCTCGTGGCAAGCCTCCGTGCTGAGGGGTAGGTGTTTGAAGGTCTGGAGGTTTTTTAATGAGAGCAAGGACGACCAACGAACAGTGGTGTGCAACCTGTGTCACACCAAGATCATCCGGGGAGCCACCACCAGCAGCCTCACCACCACCAGCCTGACCATCACCAGCTTGCGCAGGCATATGATAGCTAAGCACCCGACGAGGTGAAACAAAGGCCATTCACCACCTGCGGGTCACACCACTGCCTCTTCCCCTGTGTCACATGCTGGCACTGAGATGCAATCCCCCTCCCGTCCTGCACCCACCTGTTCACTTCATATATCCCAAAGCATAGACACACAGCAGTACTCAATAAAAAGCGCAAGCGTCTTACGACAATCCAAGCCACAGTGATGTCACGCCTCAGCAGGCTGAATCCCAGCGTAGTCCATTTGCCAGATAGTCCATAAGGTAAGAGGCAGCATCAACGGCAGATTTTTGCATAAAAGGGAACTTTAATCCATTATGGTTCCAGTAGCGTACATAAATGGAATTCATAGCAGTACAGCAGCGGCGACGTTTCAATCCATGTCGGACCTTTCGCGCTGCGTTGTCCCCACCCTACACCAGCATGTGTCACGGAATATTAACCGTGCCCTCACCAACGCGGTTACTGGGAAGGTCCACTTAACCACCGACACGTGGACAAATGCTGGCGGGCAGGGACACTAAATCTCCCTGACGGCACATTAACCTGGTGCAGGCTGGGACCGAGTCTGACCCTGGGTTCGCTCACGTCCTACCCACACCGAGGATTGTGGGTCCTACCACGGTCATGGTTTCTTCCGCTTATTATGTCACCTCCTCCAACCCCCCCCCCCCCCACTCACCCTCCTCCACCTCTCAATTACCATCTGTGAGCACGTCGCCAGTAGTTGGCAGCCCGAGGCTCTGCAGCACTGCCGTGGGGAAGCATCAACAGGCCATGCTGAAACTCCTGAGCTTAGATGACAAGAGGCATACTGCCCAAGAGCTGTTACAGGGTTTGACGGAGCAGATAGATCTGTGGCTTTCGCCGCTGAACCTCCAACTAGGCATGGTCATGTGTGACAATGGGCGTAACCTGGTGGTGGCTCTGCAGCTTGGCAGACTAACACACGTGCCATGGCTGGCCCACTTGTTCAATCTGGTGGTTCAGCGCTTTCTTAAAAACTACCCCAATTTGTCTGAGCTGCTCAGCAAGGTGCGTAGCGTGTGCGCACATTTCCGAAAGTCCACCACAGATGCTGCCACCCTCAGGACACTGCAACATCGCTTCCAGCTGCCAGTGCACCGACTGTTGTGCGACGTGCCCACGCGCTGGAAATAAACTTTGCACATGTTGGCCAGGGTTTATGAGCAGTGTAGAGCCATTGTTCAATACCAGCTGCAACATGGCCGTCGGAGTGGTCGTCAGCCTCCGCAGTTATTCACAGAGGAGTGGGCATGGATATCTGACATCTGTCAGGTCTTAGGAAACTTTGAGGAGTCAACACAAATAGTGAGCGGCTATCTTGCCATTATGAGCGTAACCATCCCACTGCTTTGCCTGCTGAGAAGATCACTGCTAAGCATTAAGGCTGACACTTTGCAGATAGAACAGGAGATGGGGGATGACAATACGTTGCTTGATAGCCAGACCACCCTCAAATCTGTTTCTCAGCGCGTATTGGAGAAGGAGGAGGAGGGGGAAGAGACTGCTGCCCACACTGCAGAGGGTACCCATGCTACTTCCTTCACATCTGTTTAGCGTGTATAGGCTGAAGAGGAAGAGGAGACTGAGAGTCATCCTCCTAGTGAAGACAGCCATGTGTTGCGTACTGGGACTCTGGCACACATGACTGACTTCATGTTAAGTTGCCTTTCCCGTGACCCTCGTGTTAGACGCATTCTGGCCAACACGTATTACTGGGTGTTCACCCTTCTTGATCCAAGGTATAAGGAGAACCTTTCCACTCTCATTCCCAAAGAGGAAAGGAGTACGAGAGTGATGCAATACCACAAGGCCCTGGTGAAAAAGCTAATACTAAAGTTCCCATCTGACAACGCTAGTGGTAGAGGACGTAGTTCAGAGGGCCAACTAGCAGGGGAGATGAGGGGAACAGGCAGCATGTCTAGCACAGGCAGGGGAACACTCTCCAAGGCCCTTGCCAGTTTTATGGCTCCCCAGCAAGACTGTGTCACCACTCCCCAGTCTAGGCTGAGTAGGAGGGAACATTGTAAAAAGATGGTGAGGGAGTACATAGCCGATTGTACCACCGTCCTCCGTGTTCCCTCTGCTCCATACAACTATTGGGTGTCAAAGCTGGAAACGTGGCACGAACTTGCGCTGTACGCCTTGGAAGTGCTGGCCTGCCCTGTCACTAGCGTGTTATCAGAGAGGGTGTTAAGTGCTGCTGGGGGTATTATCAGGGATAAGCGTACCCACCTGTCAACTAACAGCACCGACAGGCTTACACTTTTTAAGATGAACAAAGCCTGGATTTGCCCCAGACTTCTCTTCTCCACCGGTGGATAGCAGCGTAACATAAAGTATTTTTAAGCTGGAACTGGAGAACCATGCACCCTCCATCACCCCAAAAAACGGTAGAAGTAGCTTGGTCTATCCTTCTCTGATCTTCCTCCTCCTCCCCTTAAACCATCATGTCAGCATGCTGAACAGCCAATTCTTCAGAGGGCCAAAAAAGGCTCTGTAAAAACTAATTTTTTTTCAGAGGGCGGCCTCCAGCCTCTATCAAAACAATTTTTTTCTGAGGGCTGCCTTTAGATTCTTGCCCCCAATTTTGAAAAGGTTCACCACTAGAGTTCAGCAAACATGCTGGTTCTAGCTTCATACGCCCACAGAGTCCACAAATGTATCCCAGCACAGTGTCCAGCTATCTGACACCAAGACAGAATGAATTGCTCTGGTTTGGCCACTCTAATTTCTTCATAGTACATGCTGCCTTTCCTTGGGGCACTGGTTAACAAGCCCCTCGGGGAGAGGCAGAGCCTGGGACAGGCGGTAGCTTGCCTGTCGATGGAACGCCACCTGGATCCCATTAAGCAAGTACGAGCTCTAGTTTAAAAAAATATTTCAGGGGTTCACCTGCACTTTGGGTAAAAAAATCTTTCAGGGGTACACCTATACTCTTGATACACAAATGTTTCAGGGGTTCGCCTATACTCTTGGTCAACAAATGTTTCAGGGGTTTGCCTATAGTCTTGGTACACAAATTTTTCAGGGCTTCGCCTATACTCATGGTAATCAAATGTTTGAGGGCTTCGCCTATTCTCTTGGCCAACAAATGTTTCAGGGGTTCGCCTATAGTTTTGGTACACAAATGTTTCAGGGGTTCGCTTATACTTTTGGTACACAAATGTTTCAGAGGTTCACCTGCACTCTGTAAAAAAATATTTTGTTTTAGAATGGGTTGTTGAATTGTGGAGATGTGTAGAAGTACTGGCATCTGAGTCCCCTTTATGCCCACGTTTATGGCTCATGAAATTTTGTGACGGAGGTGGCATGGGATTAGAATTATTGGAACCCAACAGTTCTTTTTAGGACAACAACTCCCCTTTTGTGCATCATCAGTTTGGCTGCCTGGGACCAGTAGTGCACACAAAGCATTCACAAGCATCCCGGCTGTATACTGCATACTGTTACCAGTTCTATACAGTATACTGCTACTGGTGTACACAGACTATATAGGAACTAACAAAACTCCTCTCATTTTTCATTTTTTTATTTGGTTTGGGCTAAAAGCATTTGCATAATATGCCCAAGGGTTATATAGTGCAGATCGAGAGGACACACAGGACTGTACACATTTTACACTGTGTATTTTTGGCTTCAAGCATACGTAAAATACCTCGCAGTTTGCGTAGCATTTTGACACAGTGCATTATACAACATGATGAAGACTAGGGGTAGGGGTCGAAGACAAGGACTTAGATGTGGGCATCCAAATGAGGGTGTGGGCAGAGGCCAAGGTCCTGGGTGGGGTGAAACAGTGCCTGGTTTGGCCACTCTAATTTCTTCATAGTACATGCTGTTTTTCCCTGAGGCACTGGTTAAAAAGCCCCTCGGGAAGAGGCAGGGGCTGGGACAGGTGGTAGCTTTCCTGTCGGTGGACCGCCACCTGGATCCCATTAAGCAAGTATGAGCTCTATGCTAAAAAAAGGATTTCAGGGGTTCACCTGCGCTCTAGGTAAACAAAGGTTTCAGGGGTTCGCCTATACTCTTGGTAAGCAAATCTTTTAGGGGTTCACCTATACTCTTGGTAAACAAATACCCCGCTTTCTCGCTCAAAGAATCTTTCAGGTTCTCACCTGCAATCTTGTTAAATAAAATTCTTTTTAAAATGGGTTGTTTTCTTCATAAAAAATTTAGAAGTGCCTAATGAAATGCTGCGACGGAGGTGGCATGGGATGGCACTTACAAACATACATTAAATTGTTTGCGATTTGTCAGCTATGAAGCACAATTTTAATAGGGTCACACGGCGTACAGAAACGTATCCCAGCGCAGTAACCATCTTTGGCCACTAATTTCTTTACAGTTCATGCAGTCTTTCCCTGAGGCACTGGTTAACAAGCCCCTCGGGGAGAGACAGAGGCTGGGACAGGAGGTAGCTTGCCTGTCGGTGGACTGCCACCTGAATCCCATTAGGCAAGTACGAGCTGTTGCTCAAAAAATCTTTCAGGTTTTCACCTGCACTCTTGGTAAACATATCTTTCAAGGGTGTGGCTATACTCTTGGTTAACAAATCCTTTTAGGGGTTGACATGCACTCTGGGTAAACAAATCTTTCAGGGGTTCACCTGCAACAAAAAAATATTTTGCTTTAGAATGGGTAGTTTTATTCTGGAGAAGTGTAGAAGTACTGGCATCTGAGTCCCCTTTATGGGATTGGAACTATGATCATACGTTAATTAATCAGCAATTCTCCCCAGCATTATGGGCTATCGCCCACAATTTCAAAGAGGGTCGCTGCCAGGCTTTGCCAACCCTGTGCAGTGTGTGTCTTCTGTTCCTCCTCATCCACTTATACGCACTTATAACTAGACATGAGGGTAGTGTGGCATGAGGACAGCTGAACTCTGCACTGGGAAAAATTTCAGTACACTGTGGCCTACTGAGTAGGCGAAGGGGTGCGTCTTACCCCGTCTGGGGGGACAGCTGGACATTGCGCTGGTAAAATTTTTCAGTACGCTGTGGATGCAGGCTCGTGCCTACGTCCTGGGCGGGATTGGACAGCAATGCCAGCATGTTACACTGGAGAAGAGGCAGTGGTGTCACCCACAGGCGGTAATTGGCCTTCGTTGCACCTAGTGTGGTGCTTAGCTAAGATGTGCCAGCGCGCGTGCCTTGCTGATTATGGTCTGGCCCAACTAAATTGTTAGGGGGGTGACCACCAGGCTCTGTGGGACCCGGGAGCCTCAGATGCATCCATGCATGCGCCCCAGCTGTTCCCTATCCATTTCTGTGGTGTTTCCATGACTTTCTGATGTTTTCAGGTGATTCACACAACCTCCCCTATCTGGAGCATGGGTCACCTTAAAAAATATTCGAGTCTCCCATTGACTTCAATGGGGTTTGTCACTCGAAACGAGCTCGTGACCATTACGAAAAGCTTGGCTCGAGTAACAAGCACCCGAGCATTTTGGTGCTCGCTCATCTCTACTATACACCTTTCCGTGTAGTATATGGGCTATACACCTCTCTGTCTAGTACATCGGCTGTGCTTCTCTCCGTCTGGTGTTTTGGCTATACTCCTCTTTATCTAGTATATAGGCTGTAATTTTCTCCGTCTAGTGAATTGGCTATACTGCTCTCCATCTAGTAGATCGGCTATACTTCTCTCCGTCTAGTAGATTGGCTATACTCCCTCTCTGTCTAGTATATTGGCTATACTCCTCTCCGTCTACTAGATCGGCTATACTTCTCTCCGTCTAGTAGATTGGCTATACTCCTCTCCGTCTAGTAGATCGGCTATACTCCTCTCTGTATAGTATATAGGCTATACTCCTCTCCATCTAGTAGATCGGCTATACTGCTTTCTGTTCAGTATATGTAATGTACTATTCTCCGTCCAGTATATAGGCTATACTCCTCTCCATCTAGTAGATCGCTATACTTCCCTCCGTCCAGTATATCGGCTATACTCCTCTCCGTCTAGTACATCGGCTATAATCATCTCTGTTTAGTACATCTGCTATACTCCTCTCCGTCTAGTACATTGACTATGCTTCTGTTTGTCTAGTATATTGACTATACGCCTCTCCCTCTGATATATCAGACGTACTCCTCCCTGTCTAGTATATAGGCTATACTCCTCTCTATTTAGCATATAGGCTATACTCCTCTCTATTTAGCATATAGGCTATACTCCTCCCTGTCTAGTAGATTGGCTATACTCCTCTCTGTCTAGTAGATTGGCTACACTCCTCTCCATCTAGTAGATCGGCTATACTTCCCTCTGTCTAGTATATTGGCTATACTCCTCTCTGTCTAGTATATCGGCTATGCTTCTCTCCGACTAGTACATTGGCTATACTCTCCGTCTAGTACTTTGGCTATAATCATCTCTTTCTATTATATCAGTTATACTTCTCTCTGTCTCGTACATCAGCTATGCTTCTCTCTGTCTAGTACATTGGCTATAATGATCTCTTTCTATTATATAAGCTATACACCTGTCCATCTAGTAGATCGGCTATACTTCTGTCTGCCTAGTATATCAGCTATACTTCTCTCTGTCTAGTAGATCGGCTATACTACTCTCCATCTAGTAGATCGGTTTTGCTCCTTTCCATCTAGTATATGGGATATACCCCTTTCTGTCTAGTACATGGGCTATGCTCCTCTTTGTCTAGTATTTCTGATGTATTCCTCTCCATGTAGTATATAGATTCTACTCTTCTATGTCTAGTAGATCAGTTTTACTTCTGTCCGTGTAGTTGATCGGCTATATGTATTAAAAAGGTTTTTGCTCACCCACTGCCTAGGTGTCTCCTCCTTTGGAAAGATAATGCATCGGCTTGGGATCTCTTTCAGACTGCTTCCACCGCTCTGACCAATTGCGGTACACAGAAGGAGATGCAGAAAAATGCTGTCTTCACAGAGATAGTGTCCACAAGCCTTTATTGAATGAAGTGTTACATAAAAACAGTCAAACGTCTACACAGGACGTGTTTCCACTCCGTAAGGAGTCTTGATCACCTTGATCAAGTAGATCAGCTATATTCCTCTCCGTCTAGTACATCAGCTAAGCTTTTTTCCATCTAGTATAAAGGCTATACTCCTCTTCATCCAGTATATTGGCTATACTCCTGTCTGTCCAGTAGATAGGCTATATTCCTCTCTGTCTAGTATATGAACTATAATCTTCTCTGTCTAATCTATCGGTTATACTCCTCTCCGTCTACTTTATCGGCTATACTCCTCTCTGTCTAGTAGATTGGCTATACTCCTCTCCGTCTAGTAGATTGGCTATACTCCCTCTCTGTCTAGTATATTGGCTATACTCCTCTCCGTCTAGTAGATCGGCTATACTCCTCTCCGTCTAGTAGATCGGCTATACTCCTCTCCGTCTACTATATTGGCTATACTCCTCTCTGTCTAGTATATTAGATGTACTCCTCTCTGTCTAGTACATTGGCTAAACTCCTCTCTGTCTCATACGTCGGCTATAATCCTCTCTGTCTAGTGGATTGGCTATACTCCTGTCCGTCTAGTACATCAGCTATACTCCCCTCCGTCTAATAGATCGGCTATACTTCTCTCCATTAAGTATATTGGATATACTTCTTTATGTCTGGTAGATTGGCTATACTCCCTCTCCATCTAATATATCAGCTATACTCCTCTCTGGCTAGTATATCAGCTATACTCCTCTCCGGCTAGTATATTGGCTATACTCCCTCTCCGTCTAGTAGATCGGCTATACTCCCTCTCCGTCTAGTAGATCGGCTATACTCCTTTCCGTCTAGTAGATCGGCTATACTCCTCTCCGTCTAGTAAATCGGCTATACTCCTCTCCGTCTAGTAGATCGGCTATACTTCTCTCCATTTAGTATTTTGGATATACTTCTTTATGTCTGGTAGATTGGCTATACTCCCTCTCCATCTAGTATATCAGCTATACTCCTCTCCGGCTAGTATATTGGCTATATTACTCTCTGTCTAGTAGATTGGCTATACTCTCTCTCCATCTAGTATATCAGCTATACTCCTCTCCGGCTAGTATATTGGCTATACTACTGTCGGTCTAGTAGATTGGCTATACTCCTCTCCGTCTAGTAGATCGGCTATACTCCTCTCCGTCTAGTACATCGGCTATACCCCTCTCCGTCTAGTAGATCGGCTATACTTCTCTCCATTTAGTATATTGGATATACTTCTTTATGTCTGGTAGATTGGCTATACTCCCTCTCCATCTAGTATATCAGCTATACTCCTCTCCGGCTAGTATATTAGCTATACTACTCTCCGTCTAGTAGATTGGCTATACTCACTCTCCGTCTAGTAGATCGGCTATACTCCTCTTTGTTTAGTAGATCGGCTATACTCCTCTCCGTCTAGTAAATCGGCTATACTCCTCTCCGTCTAGTAGATCGGCTATACTTCTCTCCATTTAGTATATTGGATTTACTTCTTTATGTCTGGTAGATTGGCTATACTCCCTCTCTATCTAGTATATCAGCTATACTCCTCTCCGGCTAGGATATTGGCTATACTACTCTCGGTCAAGTAGATTGGCTAACTCCCTCTCCGTCTAGTATATTGGCTATACTCCTCTCTGGCTAGTACAGTATATCAGCTATACTCCTCTCCGGCTAGTATATTGGCTATACTCCTTCTCCGTCTAGTAGATTGGCTATACTCCCTCTCCGTCTAGTAGATTGGCTATACTCCCTCTCCGGCTAGTATATTGGCTATACTCCTCTCCTTGTAGTAGATTGGCTATACTCCCTCTCCGTCTAGTAGATTGGCTATACTCCCTCTCCGTCTAGCAGATCGGCTATACTCCTCTCTGTCTAGTAAATCGGCTATACTCCTCTCTGTCTAGTAGATCAGCTATAATTCTCTCCATTTAGTATATTGGATTAACTTCTTTATGTCTGGTAAATTGGCTATAGTCCCTCTCCATCTAGTAGATCGGCTATTCTCCCTCTCCGTCTAGTAGATCGGCTATACTCCTCTCCGTCTAGTAGATCGGCTATACTCCTCTCCGTCTAGTAGATCGGCTATACTCCTCTCCGTCTAGTAGATCGGCTATACTCCTCTCCGCCTAGTAGATCGGCTATACCCCTCTCCGTCTAGTAGATCGGCTATACTTCTCTCCATTTAGTATATTGGATATACTTCTTTATATCTGGTAGATTGGCTATACTCCCTCTCCATCTAGTATATCAGCTATACTCCTCTCCGGCTAGGATATTGGCTATACTACTCTCCGTCTAGTAGATTGGCTATACTCCTCTCCGTCTAGTAGATTGGCTATACTCCTCTCCATCTAGTAGATCGGCAATACTCCTCTCCGTCTAGTAGATCGGCTATACTCCTCTCCGTCTAGTAGATCGGCTATACTCCTCTCCGTCTAGTAGATCGGCTAAACTCCTCTCCGTCTAGTACATCGGCTATACTCCTCTCCGTCTAGTAGATCGGCTATACTTCTCTCCATTTAGTATATTGGATATACTTCTTTAAGTCTGGTAGATTGGCTATACTCCCTCGCCATCTAGTATATCAGCTATACTCCTCTCCGGCTAGGATATTGGCTATACTACTCTCCGTCTAGTAGATTGGCTATACTCCTCTCCGTCTAGTAGATTGGCTATACTCCTCTCCATCTAGTAGATCGGCAATACTCCTCTCCGTCTAGTAGATCGGCTATACTCCTCTCCGTCTAGTAGATCGGCTATACTCCTCTCCGTCTAGTAGATCGGCTAAACTCCTCTCCGTCTAGTACATCGGCTATACTCCTCTCCGTCTAGTAGATCGGCTATACTTCTCTCCATTTAGTATATTGGATATACTTCTTTAAGTCTGGTAGATTGGCTATACTCCCTCGCCATCTAGTATATCAGCTATACTCCTCTCCAGCTAGTATATTGGCTATACTACTCTCGGTCTAGTAGATTGGCTATACTCCCTCTCCGTCTAGTAGATCAGCTATACTCCTCTCGGTCTAGTAGCTTGGCTTTGTTCCTCTCCATCTAGTAGATCGGCAATACTCCTTTCCGTCTAGTAGATTGGCTATACTCCTCTCCGTCTAGTAGATTGGCTATACTCCTCTCCGTCTAGTATATCAGCTATACTCCTCTCTGGCTAGTATATCAGCTATACTCCTCTCCGGCTAGTATATTGGCTATACTCCCTCTCCGTCTAGTAGAATGGCTATACTCCTCTCCGTCTAGTAGATCGGCTATACTCCTCTCCGTCTAGTAAATCGGCCATACTCCTCTCCGTCTAGTAGATCGGCTATACTTCTCTCCATTTAGTATATTGGATATACTTCTTTATGTCTGGTAGATTGGCTTTGTTCCTCTCCATCTAGTATATCAGCTGTACTCCTCTCCGGCTAGTATATTGGCTATACTCCTCTCCGTCTCGTAGATTGGCTATACTCCTCTCCGTCTAGAAAATCGGCTATACTCCTCTCCGTCTAGTAGATTGGCTTTGTTCCTCTACGTCTAGTAGATCGGCTATACTCCTCTCCGTCTAGTAAATCGGCTATACTCCTCTCCGTCTAGTAGATTGGCTTTGTTCCTCTCCGTCTAGTAGATTGGCTTTGTTCCTCTCCATCCAGTAGATCGGCAATACTCCTTTCTGTCTAATAGATCAGCAATACTTCTCTCCGTCTAGTAGATTGGCTATACTCCTCTCCGTCTAGTAGATTGGCTATACTCCCCTCTGGCTAGTATATCAGCTATACTCCTCTCCGGCCAGTATATTGGCTATATTCCCTCTCTGTCTAGTACATCGGCTATACTCCTCTCTTTGTAGTCTATTGGCTCTACTCCTTTCCATGCAATATATGGTCTATACTCCTTTCCGTCTAGTACCTCGGCTATATTCCTTTTCATCTAGTAAATATGCTACTCCTCTCCCTCCGGCTAGTATATTGGCTATACTACTCTCCGTCTAGTAGATTGGCTATACTCCCTCTCCGTCTAATAGATCAGCTATACTCCTCTCCATCTAGAAGATTGGCTATACTCCTCTCCATCTAGTAGATCGGCTACACTCCTCTCCGTCTAGTAGATCGGCTATACTCCTCTCCGTCTAGTATATTGGCTATACTCCTCTCCGTCTAGTAGATCGGCTACACTCCTCTCCGTCTAGTAGATCGGCTATACTCCTTTCCGTCTAGTGGATTGGCAATACTCCTCTCCGTCTAGTATATTGGCTATACTCCTCTCAGTCTAGTATATTGGCTATACTCCTCTCCGTCTAGTAGATTGGCTATACTCCTCTCCGTCTAGTAAATTGGCTATACTCCTCTCAGTCTAGTAGATTGGCAATACTCCTCTCCGTCTACTATATCGGCTATACTCCTCTCAGTCTAGTATATTGGCTATACTCCTCTCCGTCTAGTATATTGGCTATACTCCTCTCTTTGTAGTCTATTGGCTCTACTCCTTTCCATGCAATATATGGTCTATACTCCTCTCCGTCTAGTACCTCGGCTATATTCCTTTTCATCTAGTAAATATGCTACTCCTCTCCCTCTAGTGAATTGGCTATATTCCTCTATGTCCAGTATATCTAATGTACTCGTCTTCGTCTAGTATATAGGCTATACTTCTGTCCGTCGAGTACATCAGCTATACTTGTCTCCGTCTAGTATATTGGCTATACTCCCTCTCCGTCTAGTAGATCAGATGTACTCCTTTCTGTCTGGTATATTGGCTATAGTAGATCGGCTATACTTCTCTCCGTCGAGTACATCGGCTATACTCCTCTCTGTCTAGTAGATTGGCTATATTCCCATCTGTCTAGTATATCAGCTATATTCCCCTCTGTCTAGTATATCGGCTATACTCTTCTTCGTCTAGTATTTTGGCTATACTCCTCTCCATCCAATATATCAGATGTACTCCTTTCTGTCTGGTATATAGGCTATACTCCTCTCTGTGTAGTATATCGGCTATACTCCTCTCCGTCTAGTAGATCGGCTATACTCCTCTCTGTCTAGTATATGGGATAAACTCATCTCTGTCTAGTATATAGGCTATACTCCTCTCCATCCAATATATCAGATGTACTCCTTTCTGTCTAGTATATAGTCTATACTCCTCTCCGTGTAGTATATCGGCTATACTCTTCTCTATCTAGTATATTGGATGTACTGCTCTCTGTCTAATATATAGGCTATACTCCTTTCGTAGTAACTCACTGACTGACTAACATTAATTGCTGTCTCTTCACAGGACCAGCTGACCGCACTTCTCTCATCCTCTACTCTGGACTCCTGACTGAACTCACCTGTCCCTCCTGTCTCCTCTTATGACCAGCTCACTGGACCAACTCTCTGGACCAAAGTCCCCACCAGTGAAACCATTGGATCTGGTTTAAAATGCTCTGTTTGTTATGCAGGTTGGAGCAACCAGGAGTCGACCTTTCCACTTAAAGCGTGGCCATGCTTCCTGAGTCAGTGCTACTTACCCTCACTATCATAGTCCCAGTACTGTATTGAGATTATTCATACTGTGAAGGTTACTGCCTCCGATAAAATCAGCACGCTCCTCACCTGCTGCTGTCAACATTTCCACCAAATCATATGCCTCAGAGTGTTCTAATCTCACCCACTATAGTTTATACCCTTATCACACTTAGCTCTGTTCTCAATTGTTGGTCAAGAGGAAGGCAAAAAAAAACAAAAAACAGCGAGCCATTTAGCTCCTATAGAGGAAAAGAAATTCCTTCCTGACTCCATAATGGCAGCCAGAGTAATCCCTGGATCAACACTAGAGATCAACAACCCGCTGGTCACCTAATGTCTATATCCTGTAATATCATAGAGCTCTATGATATTACATCTAGTCCCTCTTAAACTCCTCCATGGATCCTGCCATCACCACGTCCTCAGGCAGAGAGTTCCACAGTCTCACTGCTCTTACAGTAAAGAACCCCCTTCTATGTTGGTGATGAAACCTGCTTTCCTCTAGCTGTAGCGGATGCCCTCTTGTTACCGTCGTGGTCCTGGGTATAAACAGATCCTGGGAGAGATCCTTGTATTGTCCCCTCATGGATTTATACATAGTTATTTGGTCGCCCCTTAGCCGTCTTTTTTCCGGGGTGAATAATCCCAGTTTTGGTGCCTCTCTGGGTATTCCAGTCCCGTCATTCCATGTATTAGTTTAGTTGCCCTTCTTTGTACCCCTCCAGCACTGTAACATCTTTCCTGAGCACCGGTGACCAGAACTGTCCGCAGTATTCCATGTGAGGCCTGACAAGTGCCTTATATAGTGGGAGGATAATGTTCTCGCCCCTCGCCCCTATACCTCTTTTAATGCACCCCAAGACTTTATCAGCTTTTGCAGCAGGTGACAGGCATTGATTGCTCCAGTTAAATCTACAGTCCATTAGTACCCCCGGGTCTTTTTTCCATATCACTTTTCCCTAGCAGTACCCCATATAGTGTATATTGGTGACATCCGTTTCCCCTGCCCATGTGCAGAACCTTACATTTATCAACATTGAACTTCATTTGCCATCCCCCCCCCCCCCCATCCCCCGGCTTATCTCGGTCCATTTGTAGCCACACATTGTCCTCCGTTGTATTAATTATCTTGTATAGTTTTGTGTCATCTGCAAATATTGATATTTTACTGTGCAGCCCCTCTATCAGGTCGTTGGTAAATATGTTGAACAGTTTGTGGACTAATACTGAACCCTGTGGCCCCCACTAGCAATGGTGGCCCAATCAGAGTATGAACCATTTATTACCCCCTCTGCTTTCTATCTCTGAGCCAGTTCTTTACCCAATTATACACGTTTTCACCCAATCCGAGCTTCTCATTTTATATATCAGCCTCTTATGCGGCACGATGTCAAAGGCTTTAGAGAAGTCCAGATACGAGATCAATAGACTCTCCCAGGTCCAGCCTAGAGCTTACCTCATGGTAGAAGCTGATCAGATTGGTCTGACATGATCGACCCCTCATGATCCCATGCTGATGAGGAGTTATACTGTTGTTCTCCTTGAGGTATTCCAGGATGGCGTCTCTCAGAAACCTCTTGAATATTTTTCCAATTATTAAAGTGAGACTTACTGGCTGCTGGTAGTTACCAGGCTCACCTTTTGACTCCATTTTGAATGTTGGAACCACATTGGCAATATGCCAATCAAGTGTTATAACCCAAGTCTCAATAGTGTCCATAAATATAAGAAACAGCAGCCTAGCTATCACGTCACTTAGTTCCCTTAGAACCCTTGGGTGTAGTACATCTGGGCCCTGCGATTTATCAATTTTAATCCTCTTTAACCGACTTTGCACTTCTTCCCGTGTTAGGCATGCAATATTTAGTGTGTGTGGGGGGGGGGGGGGGGGGCAGGGGGGGGGGGTGTCATTTTATTCCCCTGCATCTCGTGTGGTATTTCATTTTCATTCATGAATACACTAGAATAAAACACAATTTAATAGATTTGCCTTCCCCCTATTGTTAGCGGGCCAGTGATTTCAGTGCAAATCCTTTTGCTGTTTATATAATTGGAGAATAGTTTTGGGTTGTTTTTGCTCTCTTTGGCGATCAGTCTTTCTGCCTCCTGAGCAATTTTGATCTTTTCTGTACAGGATTTGTTTTTTTTCCCTGTATGATTTTAGCGCTTCTTCGCTGCCTTCTTGTTTTAGTAGTTTAAACACTTTCTGGGTTTTTTTTCGCTTATTGCCCCCCTTACCGTCTGGTCGAGCCACATTGGTTTCCTGCTACTTGTAGTTGTTTTATTTTTAAAAGATATGAACTGCTCACATGAGGTGATTAGGATGTTTTTAAACTTTCCCCATTTCTTGTCTGTACTGTTCTTTATGAGGATCTTGTCCCAATTAATGTTCCCAAGAATTATTCTGGGTTGATCAAATTTTTGTTTACTAAAGTTTAGCTTCTTGTTAAATGACAGCTGGAAGTTAATTATATTGTGGTCACTATTTCCCAAGTGTCCCTGCACCTGCAGCCCCGTGATTCTGTCTGGTTTGTTAGTTAGTACTTAGTCCAGAGTGGCCCTCCCTCTAGTTGGCTCCCGAACAAGTTGGGTAAGGTAGTTATCTTTAATTGTACTCAAGAACTTATCACCCCTATGAGATCTGCAGGTTTCGTTCTCCCATGTTATATCCAGATAATTAAAGTCCCCCATGATAATTACTTCGTTGCGGTTTGACGCCTCTTCTATCTGCCTTAATAATAAGATTTCAGTTTCTTCTGTTGCTTTTGGTGGTCTATAGAAAAACCCTATCAGGATTTTGCTATTCTCCCTCCCTGTATTTCTCCTCACAGAGATTCCATTTGTTCATCTCCTGCCCCTATATCTTCTTGTAGCTTTGGCATTAAGTATGGTTTAACGTACAGACACCCCCCCCCCCCCCCCTTCTGGTTCCTTCGGTCTCTTCTGAAGAGATTGTAACCCTGTAAATTTAGAGCCCAATCGCACTTATCATCAAGGTAGGTTTCCGTTATTCTTACTATATCATAATTTTCATCAGACATTCTCGCTTCGAGCTCCCCCACTTTACCCATCAGACTTCTTGAATTCGTTGCTATACAATTTATACGGTTGTTGTTGTCCTTTATATTCATTGTGCTACTAATGGTACTATTAGCTATTCTGTCAGTTCTAACTGTACTAACCCCTCCCCCTGCTCAACACGCATTTCCATTTCTTGGTCCCAGAGTACTATCTACACTGTCTACCCCCCTGTTTCTCTTTTTGCCCCCCCCCCCCACACACACACACAGTCTCTAGTTTAAACACTCCTTCAGCCTTCTAGGCATCTTCTTCCCCGGCACTTGTTGGGTTGTGCCAGTTCAGGACCAGCCTCCCTGGTTCTCTTCCCTCTATCCCTCCTCCTGTCACCCAGCTTCTTGCCTGCTCCCCCTGCTCTTCCGTACTACCATCCGCCCCCGCCTCTACCCCAGCGAGTGCCTGCTCAGTGAGCACCAAACTCCTTTCCATGATGCCAATGGATCTCAGTGCTGTCAGTCACTCATTTAGATCCAGGATTTGGGCTTCCAAATGTGTGACGTGCATGCATCTTGTGCAACAGTCTGCACCCTCGATCGGCTGATCAAGGACCGCATGCATTGCACAAGTAGCACACTGGATGGCATTGCCACGCATGGAGCTCATCCTAATGGGGATCTACAATTTACTTACAGAAGTAGTGAAGAATGACTAGATCACACTCCAAACACGCCTCTGCCCGTTCCCAACCGCTCATGTGCTTCCTGATGGCAATCCCCATTGATAAGGGGATGTTAATTGCCCCCTGCCCACCAAGTATCGACGCCTCTGGTATCTCAGAGATGTTCCGGCACCCTGACTTGCTAATGTCCTTATCAAAGGAGCATTTTATATTGGGGACTATTGCGAACAACAGTCTGTTTGTGTGTATTTGTAGCTCCTCCCCCTTTTATGTAAATCATCTTTTGTATAGTTTCATCTCAGCATTGCGACATCGAGAATAAAGGTTTATACTTTACTAGTCTCCCTAAATGCTTTAAGGGATCCATAACTCCGCAGTGCGGTGATTGTGTGTGCGGCGGCAGACCTACCTGTCGGAAACGGTCAGTGGTGGCAGCGAGGGGCGTTGGGCCTTGCAGGGTGTGATTTGGGCTCCATCTTACGCGAGTGCAAGATATTTGGGAGCTGGAACTAAATTGACCTTGCAAGTCAGCCCCCGGGTGTCGACATCACAGAGTGGTGAGTGTCGGACCCATAAACCGCCGTCCATGACAAAAGTGGGCTTGTTGGTGACATCATTGCTTGCAGAAGATCTATACCCAGGTACACCACAATACTGACGCATGAGCCCTGCCCCCCTGGACAGGTTACTGCCACCAACTATTCCTAGAATAAGGCTGCTTGCTGATTATATAAACCCTCTTCAGTTTCTGAGTAACCAGCAACAAAAACAGATTCTCCAACCACAATCATTTCTTTAGATACAAAACTATTTTACAGTGAACTTCTTAGCCAAAAAAGGTTAAAAAAAAGAGTGGATGGGTCACAATGTGATTGGCAACAGACTGCTCTAATGCCACCCACTTTATCATACTGCCCTTATCATATTGATTCCGCTCCCACTATCACTGCTCTCCTGCTGCGGTCACCATGTGCATCATGTCATTGGCTGCAGAATAGCGATATCCACGTACAATAATGCCCCATCCCATGAGGCCCATCCCATGAGGGCCATCCCATGAGGCCCATCCCATGAGGCCCATCCCATGATTGCCATCCCATGAGGGCCATCCCATGAGGCCCATCCCATGAGGCCCATCCCATGAGGCCCATTCCATGAGGGCCATCCCATGAGGGCCATCCCATGAGGGCCATCCCATGAGGCCCATCCCATGAGGGCCATCCCATGAGGGCCATCCCATGAGGCCCATCCCATGAGGGCCATCCCATGAGGCCCATCCCATGAGGGCCACCCCATGAGGGCCACCCCATGAGGGCCATCCCATGAGGGCCATCCCATGAGGCCCATCCCATGAGGCCCATCCCATGAGGGCCATCCCATGAGGCCCTGTTCTATCAGTCACCTGGTTAGAGAGGTCACTGCCTGCGACACAATCAGCACAATCCTCTGCTGTGATGATTCCCATGAAGAGTATGCAGTAATAAAACAGATCCTCAGCCTTTAGTTTATACTTTAGATACAAAACATTGCACCACAGTGAGCTTCTTAGCAGAAAACTGACACTGAATAAAGAGATTTCAGCAATTTTGTAAAAAAATTATAAGTTTTTTATTTGTGAATTCATATATAAAAGAAATACAAAAAATGAACTGAAAAGAAAAAAAAAAGTGTATGTTATGGCAATTCAGGTTTGTCGACTCCCTCTGTTGGCGTGACGACCTCCGATCCGCTAGACGCTAGCAATATCCGCCTGTTGTAATGTCCCTTCATGATGGCAGAATTGTTGTTCTCGTTGAGGATCTGCTTCTGTTTCTGCCGGTTTAGGGACTGTACGAGTCCGAGTACAACTGCCGCCAGCGAATACTGTCCGGTGATGATTTTTGGCTGTGATATTAGTGGATTTGGCTGAACTCTTCCTAGAAGAAAATAGGTTTTGATCTTTCCTTCCTGCTCACTGATTCCTTTCACGTAAATCTCTCCGCGATACTCAAACGCAAAGCCGCGATCCTTCAGGATGTGGTAGGTCTCCTCAGGCACTTGGATTCTGCCACTTACTCCTGTGCTGTCCATCCTACTTGCCAAGTTCACAGTTTTCCCCCATATATCATACTGAGGCTTCTTAGCTCCAATGACTCCGGCAACAACCGATCCGTGACTTATACCTAAGAGTAGGAGAAAGCCATCAGCGAACAGATAAAATACGACATCTATAGTAGAGAAATCTAGTACTAGAGCACACAGAGAAGCAGTCCCAACACGTCCTACCTAATATCTAGTATCCAATATCTATTTATCCAGCTCTTAGATATCTATCTCACAACTATCTATCAAATATCTATCCATCTATATCTATCCATCAATCTATCTCATATCCATCTATCTATCATCTACCTCTTTCATATCTTTCTATCTATAATCTATCTCTCTCATATCCAGCTATATCTATCTAATTCTATTTATTTCTCTATCTCCTATCTATCTATCTCACATCTATCTATCTATCTATCTATCTATCTATCTATCTATCTATCTATCTATCTATCTATCTATCTATCTATCTATCTCCTATCTATCTATCTCCTATCTATCTATCTCCTATCTATCTATCTATCTATCTATCTATCTATCTATCTATCTATCTATCTATCTATCTATCTATCTATCTATCTATCTATCTATCCATCTCTTATCTATCTCTCTCAAATCCATCTATTTATCTCATTCTATTTATCATATATATCTATCTATCTTTTTCATATCCATCTATCTATCTCATGTCTATCATACTTTATCTAATTCTATTTATCTATATATCTCATTCTACTTGTCTATCTATCTATCTCATATCTATCTATCTATCTATCTATCTATCTATCTATCTATCTATCTATCTCATATCTATCTATCTATCTATCCATCTCCTATCTATCTATCTATCTATCTATCTCATATCTATCTATCTCTCTATCTATCTATCTATCTATCTATCTATCTATCTCATTCTACTTGTCTATCTATCTATCTACTTAATTCTATTTATCTATCTAGCTATCTGTCTCACATCTATATCATATCTATGCATCTCTCTCATATCCATCTATATCTATCTCACATCTCTCAATCTCACATCTATCTTTTCTATATATCTAACTATATCAGGGGTCAGTACAGAGATCTCTCCCTTCATCTATTATACCCAGGACTGTAACAAGGGGGCGCTCTAATAACTATGTATAATATATCAGGGATCAGTACAGAGATCTCTTCCATCATCTATTATACCCAGGACTGTAACAAGGGGGCGCTCTAATAACGATGTATAGATATATCAGGGGTCAGTACAGAGATCTCTCCAGCATCTATTATACCCAGGACTGTAACAAGGGGGCGCTCTAATAACTATGTATAATATATCAGCGGTCAGTACAGAGATCTCTCCCATCATCTATTATACCCAGGACTGTAACAAGGGGTCGCTCTAATAACTATGTATAATATATCAGGGATCAGTACAGAGATGTCTCCCATCATCTATTATACCCAGGACTGTAACAAGGGGGCGCTCTAATACCTATGTATAATATATCAGGGGTCAGTGCAGAGATCTCTCCCATCATCTATTATACCCAGGACTGTAACAAGGGGTCGCTCTAATAACTATGTATAATATATCAGCGGTCAGTACAGAGATCTCTCCCATCATCTATTATACCCAGGACAGTAACAAGGGGCGCTCTGATAACTATGTATAATATATGATGGTCAGTACAGAGATCTCTCCCATCACCTATTATACCCAGGACTGTAACAAGGGGGTGCTCTAATAACTATGTATAGATATATCAGGGGTCACTACAGAGATCTCTCCCATCATCTTTTATACCCAGGACTGTAACAAGGGGGCGCTCTAATAACTATGTATAATATATCAGGGGTCAGTACAGAGATCTCTCCCACCATCTGCAGGTATATACACTCATGTCTGCTACACACAGGTATAGTGGTCTACAGCTCAGTGACTGCATTCTCTCTCTGTAGTAGATGCAATCTGTAGAGTATACCAGAAATACAAGATATTATTGCAGGATACACCGAATATACAAGGAGCTTCACAGTAACATATACTATACTAGGTGGTGGGATATACCGACATGTAATAAACACTAATTGACTGTTCCCATGTCTCCAAAACGTGGAAGACCAAGCCGTGACCAGCAAACAGTTTGAGCCAAATCCTCGGCTTGACAGTTCTTAAAACATTTACAACAACTTTTCCAAACATTTTATGTTCCCGTAGCGACGGGTCAATCTAGTAACTTCGAAAGAGTCTGTTTTCCTGGGATTATTCTGATTGTCTAATTGGAGTCAGGAAGGAATTGATTTCTTTTAAATGGGGAAAACTGTCTTCTACCTCACTGGGGATTTTTGCCTTCTTCTGGATCAACATTGGGGGGTCATAGGCTGAACTGGATGGACAGACGGCTTTCTTTGGCCTTACATATTATGATATCATATATCTATCTATCTAAGTCATATCTATATAAAACTTATTGTCAAAAAAAATCACACAGTTCCATCTCAGGCAGATATGTGATGAGAGTTGTGGTTTGATTAGATGAACGGTCTTGTCCCCGGAGGCCCTAAAAGTGGTTCCCTCCTTGTCCTATAAGGGGCTCTCGGAGGCTCCTTGTGTGTAGTAATCTCTTCTTCAGCTTGTGTAGAGCTTATTGACGACTAGACACCTCTACGATGCAGAGAAGAAATTTCACCCATTACCAGAGTCTGAGAGTAGGAGCATTATTGGGATGTGAGAAGCTGGGTGGTCATATTGATGAATTGTCCCCCACCCGGCCGTTCTGATCAGACTGTTAGGAGGTGTTGGGACCAGTGGATGGGAGAACACAAGGTGACCGGGCTCAGGACGCCCCCTACAGACCACCAATAGAGAGGAGCATCAGACTAGACTGCTAGGAGGTTTTGGGACCAGTGGATGGGGCACACAAGGCGACCAGGCTCAGGACGCCCACTACAGACCACCAGTAGAGAGAGCATCTGACCAGACTATTAGGAGGTGTTGGGACCAGTGGATGTGTGAGGGCACACAAGGTGACTGGGCTCAGGGCGCCCCGACAGACCACCAGTAGACAGAAGTATCTGACCAGACTGTTAAGGGGTGTTGGGACCAGTGGATGGGGATACACAAAGTGACCAGGCTCAGAAAAGCTCCCCCACAGACCATCAGTAGAGATGACTGTCTGACCAGAATGTTAGGATGTGTTGGGACCAGTGGATTGGGGCACACAAGGTGACCGGGCTCAGGATGCCCTGTATAGACAACCAGTGGAGTGGAACATCTGACCAGACTGTTAGGAGGTTTTGGGACCAGTGGATGGGGGCACACAAAGTGACTGGACTCAGGGTCCTCTACAGACCACCAGTAGAAAGGACTGGCTGACTAGACTATTAGGGGGTGTTGGGACCAGTGGATGTGTGAGGATACACAAGGTGACCGGGCTCAGGACGCCCCCTACAGACCACCAGTAGAGAGGAGCATCTGACCAGACTGTTAGGGGATGTTGGGACCAGTGGATGTGTGAGGATACACAAGGTGACCGAGCTCAGGACGTCCCTACAGACCACCAGTAGAGAGGAGCATCTGACCAGACTGTTAGGAGGTGTTTGGACCAGTGGATGGGGGCACACAAGGTGACTGGGCTCAGGACGCCTCCTACAGACCACCAGTGGAGAGGAGCGTCTGACCAGACTGTTAGGAGGTGTTGGGACCAGTGGATGGGGGCAAACAAGGTGACCGGGCTCAGGCTGCCCACTACAGACCACCAGTAGAGAGGAGCATCTGACCAGACTGTTAGGAGTTGTTGGGACCAGTGGATGGGGGCACACAAAGTGACTGGACTCAGGGTCCTCTACAGACCACCAGTAGAAAGGACTGACTGACTAGACTATTAGGGGGTGTTGGGACCAGTGGATGTGTGAGGATACACAAGGTGACCGGGCTCAGGACGCCCCCTACAGACCACCAGTAGAGAGGAGCATCTGACCAGACTGTTAGGGGATGTTGGGACCAGTGGATGTGTGAGGATACACAAGGTGACCGAGCTCAGGACGTCCCTACAGACCACCAGTAGAGAGGAGCATCTGACCAGACTGTTAGGAGGTGTTTGGACCAGTGGATGGGGGCACACAAGGTGACTGGGCTCAGGACGCCTCCTACAGACCACCAGTGGAGAGGAGCGTCTGACCAGACTGTTAGGAGGTGTTGGGACCAGTGGATGGGGGCAAACAAGGTGACCGGGCTCAGGCTGCCCACTACAGACCACCAGTAGAGAGGAGCATCTGACCAGACTGTTAGGAGTTGTTGGGACCAGTGGATGTGTGAGTGCAAACAAGGTGACCGAGGTCAGAAGTCCCCTACAGACCACCAGCAGTGAGGATCGTCTGATCGTCAGACAAGCAGTAGCAGCTCCAACTATTTCATTGTCCGCCATCCTGAGACAGGGGGCGCCGTTGTCACACCCCGGTGCCTTATGGAACCATTTCCAGACGCTTGGCTGAAGGACATTTGGTCTCCGATACCTGCCATCACCTCCGTTTACAGGATATTGTGAAACTGGATGCTGTGGAGTAGAACGGGTTGTCTTCAGCGATGAGTCTAGATTTAGTTTGACCACTTATGACAACTGTGTTCGGCTCTGTCTGTCTGATGGAAAACATCATGGATAAAACAGCCACTCTGAAATAGGCAAGAAGGGACTCCATGCAAGAAGAGACAGTGGAGTCAGTGGGGACCGACCACAGCAGCACACAAATGCTGGAGTCTGTAGTGGGTCATGGCCGACCGCTGTACTACCTCTGCTTCTCCTTGACATACTTCGTAATACCATATTGGTTCTCACCTTTCAGTCCCTGATGCTTTGTATGACAAGCTGGATGATGCTCTGGATGTCAGTGACACAGGTATGACAGACGCCATGCTTTGTACGCCGGTGACACCAATATGAGTCACCATGTAAAGGTTCCGTTTACTACACGACGATCAGGCACTCTCTTGTACGATTCATTAATTCCGGCTGTGACCTCCCATGAAATTCAATGAGGGTTATTTCAGCTGCATTAAATGTCCAGATGAGCCGCAGCACGACTGCTGGAGACATTAGAATTCAGCGTTTTACTTGTTTTTGCATTATGCTTTGTTTACTACAGTAGAAAAAAATGTTGTATTTTATCACCTCGTGTGGCACAGAGTGTGTAAGGGACCGGTATGCAGTCCCAAGCTCTCGCTCATGACCTGAAGGTTGCGGGTTCAATCCCCGCCTGGTTCAGGTAGTTGGCTCACGGTTGACTTCCATCCTTCCTAGGTCGGTAAAATGAATACCCAGCTAATAAATTACCTGACCGAGCTGCAGAATAAGTTAGCGTTGTACAAATAACAAGTCCCTTTCCCATCAGCTGCAAAGTCTAACATTCTGAAAAAACCAATCTCTGGATGTGATGAATGCTAAAAAACAGCAGCGAGGACCATGATTGTCGCAGCAGAAACATTAGGATGAGTCTAATAATTATACTGAGCGGCAATTCATTCAAACAACAGATCAAAGACGGCTGAATTACGGTGGACCGCGGTCACACACCCATGTGAGGGTGTAGGCGTATCTGGGAAGCCATCATTTAGTAACTGCTGCCTGTGTAAACTGGAAAGCTCTTCCAACAGCATAACTCTTATGACAAGTCTTCCTGCAGGTAACCACAAATACTTTCAGGTAACTCTAGACTAAGGAGTCCAAGGGGTGGAGCCAGGCAATGACTGACAGCTCACATATACACACCCATACTGGGTAGGACCGCCCCTCAGACTAATAAGCTCAGAGCCAGTCGGGATGTAAATCAATAAAACGACAAGTTATACTGAATATTCTTCTATAAATATACACTGAACTCCATCTCAGCGCAAAACTGCCTTCAAAACTGGCGCAATTGTCGTAGTGTAAACTCTTATAGTTGCTGCAGATTAGATGGCGGTGCTGACATGTTCTGACCAGCTGACAGGAAGGGCTCAGCGATTCATGCTGCTTGCACCAAATTCTGACCTCCCATCAGCAACAGAGATCTGGCTCCATCTGACCAGGAGATGTTTTCCCGCTGCTCAGTGATACAAGTTTTGCGCTCTTTTGCCCGCTGGAGTCTTTCTGTTTCTCTTAGACACAATGGCGCTGGAACTGGTCGCCCGCTGTTATACCATCCGTGCGGAGGAACGGCGAGTTGTGCGTTCGGACACGTTAGTTTGAGCTCCAGCGTTGTATTCAGCTGACTGTGCAGCCTGTTGGTCAGAACGATTCCTGACATCCTCCTCCGACCCCTTTCAGTGATGAGTTGTTTCCGTCCGCAGGATCCCCTTTCGTTGGATGTTTTCCTCGATCGCGCCATTCTCTGTATACTCTTTACACCATTACCCAAGAAACCCCCCATCGTTGGCAGTGAGACCCCGGCTAGTCTAGAACCGATGACCGGGCCTCGTTGGAAGTTGCTCTGATCGCTGGATCTTCCATCTAATGTGGATTCACACTGAAACTGATCCACGGAAAACTTGTCACGTGATTTTATGCTCCGGGGTCTCGGGGAGAATTACCGTACAGGGAGGCGTTAATCATGAGAGGGGCGGGGGCTCTAATAAAGAGTCAGTGGTTATAATTAAGGAGCCACACAATGCTTGTGTAGTGTACAGACGTTCACGTGCATACGTTCTGGAAGTTTCTGAATGATCTATGTAGTCTTGTGCTTGTGTATTTCCACTGTCTTCTATGTGTATAAATATGATGTGTATTGCACACCTGCAGCACTGAATGAGTTACTGTTTGGGTTATGGCTGGAAAAGTATCTATTTGTATGTCATGTGACCTTGTGATATATATGTGGATGCAAGGTGCATGAGTGGGTCTTTTTTTCTTGTCTGTCCCGCCTGATAGTCTTTAGAGAGGAGCCAGCCTACATTCAGACACCTTCAGTCTGTGTGGAGGAGAATATGGAGGAGGCTGAGAAGATAGCTTGTGAGTGTTATGGACCCCCTCTTCTTCCCTACCTGGAGAATTAAGAGAGAGAGAAGCCACAAGTAATTGCGAGTCCCCACCGTGCAGCGCTGGAGTGTATGTTCCTGCTCCGTGAGTGTGCACCAGTAGAGAGTTGTCAAGTGTTCGTGAAAGGTTTGCAGGAACACAGATAACTTGGCCTGTGTAAGTCCCCCTGGCCTCCCGTTTCCTCCCTGTCACACCACATGTTCTTCTACACTAAGTGTATTGCCGGTGGAAGTCAATTATTACTGGGACTGTTACAAGTTGTGTTACCAGTGAACGGCTTTATCAACCGTTCCCGTTTCTGCCTTTAAACTTCAACCCTGCGTGTGGGCTCTTCATTCCATCATCTAGAATTCACCGTGGAGGAAGGAACGATGGCGTCACCCGTGACAAAGGGACTAAGGTAAACCACCAGCAGGTTTTCCTATTAAAATAGTCTGCCCTCACCCCTTGTGTCCCCGGTTACCCTCTGGGTGGGAGACGGCAGAGCCACTGTGACAAGTGACCTACTCTACCCCCGCTGTCTCCTAGGCTGGGGCCCGCTCCTCGGATGCTGCACATGTACTGCACTCCTGCTCTATGACCTGCTGCCTGCAGATAGGACACCGTTCAGTGTGACAGGTTCCCTTTAAGGGTCATTCTGCGCGGTCCTCGGTCGCTCATATGATACTCACCAATACGGAGCTCAAAATTGTTAAAGGAATGTTTGTTGATCTCCTGGATGCTTTCATTCAGTGCGATGGAGAAGTCGGCGACCGCACACAGATGGCCCCATTTGTCTTCACATTGCTAAAGGAGAAAAGATACAAGATGCATTATAACTGATACATAAGAGAAGCCACCAGACACCCCCAGACGCCCGGGGCGCCGATTCCTCACGCTATTTGGCTTTATATTCTTACAAAAAACTCTTTGCCAGAATATCTCCTATGTTCTGCTCGAGTTATAACCAGAGCTGCACTCATAATACTGCACCATGTCAGGACTCAACAGGCCATCATAGGGCCAGATCCTGCATCCAGGGGCTTTCATCAACATACCAACCTGAAGCTGTTGGGTTTCAAAGCAAATTCTGTCCTAGGGGCCCGACTATAATTCCTCATTTATAGCACTGGTCTATTAACATGGGGCAGAGGTACCTTGTGGGCTCTAGGGCCCGGGTGTGACCTATTATAGTTACTCTATAACTCCCAAAGCAGTCACAGGCCACCCCTGCTGGGAAGAAGGCATATATTGTTGCTATATAATCGGTCGTTCTCGTTAGCAGCGGTCTATTAGAAAGGCTTACTGTCACTAACTATGGTGGAAGGGGCATTCTGGTTATGATCACCAAGGATGTGAGGCCTGCTGTGACTAAGAGAGAAAGTATGTTTGGAGGGGAGTTTGTGTAACTACAGAGGAAGTGAGTGCGGACTCTGGTGTCTACAGAGGAAGTGAGTGCGGGCTCTGGTGACTACAGAGAAAGTGAGTGGGGGCTCTGGTGACTACAGAGGAAGTGAGTGGGGCTCTGGTGACTACAGAGGAAGTGAGTGGGGCTCTGGTGACTACAGAGGAAGTGAGTGGGGCTCTGGTGACTACAGAGAAAGTGAGTGGGGGCTCTGGTGACTACAGAGAAAGTGAGTCGGGGCTCTGGTGTCTACAGAGGAAGTGAGTCGGGGCTCTGGTGTCTACAGAGGAAGTGAGTCGGGGCTCTGGTGACTACAGAGGAAGTGAGTGGGGCTCTGGTGACTACAGAGGAAGTGAGTGGGGCTCTGGTGACTACAGAGGAAGTGAGTGGGGCTCTGGTGACTACAGAGGAAGTGAGTGCGGGCTCTGGTGACTACAGAGAAAGTGAGTGGGGGCTCTGGTGACTACAGAGAAAGTGAGTCGGGGCTCTGGTGTCTACAGAGGAAGTGAGTCGGGGCTCTGGTGACTACAGAGGAAGTGAGTGGGGCTCTGGTGACTACAGAGGAAGTGAGTGCGGGCTCTGGTGACTACAGAGGAAGTGAGTGGGGCTCTGGTGACTACAGAGGAAGTGAGTGGGGCTCTGGTGACTACAGAGGAAGTGAGTGGGGCTCTGGTGACTACAGAGGAAGTGAGTGCGGGCTCTGGTGACTACAGAGGAAGTGAGTGGGGCTCTGGTGACTACAGAGGAAGTGAGTGGGGCTCTGGTGACTACAGAGGAAGTGAGTGGGGCTCTGGTGTCTACAGAGGAAGTGAGTGCGGGCTCTGGTGACTACAGAAAAAGTGAGTGGGGGCTCTGGTGACTACAGAGAAAGTGAGTGGGGGCTCTGGTGACTACAGAAAAAGTGAGTGGGGGCTCTGGTGACTACAGAGAAAGTGAGTGGGGGCTCTTGTGACTACAGAGAAAGTGAGTGGGGGCTCTGGTGACTACAGAGGAAGTGAGTGGGGCTCTGGTGACTACAGAGGAAGTGAGTGGGGCTCTGGTGACTACAGAGGAAGTGAGTGGGGCTCTGGTGACTACAGAGGAAGTGAGTGGGGCTCTGGTGACTACAGAGAAAGTGAGTGGGGGCTCTGGTGACTACAGAGAAAGTGAGTCGGGGCTCTGGTGTCTACAGAGGAAGTGAGTCGGGGCTCTGGTGTCTACAGAGGAAGTGAGTCGGGGCTCTGGTGACTACAGAGGAAGTGAGTGGGGCTCTGGTGACTACAGAGGAAGTGAGTGGGGCTCTGGTGACTACAGAGGAAGTGAGTGGGGCTCTGGTGACTACAGAGGAAGTGAGTGCGGGCTCTGGTGACTACAGAGAAAGTGAGTGGGGGCTCTGGTGACTACAGAGAAAGTGAGTCGGGGCTCTGGTGTCTACAGAGGAAGTGAGTCGGGGCTCTGGTGACTACAGAGGAAGTGAGTGGGGCTCTGGTGACTACAGAGGAAGTGAGTGCGGGCTCTGGTGACTACAGAGGAAGTGAGTGGGGCTCTGGTGACTACAGAGGAAGTGAGTGGGGCTCTGGTGACTACAGAGGAAGTGAGTGCGGGCTCTGGTGACTACAGAGGAAGTGAGTGGGGCTCTGGTGACTACAGAGGAAGTGAGTGGGGCTCTGGTGACTACAGAGGAAGTGAGTGGGGCTCTGGTGTCTACAGAGGAAGTGAGTGCGGGCTCTGGTGACTACAGAAAAAGTGAGTGGGGGCTCTGGTGACTACAGAGAAAGTGAGTGGGGGCTCTGGTGACTACAGAAAAAGTGAGTGGGGGCTCTGGTGACTACAGAGAAAGTGAGTGGGGGCTCTTGTGACTACAGAGAAAGTGAGTGGGGGCTCTGGTGACTACAGACAAAGTGAGTGCGGGCTCTGGTGACTACAGAGAAAGTGAGACGGGGCTCTGGTGACTACAGAGGAAGTGAGTGGGGGCTCTGGTGACTACAGAGAAAGTGAGTGGGGGCTCTGGTGACTACAGAGGAAGTGAGTGGGGGCTCCGGTGACTACAGAGAAAGTGAGGGGGGGCTCCGGTGACTACAAAGAAAGTGAGTGGGGGCTCTGGTGACTACAGAGAAAGTGAGACGGGGCTCTGGTGACTACAGAGGAAGTGGGGCTCTGGTGACTACAGAGGAAGTGAGTGGGGGCTCTGGTGACTACAGAGGAAGTGGGGCTCTGGTGACTACAGAGGAAGTGAGTGGGGGCTCTGGTGACTACAGAGGAAGTGAGTGGGGGCTCTGGTGACTACAGAGAAAGTGAGTCGGGGCTCTGGTGACTACAGAGGAAGTGAGTGCGGGCTCTGGTGACTACAGAGGAAGTGAGTGGGGCTCTGGTGACTACAGAGAAAGTGAGTGGGGGCTCTGGTGACTACAGAGGAAGTGAGTGGGGCTCTGGTGACTACAGAGAAAGTGAGTGGGGGCTCTGGTGACTACAGAGGAAGTGAGTGGGGGCTCTGGTGACTACAGAGGAAGTGAGTCGGGGCTCTGGTGACTACAGAGAAAGTGAGTGGGGGCTCTGGTGACTACAGAAAAAGTGAGTGGGGTCTCTGGTGACCACAGAGAAAGTGAGTCGGGGCACTGGTGACTACAGAGGAAGTGAGTGGGGGCTCTGGTGACTACAGAGAAAGTGAGTGGGGGCTCTGGTGACTACAGAAAAAGTGAGTCAGGGCTCTTGTGACTACAGAGAAAGTGAGTGTGGGCTCTTGTGACTACAGAGAAAGTGAGTGTGGGCTCTGGTGACTACAGAGAAAGTGAGTGTGGGCTCTGGTGACTACAGAGAAAGTGAGTGGGGGCTCTGGTGACTACAGAGAAAGTGAGTAGGGGCTCTTGTGACTACAGAGAAAGTGAGTGTGGGCTCTGGTGACTACAGACGAAGTGAGGCTCTGGTGACTACAGAGAAAGTGAGTAGGGGCTCTTGTGACTACAGAGAAAGTGAGTCAGGGCTCTGGTGACTACTGACGAAGTGAGGCTCTGGTGACTACAGAGAAAGTGAGTCGGGGCTCTTGTGACTACAGAGAAAGTGAGTGTGGGCTCTGGTGACTACAGAGAAAGTGAGTGTGGGCTCTGGTGACTACAGAGAAAGTGAGTGGGGGCTCTGGTGACTACAGAGAAAGTGAGTAGGGGCTCTGGTGACTACAGAGAAAGTGAGTGGGGGCTCTGGTGACTACAGAGAAAGTGAGTGGGGGCTCTGGTGACTACAGAGAAAGTGAGTGGGGGCTCTGGTGACTACAGAGAAAGTGAGTAGGGGCTCTGGTGACTACAGAGAAAGTGAGTGGGGGCTCTGGTGACTACAGAAAAAGTGAGTGGGGGCTCTGGTGACTACAGAGGAAGTGGGGCTCTGGTGACTACAGAGAAAGTGAGGGGGGGGGCTCTGGTGACTACAGAGAAAGTGAGTCGGGGCTCTGGTGACTACAGAAAAAGTGAGTGGGGGCTCTGGTGACTACAGAGAAAGTGAGTGGGGGCTCTGGTGACTACAGAAAAAGTGAGTGGGGGCTCTGGTGACTACAGTGAAAGTGAGTGGGGGCTCTTGTGACTACAGAGAAAGTGAGTGGGGGCTCCGGTGACTACAGAGAAAGTGAGTGGGGGCTCTGGTGACTACAGAGAAAGTGAGTGGGGGCTCTGGTGACTACAGAGAAAGTGAGTGGGGGCTCTGGTGACTACAGAGAAAGTGAGTAGGGGCTCTGGTGACTACAGAGGAAGTGGGGCTCTGGTGACTACAGAGAAAGTGAGGGGGGGGGGCTCTGGTGACTACAGTGAAAGTGAGTGGGGGCTCTGGTGACTACAGAGAAAGTGAGTCGGGGCTCTGGTGACTACAGAAAAAGTGAGTGGGGGCTCTGGTGACTACAGAGAAAGTGAGTGGGGGCTCTGGTGACTACAGAAAAAGTGAGTGGGGGCTCTGGTGACTACAGTGAAAGTGAGTGGGGGCTCTGGTGACTACAGTGAAAGTGAGTGGGGGCTCCGGTGACTACAGAGAAAGTGAGTGGGGGCTCTGGTGACTACAGAGAAAGTGAGTCGGGGCTCTGGTGACTACAGAGGAAGTGAGTGGGGGCTCTGGTGACTACAGAGAAAGTGAGTGGGGGCTCTAGTGACTACAGAGGGAGTGAGTTGGGCTCTTGTGACTGTGCTGCTGCTAAGAGAACACAGACGAAATGTCTCTGTAGTCCATTATACATTGATATAAGCTCTATAAGTATACTGCAGCTTGTTACCACATTTATCCTTAATATCTTCATCATCCTTGAGGATGGCCCAATACCTTTAAAGGACCTCTCTCACCTTGGTGGCACCTACATCAAAGGTTCCAATCACCCTGATAGTCTCTGATGATTCCTTCTTCCCAATAGATCTGCTCTGTCTTGTCCCTGCGCATATATAAAAGCTTCCTCAACCACTTCTCTCGGATAGTGTCTCTGAAGGAACCCATCTCTCAGATCTCCTCCTTCCACCAACAAGTCTGTTTCCAGGGAACAATTCCTCTTGACTCTGAGGAACTGTCCCCTGGGGATCCCCCGTCTAAGAGGTGCCGAGTGGAAGCTTTTCCAGGACAGCACGCTATTAGTTGCTGTATAGGGAAGTGGCCAGAGTCCCATCTGATGTTTTCCTAATGCGAATATCCAGAAATGCCAATTCAGAGTTCTATATCTCGGATGTCACCCTCAATCCAAGATCACCTTAAAAATGAAAGTATCCCTAAAGAAGATCTTGGACGGGGACCTCTCCTGGGGAGTCATCTCTGAAAATGAATCTCGCTGTTTTTTACCCCCCAATCCCCACATAGCAATGTTTTACGCCCTACCAAAAGTTCATAAGGGCCCTGATCCCTTAAAAGGTAGACCCATTGTCTCGGGCATTGATATGAATGCCAGTGTTTCCCTGGACAAGGTGCTGCGCCCGTTTGTACGTGAGGAACACAATGGATGTCCTCAGACATCCGGAGAGCATCCATATGGACCCTCATGTACTGTTGGCTAGCCTCGCCATGGAGGTGCTTTACAGTTCTATCCCGCATGTAGGAGGACTAAAAGCTGTTGTCTACTATCTACAACAGCGGGGGGCGCAGCATCTTCATAGTAAATTTATTGAGATTCCTACTTATGCATAATTTCTTCCTGTTCAGTGGCCGATTCTTCCACCAGCTCAGGGGTACAGCCATGGGGAGCCGTGGTGCCCCCATTTATGCCAACCTGTACCTGGGCTGGTGGGAGGCAAAATTGTTTTTTTCAGAGGGCAACAATCACTGGACAGAGAAGATTTCACTGTGGCTCAGATACATAGATGACGTGTTCATCCTGTGGGCTGGCGATGGGGCCTCCTTTCATGAATTTGTTGCTTCACTGGCCCTATAGCCTGGCTACGACCTGTAGTCCCGTGTGGCCCTATAGTCAGGTGTTGCCCCATTGCCTGGCTACGACCTGTAGTCCCGTGTGGCCCTATAGTCAGGTGTGGCCCTATAGTCAGGTGTGGCCCTATTACCTGGCTGCATCCTGTAGTCAGGTGTGGCCCTATTGCCTGGCTGCGTCCTGTAGTCAGGTGTGGCCCTATAGTCAGGTGTGGCCCTATTGCCTGGCTGCACCTGTAGTCAGGTGTGGCCCTATTGCCTGGCTGCGTCCTGTAGTCAGGTGTGGCCCTATAGTCAGGTGTGGCCCTATTGCCTGGCTGCGTCCTGTAGTCCGGTGTGGCCCTATAGTCAGGTGTTGCCCCATTGCCTGGCTACGACCTGTAGTCCCGTGTGGCCCTATAGTCAGGTGTTGCCCCATTGCCTGGCTGCGTCCTGTAGTCAGGTGTGGCCCTATAGTCAGGTGTGGCCCTATTGCCTGGCTGCACCTGTAGTCAGGTGTGGCCCTATTGCCTGGCTGCGTCCTGTAGTCAGGTGTGGCCCTATAGTCAGGTGTGGCCCTATTGCCTGGCTGCGTCCTGTAGTCCGGTGTGGCCCTATAGTCAGGTGTGGCCCTATTGCCTGGCTGCGTCCTGTAGTCCGGTGTGGCCCCATTGCCTGGCTGCGTCCTGTAGTCACGTGTGGCCCTATAGTCAGGTGTGGCCCTATAGTCAGGTGTGGCCCTATTGCCTGGCTGCATCCTGTAGTCAGGTGTGGCCCTATTGCCTGGCTGCGTCCTGTAGTCACGTGTGGCCCTATAGTCAGGTGTGGCCCTATTGCCTGGCTGCGTCCTGTAGTCCCGTGTGGCCCTATAGTCAGGTGTGGCCCTATTGCCTGGCTGCATCCTGTAGTCAGGTGTGGCCCTATAGTCAGGTGCTGCCCCATTGCCTGGCTGCGTCCTGTAGTCAGGTGTGGCCCTATTGCCTGGCTGCGTCCTGTAGTCCGGTGTGGCCCTATAGTCAGGTGTGGCCCTATTGCCTGGCTGCGTCCTGTAGTCAGGTGTGGCCCTATTGCCTGGCTGCGTCCTGTAGTCCCGTGTGGCCCTATAGTCAGGTGTGGCCCTATTGCCTGGCTGCATCCTGTAGTCAGGTGTGGCCCTATTGCCTGGCTGCATCCTGTAGTCACGTGTGGCCCTATAGTCAGGTGTGGCCCTATAGTCAGGTGTGGCCCTATTGCCTGGCTGCATCCTGTAGTCACGTGTGGCCCTATTGCCTGGCTGCATCCTGTAGTCAGGTGTGGCCCTACTGCCTGGCTGCGTCCTGTAGTCAGGTGTGGCCCTCTAGTCCGGTGTGTGACCTACACGGCACAGTATAGCAGGGCCCGCTGAAGACTTTATTGCATTAGGGTAACAATGAGATGAGAAGCCAGCAGCCCTCAGCAGGGCCCATACGGGGGTCACTTCAAGTCCTGCCCGCCCCAGAGGGGATTGAATCCACATCCCAGTGTAAGCCGTCCAAATAATAAAGAGATCCGGCAGCCGATTGTAGGTGCTGAAGAGGCATCCCATATCTCACATCACCTCAGTCAGAAGACGGCGACGTGTCAAATCTTTAGCACCTAAAATCTGCCGGCTGACCTCTTTTTTATTGCATTAGGGACTGAGGCTTCCTGTTGTGCAGTGACGGCACCTGTAGGGTTAATGTCCCACACTGCGGTACAGAACAGGCGCGGCCACCACCCTCAGGACGACGGCCTACCTACCTGCTTCTCCGGAGAAAGCCCCGATACCGCCATGTAGGTGCTTCCGATCGTCTTGATCTTTTCGATGTCTTGGAATCGCTCTTCTTCTAGTAGCTGCAGAAAAACCAACAGCACATATAAGCAGCGCCGCCCACTTGTCAGCTCCGTCAGCGCACCTCCAGACGGGCGGAGTATGTACAGAGAGACGCAAATGCAGAATTCCACTCCGGCGCCGATTTTAGTCTATCGGTGTATTCTGCGCGGACTTCACTGTCACACAGCTGAGAGGACAAATTGTGCCAAGATCGCCATTCTGTTGAAGAGGTCAGACATGAGCGATGCTCTGCGGCACGGCGGCGCGATGTGATGCAGGGAAACAGTCCTATCTGGCTGCATGATCTCGCATCGCAGCCCCATTGAATGGGAGAACCCGGCGCTCCTCCACTGCGGCTGCGACAGCCGGAAGGTCCCTGCGTCCCCAAAGGGAGGGGAGGCTGTTTCCCCATGAAAACGCTTCGCATCCCTGAGGCTTTCATGTAGATGGCGAGGGCGACATCCGGGTGCGAATCACGGCTGATCTCGCCCTTCTGAAGGTTACCTAAGGGGCCTCCTGTTCCTGATGTTTTCACTCATGCGATGTGGAGTGGAAAACAATCGCAGCTGCCCTGTCTCGTCTGTCTGCCCCTGTCTCTCCTGTCTGCCCTGTCCGCCCCTGTCTCTCCTGTCTCGTCCCTGTCTCTCCTGTCTGCCCCTGTCTCTCCTGTCTACCCTGTCCGCCCCTGTCTCTTCTGTCTCGTCCCTGTCTCTCCTGTCTGCCCCTGTCTGCCCCTGTCTCTCCTGTCTGCCCTGTCCGCCCCTGTCTCTTCTGTCTCGTCCCTGTCTCTCCTGTCTGCCCCTGTCTGCCCCTGTCTCTCCTGTCTGCCCCTGTCTCTCCTGTCTAGCCCCTGTCTCTCCAGTCTCTCCTGTCTGCCCCATCCATCCCTGTCCGCCCCAGTCTCTCCTGTCTCGTCCCTGTCTCTCCTGTCTGCCCCTGTCCGCCCCTGTCTCTCCTGTCTGCCCCTGTCTCTCCTGTCTGCCCCTGTCTCTCCTGTCTGCCCCTGTCTCTCCTGTCTCGCCCCTGTCTCTCCAGTCTCTCCTGTCTGCCCCATCCACCCCTGTCCGCCCCAGTCTCTCCTGTCTCGTCCCTGTCTCTCCTGTCTGCCCCTGTCTGCCCCTGTCTCTCCTGTCTGCCCCTGTCTCTCCTGTCTCGCCCCTGTCTCTCCAGTCTCTCCTGTCTGCCCCATCCACCCCTGTCCGCCCCAGTCTCTCCTGTCTCGTCCCTGTCTCTCCTGTCTGCCCCTGTCCGCCCCTGTCTCTCCTGTCTGCCCCTGTCTCTCCTGTCTACCCCTGTCTCTCCTGTCTACCCCTGTCTGCCCCTGTCTGCTCCTGTCTGCTCTTGTCTCGCCTGTCTGCCCCTGTCTCTCCTGTCTGCCCCTGTCTGCTCCTGTCTGCTCCTGTTTGCCCCTGTCTGCCCCTGTCTCTCCTGTCTCTCCTGTCTGCCCCTGTCTGCCCCTGTCTGCCCTTGTCTGCCCCTGTCTGCCCTTGTCTGCCCCTGTCTGCCCCTGTCTCTCCTGTCCGCCCCTGTCTCTCCTGTCCGCCCCTGTCTCTTCTGTCTCGTCCCTGTCTCTCCTGTCTGCCCCTGTCTGCCCCTGTCTCTCCTGTCTGCCCTGTCCGCCCCTGTCTCTTCTGTCTCGTCCCTGTCTCTCCTGTCTGCCCCTGTCTGCCCCTGTCTCTCCTGTCTCTCCTGTCTGCCCCGTCCACCCCTGTCCGCCCCTGTCTCTCCTGTCTCGTCCCTGTCTCTCCTGTCTGCCCCTGTCTCTCCTGTCGGCCCCTGTCTCTCCTGTCTGCCCCTGTCTGCTCCTGTCTCGCCTGTCTGCCCCTGTCTCTCCTGTCTGCCCCTGTCTGCTCCTGTCTGCCCCTGTCTCTCCTGTCTGCCCCTGTCTGCCCTTGTCTGCCCCTGTTTGCCCTTGTCTGCCCCTGTCTCTCCTGTCTGCCCCTGTCTCTCCTGTCTGCCCCTGTCTCTCCTGTCTGCCCCTGTCTCTCCTGTCTCGCCCCTGTCTCTCCAGTCTCTCCTGTCTGCCCCATCCATCCCTGTCCGCCCCAGTCTCTCCTGTCTCGTCCCTGTCTCTCCTGTCTGCCCCTGTCCGCCCCTGTCTCTCCTGTCTGCCCCTGTCTCTCCTGTCTGCCCCTGTCTCTCCTGTCTGCCCCTGTCTCTCCTGTCTCGCCCCTGTCTCTCCAGTCTCTCCTGTCTGCCCCATCCACCCCTGTCCGCCCCAGTCTCTCCTGTCTCGTCCCTGTCTCTCCTGTCTGCCCCTGTCCGCCCCTGTCTCTCCTGTCTGCCCCTGTCTCTCCTGTCTACCCCTGTCTCTCCTGTCTACCCCTGTCTGCCCCTGTCTGCTCCTGTCTGCTCTTGTCTCGCCTGTCTGCCCCTGTCTCTCCTGTCTGCCCCTGTCTGCTCCTGTCTGCTCCTGTTTGCCCCTGTCTGCCCCTGTCTCTCCTGTCTCGTCCCTGTCTCTCCTGTCTGCCCCTGTCTGCCCCTGTCTCTCCTGTCTGCCCTGTCCGCCCCTGTCTCTTCTGTCTCGTCCCTGTCTCTCCTGTCTGCCCCTGTCTCTCCTGTCTGCCCCGTCCACCCCTGTCCGCCCCTGTCTCTCCTGTCTCGTCCCTGTCTCTCCTGTCTGCCCCTGTCCGCCCCTGTCTCTCCTGTCGGCCCCTGTCTCTCCTGTCTGCCCCTGTCTGCTCCTGTCTCGCCTGTCTGCCCCTGTCTCTCCTGTCTGCCCCTGTCTGCTCCTGTCTGCTCCTGTCTGCCCCTGTCTGCCCCTGTCTGCCCCTGTCTCTCCTGTCTGCCCCTGTCTGCCCTTGTCTGCCCCTGTTTGCCCTTTGTCTGCCCCTGTCTCTCCTGTCTGCCCCTGTCTCTCCTGTCTGCCCCTGTCTCTCCTGTCTGCCCCTGTCTCTCCTGTCTGCCCGTCTCTCCTGTCTGCCCCTGTCTCTCCTGTCTGCCCCTGTCTCTCCTGTCTCGCCCCTGTCTCTCCAGTCTCTCCTGTCTGCCCCATCCACCCCTGTCCGCCCCAGTCTCTCCTGTCTCGTCCCTGTCTCTCCTGTCTGCCCCTGTCTGCCCCTGTCTCTCCTGTCTGCCCCTGTCTCTCCTGTCTGCCCCTGTCTCTCCTGTCTCGCCCCTGTCTCTCCAGTCTCTCCTGTCTGCCCCATCCACCCCTGTCCGCCCCAGTCTCTCCTGTCTCGTCCCTGTCTCTCCTGTCTGCCCCTGTCCGCCCCTGTCTCTCCTGTCTGCCCCTGTCTCTCCTGTCTACCCCTGTCTCTCCTGTCTACCCCTGTCTGCCCCTGTCTGCTCCTGTCTGCTCTTGTCTCGCCTGTCTGCCCCTGTCTCTCCTGTCTGCCCCTGTCTGCTCCTGTCTGCTCCTGTTTGCCCCTGTCTGCCCCTGTCTCTCCTGTCTCTCCTGTCTGCCCCTGTCTGCCCCTGTCTGCCCTTGTCTGCCCCTGTCTGCCCTTGTCTGCCCCTGTCTGCCCCTGTCTCTCCTGTCCGCCCCTGTCTCTCCTGTCCGCCCCTGTCTCTTCTGTCTCGTCCCTGTCTCTCCTGTCTGCCCCTGTCTGCCCCTGTCTCTCCTGTCTGCCCTGTCCGCCCCTGTCTCTTCTGTCTCGTCCCTGTCTCTCCTGTCTGCCCCTGTCTGCCCCTGTCTCTCCTGTCTGCCCCGTCCACCCCTGTCCGCCCCTGTCTCTCCTGTCTCGTCCCTGTCTCTCCTGTCTGCCCCTGTCTCTCCTGTCGGCCCCTGTCTCTCCTGTCTGCCCCTGTCTGCTCCTGTCTCGCCTGTCTGCCCCTGTCTCTCCTGTCTGCCCCTGTCTGCTCCTGTCTGCTCCTGTCTGCCCCTGTCTCTCCTGTCTGCCCCTGTCTGCCCTTGTCTGCCCCTGTTTGCCCTTGTCTGCCCCTGTCTCTCCTGTCTGCCCCTGTCTCTCCTGTCTGCCCCTGTCTCTCCTGTCTGCCCCTGTCTCTCCTGTCTCGCCCCTGTCTCTCCAGTCTCTCCTGTCTGCCCCATCCATCCCTGTCCGCCCCAGTCTCTCCTGTCTCGTCCCTGTCTCTCCTGTCTGCCCCTGTCCGCCCCTGTCTCTCCTGTCTGCCCCTGTCTCTCCTGTCTGCCCCTGTCTCTCCTGTCTGCCCCTGTCTCTCCTGTCTCGCCCCTGTCTCTCCAGTCTCTCCTGTCTGCCCCATCCACCCCTGTCCGCCCCAGTCTCTCCTGTCTCGTCCCTGTCTCTCCTGTCTGCCCCTGTCCGCCCCTGTCTCTCCTGTCTGCCCCTGTCTCTCCTGTCTACCCCTGTCTCTCCTGTCTACCCCTGTCTGCCCCTGTCTGCTCCTGTCTGCTCTTGTCTCGCCTGTCTGCCCCTGTCTCTCCTGTCTGCCCCTGTCTGCTCCTGTCTGCTCCTGTTTGCCCCTGTCTGCCCCTGTCTCTCCTGTCTCTCCTGTCTGCCCCTGTCTGCCCTTGTCTGCCCCTGTCTGCCCTTGTCTGCCCCTGTCGGCCCCTGTCTGCCCCTGTCTCTCCTGTCCGCCCCTGTCTCTCCTGTCTGCCCCTGTCTCTCCTGTCTGCCCCTGTCTGCTCCTGTCTGCCCCTGTCTGCCCCTGTCTCTCCTGTCTCTCCTGTCTGCCCCTGTCTGCTCCTGTCTGCTCCTGTCTGCCCCTGTCTCTCCTGTCTGGCCCTGTCTCGCCTGTCTGCCCCTGTCTCTCCTGCCTGCCGTGTTTGCCCTGTCTGCCCCTGTCTCGTCTGTCTGCCCCTATTTACCCTGTCTCTCCTGTCTCGCCCCTGTCTGCCCCTGTCTCTCCTGTCTGCCCCTGTCTCTTCTGTCTTCCCCTGTCTTGCCTGTCTCGCCTGTCTGCCCCTGTCTCTCCTGTCTCTTCTGTCTGCCCCTGTCTCTTCTGTCTGCCCCTGTCTCTTTTGTCTGCTCCTGTCTCTCCTGTCTGCCCCTGACTCTTCTGTCTGCCCCTGTCTGGCCTGTCTGCCCCTGTCTCGCCGGTCTGCCCCTGTCTGCCCCTGTCTCTCCTGTCTGCCCCTGTCTCTCCTGTCTGCCCCTGTCTCACTGCGACTCCGGGCGCCATTTAACACGCTTTGTACTCAAACCTGATGCACCAAAACATATAAACCCGTAGATTACAGAACGCGGCTTCTCTGCCACCACTAAAGGGGTCGCAGTTACTAGTGGAGCCAGCAGGGGGGGGGGGTCACTATTAATACTGCAGCCACTAGGGGGCGACACTATTGGGGGTCATTAATGCTCGGTCACTTCAGACAAGCCTCGATGATACAAGTATCTGTTGGCTTTCTTGTCTATTGGGACTCTCAATGCCTGTACAATTACTTTTTTCTCTTTTGTGGTGGGCAGAGGGGGTTAGGGGCACCATTTCACACTTTGCCTCTGGCAGCAAAGAGGCTTGGGCACCCTGGGCTCACTGCGCAGGACTCCGGGCAACAAGCGGTTTGCCGACCCAGTGCACTACTAACCAAAGCCGATTACTGTAGGAAACAGACCCTCCATTCCTGCAGCAGCGCCGTTCACTGGAATGTAATACCAAGCCCGGCCACTGCAGCGGCAATGGAGGGTAGTCAGTTCTGGTCACCAGCTGATCGCTGGGGGTCCCGGGCAGCAGAACCCCTGCAGATCTACTACAGACAGCCAAACCCTGAGGACAATCCCTTTAATCTTGCACTGATAAGCTAAAGCTCTTCCCTTCCTATACAAGTCCTGCAAAATAAGGCATGCAGATCCCTTTAAGCCGCGGCGGCACAGACAGACCATATTCACACTTCAATGTTCTGAATTTCAATGACCTTGTGTTTTAGGCTGCGGGCGCTGGGATGGCGCTGTGTGCCTCCGTATGCCAATCTGAAGGCAGCTTGTTGTCTGTTTGGAATAAATTAAGATGCAAAATAATTTACAGGGAAGGAAAAAGGCTTTATTTTTTGGAGGTTTCCATCGCAGCCACTTGTACTTCTCCTCCAGTGACTGAGCGGCCATCTGCTGCACTTCTGGGGAGCAGGCGGCTGAGGTCACCAAATACCGTACAGATGGCACCGAGAGCGAACTAAACACATTAACACATAGCTGCAGGAATCCATAAAACACATCTGACCTGCTCTGCATGGTAGCAGCGCTCCGAGGGAGTCAGCACAGGGAATACTGTACATAACCACTTCTGGAACATAGGGGGCAGTATTATAATAGTTATATTCTTGTACACAGGGGGCAGTATTATAGTAGTTATATTTTTGTACACAGGGGGCAGTATTATAGTAGTTATATTCTTGTACACAGGGGGCAGTATTATAGTAGTTATATTTTTGTACACAGGGGGCAATATTATAGTAGTTATATTCTTGTACATAGGGGGCAGTATTATAGTAGTTATATTCTTGTACATAGGGGGCAGTATTATAGTGGTTATATTCTTGTACATAGGGGCAGTATTATAGTAGTTATATTCTTGTACATAGGGGCAGTATTATAGTAGTTATATTCTTGTACATAGGAGGCAGTATTATAGTAGTTATATTCTTGTACATAGGGGCAGTATTATAGTAGTTATATTCTTGTACATAGGAGGCAGTATTATAGTAGTTATATTCTTGTACATAGGGGGCAGTATTATAGTAGTTATATTCTTGTACATAGGGGAAAGTATTATAGTAGTTATATTCTTGTACATGGGGGCAGTATTATAGTAGTTATATTCTTGTACATAGGAGGCAGTATTATAGTAGTTATATTCTTGTACATAGGGGCAGTATTATAGTAGTTAAATTCTTGTACATAGGGGCAGTATTATAGTAGTTATATTTTTGTACACAGGGGGCAGTATTATAGTAGTTATATTCTTGTTCATAGGGGGCAGTATTATAGTAGTTATATTCTTGTTCATAGGGGGCAGTATTATAGTAGTTATATTCTTGTACATAGGAGCAGTATTATAGTAGTTATATTCTTGTACATAGGAGCAGTATTATAGTAGTTATATTCTTGTACATAGGAGGCAGTATTATAGTAGTTGTATTCTTGTACATAGGGGGCAGTATTATAGTAGTTATATTCTTGTATATGGTAGCAGTATTATAGTAGTTATATTCTTGTACATAGGAGCAGTATTATAGTACTTATATTCTTGTACATAGGGGGCAGTATTATAGTAGTTATATTCTTGTACATAGGAGGCAGTATTATAGTAGTTATACTCTTGTACATAGGGGGCAGTATTATAGTAGTTATATTCTTGTACATAGGAGCAGTATTATAGTAGTTATATTCTTGTACATAGGAGCAGTATTATAGTACTTATATTCTTGTACATAGGAGGCAGTATTATAGTAGTTATATTCTTGTACATAGGGGGCAGTGTTATAGTAGTTATATACTTGTACATAGGGGGCAGTATTATAGTACTTATATTCTTGTACATAGGAGGCAGTATTATAGTAGCTATATTTTTGTACATAGGGGGCAGTGTTATAGTAGTTATATACTTGTACATAGGGGGCAGTATTATAGTAGTTATATTCTTGTACATAGGGGGCAGTATTATAGTAGTTATATTCTTGTATATGGTAGCAGTATTATAGTAGTTATATTCTTGTACATAGGGGGCAGTATTATAGTAGTTATATTCTTGTACATAGTGGGCAGTATTATAGTAGTTATAGTCTTGTACATAGGGGGCAGTATTATAGTAGCTATATTCTTGTACATAGGGGCAGTATTATAGTAGTTTTATTCTTGTACAGAGGGGACCGTATTATAGTAGTTATATTCTTGTACATAGAAGGCAGTATTATAGTAGTTATATTCTTGTACATAGGGGGCAGTATTATAGTAGTTATATTCTTGTACATAGGGGGCAGTATTATAGTAGTTATATTCTTATACATAGGGGGCAGTATTATAGTAGCTATATTCTTGTACATAGGGGCAGTATTATAGTAGTTATATTCTTGTACAGAGGGGCAGTATTATAGTAGTTATATTCTTGTACATAGAAGGCAGTATTATAGTAGTTATATTCTTGTACATAGGGGGCAGTATTATAGTAGTTATATTCTTGTACATAGGGGGCAGTATTATAGTAGTTATATTCTTGTACATAGGAGGCAGTATTATAGTAGTTATATTCTTGTACATAGGGGACAGTATTATAGTAGTTATATTCTTGTACACAGGGGGCAGTATTATAGTAGTTATATTCTTGTACATAGGGGGCAGTATTATAGTAGTTATATTCTTGTACATAGGGGGCAGTATTATAGTAGTTATATTCCTGTACATACGGGGCAGTATTATAGTAGTTATATTCTTGTACATAGGGGGCAGTATTATAGTAGTTATATTCTTGTATATAGGGAGCAGTATTAAAGTAGTTATATTCTTGTACAGATGGGGCAGTGTTATAGTAGTTATATTCCTGTACATACGGGGCAGTATTATAGTAGTTATATTCTTGTACATAGGAGCAGTATTATAGTAGTTATATTCTTGTACATAGGAGGCAGTATTATAGTAGTTATATTCTTGTACATAGGAGGCAGTATTATAGTAGTTATATTCTTGTACATAGGGGCAGTATTATAGTAGTTATATTTTTGTACATAGGAGCAGTATTATAGTAGTTATATTCTTGTACGTAGAGGGCAGAATTATAGTAGTTATATTCTTGTACATAGGGGGCAGTATTATAGTAGTTATATTTTTGTACATAGGAGCAGTATTATAGTATTTATATTCTTGTACATAGGGGGCAGTATTATAGTAGTTATATTCTTGTACATAGGGGACCGTATTATAGTAGTTATATTCTTGTACATAGGAGGCAGTATTATAGTAGTTATATTCTTGTACATAGGGGGCAGTATTATAGTAGTTATATTCTTGTACATAGGAGGCAGTATTATAGTAGTTATATTCTTGTACACAGGGGGCAGTATTATAGTAGTTATATTCTTGTACATAGGGGGCAGTATTATAGTAGTTATATTCTTGTACATAGGAGGCAGTATTATAGTAGTTATATTCTTGTACATAGGGGGCAGTATTATAGTAGTTATATTCTTGTACATAGGGGACACTATTATAGTAGTTATATTCTTGTACATAGGGGAGCAGTATTATAGTAGGTATATTCTTGTACATAGGAGGCAGTATTATAGTAGGTATATTCTTGTACATAGGGGGCAGTATTATAGTAGTTATATTCTTGTACATAGGGGGCAGTATTATAGTAGGTATATTCTTGTACATAGGGGGCAGTATTATAGTAGTTATATTCTTGTACATAGGGGGCAGTATTATAGTAGTTATATCCTTGTACATAGGGGACAGTATTATAGTAGTTATATTCTTGTACATAGGGGGCAGTATTATAGTAGGTATATTCTTGTACATCGGAGGCAGTATTATAGTAGTTATATTCTTGTACATAGGAGCAGTATTATAGTAGTTATATTCTTGTACATAGGGGGCAGTATTATAGTAGTTATATTCTTGTACATAGGGGACAGTATTATAATAGTTATATTCTTGAATATGGTAGCAGTATTATAGTAGTTATATTCTTGTACATAGGGGGCAGTATTATTGTAGTTATATTCTTGTACATAGGAGCAGTATTATAGTAGTTATATTCTTGTACATAGGAGGCAGTATTATAGTAGTTATATTCTTGTACATAGGGGTCAGTATTGTAGTAGTTATATTCTTGTACATAGGGGACAGTATTATAGTAGTTATATTCTTGTACATAGGGGAGCAGTATTATAGTAGTTATATTCTTGTACATAGGGGGCAGTATTATAGTAGTTATATTCTTGTACATAGGGAGCAGTATTATAGTAGTTATATTCTTGTACATAGGGAGCAGTATTATAGTAGTTATATTCTTGTACATAGGGGACAGTATTATAGTAGTTATATTCTGGTACATAGGGGGCAGTATTATAGTAGGTATATTCTTGTACATATGAGGCAGTATTATAGTAGTTATATTCTTGTACATAGGAGCAGTATTATAGTAGTCATATTCTTGTACATAGGGGACAGTATTATAGTAGTCATATTCTTGTACATAGGGGACAGTATTATAGTAGTTATATTCTTGTACATAGGGGGCAGTATTATAGTAGTTATATTCTTGTACATACGAGCCAGTATTATAGTAGTTATATTCTTGTACATAGGGGCAGTATTATAGTAGTTATATTCTTGTACATAGGGGCAGTATTATAGTAGTTATATTCTTGTACATAAGGGCAGTATTATAGTAGTTATATTCTTGTACATAGGGGGCAGTATTATAGTAGTTATATTCTTGTACATAGGGGCAGTATTATAGTAGTTATATTCTTGTACATAGGGGCAGTATTATAGTAGTTATATTCTTGTACATAGGGGCAGTATTATAGTAGTTATATTCTTGTACATAGGGGGCAGTATTATAGTAGTTATATTCTTGTACATAGGGGGCAGTATTACAGTAGTTATATTCTTGTACATAGGGAGCAGTATTATAGTAGTTATATTCTTGTTCATAGCGGACTGTATTATAGTAGTTATATTCTTGTACATAGGGGGCAGTATTACAGTAAGTATATTCTTGTACATAGGAGGCAGTATTATAGTAGTTATATTCTTGTACATAGGAGCAGTATTATAGTAGTTATATTCTTGTACATAGGGGGCAGTATTATAGTAGTTATATTCTTGCACATAGGAGGCAGTATTATAGTAGTTATATTCTTGTACATAGGGGCAGTATTATAGTAGTTATATTCTTGTACATAGGGGGCAGTATTATAGTAGTTATATTCTTGTACATAGGGGACAGTATTATAGTAGTTATATTCTTGTACATAGGGGAAAGTATTATAATAGTTATATTCTTGTACATAGGGGGCAGTATTATAGTAGTTATATTCTTGTACATAGGGGCAGTATTATAGTAGTTATAGTCTTGTACATAGGGGGTAGTATTATAGTAGTTATATTCTTGTACATAGGGAGCAGTATTATAGTAGTTATATTCTTGTACATAGGGGGGCAGTATTAGAGTAGTTATATTCTTGTACATAGGGGGCAGTATTATAGTAGTTATATTCTTGTACATAGGAGCAGTATTATAGTAGTTATATTCTTGTACATAAGGGGCAACATTATAGTAGTTATATTCTTGTACATAGGGGAAAGTATTATAATAGTTATATTCTTGTACATAGGGGCAGTATTATAGTAGTTATATTCTTGTACATAGGGGGCAGTATTAGAGTAGTTATATTCTTGTACATAGGGGGCAGTATTATAGTAGTTATATTCTTGTACATAGGAGCAGTATTATAGTAGTTATATTCTAGTACATAAGGGGCAACATTATAGTAGTTATATTCTTGTACATAGGAGGCAGTATTATAGTAGTTATATTCTTGTACATAGGGGGCAGTATTATAGTAGTTATATTCTTGTACATAGCGGAAAGTATTATAATAGTTATATTCTTGTACATAGGAGGCAGTATTATAGTAGTTATATTCTTGTACATAAGGGGCAGTATTATAGTAGTTATATTCTTGTACATAGGGGCAGTATTATAGTAGTTATATTCTTGTACATAGGGGGCAGTATTATAGTAGTTATATTCTTGTACATAGGAGGTAGTATTATAGTAGTTATATTCTTGTACATTGGGGACAGTATTATAGTAGTTATATTCTTGTACATAGGGGAGCAGTATTATAGTAGTTATATTCTTGTACATAGGGGGCAGTATTATAGTTGGTATATTCTTGTACATAGGAGGCAGTATTATAGTAGGTATATTCTTGTACATAGGGGGCAGTATTATAGTAGTTATATTCTTGTACATAGGAGGTAGTATTATAGTAGTTATATTCTTGTACATTGGGGACAGTATTATAGTAGTTATATTCTTGTACATAGGGGAGCAGTATTATAGTAGTTATATTCTAGTACATAGGGGACAGTATTATAGTTGGTATATTCTTGTACATAGGAGGCAGTATTATAGTAGTTATATTCTTGTACATAGGGAGGAGTATTATAGTAGTTATATTCTTGCACATAGGGGACAGTATTATAGTAGTTATATTCTTGTACATAGGGGGCAGTATTATAGTAGTTATATTCTTGTACATAGGAGGCAGTATTATAGTAGTTATGTTCTTGTACATAGGGGGCAGTATTATAGTAGTTATATTCTTGTACATGGGGGCAGTTTTATAGTAGTTATATTCTTGTACATAGGGAGCAGTATTATAGTAGTTATATTCTTGTACATAGGGGGCAGTATTATAGTAGTTATATTCTTGTACATAGGGGGCAGTATTATAGTAGTTATATTCTTGTACATAGGGAGCAGTATTATAGTAGTTATATTCTTGTACATAGGGAGCAGTATTATAGTAGTTATATTCTTGTACATAGGGGGCAGTATTATAGTAGTTATATTCTTGTACATAGGAGGCAGTATTATAGTAGTTATTTTCTTGTACATAGGGGACAGTATTATAGTAGTTATATTCTTGTACATAGGGGCAGTATTATAGTAGTTATATTCTTGTACATAGGGAGCAGTATTATAGTAGTTATATTCTTGTACATAGGGGGCAGTATTATAGTAGTTATATTCTTGTACATAGGGGGCAGTATTATAGTAGGTATATTCTTGTACATAGGAGGCAGTATTATAGTAGTTATATTCTTGTACACAGGAGCAGTATTATAGTAGTTATATTCTTGTACATAGGGGGCAGTATTATAGTAGCTATATTCTTGTACATAGGGGACAGTATTATAATAGTTATATTCTTGTATATAATAGCAGTATTATAGTAGTTATATTCTTGTACATAGGGGGCAGTATTATAGTAGTTATATTCTTGTACATAGGGAGCAGTATTATAGTAGTTATATTCTTGTTCATAGGGGACAGTATTATAGTAGTTATATTCTTGTACATAAGGGGCAGTATTATAGTAGTTATATTCTTGTACATAGGGGAGCAGTATTATAGTACTTATATTCTTGTATATAGGAGCAGTATTATAGAAGTTATATTCTTGTACATAGGGGGCAGTATTATAGTAGTTATATTCTTGTACATAGGAGGCAGTATTATAGTAGTTATATTCTTGTACATAAGGGGCAGTATTATAGTAGTTATATTCTTGTACATAAGGGGCAGTATTATAGTAGTTATATTCTTGTACATAGGGGGCAGTATTATAGTAGTTATATTCTTGTACATAGGGGGCAGTATTATAGTAGTTTTATTCTTGCACATAGGAGGCAGTATTATAGTAGTTATATTCTTGTACATAGGGGGCAGTATTATAGTATTTATATTCTTGTACATAGGGGGCTGTATTATAGTAGTTTTATTCTTGCACATAGGAGGCAGTATTATAGTAGTTATATTCTTGTACATAGGGGGCAGTATTATAGTAGTTATATTCTTGTACATAAGGGGCAGTATTATAGTAGTTATATTCTTGTACATAGGGGGCAGTATTATAGTAGTTACATTCTTGTACATAGGGGGCAGTATTAGAGTAGTTATATTCTTGTACATAGGCGGCAGTATTATAGTAGGTATATTCTTGTACATAGGGGAGCAGTATTATAGTACTTATATTCTTGTACATAGGAGCAGTATTATAGAAGTTATATTCTTGTACATAGGGGAGCAGTATTATAGTAGTTATATTCTTGTACATAGGGGGCAGTATTATAGTTGGTATATTCTTGTACATAGGAGGCAGTATTATAGTAGTTATATTCTTGTACATAGGGGGCAGTATTATAGTAGTTATATTCTTGTACATAGGAGGTAGTATTATAGTAGTTATATTCTTGCACATTGGGGACAGTATTATAGTAGTTATATTCTTGTACATAGGGGAGCAGTATTATAGTAGTTATATTCTTGTACATAGGGGACAGTATTATAGTTGGTATATTCTTGTACATAGGAGGCAGTATTATAGTAGTTATATTCTTGTACATAGGGGGCAGTATTATAGTAGTTATATTCTTGTACATAGGGGCAGTTTTATAGTAGTTATATTCTTGTACATAGGGAGCAGTATTATAGTAGTTATATTCTTGTACATAGGGGGCAGTATTATAGTAGTTATATTCTTGTACATAGGGGGCAGTATTATAGTAGTTATATTCTTGTACATAGGGAGCAGTATTATAGTAGTTATATTCTTGTACATAGGGAGCAGTATTATAGTAGTTATATTCTTGTACATAGGGGGCAGTATTATAGTAGTTATATTCTTGTACATAGGAGGCAGTATTATAGTAGTTATTTTCTTGTACATAGGGGACAGTATTATAGTAGTTATATTCTTGTACATAGGGGCAGTATTATAGTAGTTATATTCTTGTACATAGGGAGCAGTATTATAGTAGTTATATTCTTGTACATAGGGGGCAGTATTATAGTAGTTATATTCTTGTACATAGGGGGCAGTATTATAGTAGGTATATTATTGTACATAGGAGGCAGTATTATAGTAGTTATATTCTTGTACACAGGAGCAGTATTATAGTAGTTATATTCTTGTACATAGGGGGCAGTATTATAGTAGCTATATTCTTGTACATAGGGGACAGTATTATAATAGTTATATTCTTGTATATAATAGCAGTATTATAGTAGTTATATTCTTGTACATAGGGGGCAGTATTATAGTAGTTATATTCTTGTACATAGGGAGCAGTATTATAGTAGTTATATTCTTGTTCATAGGGGACAGTATTATAGTAGTTATATTCTTGTACATAGGGGGCTGTATTATAGTAGGTATATTCTTGTACATAGGGGAGCAGTATTATAGTACTTATATTCTTGTACATAGGAGCAGTATTATAGAAGTTATATTCTTGTACATAGGGGGCAGTATTATAGTAGTTATATTCTTGTACATAGGAGGCAGTATTATAGTAGTTATATTCTTGTACATAAGGGGCAGTATTATAGTAGTTATATTCTTGTACATAGGGGTAGTATTATAGTAGTTATATTCTTGTACATAGGGGGCAGTATTATAGTAGTTTTATTCTTGCACATAGGAGGCAGTATTATAGTAGTTATATTCTTGTACATAGGGGGCAGTATTATAGTAGTTATATTCTTGTACATAGGCGGCAGTATTATAGTAGTTATATTCTTGTACATAGGAGCAGTATTATAATAGTTATATTCTTGTACATAGGGGGCAGTATTATAGTAGTTATATTCTTGTACATAGGGGGCAGTATTATAGTAGTTATATTCTTGTACATAGGGGGCAGTATTATAGTAGTTATATTCTTGTACATAGGGGGCAGTATTATAGTAGTTATATTCTTGTACAGAGGCGGCAGTATTATAGTAGTTATATTCTTATACATTGGAGGAGTATTATAATAGTTATATTCTTGTACAGAGGGGGCAGTATTATATTAGTTATATTCTTGTACATAGGAGGCAGTATTATAGTAGTTATATTCTGGTACATATGGGGCAGTATTATAGTAGTTATATTCTTGTACATAGGGGGCAGTATTATAGTAGTTATATACTTGTACGTAGGGGGCAGTATTACAGTAGTTATATTCTTGTACATAGGAGGCAGTATTACAGTAGTTATATTCTTGTACATAGGAGGCCGTATTATAGTAGTTATATACTTGTACGTAGGGGAGCAGTATTATAGTAGTTATATTCTTGTACATAGGGGACAGTATTATAGTAGTTATATTCTTGTACATAGGGGAGCAGTATTATAGTAGTTATATTCTTGTACATAGGGGACAGTATTATAGTTCGTATATTCTTGTACATAGGAGGCAGTATTATAGTAGTTATATTCTTGTACATAGGGAGCAGTATTATAGTAGTTATATTCTTGTACATAGGGGACAGTATTATAGTAGTTATATTCTTGTACATAGGGGCAGTATTATAGTAGCTATATTCGTGTACATAGGGAGCAGTATTATAGTAGTTATATTCTTGTACATAGGGGGCAGTATTATAGTAGTTATATTCTTGTACATAGGGGGCAGTATTATAGTAGGTATATTCTTGTACATAGGAGGCAGTATTATAGTAGTTATATTCTTGTACATAGGGAGCAGTATTATAGTAGTTATATTCTTGTACATAGGGGGCAGTATTATAGTAGTTATATTCTTGTACATAGGAGGTAGTATTATAGTAGTTATATTCTTGCACATTGGGGACAGTATTATAGTAGTTATATTCTTGTACATAGGGGAGCAGTATTATAGTAGTTATATTCTTGTACATAGGGGACAGTATTATAGTTGGTATATTCTTGTACATAGGAGGCAGTATTATAGTAGTTATATTCTTGTACATAGGGGGCAGTATTATAGTAGTTATATTCTTGTACATAGGGGCAGTATTATAGTAGTTATATTCTTGTACATAGGGAGCAGTATTATAGTAGTTATATTCTTGTACATAGGGGGCAGTATTATAGTAGTTATATTCTTGTACATAGGGGGCAGTATTATAGTAGGTATATTATTGTACATAGGAGGCAGTATTATAGTAGTTATATTCTTGTACACAGGAGCAGTATTATAGTAGTTATATTCTTGTACATAGGGGGCAGTATTATAGTAGCTATATTCTTGTACATAGGGGACAGTATTATAATAGTTATATTCTTGTATATAATAGCAGTATTATAGTAGTTATATTCTTGTACATAGGGGGCAGTATTATAGTAGTTATATTCTTGTACATAGGGAGCAGTATTATAGTAGTTATATTCTTGTTCATAGGGGACAGTATTATAGTAGTTATATTCTTGTACATAGGGGGCTGTATTATAGTAGGTATATTCTTGTACATAGGGGAGCAGTATTATAGTACTTATATTCTTGTACATAGGAGCAGTATTATAGAAGTTATATTCTTGTACATAGGGGGCAGTATTATAGTAGTTATATTCTTGTACATAGGAGGCAGTATTATAGTAGTTATATTCTTGTACATAAGGGGCAGTATTATAGTAGTTATATTCTTGTACATAGGGGTAGTATTATAGTAGTTATATTCTTGTACATAGGGGGCAGTATTATAGTAGTTTTATTCTTGCACATAGGAGGCAGTATTATAGTAGTTATATTCTTGTACATAGGGGGCAGTATTATAGTAGTTATATTCTTGTACATAGGCGGCAGTATTATAGTAGTTATATTCTTGTACATAGGAGCAGTATTATAATAGTTATATTCTTGTACATAGGGGGCAGTATTATAGTAGTTATATTCTTGTACATAGGGGGCAGTATTATAGTAGTTATATTCTTGTACATAGGGGGCAGTATTATAGTAGTTATATTCTTGTACATAGGGGGCAGTATTATAGTAGTTATATTCTTGTACAGAGGCGGCAGTATTATAGTAGTTATATTCTTATACATTGGAGGAGTATTATAATAGTTATATTCTTGTACAGAGGGGGCAGTATTATATTAGTTATATTCTTGTACATAGGAGGCAGTATTATAGTAGTTATATTCTGGTACATATGGGGCAGTATTATAGTAGTTATATTCTTGTACATAGGGGGCAGTATTATAGTAGTTATATACTTGTACGTAGGGGGCAGTATTACAGTAGTTATATTCTTGTACATAGGAGGCAGTATTACAGTAGTTATATTCTTGTACATAGGAGGCCGTATTATAGTAGTTATATACTTGTACGTAGGGGAGCAGTATTATAGTAGTTATATTCTTGTACATAGGGGACAGTATTATAGTAGTTATATTCTTGTACATAGGGGAGCAGTATTATAGTAGTTATATTCTTGTACATAGGGGACAGTATTATAGTTCGTATATTCTTGTACATAGGAGGCAGTATTATAGTAGTTATATTCTTGTACATAGGGAGCAGTATTATAGTAGTTATATTCTTGTACATAGGGGACAGTATTATAGTAGTTATATTCTTGTACATAGGGGCAGTATTATAGTAGCTATATTCGTGTACATAGGGAGCAGTATTATAGTAGTTATATTCTTGTACATAGGGGGCAGTATTATAGTAGTTATATTCTTGTACATAGGGGGCAGTATTATAGTAGGTATATTCTTGTACATAGGAGGCAGTATTATAGTAGTTATATTCTTGTACATAGGGAGCAGTATTATAGTAGTTATATTCTTGTACATAGGGGGCAGTATTATAGTAGTTATATTCTTGTACATAGGAGGTAGTATTATAGTAGTTATATTCTTGCACATTGGGGACAGTATTATAGTAGTTATATTCTTGTACATAGGGGAGCAGTATTATAGTAGTTATATTCTTGTACATAGGGGACAGTATTATAGTTGGTATATTCTTGTACATAGGAGGCAGTATTATAGTAGTTATATTCTTGTACATAGGGGGCAGTATTATAGTAGTTATATTCTTGTACATAGGGGCAGTTTTATAGTAGTTATATTCTTGTACATAGGGAGCAGTATTATAGTAGTTATATTCTTGTACATAGGGGGCAGTATTATAGTAGTTATATTCTTGTACATAGGGGGCAGTATTATAGTAGTTATATTCTTGTACATAGGGAGCAGTATTATAGTAGTTATATTCTTGTACATAGGGAGCAGTATTATAGTAGTTATATTCTTGTACATAGGGGCAGTATTATAGTAGTTATATTCTTGTACATAGGGAGCAGTATTATAGTAGTTATATTCTTGTACATAGGGGGCAGTATTATAGTAGTTATATTCTTGTACATAGGAGGCAGTATTATAGTAGTTATTTTCTTGTACATAGGGGACAGTATTATAGTAGTTATATTCTTGTACATAGGGGCAGTATTATAGTAGTTATATTCTTGTACATAGGGAGCAGTATTATAGTAGTTATATTCTTGTACATAGGGGGCAGTATTATAGTAGTTATATTCTTGTACATAGGGGGCAGTATTATAGTAGGTATATTATTGTACATAGGAGGCAGTATTATAGTAGTTATATTCTTGTACACAGGAGCAGTATTATAGTAGTTATATTCTTGTACATAGGGGGCAGTATTATAGTAGCTATATTCTTGTACATAGGGGACAGTATTATAATAGTTATATTCTTGTATATAATAGCAGTATTATAGTAGTTATATTCTTGTACATAGGGGGCAGTATTATAGTAGTTATATTCTTGTACATAGGGAGCAGTATTATAGTAGTTATATTCTTGTTCATAGGGGACAGTATTATAGTAGTTATATTCTTGTACATAGGGGGCTGTATTATAGTAGGTATATTCTTGTACATAGGGGAGCAGTATTATAGTACTTATATTCTTGTACATAGGAGCAGTATTATAGAAGTTATATTCTTGTACATAGGGGGCAGTATTATAGTAGTTATATTCTTGTACATAGGAGGCAGTATTATAGTAGTTATATTCTTGTACATAAGGGGCAGTATTATAGTAGTTATATTCTTGTACATAGGGGTAGTATTATAGTAGTTATATTCTTGTACATAGGGGGCAGTATTATAGTAGTTTTATTCTTGCACATAGGAGGCAGTATTATAGTAGTTATATTCTTGTACATAGGGGGCAGTATTATAGTAGTTATATTCTTGTACATAGGCGGCAGTATTATAGTAGTTATATTCTTGTACATAGGAGCAGTATTATAATAGTTATATTCTTGTACATAGGGGGCAGTATTATAGTAGTTATATTCTTGTACATAGGGGGCAGTATTATAGTAGTTATATTCTTGTACATAGGGGGCAGTATTATAGTAGTTATATTCTTGTACATAGGGGGCAGTATTATAGTAGTTATATTCTTGTACAGAGGCGGCAGTATTATAGTAGTTATATTCTTATACATTGGAGGAGTATTATAATAGTTATATTCTTGTACAGAGGGGGCAGTATTATATTAGTTATATTCTTGTACATAGGAGGCAGTATTATAGTAGTTATATTCTGGTACATATGGGGCAGTATTATAGTAGTTATATTCTTGTACATAGGGGGCAGTATTATAGTAGTTATATACTTGTACGTAGGGGGCAGTATTACAGTAGTTATATTCTTGTACATAGGAGGCAGTATTACAGTAGTTATATTCTTGTACATAGGAGGCCGTATTATAGTAGTTATATACTTGTACGTAGGGGAGCAGTATTATAGTAGTTATATTCTTGTACATAGGGGACAGTATTATAGTAGTTATATTCTTGTACATAGGGGAGCAGTATTATAGTAGTTATATTCTTGTACATAGGGGACAGTATTATAGTTCGTATATTCTTGTACATAGGAGGCAGTATTATAGTAGTTATATTCTTGTACATAGGGAGCAGTATTATAGTAGCTATATTCGTGTACATAGGGAGCAGTATTATAGTAGTTATATTCTTGTACATAGGGGGCAGTATTATAGTAGTTATATTCTTGTACATAGGGGGCAGTATTATAGTAGTTATATTCTTGTACACGGGGCAGTATTATAGTAGTTCTATTCTTATACATAGGGGGCAGTATTATAGTAGTTATATTCTTGTACATAGGGGCAGTATTATAGTAGCTATATTCGTGTACATAGGGAGCAGTATTATAGTAGTTATATTCTTGTACATAGGGGGCAGTATTATAGTAGTTATATTCTTGTACATAGGGGGCAGTATTATAGTAGGTATATTCTTGTACATAGGAGGCAGTATTATAGTAGTTATATTCTTGTACATAGGGAGCAGTATTATAGTAGTTATATTCTTGTACATAGGGAGCAGTATTATAGTAGTTATATTCTTGTACATAGGGGCAGTATTATAGTAGTTATATTCTTGTACATAGGGAGCAGTATTATAGTAGTTATATTCTTGTACATAGGAGCAGTATTATAGTAGTTATTTTCTTGTACATAGGGGGCAGTATTATAGTAGTTATATTCTTGTACATAGGAGCAGTATTATAGTAGTTATTTTCTTGTACATAGGGGACAGTAATATAGTAGTTATATTCTTGTACATAGCGACAGTATTATAGTAGTTATATTCTTGTACATAGGGAGCAGTATTATAGTAGTTATATTCTTGTACATAGGGGGCAGTATTATAGTAGTTATATTCTTGTACATAGGGGGCAGTATTATAGTAGGTATATTCTTGTACATAGGAGGCAGTATTATAGTAGTTATATTCTTGTACATTGGGGACAGTATTATAGTAGTTATATTCTTGTACATAGGGGAGCAGTATTATAGTAGTTATATTCTTGTACATAGGTGACAGTATTATAGTTGGTATATTCTTGTACATAGGATGCAGTATTATAGTAGTTATATTCTTGTACATAGGGAGGAGTATTATAGTAGTTATATTCTTGTACATAGGGGACAGTATTATAGTAGTTATATTCTTGTACATAGGGGCAGTTTTATAGTAGTTATATTCTTGTACATAGGGAGCAGTATTATAGTAGTTATATTCTTGTACATAGGGGGCAGTATTATAGTAGTTATATTCTTGTACATAGGGAGCAGTATTATAGTAGTTATATTCTTGTACATAGGGAGCAGTATTATAGTAGTTATATTCTTTTACATAGGGGCAGTATTATAGTAGTTATATTCTTGTACATAGGGAGCAGTATTATAGTAGTTATATTCTTGTACATAGGGGGCAGTATTATAGTAGTTATATTCTTGTACATAGGAGGCAGTATTATAGTAGTTATTTTCTTGTACATAGGGGACAGTATTATAGTAGTTATATTCTTGTACATAGGGGCAGTATTATAGTAGTTATATTCTTGTACATAGGGAGCAGTATTATAGTAGTTATATTCTTGTACATAGGGGGCAGTATTATAGTAGTTATATTCTTGTACATAGGGGGCAGTATTATAGTAGGTATATTCTTGTACATAGGAGGCAGTATTATAGTAGTTATATTCTTGTACACAGGAGCAGTATTATAGTAGTTATATTCTTGTACATAGGGGGCAGTATTATAGTAGCTATATTCTTGTACATAGGGGACAGTATTATAATAGTTATATTCTTGTATATAATAGCAGTATTATAGTAGTTATATTCTTGTACATAGGGGGCAGTATTATAGTAGTTATATTCTTGTACATAGGGAGCAGTATTATAGTAGTTATATTCTTGTTCATAGGGGACAGTATTATAGTAGTTATATTCTTGTACATAGGGGGCTGTATTATAGTAGGTATATTCTTGTACATAGGGGAGCAGTATTATAGTACTTATATTCTTGTACATAGGAGCAGTATTATAGAAGTTATATTCTTGTACATAGGAGCAGTATTATAGTAGTTATATTCTTGTACATAGGAGGCAATATTATAGTAGTTATATTCTTGTACATAGGTGGCAGTATTATGGTAGTTATATTCTTGTACATAGGGGGCAGTATTATAGTAGTTATATTCTTGTACATAGTGGGCAGTATTATAGTAGTTATATTCTTGTACATAGGAGGCAGTATTATAGTAGTTATATTCTTGTACATAGGGGGCAGTATTATAGTAGTTATATTCTTGTACATAGGGGGCAGTATTATAGTAGTTATATTCTTGTACATAAGGGGCAGTATTATAGTAGTTATATTCTTGTACATAAGGGGCAGTATTATAGTAGTTATATTCTTGTACATAGGGGGCAGTATTATAGTAGTTATATTCTTGTACATAGGGGGCAGTATTATAGTAGTTTTATTCTTGCACATAGGAGGCAGTATTATAGTAGTTATATTCTTGTACATAGGGGGCAGTATTATAGTAGTTATATTCTTGTACATAGGGGGCTGTATTATAGTAGTTTTATTCTTGCACATAGGAGGCAGTATTATAGTAGTTATATTCTTGTACATAGGGGGCAGTATTATAGTAGTTATATTCTTGTACATAGGAGGCAGTATTATAGTAGTTATATTCTTGTACATAAGGGGCAGTATTATAGTAGTTATATTCTTGTACATAAGGGGCAGTATTATAGTAGTTATATTCTTGTACATAGGGGGCAGTATTATAGTAGTTATATTCTTGTACATAGGGGGCAGTATTATAGTAGTTACATTCTTGTACATAGGGGGCAGTATTATAGTAGTTATATTCTTGTACATAGGCGGCAGTATTATAGTAGTTATATTCTTGTACATAGGAGCAGTATTATAATAGTTATATTCTTGTACATAGGGGGCAGTATTATAGTAGTTATATTCTTGTACATAGGGGGCAGTATTATAGTAGTTATATTCTTGTACATAGGGGGCAGTATTATAGTAGTTATATTCTTGTACATAGGGGGCAGTATTATAGTAGTTACATTCTTGTACATAGGGGGCAGTATTATAGTAGTTATATTCTTGTACATAGGCGGCAGTATTATAGTAGTTATATTCTTGTACATAGGAGCAGTATTATAATAGTTATATTCTTGTACATAGGGGGCAGTATTATAGTAGTTATATTCTTGTACATAGGGGGCAGTATTATAGTAGTTATATTCTTGTACATAGGGGGCAGTATTATAGTAGTTATATTCTTGTACATAGGGGGCAGTATTATAGTAGTTATATTCTTGTACAGGGGCGGCAGTATTATAGTAGTTATATTCTTATACATTGGAGGAGTATTATAATAGTTATATTCTTGTACAGAGGGGGCAGTATTATATTAGTTATATTCTTGTACATAGGAGGCAGTATTATAGTAGTTATATTCTGGTACATAGGGGGCAGTATTATAGTAGTTATATTCTTGTACATAGGGGGCAGTATTATAGTAGTTATATACTTGTACGTAGGGGGCAGTATTACAGTAGTTATATTCTTGTACATAGGAGGCAGTATTACAGTAGTTATATTCTTGTACATAGGAGGCCGTATTATAGTAGTTATATACTTGTTCGTAGGGGAGCAGTATTATAGTAGTTATATTCTTTTACATAGGGGACAGTATTATAGTTTGTATATTCTTGTACATAGGAGGCAGTATTATAGTAGTTATATTCTTGTACATAGGGAGCAGTATTATAGTAGTTATATTCTTGTACATAGGGGACAGTATTATAGTAGTTATATACTTGTACATAGGGGGCAGTATTATAGTAGTTATATTCTTGTACATAGGGGGCAGTATTATAGTAGTTATATTCTTGTACATAAGGGGCAGTATTATAGTAGTTATATTCTTGTACATAAGGGGCAGTATTATAGTAGTTATATTCTTGTACATAGGGGGCAGTATTATAGTAGTTATATTCTTGTACATAGGGGGCAGTATTATAGTAGTTTTATTCTTGCACATAGGAGGCAGTATTATAGTAGTTATATTCTTGTACATAGGGGGCAGTATTATAGTAGTTATATTCTTGTACATAGGGGGCTGTATTATAGTAGTTTTATTCTTGCACATAGGAGGCAGTATTATAGTAGTTATATTCTTGTACATAGGGGGCAGTATTATAGTAGTTATATTCTTGTACATAGGAGGCAGTATTATAGTAGTTATATTCTTGTACATAAGGGGCAGTATTATAGTAGTTATATTCTTGTACATAAGGGGCAGTATTATAGTAGTTATATTCTTGTACATAGGGGGCAGTATTATAGTAGTTATATTCTTGTACATAGGGGGCAGTATTATAGTAGTTACATTCTTGTACATAGGGGGCAGTATTATAGTAGTTATATTCTTGTACATAGGCGGCAGTATTATAGTAGTTATATTCTTGTACATAGGAGCAGTATTATAATAGTTATATTCTTGTACATAGGGGGCAGTATTATAGTAGTTATATTCTTGTACATAGGGGGCAGTATTATAGTAGTTATATTCTTGTACATAGGGGGCAGTATTATAGTAGTTATATTCTTGTACATAGGGGGCAGTATTATAGTAGTTACATTCTTGTACATAGGGGGCAGTATTATAGTAGTTATATTCTTGTACATAGGCGGCAGTATTATAGTAGTTATATTCTTGTACATAGGAGCAGTATTATAATAGTTATATTCTTGTACATAGGGGGCAGTATTATAGTAGTTATATTCTTGTACATAGGGGGCAGTATTATAGTAGTTATATTCTTGTACATAGGGGGCAGTATTATAGTAGTTATATTCTTGTACATAGGGGGCAGTATTATAGTAGTTATATTCTTGTACAGGGGCGGCAGTATTATAGTAGTTATATTCTTATACATTGGAGGAGTATTATAATAGTTATATTCTTGTACAGAGGGGGCAGTATTATATTAGTTATATTCTTGTACATAGGAGGCAGTATTATAGTAGTTATATTCTGGTACATAGGGGGCAGTATTATAGTAGTTATATTCTTGTACATAGGGGGCAGTATTATAGTAGTTATATACTTGTACGTAGGGGGCAGTATTACAGTAGTTATATTCTTGTACATAGGAGGCAGTATTACAGTAGTTATATTCTTGTACATAGGAGGCCGTATTATAGTAGTTATATACTTGTTCGTAGGGGAGCAGTATTATAGTAGTTATATTCTTTTACATAGGGGACAGTATTATAGTTTGTATATTCTTGTACATAGGAGGCAGTATTATAGTAGTTATATTCTTGTACATAGGGAGCAGTATTATAGTAGTTATATTCTTGTACATAGGGGACAGTATTATAGTAGTTATATACTTGTACATAGGGGCAGTATTATAGTAGTTATATTCTTGTACATAGGGAGCAGTATTATAGTAGTTATATTCTTGTACATAGGGGGCAGTATTATAGTAGTTATATTCTTGTACATAGGGGGCAGTATTATAGTAGGTATATTCTTGTACATAGGGGGCAGTATTATAGTAGGTATATTCTTGTACATAGGAGGCAGTATTATAGTAGTTATATTCTTGTACATAGGGAGCAGTATTATAGTAGTTATATTCTTGTACATAGGGGCAGTATTATAGTAGTTATATTCTTGTACATAGGGAGCAGTATTATAGTAGTTATATTCTTGTACATAGGGGGCAGTATTATAGTAGTTATATTCTTGTACATAGGGGGCAGTATTATAGTAGGTATATTCTTGTACATAGGAGGCAGTATTATAGTAGTTATATTCTTGTACATAGGGAGCAGTATTATAGTAGTTATATTCTTGTACATAGGGAGCAGCATTATAGTAGTTATATTCTTGTACATAGGGGCAGTATTATAGTAGTTATATTCTTGTACATAGGAAGCAGTATTATAGTAGTTATATTCTTGTACATAGGGGGCAGTATTATAGTAGTTATATTCTTGTACATAGGAGCAGTATTATAGTAGTTATTTTCTTGTACATAGGGGACAGTAATATAGTAGTTATATTCTTGTACATAGGGGCAGTATTATAGTAGTTATATTCTTGTACATAGGGAGCAGTATTATAGTAGTTATATTCTTGTACATAGGGGGCAGTATTATAGTAGTTATATTCTTGTACATAGGGGGCAGTATTATAGTAGGTATATTCTTGTACATAGGAGGCAGTATTATAGTAGTTATATTCTTGTACACAGGAGCAGTATTATAGTAGTTATATTCTTGTACATAGGGGGCAGTATTATAGTAGTTATATTCTTGTACATAGGGGACAGTATTATAATAGTTATATTCTTGTATATAATAGCAGTATTATAGTAGTTATATTCTTGTACATAGGGGGCAGTATTATAGTAGTTATATTCTTGTACATAGGGAGCAGTATTATAGTAGTTATATTCTTGTTCATAGGGGACAGTATTATAGTAGTTATATTCTTGTACATAGGGGGCAGTATTATAGTAGGTATATTCTTGTACATAGGGGAGCAGTATTATAGTACTTATATTCTTGTACATAGGAGCAGTATTATAGTAGTTTTATTCTTGCACATAGGAGGCAGTATTATAGTAGTTATATTCTTGTACATAGGGGGCAGTATTATAGTAGTTATATTCTTGTACATAGGAGGCAGTATTATAGTAGTTATATTCTGGTACATAAGGGGCAGTATTATAGTAGTTATATTCTTGTACATAAGGGGCAGTATTATAGTAGTTATATTCTTGTACATAGGGGGCAGTATTATAGTAGTTATAATCTTGTACATAGGGGGCAGTATTATAGTAGTTACATTCTTGTACATAGGGGGCAGTATTATAGTAGTTATATTCTTGTACATAGGGGGCAGTATTATAGTAGTTATATTCTTGTACATAGGCGGCACTATTATAGTAGTTATATTCTTGTACATAGGAGCAGTATTATAATAGTTATATTCTTGTACATAGGGGGCAGTATTATAGTAGTTATATTCTTGTACATAGGGGGCAGTATTATAGTAGTTATATTCTTGTACATAGGGGGCAGTATTATAGTAGTTATATTCTTGTACATAGGGGGCAGTATTATAGTAGTTATATTCTTGTACACAGGGGGCAGTATTATAGTAGTTATATTCTTATACATTGGAGCAGTATTATAATAGTTATATTCTTGTACAGAGGGGGCAGTATTATATTAGTTATATTCTTGTACATAGGAGGCAGTATTATAGTAGTTATATTCTGGTACATAGGGGGCAGTATTATAGTAGTTATATTCTTGTACATAGGGGGCAGTATTATAGTAGTTATATACTTGTACGTAGGGGGCAGTATTACAGTAGTTATATTCTTGTACATAGGGGGCAGTATTATAGTAGTTATATTCTTGTACATAGGAGGCAGTATTATAGTAGTTATATTCTTGTACATAGGAGCAGTATTATAGTAGTTATATTTTTGTACATAGGAGCAGTATTATAGTAGTTATATTCTTGTACATAGGGGGCAGTATTATAGTAGTTATATTCTTGTACATAGGGGGCAGTATTATAGTAGTTATATTCTTGTACATAGGGGACAGTATTATAGTAGTTATATTCTTGTACATAGGGGGCAGTATTATAGTAGTTATATTCTTGTACATAGGAGCAGTATTATAGTAGTTATATTCTTGTACATAGGGGCAGTATTATAGTAGTTATATTCTTGTACATAGGGGGCAGTATTATAGTAGTTAGATTGTTATTGATACAGGTATGTCTTATTTTAAGATCCGTCATCTTCCATGTATTCAGCGATATTTACCTCATCAAAGTCTGCGATTATTTCATTCAGTAATCGGAGACACTCCACCCCTTGGTTATTCATTTCCGTTTGTGAATAAAAATCAGCAAATCCAGGGATTGAAGCAAACATGACCCCCACAGCATCGTAGGACTGAGAATATAGCTCCTAGTAGAGAAGAGGAAAAGAACATCAATTAGGTCTGCTATAATGTTAAAAACAGAAGTCTCTGCAGATCGGACTTATTTTACTTCATTTCCCAGTGAAGATCACTAAGTGTTGCCATCATTGACTCATGAGTTCTGCTATTGACTGCCGCCGGGCATGATGGTCGCCGCTTGTAGTCATGTACAAATAGGATAAAAAAAATCTACAATGGTCAGCTCGGTGGCTCAGTGGTTAGCAATCTCACGGAGTACAACATCTTTACGGAGGTTGCATGTTCTCCCCAGGCTTGTCTGTGTTTTCTTCCCAACACTTGTGAACCCTCATGGGGATAAAACCCTCTGTCACTAATGGCACATATCATGGCAGAACAGTTGAATATGGTCTCTATGGTACAACGACAACTACCTGACGTATAAGATTGTGCGGTATCAGAGGTCTCTGTGTAGCCATGAAGCTGATCGGATGTTAGACAGACCCCATTTTCTAGATACATTAATAAATGTGGCACAATGTCCTCTTCTCTGGGGACCCTCTTTAGTTTAGTGGTTTCTACTGTAGGTGGATTCCCCCTACCTGCCCCAGGAATCACTGGCTGCCCATTCAGTTCCCCAAACAACTCCAGTCACCCTGTCTATTAGCTCTACAAGACATAGAGAAGAGGGCGTCCTCTACCAGACATTCACTTCAAAGAATAAAGCTGGAAGCCATGGAGAGTGATGACCCTGAGACATGCCATGCAAGTTGCCCCATGCCATTGAAGAAGGGGTGGTGCAGCTCTACAGGACCCGCCGACCCACCATACTAGCAAACAATATTTGCTACAAGGTACAAACATGAATGACCTATAGCCATGAGGGGCTTCCTTTAATGTTCGCCCCAGGCTCCCCTCTATGTGGGACTTCTAGCTATGGATCACTCATTTGCCTCTGGAGTCTCTCGATTGCCACCTACTAAATAATCCAATTAGATACAATTATAATGAGTCATTTCAGGCACGCACCTCATTATCTCTGTCCTTTTCCAAGAAATGGCGAGCCACGTGACTCGGAAGAATGTTCCTCAGCATGTTTTCATTATGTTCCCTCAATTCCGTCATTTCACTGATTTCTTCTTTGGCTTGAACGCGCCACAAAAAGTCCAGCCGTGCCGTGTATTCCAGCTGTAAAACAATAAAAGAAGATTCAGACGGCATCAGGGCGGATTTACTGATCCTGGCTGATAGTGTAAACCTGGATCAGACAGGCCGCTTTCACACGGGCATCAAAGATCGCACAATTTTGGCATGATGCAACAGTGTTACAAATCGCATCTATGTGAAGCCCCTTTTTTCCGGTGGGCTCCTTCACATTAGCGATGTTTTGTAGCCCATGTTTCCCTATGGAGCCTTCCTTTCTGTTGCGTCGCACAGTTAAGTCCTACTGTAAAAGCCCTAAAATAAGGCTTATTTATATTTAAAAAAAATTAAAATAAAACCACATCCCCTAACAGCTGCTGTCGGCTCCATCATGCGTCTCCTCCTCCGCTCCTGCAGACCTGCTTATAGTTTTCAGCAAGCGCTTACTGGTTTGGAGGGTCAAAATCTCCGCCTCCAGGTCACACTGGCATCATATTGAACGGCTGTGATTGGTTCATTGAGCGCTGCTTTGATTGGTTCTCGAGCACCGTGGCTCAGCCAATCACAGCCAGTGTTTCCTGGAGGCGGGGATTTTGAACCCCCAAACCAGAATGCGCTTGCTGAAAACTACAAGCAGGAGCTGCGGAGGAGACCCGTGGCGGAGCGGACAGCGGTTGTTAGGTGTTGGGTTTTCTTTTATGCAGATAGGCCCTATTTTCATGGTAGGGCTTATATTTTAAGCTCCCCTAAAAATCCCAGCAAAAGAGGGCTACAAAGTTGCGCAACTTTGTAGCAACACAAAATCACGATATCACAACATGAAAACGTGGCGATATCACACAGAACACGGATTAGATATCGCTGTCGCCCGTGTGAAAGAGGCCTTCATGTGAGCCAAACCTGACATCTAAGGAATGCTAGCTCCCCCGATAGATGATGCAACTACCATCATGGATGAATGGGAAGAAGTGTTGGGTGACCACATCTCCTAAATGCTATGGCGGATTCTACGGAGCCCAGGGACTGGATCATCCATTTATAAAGAAGCCCAGTGTGGAGCCATGAGGTCTCAGAATCGGGCCGCACGACGGCGCCTCTCCATTCCATCTCAGCCACTTACTGCTAGGCAGACGTTGGTCCTCTATTTCATACCTTTTGGGTTTGTCACCTCATTTTCCTGTTCTGGAGAGAAGTGAAGACTTGAGTTGATGATATTCTTCATACCTCTGTCCCCTTAGACCCTCTTCTCATTTTTAACCCCTTTGTGACACATAACTATGGTATTTCCGTCCTAGCTGCACATACCCCATGCAGTTAGGATGCAAGTAGTTGCCGCTACTTCATACATGGCGGCCATCAGCCGTCTGACGCCCAACACCCGCCTGCAAAAGAGATCTAAGAGAACTCTGATCGGGGCTGTTTACCCTTTAAATGCCACTGTTACTTCTGACAAAGGGCCGGGATTTCAATGTCCTAAATGGCCCCCAGCGACAAGATGGCAGGGGTTGTGTCTTAGTACTTCTAGAGGTCCTCAGGGCCGCCCTGATTGTTTACATATAGAGGATGGACCTGTGGCTGGTTGCACGTGTGCAGTAGGCAGCCTGTTAAAATACACCATAATTCAATACCCTACTATTGCCTTATACTGTACAAGCGATGGAACTATCACAAGTTCAAATCCCCTGTGGGGACAAAAAAAAGAACTAAAATAAGATAAAGGGATTTTACTTATAAAAATATTAAACAGGTCAAACAGGCTTTTTGAGTCTCCACTTCACTAAATCCCATTATTAATCCCATTACCTCCATCAGAAATTAAATACACCATTCAGAACTGCGCCTTTTTTACTCACTCCATCTCCAAGAAAAAATTAAATAGAAAGCTCGTCAAGTATGTTCCCCAACGTGGTACTAATACAGTCTACAGGCCTCCCCGCAGAAGGTGAGCGTGCACACAGAGCGCCATCGACGGAAAAGTAAAAAAATGGACGGCGATCAAAAGAGGTCAACAGAAAATGATTGATTTGATTTATAAGTTATGTGTTTAAGCATCACAATATACAAACTATAAATGTGATATCGCTGCACTCATACCGACCCAAAGAGCCCACTGTACTCCACTGAACACTGTAAAAATAACCCCAGCCTCACCCAAAATAGAGCAATTGTGGGGGGATCCCAAATCACCCCATATGGAAGTTTTCCAACAAATTATATGGATATAGACTGTAATGGAGGCTCTAGTACCCCGCTGTACCACCTCTAGCTTGGATACAAGATGTGATACAGGCAGGCATGGAGGCTCTAGTACCCTGTTGTACCACCTCTAGCTTGGATACAAGATGTGATACAGGCGGGCATCGAGGCTCTAGTACCCTGTTGTACCACATCTAGCTTGGATACAAGATGTGATACAGGCTGGCATGGAGGCTCTAGTACCCTGTTGTACCGCATCTAGCTTGGATACAAGATGTGATACAAGCAGGCATGGGGGCTCTAGTATGCTGTTGTACCACCTCTAGCTTGGATACAAGATGTGATACGGGGGAATATGGAGGCTCTAGTTCCCTATTGTGCCACCTCTGGCTTGGATACAAGATGTGATATGTGGGCAGGAAGGCTCTAGCTTGGATACAGGATATGATGCAGGCAGGCATGGAGGCTCTGGTACCCTGTTGTACCACCTCTAGCTTGGATACAAGATGTGATACAAGTGGGCATGGAGTCTCTAAGACCCTGTTGTACAACCTTTAGCTTGGATATAAGATGTGATATGGGGGCATGGAGGCTCAAGTACCCTGTTGTACCACCTCTGGCTTGGATACAAGATGTTATACGGGTGGGCATGGAGGCTCTAGTGCCCTGTTTTACCGCCTCTAGCTAGGACACAAGATGTGATACAAGTGGCCATGGAGGCTCTAGTACCCCATTGTACCACATGTAGCTTGGATACAAGATGTTATACGGATGGGTATGGGTTGCTCTATTACCATGTTGGGTTGTCTCTAGCTTGGATGCAAGATGTGATACAGCCAGACCTGGGGGCTCTAAGTTCACTTAGTTCCCTAGGAAAAAGCTACATGGACGAGTGATGCAATGATCCTCTTCTGTGCCAGTAGGTGGCGCTGTGGAGGGTTATTCCATCACTCATTTGCATAGCTTTTTCCCAGGAAGCCCTGCATGGCTGTGAATACTCCCCGCACCCTTCTAGAAGGCCAGAATTGCTATTTTATTTTGTTAACCTGGCTCCCCAAAAAATCTGAAGAAAAGTTGATCAAAAATATGTTTGTTTCCTAAAATGCTGCTATTACAAACTGCAGCTCAGTCTGCAGACATGAGGCATGACCGCCCGACCAACCCGAATAAAGCATCACCACAATCGCAGCGGCCACAGAACAAGGTTCATTCGTCATCGCTGCACTGGGAACGCCGTAAAAACGAAAAAAAGGCTTTATTGCATTTTTTTAAATTTCTGCTCATTTAAGAATTTGTAAAAGTTTCCCAGTACTTCCTCCCCTCAGTGACCACCCTTACATGTTTGCAGGTCCCGGGTGTCTGGCCCTTAATCTCCACGCCGGCTCGTAGAGTAAATCCGCGGGGTAGCTGACAGCCTGGAGCTGACATGGGGGGCCGCAGTGTGTGTCCCGGTCACGTGATCGCCGTTATCCAATGGATAACAGTAATCATGTAAAGTTAAAAAAAGCTAAAATGTAAAGCTTCATCTCCCCTTACGGATCATATCTGCGAGGGGAGAAGAAATGACTTACCTAAGGCCCACAGATTTCTCCCACGACAGGACGTTTCCCCACTTCTGTGCTCGTGCCGTCGGCAAAATGGTGGACGCAAGCGCAGAAGCTGGGGAGGGCCCGGGAAATTTAAGATCTCCCTGCTCCTGGCTACTAAAGGTAGACTAGAACCTGGAACAGTGAGCGAGGGCCGCGGTGAGCGGTTCCTGGTCACATGATCGCGTTATCAAATGGTATAAAAAGTTAGCGATTTACCTTAGGCCGATCTCACACGACCGGATAGGCATTGCAGATTGCGCATGCGTCTGATCCGCGGTAATATGTAGATCAATCAAATGCATTGTAATGCGCCATTCCGGAATTACGTAATCCACTGGCAGAAAACAGAACGCAGCATGTTGTATTTTACCGCGGATGTCCGTGACATAGCGCCCATTGTGCCCCATGGTGGCGGATATACCAACTACATTGTGCACGGGCTGCGGGTACCCGTGTCATCGCTAAGCAACGGCACTGGAAATATAAACAACAAGTGTAAAAGGCGCATGACCGCCGGTGTGAGTAGGCAGTTATGCGCAGTACATTACGCGGCCGTACGCAGGGTCACGGCTGGGCTCACAGATGGGATCCGCTGCGGGCCTCCACAAGCAGATCCCACATCCGGCCGCGTGAGCCCGGCGTTATTCAGACCGCTACCTGTAGTACGTAATTTACAAGAAGCCCCGGGAACGCTCGCCTTCCTGCAGCCCAGGAGCACCTTGTTGGGCGCCTTCTCTGTGAGACCGCCGCACCTCAACGAGATTACAGAGACTCACAGAGCGACACTTCCTACACCCCATCCCGGCCGCTGAGGTCATGAAATACCCCCAAAAAGCATGAGAGGAGGGGGATACCTGGTATTATTGCCCCATGTGCCCATCCCAGCCGGCCCCTGTAATTACCCCTGTCTATGGACATACCGCACTGTTTACATTATTAGTCTTATCTAAGATTTGGGGAACGCCAAAAAGGGCGCGGAGGAGGGGGGGGGGGGGTTATTAGAGAGTTAATTTTGTTTTCCACAGAAGTGAGCAACGGAGCCGGGAATTTATTCAGCTGTGCCCAGAAATCCAACGGGTGTCCCTCCATTATAGGCCGAGCCGTGTGTCCTGTGAGCAGATTAGGGCCACAAGGGGTCTGAACAAGGGACAAGCAGGGGATCCATTATGGGCTGCAAATCCTCGTTCTTATGTGTGCTGCATAAAAACCTGCTTTTAAAATGACACAATTGCCGAAAAAAAGAAAATCATAATTTTTTCCTTCTAATTTGCTTAGATTCATTCAAAAACTGTGGGGTGAAAATACGCAGTACACCCCTAGAGGGGTGCCTCTAGGGGTGTAGTGTTGACAATGGGGTCATTTGTGGGGGATCTATCATTCTGACACCCATGAGCCTTTTGTAATCTTGGGTGCAGGAAAACAGAGTTTTTTTCAAAATGTTAATAATAAATGTTAAATTTGTACGTCTCGTAAATGGTTAAAAAAAATGAAAGTCTTTCAAATGTGCTTCCAGAATAAAGTAAAAAGATGGAAATATATATCTGATCAAAAAAGTATATATTATGTTAGCACACATATATATATATCATCAAAACTTTGTAAAGTAGGTTCGCACTTATTGGAGATATTGCAGGCGAAAATGTGAAAAAAATGAAAATTTTTTCAAAATGTATCCAATTTTGGCACTTTTAATAAATATCCACAAATTCTCTGGGTCTATTTTTACCACCTAAATGAAGTACAAGATGTGGTGATAAAACATCAGAATCATCGGATCTGCAGGACCTTTACGGGGTGATTCTATGTTAAAGTCACAAGTGGCAGATCTCCAAGATTTGGCCCGGTCACTAAGAGGCAAACAGGCTTGGTCACTAAGGGGTTATATGGTATATTAAATGGTAGCAGTTAAAAATACAACTCGGCCCACAAAAAACAAGCCCTCATCCGGCTACATTAGTGGGAAAATAAAATAGGTTATGACTCTTGGAAGGTGAGAACAGAAACAAAAATAAAATAAATGAACAATCTCTGGTCCTGAAGGGGTTAAATATAAGAAGAAACAGCACTGCACGATCTTGTCCTGTAAAGAGCACGAAAGCCAACATTGTAGTCAGTGGGGTCCAATCAGGGAAGTGTAGAACTATATGGTGGCCATTCACATTAATAGATGGATGACCCAAGGCGACTCCCTCTACGACATCCTTATGGCCTGGTAGGGCGGATGGGCGGGGCTAGTCCTGATAAACCCCTCGAAGGACTCTTGTGTGTAACGCTTGACATTTTCTGTGTGTTTCTACGTACTGATAGTTAGTCAGACAACATCTATATCTTTGTGCCCATTAGCTTGCCCTATATATAAGTCGCTGACGTAATGCACAACTGAAGCCGTGTCCCCAGGCTGGCAAAACTTGGGGTGCTGCCACGAAAGTGATTAGAACAGCTGCTGAGGACGAGGCGACCGAGTCAAACCAAAGTCATCAAAGAAACACAAAAGTATCAGTTCAAGAGACAAAAAAGATCACTAAGTCACTAATGCGGCTGAAGTAGTCAATCGAGTGAACACGTCCGCGGCCCAGAAAAGGTTTGTGGAGGCTGAGAGGCCAAAATGTTTCCCTGTTCGTTCCTGACGCACTGACCATAAGTATATTCATGAAATCCTTAAAAAGTGACCTGCTGGAAAGAGGAATAGTGACCCCCTTAATGACCCCAGTAGTAGTAGTGCCCCCCCATAGTAGCCCCAGTAATAATAGTGCTTCCAGGAGTATTAGTGCCCCCTAGTAGGAATAGTGCCCCCAATAGTGATTCCAGTAGTAATAGTGACCCCCATAGTTGCCCCAGTAGTAATAGTGAACCTTATAGTGGCCCTAGTATTAATAGTGGCCCCGGTAGTAATAGTGATCCCCAAAGTAGCCTGAGTAGTAACTGTGACCAACATAGTGGCCCAAGAAGTAATAGTGTACCCCATAGTAATATTGACGACCACAGTTACTACAGTAGTAATATTGACCCCATTAGTTATCCCAGTAGTAATAGTGACCCTATTGGTGGTTCCAGAAGTAATAGTGACCCTATTGGTGGTTCCAGAAGTAATAGTGACCCTATTGGTGGTTCCAGAAGTAATAGTGACCCAATTGGTGGTTCCAGTAGTAATAGTGGCCCCAATGTTAATAGTGACCCCCACAGTGCCCTAAGCAGTAAAAGAGACCCCCTATAGTGGCCCCAGTAGTAATACTGTAGTGGACCTCCAGCTGGGCAGCAACCCAACAAGCATTTCACTCACTTTATTTGTAACTCCGCTCTGGCTCTAAAATAAGTATTGGCCAGGCAACCCAGCGCCCTTCTCTGAGGTCCTGCAGCCTGCTTCCTCAGGCTGCCTCATGGTAGGGGCGCCCTTGGATCCACTGATTCTCAGATCTTACCGGGACCCTCTGTTATTTCACTATCTTCTTGTTTTGTTAAAGTATGTACAAAATAATAAACTCTAAAAAAACAGAATTAACTATTTTGAAAGACGTGACTGATGAACAAAACTCAACAATAGCGGCCGCCATTAACCGTCCTGACATTTTACAGCTCATCCATAATGAAATGCCAAAGAGCGGAATGAGAGAAGGAAATGTTCAGTCTCACCTGCTGTCCGTGATAGAAGACGGCGAGGAGGAACATGGCCATTAGCAGCAGGGAGGCCTCTTTCGTCCCCAGGAAGTCTGTGCTGAAAGAGACAGAAGATCCACCGTCACTCTCTAGGAGTCTAACAATACAGTCCGGTGGGGATGCAGGAGATCGGCTGGTGGGGGCAGTTCTGAGCAGAGGCATTATTGTCAAGTGGGGATATTGTTACGTTTGTGTGGGCAAACAAACGCCATGCCCACACGAACATGACCCGAAGAGCGCAGAATAGGGACCAACCAACAACTGACAGACAGACAGACTGAGAGGTAACAGACAGAACTGGCACTCAGAACCCGGAAGGGGAAACGGACCATGCGCTGAAGGGAAGATGACTAGGCCTCTTTTCTACGAATTGATGCTGCCCACCCGTGGTCTATTTTATACTTGTGGTTGGGAACCTTGGGAGTCCGGTTCCTTCTTTGGGCTTTGCATTTGAGAAACTACCTCACACCAGCGGTGTTATACAGGAAAGTGCTGCTGCCCCCTCTACTTTGTCTACAAGAAGCTTCCTGTCCACAGGGGCCGATATTCCTGCAGAACCATTTCATCACTGAATATGCCACGATGAATGATTACAGTTCATGCCAACAGGCTACTAGACGGGGGCTCTAATAACGGGGCGCTCAACAAATGCCAAAGAGGAATTCTGGTGAAATTGTTGTCTCCCGCTCTCATAATCTATTGCGGTGTCTTTCGGGCTCGGCGCTCGCTAGGGATGACCAGAATGGGTGTGTTTGACTGCTTGGCAGCTGACCGCTCTGGATCTACATTGGGGTTGTTGGCAGCCTGTGAAGACACCCGTGGGGGAAATGTAGATGCAATTTTATTTGGTGTTTGCTTGTACCCAGAGACCCAAGACACTAGCAAGAAGAGCCCTTGGAGCCCCCGCAGCCGTACGCCACCACCTCTACACGCTCTTCAGCAGAACTGCATGGCCTCTTTCTATAGTGCTGATAGCAGGAGAGCCCTGTACTCTGCAGTAGGGGTGGTCACCAGCGTTGCTGTGAGGATGGAAGAGGAGCTGGATGCCGGCAGGCGATGATGTCTTCATGGCGGAGAGCTTTCTCTACTGGTACAGAAACATTGGGAAGATGGGGGCACTTACTTTCCATTGAGATGTGAAGTGTCATATCGTAAGAACAGGGAAGTATAGATGGTTTCTGTCAGCAGGGAATATATTGCTATCATGATGAGCAGCACCGCCAGCTTCAGGACGGAGTTGAGACGCAGAAAGACAGCGCAGGTCACCATCGCCAGAACTCCGGTGAAGACAAAGTACTAGGAGAAGATAAACATAAGACACATGAGGACCGGCACAGAGTCAACCTTTAACAGAGCTGCAGACCTGATGGGTTCAGAGTCCAGGACACATTTAAAGGGGCTCTTCCAAGACTTCATCTTATTCCCTATGCACTGGAAAGACTGTTGGGATCCCACTGATCCCAAGAACATGTATGAGCTGAGCTCCGGCCTCACCTGCACACTTCTATGGGACTGCTGCAGATGGCTGAACGTTGCCGCTTCTTTCTGATAACCCCATAGAGAGCGGAATGGAGCAGCGGTGCACGCTCGGCCATTGTTCCATCCAGCCGGAGGTGAGACCCCCGTTCTCATGATTGCAGGACTCCACCAATCAGACGCTTATCACTCATCCTGCGATTTAAGAAGTAACTTTAAGGGTACGATCCCACGCCGCAGAAAATGCTGCACCACAATCTGCACCACAGCCGGATGGAAAACCTCTAAAAATCCAAACCATAGGTTCAGATTTTGATGTGGCCTTTGTTGCAGATCCGCAGCAGATTTCACCCTTTCCTAAATCTTGGGGTAGCCCCTTTAAAGGGCCCTTTATGGAGTTATAACCTTTAGGGCCCATTTACACAGGATGGTAATCGCTCAGATCCCCACAATCCAGTGGGATTCAGAGTGATTGCCGTTTAGTATAAATGCCCAGATGGAACAAAGAACAATAGATTTGTTTGTTTCTTCAGTTTCTGACACATAAGAGCTGAAAGCCGATTGGCTGGTGGAAACAGTCCGTGATACGAACAATGTGAATGGATCCCCCGCCCACTCCACATCTATTCACTTAGCGATGCTGGCGCCTGACTCACTGGGACGAACTGTCAGACATCTGTGTCCGAGAGATCATACTGTGTAAAAGGGCCCAGAGTGGTTCTGAAGTCCATCAGAGTCAAGGAAAGCCCTTTAACCCCTAACTGTCACATTACATTTGGGAAAACCCTCTTCAGTAAAATGAGTACCCAGCTTGGTGGGGGGTAAATAAATTACCTGAAAGCGCTGTGGAATCAGTTGGAGCTATACAAATACCAAGATTAAAACAACTGTGGAGAACCCTAAGAATTAGGCCCCCACAATCAGCTTATTGCCCTTGTCAGGCCTCTGAGTACTAAGATTATGTTCTATTCCTACGGATAAAAGGGGATGGCCTAATATGCAGTCCCCGTGACTTCCTGCTATGCTAGAGGCTGAGAGGGCTGCTATATTCAGTGTCTCGTTACAAGAACTCTCACTATCAAAGAATGGTAGAAAAAAAAGTAACAACTCTCAGTTTTGCATGGGCAGAGCCCGGCCGTCATACACACTCCACTCACGGGGTACAGTTTAACAATAGGCACCATTAAAAACACCAAAGAACTATAATAATTCTCTGCAGAGCATCAGTCCGTATCTGTACCCAGTTGGAGTTGTATTCACCCCATATACTCATATCAGTTGGAGTTGTGTGACTTCTGTTCATTTAGCCAGCGGGTCCTCGTTTTCTACATACACTGCCTTTATTTTGGGGATCTCACATGTACCTCCCTGGATTTTTGCTGGTCTTCTTCCATCCTCTGACTGCCCCTAAATGCCCCATTACTCCATTTGCTTTAGTATCCTGAGGGTTTTCCAGGTTGTATATCCTTGGTTGTGGCTTTCATCACGGTCCTCGCCCTTATGTACAGGAGCTCCTGTGGCAGCCGCTCACCTATCCTCGGTTGTGGCTTTCATCCACGGTCCTCGCCCTTATGTACAGGAGCTCCTGTGGCGACCGCTCATCTATCCTTGGTTGTGGCTTTCATCACAGTCCTCGCCCTTATGTACAGGAGCTCCTGTGGCGGCCGCTCATCTATCCTCGGTTGTGGCTTTCATCCACGGTCCTCGCCCTTATGTACAGGAGCTCCTGTGGCGACCGCTCATCTATCCTTGGTTGTGGCTTTCATCCACAGTCCTCGCCCTTATGTACAGGAGCTCCTGTGGCGACCGCTCATCTATCCTTGGTTGTGGCTTTCATCACAGTCCTCGCCCTTATGTACAAGAGCTCCTGTGGCGGCCGCTCATCTATCCTTGGTTGCGGTTTTCATCATGGTCCTCGCCCTTATGTACAGGAGCTCCTGTGGCGGCCGCTCATCTATCCTTGGTTGTGGCTTTCATCACAGTCCTCGCCCTTATGTACAGGAGCTCCTGTGGCGGCCGCTCATCTATCCTTGGTTGCGGTTTTCATCACAGTCCTCGCCCTTATGTACAGGAGCTCCTGTGGCGGCCGCTCATCTATCCTTGGTTGCGGTTTTCATCACGGTCCTCGCCCTTATGTACAGGAGCTCCTGTGGCGGCCGCTCATCTATCCTTGGTTGCGGCTTTCATCACAGTCCTCGCCCTTATGTACAGGAGCTCCTGTGGCGGCCGCTCATCTATCCTTGGTTGCGGTTTTCATCATGGTCCTCGCCCTTATGTACAGGAGCTCCTGTGGCGGCCGCTCATCTATCCTTGGTTGTGGCTTTCATCACAGTCCTCGCCCTTATGTACAGGAGCTCCTGTGGCGGCCGCTCATCTATCCTTGGTTGCGGTTTTCATCACAGTCCTCGCCCTTATGTACAGGAGCTCCTGTGGCGGCCGCTCATCTATCCTTGGTTGCGGTTTTCATCACGGTCCTCGCCCTTATGTACAGGAGCTCCTGTGGCGGCCGCTCATCTATCCTTGGTTGCGGCTTTCATCACAGTCCTCGCCCTTATGTACAGGAGCTCCTGTGGCGGCCGGTCATCTATCCTTGGTTGCGGTTTTCATCACAGTCCTCGCCCTTATGTACAGGAGCTCCTGTGGCGGCCGCTCATCTATCCTTGGTTGCGGTTTTCATCACAGTCCTCGCCCTTATGTACAGGAGCTCCTGTGGCGGCCGCTCATCTATCCTTGGTTGCGGTTTTCATCACGGTCCTCGCCCTTATGTACAGGAGCTCCTGTGGCGGCCGCTCATCTATCCTTGGTTGTGGCTTTCATCACAGTCCTCGTCCTTATGTACAGGAGCTCCTGTGGCGGCCGCTCATCTATCCTTGGTTGTGGCTTTCATCCACAGTCCTTGTCCTAATGTACAGGAGCTCCGGTGGCGGCCGCTCATCTATCCTTGGTTGTGGCTTTCATCCACGGTCCTCGCCCTTATGTACAGGAGCTCCTGTGGCGGCCGCTCATCTATCCTTGGTTGCGGTTTTCATCACGGTCCTCGCCCTTATGTACAGGAGCTCCGGTGGCGACCGCTCATCTATCCTTGGTTGTGGCTTTCATCCACGGTCCTCGCCCTTATGTACAAGAGCTCCTGTGGCGGCCGCTCATCTTATGAGGAGGTTGGGTTTGTTTCTACTCTGGTTTTAAATGTTTCTATTTGTGTACTAGATATTTTTGTATCCAGTCTGCTTTAATAAACTTCTCTATTTGAGTTTTATTGGGTGTGCAGCTACCTTTTTGTCCTGTGTACTAGATCAGACGATCACGATGACTTTGACAACCACTTTAAGGGCATACTAGATTTTTTTCAAACACGTTCAAAACTTTGTGTGGGTTCTCTTTAAGATGTAACCCCCCCTCCCCCATGTGACTACATGGGAGACCTAACAAGAGACCCTGGATGGTAAGGGTATTAGTTACCTCGGGGTAAAAGCAAATGTCAGTGATGGCGGCTGAAGAGTTGAATGTCTGATTTTTTGAGGTAATTGATTTGTCGAAATCACACCAAAGCTGTAAGAAGAAAAGTGAGAAAAAACAGGTGTGAAGTGAAGAGAAAATAAAGACATGGAGAGTCTGTAATTACTAAATATCTGCAGAGCAGAATGTCCTGGGGTGAGTGCAGCAGAGTCACCTCATCATTTCTTATATACCCCAAGGATATACAGCAGTCCACCCAACTCCCCCTCCTCCACACATCTCTTCTCCACAACCCAGGGTCCACAGAACCAAAACTAGGTGAAAAGGTGAGGGACGTTGCGGACGTTGGCGTGCTCTAGCAAGAATCACCCCCTTTCCCAAAGCATCCACCCCTCCGGCCACCCACCATGACATTACTCCAGCCCATTATTTGGGCACAGAACTTCAGTATTTTGAGTTACATACAACATTCCCTCGTCGTCTGGCTGTTCTCACAGGGTCTGCACCCTCATTGTGCCATGCTGCGGGGCATGTAGGCATCACACACCGCACATTTTCATTTTTTCCTCCCCACTTTCAACAAATGATCATTTTTTTGTCCTGGCGGCAGCTACATCTGTGGGACACCTTGTAGTTATCAATGGTACCATTTAAGAGGCAAAAAGGAAGTGAGAAACTGCCCCTTCTTTTTGGGAGGGGGGGGGGTGTTTTTGGGCCTTAATGATGCAATAAGAATGACATATATATATATAAACGTAGCACTAATTCAGAAGACATCCTTTTGCTTTTCGGCACCACCTTGTCTGCTGCTCGGCTCGTGTGGGGCTCAGTTTTTGCAGGGTGACCTGTAACTTTTATTGGTAACATTTTGGGTTACACTTAACCTTTTGATCACTTTTTATTCAATTTTTTTCTGGCATTGTCTTTTTTTTCCTGACAGCGCTCACCGTGCGAGATTAATAATGTGAGACTTTAGAATTTAGACTTTTTCGGATGCAGTGATCCCACTTCTTTTTTTTCATCTTTAATGTGCCGACTGGGAAAAGGCTTTTTTTTTTTTAAAGCTTTTAAGATTTTTTTTTTTTTTAAATTAAAAAACAACTTTATTTTCCTGCTTTTAATGTTTTTCTTTAGTCCCCATCGGAGACTTAAACTTGTGGTTGGTCACCCATACAGTATAATGCAATACTATAGTACTGCATTACGCTTTATAATGACTGGCAATCTATCAGGATGTGCCATGAGCCACAGGTACATCTCGATAGGTGATCATTCGTGGCAGCCTTCAGGAGATCCCAAGCTGCCATGGCACCTCACAATCTCATTGCAGGGGGAGAACACAGATTGGGGCATTTAAATTCTGCTGTCAGAGTAGATAGCAGCATTTAAAGGGTTAACGGCTACAACTGGAGTTCCCTCTGATTGCAGTTGTTGTGGCCCGATGTCGGCTGTCAAAAATGGCCGACACCTACTGTGTATGTAGCGGGCTCGGCTCTATACACTGTGACGTACAGGTACGGTGCATGTCAGGAAGGGGTTAAGGGAATTATCACCTTTTAATGAATATAAAAAAAAATAAAACCCATTTTTAAAAAATCAGTTTTTATTGCCCGATTCTATATTTTTTTTATTGTATGTTCTTTACATGATTAGCGACAGAACAGTGTGGGGGGGGGGGGGGGGATCGGACCCACTGCGCCACAAACTGAGTTAGGAGGGGTCTTCTGCTATTCACTCTTAAAGCCCACCAATCAGGATTTGTCTTCACTGCAGGGCCCCCAGAACTAGCCTCAGTATTGGGCGGCTGATGCACTGCAGGAGCAGCAGAGACGACGGAAGCACAGGTGGAGGTCTACCGTAAAAATATAGCAGGCCAAAGGTCAGGGCAGGCAGCAGATAGCATGGTCCAAAGTACAGACGAGGTCAGACATGGAGAAGATGGGAAAACGTAGTTGGAAAGACATGGGTCAAACCACCTCTCCATCCCAGACATCAAGTCAGAGGCTTGTCCAAATTGGCTGGGGATGGAAATGGTGGGTGCACACGCTGGCCCTTTAAGATGTGTGCAGACAGCATGCACCCTATGGGGACCCAGAAACTGACAGCTAATGTGGTGCCTGCCGCTGGCAGGAGGAGATGGGCCACGCCACTGGCTGCAAAGAGGGCAGACATTTTCCTGGAGTTGAAACAACAGGGTTCCGACGCTCGTCAGCATGTAGTGAGCATGCTGTGCCATGAGAGGGGGAGAAGGAGGAGCTGGGATCAGCGGCGGCTCCTGCGCTGCCCTCCTCCAGCTGTACTGTAGAGAGGTAATCCTGATAATAATGAGGTTTCTTCTGACCCCACCCCCAGCGTACGCAGCACAAGCTGAAAAGTGACAGCTGATGTCAAAGTGCACTGAAGGCTCTGTGTGCTAGCACCGAAGAATAAGGGGGCAGTCAGCGGAATAGCTTATCTCCCGGCCCTCGTTACGCGTGGAACAACTAAATAGCCCCTACTTCCGCCGATTTGTCTGCACTTACAGTCTGACCTTCCCTTCTGCGGCCCACAGGGAATCTTGTATCTTCTCCTCAGATATTTTATTGCTGATATCCAAAAACAAAATTGCATTATCAGTGAGGCGGATTTACTGCAGCGGCGGCGTTTATGGCGCTCGCTCAGCTATATAAATGAAATACCGTGCTCGTCCTCGTTCATGACGGTTTTTAGTGCTCTGCTAAGTACTTTGCCTTGCAGATCAATATAGTTATTGGTTTGTGCGCCGCTCCTCATCCTGCGCGGACGTTCTGCGGCGCAGAGATGGAACACGTTTTTATTTGATTGGTTTTAACATTTTAAGAGAACTTAAAAAGTGAAAAGAAATGGAGGGATAAGAACAATATCCACGGAGCGCCGGGGGGCTTCTCCTAGACGACATGTTCCTGTCTCCATCCCGGCTGTGGGAAAACCGTACAGTGAGGGAAAGCCGGATGGCAGCGCGGGGGTCAGTGTGACCTCATCCACCGGACGCTGCTGCCATTCTATCTAGTTTAAAAATCTCACGGCAAGAAGCCACAGAGGTCTCAGTCGCACATACTGACCCCCGCGCTGCCATCCTGCTTTCCCTCTCTGTACAGTCTTCTCACAGAAGATACGCATGAAATAGGGCGCACCTTAACATGTGGTGCAACTTCACTAGGGGTGGTAGAGGTCAGGGACATGTCGGTGGTGGAGGTAGAGGTCAGGGACATGTCGGTGGTGGAGGTAAAGGTTGGGGACATGGTGGTGGTTGTAGAGTTCGGGGACATGTCGGTGGTGGTGGTAGAGCTTGGGGACATATCATTGGAGGTGGTAGAGGTTGGGGTCATGTCGGTGGTGGTGGTAGAGGTTGGGGACGTGTCGTTAGAGGTAGTAGAGGTCAGAAACATGTCGGTGGTGGTGGTAGAGGTCAGAGACATGTCGGTGGTGGAGGTAGAGGTCAGGGACATGTCGTAGTGGTTGTAGAGTTCGGGGACGGGTCGTTGGAGGTGGTAGAGGTCGGGGAAGTGTCATGGTGGTGGTAAAAGTCGGGGACGTGTCGTGCTGGTGGCAGAGATCCGGGATGTGTGGCTGGTGGTGGTAGAGGTTGGGGATGTGTGGCTGGTGGTGGTAGAGGTGGGGGATGTGTGGCTGGTGGTGGTAGAGGTGGGGGATGTGTGGCTGGTGGTGGTAGAGGTCGGGGATGTGTGGCTGGTGGTGGTAGAGGTTGGGGATGTGTGACTGGTGGTGGTAGAGGTCGGGGACGTGTCATGGTGGTGGTAGAGGTCGGGGATGTGTGGCTGGTGGTGGTAGAGGTCGGGGACGTGTCTAGGTGGTGGTAGAGGTCGGGGACGTGTCATGGTGGTGGTAGAGGTCGGGGATGTGTGGCTGGTGGTGATAGAGGTCGGGGATGTGTGGCTGGTGGTGGTAGAGGTCGGAGATGTGGGGCTGGTGGTGGTAGAGGTGGGGGATGTGTGGCTGGTGGTGGTAGAGGTGGGGGATGTGTGGCTGGTGGTGGTAGAGGTCGGGGATGTGTGGCTGGTGGTGGTAGAGGTCGGGCATGTGTGGCTGGTGGTGGTAGAGGTTGGGGATGTGTGGCTGGTGGTGGTAGAGGTCGGGGACGTGTCATGGTGGTGGTAGAGGTCGGGGATGTGTGGCTGGTGGTGGTAGAGGTCGGGGACGTGTCTAGGTGGTGGTAGAGGTCGGGGACGTGTCATGGTGGTGGTAGAGGTGGGGGATGTGTGGCTGGTGGTGGTAGAGGTCGGGGACGTGTCTAGGTGGTGGTAGAGGTCGGGGACGTGTCATGGTGGTGGTAGAGGTGGGGGATGTGTGGCTGGTGGTGGTAGAGGTCGGGGACGTGTCTAGGTGGTGGTAGAGGTCGGGGACGTGTCATGGTGGTGGTAGAGGTCGGGGATGTGTGGCTGGTGGTGGTAGAGGTCGGGGACGTGTCTAGGTGGTGGTAGAGGTCGGGGACGTGTCATGGTGGTGGTAGAGGTCGGGGATGTGTGGCTGGTGGTGGTAGAGGTTGGGGACGTGTCTAGGTGGTGGTAGAGGTCGGGGACGTGTCATGGTGGTGGTAGAGGTCGGGGATGTGTGGCTGGTGGTGGTAGAGGTCGGGGACGTGTCTAGGTGGTGGTAGAGGTCGGGGACGTGTCATGGTGGTGGTAGAGGTCAGGGATGTGTGGCTGGTGGTGGTAGAGGTCGGGGACGTGTCTAGGTGGTGGTAGAGGTCGGGGACGTGTCATGGTGGTGGTAGAGGTCGGGGATGTGTGGCTGGTGGTGGTAGAGGTCGGGGACGCGTTGGACCGTTCTGTCCTGCATTACACAGACAATTCAATGATGTGACTGGACACTATATAATACTTCATTTCCACTGCAGAGGCGCTGCAGGGAAACTAAACACTTGCTCCAAGTTCACCTCCAGTTCACAGCCGATTCCTAGGGGTCCCAGTGGGGAGTAATGTGCAATCAGCATACTGTCAGGAAACCTTTCTAAGTAGAGATTGTCCAAAGTGAGAAAAGTTTTCTCTAAGCAAAAAAAAAACAAAAAAACATGAAAACTTGGAGAAGAAGCGATGCAGAAGGGAATGATAACTCTGATTTATCTGTTTGGGCCTTTTTTGCTAATATCTGAAGGGCACTTTAGGAAAACATAAAAGGTCTGCTGGGCGCTTTCTGCCTCTCTGCTTCAAATTCCGTCTGGGAAGCCCCAAGAGAGGAAAACAGAAGCACATTGATGTGAAGGCCGGAGTTCGCAGCCTTTTAAGTGTCCGCAGGGCTTCCTGCACAAATGTAGCAGCAGCATCAGAGGCTGCCGGACGCTTCCAACAACTCCGTCTCACGTCTCAGGCTTGTCTATTATCCTGAGGGGTAACTACAATCAAAGGGCATTTCTGCAGTATTTAATGAAAGGGGTTGTGCCAAGAGCCTGTTAGGTAAATGATGGTCAGATTGGGGTCTCCAGCTCAGGACCCCCTCTACGGGTCAGAATTTAGAGACGTTCAGTAAGAACTGGTGGCCATGCTGTGACTATGGGTCGGCTATTCGTGTAATACTTGGACAGTGGATAGGGCCCCGCATGCATGGTGGCACAACTCCGTCCCATGGCAGTGGAATAGATCTGCTTCTTCTGATTTGTAACCGTCTATATTTTATTTTTAAGACTCCCCAGAGCAGCCGTGGGGGGTCCTATTGGAGGAGTGCATTGTCTTCCTGTGCAGTAGCATGTGGTTGCTTTAACCCCTTAGTGACCAAGCCTGTTTGCGCCTTAATGACCAGGCCAAATTTTGCAAATCCGACATGTGTCACTTTAACATGGAAAAACACCAGAAAGGTTTTGCATATCCAGCGATTCTTGTTTTTTCGCCACATGTTGTACTTCATTTAGGCGGAAAAAATAGACCGATAGAATTTGTGTTTATTTATTACTAGCTTACCCGTGGGGCGTTGCTGCGAAGACAGACAGACATACATTCGTTCGTTTTTATATATCTAGATAACAACCAATCACAGCACAGCTTTCATGTTACCTCAGTGGTATAATATATAACAACCAATCACAGCGCAGCTTTCATGTTACCTCAGTGGTATAATATATAACAACCAATCACAGTGTGAGGGTATATATATATATTGCCATATGTTCTTTATACTTTTATACCTATATGCAAGTTTTATTCAATTCCAAATGAGAAAAAACTTTAATACTTAGCCTTACATCAGATATTCCAAGGCTTTGCAAGAGATGTCCTAGAAATTCAGAGAAAACCACCGAACCAGACGCAAGGACGCATGTACTTGGCTGTTTTCCCAGAAGCCCATATCAAGATGTTCAAATGTACATGACTGTTATATGATTTTCACTGTCTCAGTCCGCAAATCCGGACTGCCCATATATGGTTATGAGCCCATCACCCCCTAGTGGGGAGGGGGGCAGAATGTATAAGATCTCATGTAATCTGTAATAAAGTGCGCAGTTTTTTCTCCCGTGTGAGGAGCTAGACCAGACTCCTGTGTGTGGTGTCTCTTCTTACGGCCGGCAACGGGGCAAGTGGGGTGGGCCGGATTGGTGTTGCACTTAGAATTTTAACCCTCATAACAGCGCAGCTTACATGTTACCTCAGCAGTATAATATATAACAACCAATCACAGCGCAGATTACATGTTACCTCAGCAGTATAATATATAACAACCAATCACAGCGCAGCTTACATGTTACCTCAGCAGTATAATATATAACAACCAATCACAGCGCAGCTTTCATGTTACCTCAGCAGTATAATATATAACAACCAATCACAGCACAGCTTTCATGTTACCTCAGTATAATATATAACAACCAATCACAGCACAGCTTTCATGTTACCTCAGCGGTATAATATATAACAACCAATCACAGTGCAGCTTTCATGTTACCTCAGCAGTATAATATATAACAACCAATCACAGCGCAGCTTTCATGTTACCTCAGCAGTATAATATATAACAACCAATCACAGCACAGCTTTCATGTTACCTCAGAAGTATAATATATAACAACCAATCACAGCGCAGCTTTCATGTTACCTCAGCAGTATAATATATAACAACCAATCACAAAGCAGCTTTCATGTTACCTCAGCAGTATAATATATAACAACCAATCACAGCACAGCTTTCATGTTACCTCAGTGGTATAATATATAACAACCAATCACAGAGCAGCTTTCATGTTACCTCAGTGGTATAATATATAACAACCAATCACAGAGCAGCTTTCATGTTACCTCAGTGGTATAATATATAACAACCAATCACAGAGCAGCTTTCATGTTACCTCAGCAGTACAATATATAACAACCAATCACAGCGCAGCTTTCATGTTACCTCAGTATAATATATAACAACCAATCACAGCACAGCTTTCATGTTACCTCAGCAGTATAATATATAACAACCAATCACAGCGCAGCTTTCATGTTACCTCAGTATAATATATAACAACCAATCACAGCACAGCTTTCATGTTACCTCAGCAGTATAATATATAACAACCAATCACAGCACAGCTTTCATGTTACCTCAGTATAATATATAACAACCAATCACAGTGCAGCTTTCATGTTACCTCAGCAGTATCATATATAACAACCAATCACAGCACAGCTTTCATGTTACCTCAGTATAATATACTAGCTTACCCGTCGCGCGTTGCTGCGAAGACAGACAGACATACATTCGTTCATTTTTATATATCTAGATAACAACCAATCACAGCACAGCTTTCATGTTACCTCAGGATAATATATAACAACCAATCACAGCACAGCTTTCATGTTACCTCAGTATAATATATAACAACCAATCACAGCACAGCTTTCATGTTACCGCAGTATAATATATAACAACCAATCACAGTGCAGCTTTCATGTTACCTCAGCAGTATAATATATAACAACCAATCACAGCACAGCTTTCATGTTACCTCAGGATAATATATAACAACCAATCACAGCACAGCTTTCATGTTACCTCAGCAGTATAATATATAACAACCAATCACAGCGCAGCTTTCATGTTACCTTAGCTGTATAATATATAACAACCAATCACAGCACAGCTTTCATGTTACCTCAGCAGTATGAGAAATAACAACCAATCACAGCACAGCTTTCATGTTACCTCTGCAGTATTATATATAGCAACCAATCACAGCGCATCTTTCATGTTACCTCAGCAGTATAGTATATAACAACCAATCACAGCACAGCTTTCATGTTACCTCAGTATAATATATAACAACCAATCACAGCGCAGCTTTCATGTTACCTCAGTATAATATATAACCACCAATCACAGCGCAGCTTTCATGTTACCTCAGCAGTATAATATATAACAACCAATCACAGCACAGCTTTCATGTTACCTCAGCAGTATAATATATAACAACCAATCACAGCGCAGCTTTCATGTTACCTCAGTATAATATATAACAACCAATCACAGCGCAGCTTTCATGTTACCTCAGTATAATATATAACCACCAATCGCAGCGCAGCTTTCATGTTACCTCAGTATAATATATAACAACCAATCACAGCACAGCTTTCATGTTACCTCAGCAGTATAATATATAACAACCAATCACAGCGCAGCTTTCATGTTACCACAGCAGTAAAATATATCACAACCAATCACAGCGCAGCTTTTATGTTACCTCAGTATAATATATAACAACCAATCACAGCACAGCTTTCATGTTACCTCAGTATAATATATAACAACCAATCACAGCACAGCTTTCATGTTACATCAGCAGTATAATATATAACAACCAATCACAGCACAGCTTTCATGTTACCTCAGTATAATATATAACAACCAATCACAGCACAGCTTTCATGTTACATCAGCAGTAAAATATATAACAACCAATCACAGCGCAGCTTTCATGTTACCTCAGTATAATATATAACAACCAATCACAGCGCAGCTTTCATGTTACCTTAGCTGTATAATATATAACAACCAATCACAGCACAGCTTTCATGTTACCTCAGCAGTATGAGAAATAACAACCAATCACAGCACAGCTTTCATGTTACCTCTGCAGTATTATATATAGCAACCAATCACAGCGCATCTTTCATGTTACCTCAGCAGTATAGTATATAACAACCAATCACAGCACAGCTTTCATGTTACCTCAGTATAATATATAACAACCAATCACAGCGCAGCTTTCATGTTACCTCAGTATAATATATAACCACCAATCACAGCGCAGCTTTCATGTTACCTCAGCAGTATAATATATAACAACCAATCACAGCACAGCTTTCATGTTACCTCAGCAGTATAATATATAACAACCAATCACAGCGCAGCTTTCATGTTACCTCAGTATAATATATAACAACCAATCACAGCGCAGCTTTCATGTCACCTCAGTATAATATATAACCACCAATCACAGCGCAGCTTTCATGTTACCTCAGTATAATATATAACAACCAATCACAGCGCAGCTTTCATGTTACCTTAGCTGTATAATATATAACAACCAATCACAGCACAGCTTTCATGTTACCTCAGCAGTATGAGAAATAACAACCAATCACAGCACAGCTTTCATGTTACCTCTGCAGTATTATATATAGCAACCAATCACAGCGCATCTTTCATGTTACCTCAGCAGTATAGTATATAACAACCAATCACAGCACAGCTTTCATGTTACCTCAGTATAATATATAACAACCAATCACAGCGCAGCTTTCATGTTACCTCAGTATAATATATAACCACCAATCACAGCGCAGCTTTCATGTTACCTCAGCAGTATAATATATAACAACCAATCACAGCACAGCTTTCATGTTACCTCAGCAGTATAATATATAACAACCAATCACAGCGCAGCTTTCATGTTACCTCAGTATAATATATAACAACCAATCACAGCGCAGCTTTCATGTTACATCAGCAGTATAATATATAACAACCAATCACAGCGCAGCTTTCATGTTACCGCAGTATAATATATAACAACCAATCACAGCACAGCTTTCATGTTACATAAGCAGTATAATATATAACAACCAATCACAGCACAGCTTTCATGTTACCTCAGTATAATATATAACAACCAATCACAGCACAGCTTTCATGTTACATCAGCAGTAAAATATATAACAACCAATCACAGCGCAGCTTTCATGTTACCTCAGTATAATATAAAACAACCAATCACAGCGCAGCTTTCATGTTACCTCAGTATAATATATAACCACCAATCACAGCGCAGCTTTCATGTTACCTCAGTATAATATATAACAACCAATCACAGCACAGCTTTCATGTAACCTCAGCAGTATAATATATAACAACCAATCACAGCGCAGCTTTCATGTTACCTCAGCAGTAAAATATATAACAACCAATCACAGCGCAGCTTTCATGTTACCTCAGTATAATATATAACAACCAATCACAGTGCAGCTTTCATGTTACCTCAGTATAAGATATAACAACCAATCACAGCGCAGCTTTCATGTTACCTCAGCAGTATAATATATAACAACCAATCACAGCGCAGCTTTCATGTTACCTCAGCAGTATAATATATAACAACCAATCACAGCGCAGCTTTCATGTTACCTCAGCAGTATAATATATAACAACCAATCACAACGCAGCTTTCATGTTACCTCAGTATAATATATAGCAACCAATCACAGCGCAGCTTTCATGTTACCTCAGTACAATATATAACAACCAATCACAGCGCAGCTTTCATGTTACCTCAGTATAATATATAACAACCAATCACAGCGCAACTTTCATGTTACCTCAGTATAATATATAACAACCAATCACAGCACAGCATTCATGTTACCTCAGCAGTATAATATATAACAACCAATTACAGCACAGCTTTTATGTTACCTCAGGATAATATATAACAACCAACCACAGCGCAGCTTTCATGTTACCTCAGCAGCAAAATATATAACAACCAATCACAGCGCAGCTTTCATGTTACCTCAGTATAATATATAACAACCAATCATAGCGCAGCTTTCATGTTACCTCAGCAGTATAATATATAACAACCAATTACAGCACAGCTTTTATGTTACCTCAGGATAATATATAACAACCAATCACAGCGCAGCTTTCATGTTACCTCGGGATAATATATAACAACCAATCACAGCGCAGCTTTCATGTTACCTCAGCAGTATAATATATAACAACCAATCACAGCACAGCTTTCATGTTACCTCAGTATAATATATAACAACCAATCACAGTGCAGCTTTCATGTTACCTCAGCAGTATAATATATAACAACCAATCACAGCACAGCTTTCATGTTACCTCAGTATAATATATAACAACCAATCACAGCGCAGCTTTCATGTTACCTCAGCAGTATAATATATAACAACCAATCACAGCACAGCTTTCATGTTACCTCAGCAGTATAATATATAACAACCAATCACAGCGCAGCTTTCATGTTACCTCAGTATAATATATAACAACCAATCACAGCGCAGCTTTCATGTTACATCAGCAGTATAATATATAACAACCAATCACAGCGCAGCTTTCATGTTACCGCAGTATAATATATAACAACCAATCACAGCACAGCTTTCATGTTACATCAGCAGTATAATATATAACAACCAATCACAGCACAGCTTTCATGTTACCTCAGTATAATATATAACAACCAATCACAGCACAGCTTTCATGTTACATCAGCAGTAAAATATATAACAACCAATCACAGCGCAGCTTTCATGTTACCTCAGTATAATATAAAACAACCAATCACAGCGCAGCTTTCATGTTACCTCAGTATAATATATAACCACCAATCACAGCGCAGCTTTCATGTTACCTCAGTATAATATATAACAACCAATCACAGTGCAGCTTTCATGTTACCTCAGTATAAGATATAACAACCAATCACAGCGCAGCTTTCATGTTACCTCAGCAGTATAATATATAACAACCAATCACAGCGCAGCTTTCATGTTACCTCAGCAGTATAATATATAACAACCAATCACAGCGCAGCTTTCATGTTACCTCAGCAGTATAATATATAACAACCAATCACAACGCAGCTTTCATGTTACCTCAGTATAATATATAGCAACCAATCACAGGGCAGCTTTCATGTTACCTCAGTACAATATATAACAACCAATCACAGCGCAGCTTTCATGTTACCTCAGTATAATATATAACAACCAATCACAGCGCAACTTTCATGTTACCTCAGTATAATATATAACAACCAATCACAGCACAGCATTCATGTTACCTCAGCAGTATAATATATAACAACCAATTACAGCACAGCTTTCATGTTACCTCAGCAGCAAAATATATAACAACCAATCACAGCGCAGCTTTCATGTTACCTCAGCAGTATAATATATAACGACCAATCACAGCGCAGCTTTCATGTTACCTCAGCAGTATAATATATAACAACCAATCACAGTGCAGCTTTCATGTTACCTCAGCAGTATAATATATAACAACCAATCACAGCGCAGCTTTCATGTTACCTCAGTATAATATATAACAACCAATCACAGCGCAGCTTTCATGTTACCTCAGTATAATATATAACAACCAATCATAGCGCAGCTTTCATGTTACCTCAGCAGTATAATATATAACAACCAATTACAGCACAGCTTTTATGTTACCTCAGGATAATATATAACAACCAATCACAGCGCAGCTTTCATGTTACCTCAGCAGCAAAATATATAACAACCAATCACAGCGCAGCTTTCATGTTACCTCAGTATAATATATAACAACCAATCATAGCGCAGCTTTCATGTTACCTCAGCAGTATAATATATAACAACCAATTACAGCACAGCTTTTATGTTACCTCAGGATAATATATAACAACCAATCACAGCGCAGCTTTCATGTTACCTCGGGATAATATATAACAACCAATCACAGCGCAGCTTTCATGTTACCTCAGGATAATATATAACAACCAATCACAGCGCAGCTTTCATGTTACCGCAGTATAATATATAACAACCAATCACAGCGCAGCTTTCATGTTACCTCAGTATAATATATAACAACCAATCACAGCACAGCTTTCATGTTACCTCAGCAGTATAATATATAACAACCAATCACAGCGCAGCTTTCATGTTACCTCAGTATAATATATAACAACCAATCACAGTCCAGCTTTCATGTTACCTCAGCAGTATAATATATAACAACCAATCACAGCACAGCTTTCATGTTACCTCAGTATAATATACTAGCTTACCCGTCGCGCGTTGCTGCGAAGACAGACAGACATACATTCGTTCATTTTTATATATCTAGATAACAACCAATCACAGCACAGCTTTCATGTTACCTCAGGATAATATATAACAACCAATCACAGCACAGCTTTCATGTTACCGCAGTATAATATATAACAACCAATCACAGTGCAGCTTTCATGTTACCTCAGCAGTATAATATATAACAACCAATCACAGCACAGCTTTCATGTTACCTCAGGATAATATATAACAACCAATCACAGCACAGCTTTCATGTTACCTCAGCAGTATAATATATAACAACCAATCACAGCACAGCTTTCATGTTACCTCAGCAGTATGAGAAATAACAACCAATCACAGCACAGCTTTCATGTTACCTCTGCAGTATTATATATAGCAACCAATCACAGCGCATCTTTCATGTTACCTCAGCAGTATAGTATATAACAACCAATCACAGCACAGCTTTCATGTTACCTCAGTATAATATATAACAACCAATCACAGCGCAGCTTTCATGTTACCTCAGCAGTATAATATATAACAACCAATCACAGCGCAGCTTTCATGTTACCTCAGTATAATATATAACCACCAATCACAGCGCAGCTTTCATGTTACCTCAGCAGTATAATATATAACAACCAATCACAGCACAGCTTTCATGTTACCTCAGCAGTATAATATATAACAACCAATCACAGCGCAGCTTTCATGTTACCTCAGTATAATATATAACAACCAATCACAGCGCAGCTTTCATGTTACCTCAGTACAATATATAACAACGAATCACAGCACAGCTTTCATGTTACCTCAGCAGTATAATATATAACCACCAATCACAGCGCAGCTTTCATGTTACCTCAGTATAATATATAACAACCAATCACAGCACAGCTTTCATGTTACCTCAGCAGTATAATATATAACAACCAATCACAGCGCAGCTTTCATGTTACCTCAGCAGTAAAATATATAACAACCAATCACAGCGCAGCTTTCATGGTACCTCAGTATAATATATAACAACCAATCACAGCACAGCTTTCATGTTACCTCAGTATAATATATAACAACCAATCACAGCACAGCTTTCATGTTACATCAGCAGTATAATATATAACAACCAATCACAGCACAGCTTTCATGTTACCTCAGTATAATATATAACAACAAATCACAGCACAGCTTTCATGTTACATCAGCAGTAAAATATATAACAACCAATCACAGCGCAGCTTTCATGTTACATCAGTATAATATATAACAACCAATCACAGCGCAGCTTTCATGTTACCTCAGTATAATATATAACAACCAATCACAGCACAGCTTTCATGTAACCTCAGCAGTATAATATATAACAACCAATCACAGCGCAGCTTTCATGTTACCTCAGCAGTAAAATATATAACAACCAATCACAGCGCAGCTTTCATGTTACCTCAGTATAATATATAACAACCAATCACAGTGCAGCTTTCATGTTACCTCAGTATAAGATATAACAACCAATCACAGCGCAGCTTTCATGTTACCTCAGCAGTATAATATATAACAACCAATCACAGCGCAGCTTTCATGTTACCTCAGCAGTATAATATATAACAACCAATCACAGCGCAGCTTTCATGTTACCTCAGCAGTATAATATATAACAACCAATCACAGCACAGCTTTCATGTAACCTCAGCAGTATAATATATAACAACCAATCACAGCGCAGCTTTCATGTTACCTCAGCAGTATAATATATAACAACCAATCACAGCGCAGCTTTCATGTTACCTCAGCAGTATAATATATAACAACCAATCACAGCGCAGCTTTCATGTTACTTTAGCTGTATAATATATAACAACCAATCACAGCGCAGCTTTCATGTTACCTCAGGATAATATATAACAACCAATCACAGCACAGCTTTCATGTTACCTCAGCGGTATAATATATAACAACCAATCACAGCGCAGCTTTCATGTTACCTCAGTATAATATATAACAACCAATCACAGCGCAGCTTTCATGTTACCTCAGCAGTATAATATATAACAACCAATCACAGCGCAGCTTTCATGTTACCTTAGCTGTATAATATATAACAACCAATCACAGCGCAGCTTTCATGTTACCTCAGGATAATATATAACAACCAATCACAGCGCAGTTTTCATATTACCTCAGCAGTATAATATATAACAACCAATCACAGCTTTCATGTTACCTCAGCAGTAAGAGAAATAACAACCAATCACAGCGCAGCTTTCATGTTACCTTACTGGTATAATATATAACAACCAATCACAGCGCATCTTTCATGTTACCTCAGCAGTATAATATATAACAACCAATCACAGCGCAGCTTTCATGTTACCGCAGTATAATATATAACAACCAATCACAGTGCAGCTTTCATGTTACCTCAGTATAATATATAACAACCAATCACAGCGCAGCTTTCATGTTACCTCAGTATAATATATAACAACCAATCACAGCGCAGCTTTCATGTTACCTCAGCAGTATAATATATAACAACCAATCACAGCGCAGCTTTCATGTTACCTCAGCAGTATAATATAAAACAACCAATCACAGCGCAGCTTTCATGTTACCTCAGCAGTATAATATATAACAACCAATCACAGCGCAGCTTTCATGTTACCTCAGTATAATATATAGCAACCAATCACAGCGCAGCTTTCATGTTACCTCAGTACAATATATAACAACCAATCACAGCGCAGCTTTCATGTTACCTCAGTATAATATATAACAACCAATCACAGCGCAACTTTCATGTTACCTCAGCAGTATAATATATAACAACCAATCACAGCACAGCTTTCATGTTACCTCAGCAGTATAATATATAACAACCAATCACAGCGCAGCTTTCATGTTACCTCAGTATAATATATAGCAACCAATCACAGCGCAGCTTTCATGTTACCTCAGTACAATATATAACAACCAATCACAGCGCAGCTTTCATGTTACCTCAGTATAATATATAACAACCAATCACAGCGCAGCCTTCATGTTACCTCAGCAGTATAATATATAACAACCAATCACAGCGCAGCTTTCATGTTACCTCAGTATAATATATAACAACCAATCACAGCGCAGCTTTCATGTTACCTCAGCAGTATAATATATAACAACCAATCACACCGCAGCTTTCATGTTACCTCAGCAGTATAATATATAACAACCAATCACAGCACAGCTTTCAAGTTACCTCAGCAGTATAATATATAACAACCAATCACAGCGCAGCTCTCATGTTACCTCAGCGGTATAATATATAACACCCAATCACAGCGCAGCTTTCATGTTGCCTCAGCAGTATAATATATAACAACCAATCACAGCGCAGCTCTCATGTTACCTCAGCGGTATAATATATAACACCCAATCACAGCGCAGCCTTCATGTTGCCTCAGCAGTATAATATATAACAACCAATCACAGCGCAGCTCTCATGTTACCTCAGCGGTATAATATATAACACCCAATCACAGCGCAGCAGCTTTCATGTTACCTCAGCAGTATAATATATAACAACCAATTACAGCACAGCTTTTATGTTACCTCAGGATAATATATAACAACCAATCACAGCGCAGCTTTCATGTTACCTCAGTGGTATAATATATAACAACCAATCACAGCGCCGCTTTCATGTTACCTCTGTATAATATATAACAACCAATCACAGCGCAGCTTTCATGTTACCTCAGCAGCATAATATATAACAACCAATCACAGCGCAGCTTTCATGTTACCTCAGTGGTATAATATATAACAACCAATCACAGCGCAGCTTTCATGTTACCTCTGTATAATATATAACAACCAATCACAGCACAGCTTTCATGTTACCTCAGCAGTATAATATATAACAACCAATCACAGCACAGCTTTCATGTAACCTCAGCAGTATAATATATAACAACCAATCACAGCGCAGCTTTCATGTTACCTCAGCAGTATAATATATAACAACCAATCACAGCGCAGCTTTCATGTTACCTCAGCAGTATAATATATAACAACCAATCACAGCGCAGCTTTCATGTTACTTTAGCTGTATAATATATAACAACCAATCACAGCGCAGCTTTCATGTTACCTCAGGATAATATATAACAACCAATCACAGCACAGCTTTCATGTTACCTCAGCGGTATAATATATAACAACCAATCACAGCGCAGCTTTCATGTTACCTCAGTATAATATATAACAACCAATCACAGCGCAGCTTTCATGTTACCTCAGCAGTATAATATATAACAACCAATCACAGCGCAGCTTTCATGTTACCTTAGCTGTATAATATATAACAACCAATCACAGCGCAGCTTTCATGTTACCTCAGGATAATATATAACAACCAATCACAGCGCAGTTTTCATATTACCTCAGCAGTATAATATATAACAACCAATCACAGCACAGCTTTCATGTTACCTCAGCAGTAAGAGAAATAACAACCAATCACAGCGCAGCTTTCATGTTACCTTACTGGTATAATATATAACAACCAATCACAGCGCATCTTTCATGTTACCTCAGCAGTATAATATATAACAACCAATCACAGCGCAGCTTTCATGTTACCGCAGTATAATATATAACAACCAATCACAGTGCAGCTTTCATGTTACCTCAGTATAATATATAACAACCAATCACAGCGCAGCTTTCATGTTACCTCAGTATAATATATAACAACCAATCACAGCGCAGCTTTCATGTTACCTCAGCAGTATAATATATAACAACCAATCACAGCGCAGCTTTCATGTTACCTCAGCAGTATAATATAAAACAACCAATCACAGCGCAGCTTTCATGTTACCTCAGCAGTATAATATATAACAACCAATCACAGCACAGCTTTCATGTTACCTCAGCAGTATAATATATAACAACCAATCACAGCGCAGCTTTCATGTTACCTCAGTATAATATATAGCAACCAATCACAGCGCAGCTTTCATGTTACCTCAGTACAATATATAACAACCAATCACAGCGCAGCTTTCATGTTACCTCAGTATAATATATAACAACCAATCACAGCGCAGCCTTCATGTTACCTCAGCAGTATAATATATAACAACCAATCACAGCGCAGCTTTCATGTTACCTCAGTATAATATATAACAACCAATCACAGCGCAGCTTTCATGTTACCTCAGCAGTATAATATATAACAACCAATCACACCGCAGCTTTCATGTTACCTCAGCAGTATAATATATAACAACCAATCACAGCACAGCTTTCATGTTACCTCAGCAGTATAATATATAACAACCAATCACAGCGCAGCTTTCATGTTACCTCAGCAGTATAATATATAACAACCAATCACAGCGCAGCTCTCATGTTACCTCAGCGGTATAATATATAACACCCAATCACAGCGCAGCTTTCATGTTGCCTCAGCAGTATAATATATAACAACCAATCACAGCGCAGCTCTCATGTTACCTCAGCGGTATAATATATAACACCCAATCACAGCGCAGCCTTCATGTTGCCTCAGCAGTATAATATATAACAACCAATCACAGCGCAGCTCTCATGTTACCTCAGCGGTATAATATATAACACCCAATCACAGCGCAGCAGCTTTCATGTTACCTCAGCAGTATAATATATAACAACCAATTACAGCACAGCTTTTATGTTACCTCAGGATAATATATAACAACCAATCACAGCGCAGCTTTCATGTTACCTCAGTGGTATAATATATAACAACCAATCACAGCGCCGCTTTCATGTTACCTCTGTATAATATATAACAACCAATCACAGCGCAGCTTTCATGTTACCTCAGCAGCATAATATATAACAACCAATCACAGCGCAGCTTTCATGTTACCTCAGTGGTATAATATATAACAACCAATCACAGCGCAGCTTTCATGTTACCTCTGTATAATATATAACAACCAATCACAGCACAGCTTTCATGTTACCTCAGCAGCATAATATATAACAACCAATCACAGCGCAGCTTTCATGTTACCTCTGTATAATATATAACAACCAATCACAGCGCAGCTTTCATGTTACCTCAGCAGCATAATATATAACAACCAATCACAGCGCAGCTTTCATGTTACCTCTGTATAATATATAACAACCAATCACAGCGCAACTTTCATGTTACCTCAGCAGTATAATATATAACAACCAATCACAGCGCAGCTTTCATGTTACCTCAGCAGTATAATATATAACAACCAATCACAGCACAGCTTTCATGTTTCCTCAGTATAATATATAACAACCAATCACAGCACAGCTTTCATGTTACCTCAGTATAATATATAACAACCAATCACAGCACAGCTTTCATGTTACCTCAGCAGTATAATATATAACAACCAATCACAGCGCAGCTTTCATGTTACCTCAGCAGTATAATATATAACAACCAATCACAGCACAGCTTTCATGTTACCTCAGTATAATATACAACAACCAATCACAGCGCAGCTTTCATGTTACCTCAGCAGTATAATATATAACAACCAATCACAGCGCAACTTTCATGTTACCTCAGCAGTATAATATATAACAACCAATCACAGCGCAGCTTTCATGTTACCTCAGGATAATATATAACAACCAATCACAGCGCAGCTTTCATGTTACCTCAGGATAATATATAACAACCAATCACAGCGCAGCTTTCATGTTACCTCAGGATAATATATAACAACCAATCACAGCGCAGCTTTCATGTTACCTCAGTATAATATATAACAACCAATCACAGCGCAGCTTTCATGTTACCTCAGTATAATATATAACAACCAATCACAGTGCAGCTTTCTTGTTACCTCAGCAGTATAATATATAACAACCAATCACAGCGCAGCTTTCATGTTACCTCAGCAGTATAATATATAACAACCAATCACAGCGCAGCTTTCATGTTACCTCAGTATAATATATAACAACCAATCACAGCGCAGCTTTCATGTTACCTCAGTATAATATATAACAACCAATCACAGCACAGCTTTCATGTTACCTCAGGATAATATATAACAACCAATCACAGCGCAGCTTTCATGTTACCTCAGGATAATATATAACCACCAATCACAGTGCAGCTTTCATGTTACCTCAGTATAATATATAACCACCAATCACAGCGCAGCTTTCATGTTACCTCAGTATAATATATAACAACCAATCACAGCACAGCATTCATGTTACCTCAGTATAATATATAACAACCAATCACAGCGCAGCTTTCATGTTACCTCAGGATAATATATAACCACCAATCACAGTGCAGCTTTCATGTTACCTCAGTATAATATATAACCACCAATCACAGCACAGCTTTCATGTTACCTCAGTATAATATATAACAACCAATCACAGTGCAGCTTTCATGTTACCTCAGCAGTATAATATATAACAACCAATCACAGCACAGCTTTCATGTTACCTCAGTATAATATATAACAACCAATCACAGTGCAGCTTTCATGTTACCTCAGTATAATATATAACAACCAATCACAGCACAGCTTTCATGTTACCTCAGTATAATATATAACAACCAATCACAGCACAGCTTTCATGTTACCTCAGCAGTATAATATATAACAACCAATCACAGCACAGCTTTCATGTAACCTCAGCAGTATAATATATAACAACCAATCACAGCGCAGCTTTCATGTTACCTCAGCAGTATAATATATAACAACCAATCACAGCGCAGCTTTCATGTTACCTCAGCAGTATAATATATAACAACCAATCACAGCGCAGCTTTCATGTTACTTTAGCTGTATAATATATAACAACCAATCACAGCGCAGCTTTCATGTTACCTCAGGATAATATATAACAACCAATCACAGCACAGCTTTCATGTTACCTCAGCGGTATAATATATAACAACCAATCACAGCGCAGCTTTCATGTTACCTCAGTATAATATATAACAACCAATCACAGCGCAGCTTTCATGTTACCTCAGCAGTATAATATATAACAACCAATCACAGCGCAGCTTTCATGTTACCTTAGCTGTATAATATATAACAACCAATCACAGCGCAGCTTTCATGTTACCTCAGGATAATATATAACAACCAATCACAGCGCAGTTTTCATATTACCTCAGCAGTATAATATATAACAACCAATCACAGCACAGCTTTCATGTTACCTCAGCAGTAAGAGAAATAACAACCAATCACAGCGCAGCTTTCATGTTACCTTACTGGTATAATATATAACAACCAATCACAGCGCATCTTTCATGTTACCTCAGCAGTATAATATATAACAACCAATCACAGCGCAGCTTTCATGTTACCGCAGTATAATATATAACAACCAATCACAGTGCAGCTTTCATGTTACCTCAGTATAATATATAACAACCAATCACAGCGCAGCTTTCATGTTACCTCAGTATAATATATAACAACCAATCACAGCGCAGCTTTCATGTTACCTCAGCAGTATAATATATAACAACCAATCACAGCGCAGCTTTCATGTTACCTCAGCAGTATAATATAAAACAACCAATCACAGCGCAGCTTTCATGTTACCTCAGCAGTATAATATATAACAACCAATCACAGCACAGCTTTCATGTTACCTCAGCAGTATAATATATAACAACCAATCACAGCGCAGCTTTCATGTTACCTCAGTATAATATATAGCAACCAATCACAGCGCAGCTTTCATGTTACCTCAGTACAATATATAACAACCAATCACAGCGCAGCTTTCATGTTACCTCAGTATAATATATAACAACCAATCACAGCGCAGCCTTCATGTTACCTCAGCAGTATAATATATAACAACCAATCACAGCGCAGCTTTCATGTTACCTCAGTATAATATATAACAACCAATCACAGCGCAGCTTTCATGTTACCTCAGCAGTATAATATATAACAACCAATCACACCGCAGCTTTCATGTTACCTCAGCAGTATAATATATAACAACCAATCACAGCACAGCTTTCATGTTACCTCAGCAGTATAATATATAACAACCAATCACAGCGCAGCTCTCATGTTACCTCAGCGGTATAATATATAACACCCAATCACAGCGCAGCTTTCATGTTGCCTCAGCAGTATAATATATAACAACCAATCACAGCGCAGCTCTCATGTTACCTCAGCGGTATAATATATAACACCCAATCACAGCGCAGCCTTCATGTTGCCTCAGCAGTATAATATATAACAACCAATCACAGCGCAGCTCTCATGTTACCTCAGCGGTATAATATATAACACCCAATCACAGCGCAGCAGCTTTCATGTTACCTCAGCAGTATAATATATAACAACCAATTACAGCACAGCTTTTATGTTACCTCAGGATAATATATAACAACCAATCACAGCGCAGCTTTCATATTACCTCAGTGGTATAATATATAACAACCAATCACAGCGCCGCTTTCATGTTACCTCTGTATAATATATAACAACCAATCACAGCGCAGCTTTCATGTTACCTCAGCAGCATAATATATAACAACCAATCACAGCGCAGCTTTCATGTTACCTCAGTGGTATAATATATAACAACCAATCACAGCGCAGCTTTCATGTTACCTCTGTATAATATATAACAACCAATCACAGCACAGCTTTCATGTTACCTCAGCAGCATAATATATAACAACCAATCACAGCGCAGCTTTCATGTTACCTCTGTATAATATATAACAACCAATCACAGCGCAGCTTTCATGTTACCTCAGCAGCATAATATATAACAACCAATCACAGCGCAGCTTTCATGTTACCTCTGTATAATATATAACAACCAATCACAGCGCAACTTTCATGTTACCTCAGCAGTATAATATATAACAACCAATCACAGCGCAGCTTTCATGTTACCTCAGCAGTATAATATATAACAACCAATCACAGCACAGCTTTCATGTTTCCTCAGTATAATATATAACAACCAATCACAGCACAGCTTTCATGTTACCTCAGTATAATATATAACAACCAATCACAGCACAGCTTTCATGTTACCTCAGCAGTATAATATATAACAACCAATCACAGCGCAGCTTTCATGTTACCTCAGCAGTATAATATATAACAACCAATCACAGCACAGCTTTCATGTTACCTCAGTATAATATACAACAACCAATCACAGCGCAGCTTTCATGTTACCTCAGCAGTATAATATATAACAACCAATCACAGCGCAACTTTCATGTTACCTCAGCAGTATAATATATAACAACCAATCACAGCGCAGCTTTCATGTTACCTCAGGATAATATATAACAACCAATCACAGCGCAGCTTTCATGTTACCTCAGGATAATATATAACAACCAATCACAGCGCAGCTTTCATGTTACCTCAGGATAATATATAACAACCAATCACAGCGCAGCTTTCATGTTACCTCAGTATAATATATAACAACCAATCACAGCGCAGCTTTCATGTTACCTCAGTATAATATATAACAACCAATCACAGTGCAGCTTTCTTGTTACCTCAGCAGTATAATATATAACAACCAATCACAGCGCAGCTTTCATGTTACCTCAGCAGTATAATATATAACAACCAATCACAGCGCAGCTTTCATGTTACCTCAGTATAATATATAACAACCAATCACAGCGCAGCTTTCATGTTACCTCAGTATAATATATAACAACCAATCACAGCACAGCTTTCATGTTACCTCAGGATAATATATAACAACCAATCACAGCGCAGCTTTCATGTTACCTCAGGATAATATATAACCACCAATCACAGTGCAGCTTTCATGTTACCTCAGTATAATATATAACCACCAATCACAGCGCAGCTTTCATGTTACCTCAGTATAATATATAACAACCAATCACAGCACAGCATTCATGTTACCTCAGTATAATATATAACCACCAATCACAGCGCAGCTTTCATGTTACCTCAGTATAATATATAACAACCAATCACAGCACAGCTTTCATGTTACCTCAGTATAATATATAACAACCAATCACAGCGCAGCTTTCATGTTACCTCAGTATAATATATAACAACCAATCACAGCGCAGCTTTCATGTTACCTCAGTATAATATATAACAACCAATCACAGCGCAGCTTTCATGTTACCTCAGGATAATATATAACCACCAATCACAGTGCAGCTTTCATGTTACCTCAGTATAATATATAACCACCAATCACAGCACAGCTTTCATGTTACCTCAGTATAATATATAACAACCAATCACAGTGCAGCTTTCATGTTACCTCAGCAGTATAATATATAACAACCAATCACAGCACAGCTTTCATGTTACCTCAGTATAATATATAACAACCAATCACAGTGCAGCTTTCATGTTACCTCAGCAGTATAATATATAACAACCAATCACAGCACAGCTTTCATGTTACCTCAGTATAATATATAACAACCAATCACAGCACAGCTTTCATGTTACCTCAGTATAATATATAACAACCAATCACAGTGCAGCTTTCATGTTACCTCAGTATAATATATAACAACCAATCACAGCACAGCTTTCATGTTACCTCAGTATAATATATAACAACCAATCACAGCGCAGCTTTCATGTTTCCTCAGCAGTATAATATTTAACAACCAATCACAGCGCAACTTTCATGTTACCTCAGTATAATATATAACAACCAATCACAGCGCAGCTTTCATGTTACCTCAGTATAATATATAACAACCAATCACAGCACAGCTTTCATGTTACCTCAGCGGTATAATATATAACACCCAATCACAGAGCAGCTTTCATTTTACCTCAGTATAATATATAACAACCAATCACAGCGCAGCTTTCATGTTACCTCAGTATAATATATAACAACCAATCACAGCGCAGCTCTCATGTTACCTCAGCGGTATAATATATAACACCCAATCACAGCGCAGCTCTCATGTTACCTCAGCGGTATAATATATAACACCCAATCACAGCGCAGCTTTCATTTTACCTCAGTGGTATAATATATAACACCCAATCACAGCGCAGCTTTCATTTTACCTCAGCAGTATAATATATAACAACCAATCACAGCGCAGCTTTCATGTTACCTCAGTGGTATAATATATAACAACCAATCACAGCGCAGCTCTCATGTTACCTCAGCGGTATAATATATAACACCCAATCACAGCACAGCTTTCATGTTACCTCAGTATAATATATAACAACCAATCACAGCGCAGCTTTCATGTTACCTCAGTATAATATATAACAACCAATCACAGCACAGCTTTCATGTTACCTCAGTATAATATATAACAACCAATCACAGCAAAGCTTTCATGTTACCTCAGCATAATATATAACAACCAATCACGGCGCAGCTTTCATGTTACCTCAGCAGTATAATATATAACAACCAATCACAGCACAGCTTTCATGTTACCTCAGTATAATATATAACAACCAATCACAGTGCAGCTTTCATGTTACCTCAGTATAATATATAACAACCAATCACAGTGCAGCTTTCATGTTACCTCAGTATAATATATAACAACCAATCACAGCACAGCTTTCATGTTACCTCAGTATAATATATAACAACCAATCACAGCACAGCTTTCATGTTACCTCAGCAGTATAATATATAACAACCAATCACAGCGCAGCTTTCATGTTACCTCAGTATAATATATAGCAACCAATCACAGCGCAGCTTTCATGTTGCCTCAGCAGTATAAGACGTAGCAACCAATCACAGCGCAGCTTTCATGTTACCTCAGTATAATATATAGCAACCAATCACAGCGCAGCTTTCATGTTACCTCAGTATAATATATAGCAACCAATCACAGCACAGCTTTCATGTTACCTCAGTATAATATATAGCAACCAATCACAGCGCAGCTTTCATGGTACCTCAGTATAATATATAACAACCAATTACAGTGCAGCTTTCATGTTACCTCAGTATAATATATAACAACCAATCACAGCACAGCATTCATGTTACCTCAGCGGTATAATATATAACAACCAATCACAGCACAGCTTTCATGTTACCTCAGCAGTATAATATATAACAACCAATCACAGCGCAGCTCTCATGTTACCTCAGCGGTATAAGAAGTAGCAACCAATCACAGCGCAGCTTTCATGTTACCTCAGTATAATATATAGCAACCAATCACAGCGCAGCTTTCATGTTAGCTCAGCATTCCCAGTATCCAGCAGTTGTTTAGTGATACGTTCGGCGGATGTATCATCTTGTAGTTGAACACGCCTCCCGTTGCTCGTAATGCCTTTTGTTTTTGTGCTTGAGATGGAAATCAAATGATCTTTGTCTGGGGGGCGTAACTGTCGACGACGCTCGCACGGGCCCACCTATCGTAGGATAGTTGTACTATGCCAGTAACCTTCCCAGGAGTGTACTCAACAACTTCCCAAAGTTTCATGGCGATCGGATGAATGGTGTAGTAATGCATAAAGGACAAACAAACAGACAGACAGACATACATTCATTTATATATATATATAGATGACATCAGGAAGTGAGAGAATTAGATTACGTACGTAAAATTTGGACGCTAATTCTTTTGTGCATAGAATTGAATAATCGAGTTGGGACCCATTAGCTTTTCCTATTTATGACATAATCAATGCCCGTGCCAACTTTCATGTTTCTACAACATCGAGAAGTGAGAGAATTAGTGGCAATGATGTAAATCAAATGATCTACGTGGGGGAAGGGGGGGGGGCGTAACTGTCGACGACGCTCGCAGCGCGCGCCATTTATCGTAGGATAGTTGTACTATGCCTATAATCTTCCTAGGAGTGTACTCAACAACTTCCCAAAGTGTCATGGCGATCGGATGAATGGTGTAGTAATGCATAAAGGACAAACAGACAGACAAACAGACAGACAGACACACACACAGACACGCATACAGACAGACACACAGACACGCATACATTCAATTTTATCTATATAGGTGAGTATTGTGCTATATTAGGGGGATGGTGGGGTCCAACTCTCCGCACCTACAGTAATCAGCTCAATGAAGGAGCCGGCAAACACTTAGGGGTTCTGTCATTAGAAAAACAATTCTATACTTACTTTTCCTCCCCCGTCAGTCTTCTTACCACATCTTCTCCTCCCCGATCTTCTCCCGGCTCCTCCAGTCCCCCGGATCACCTCACCTCTAGCCGTACAGATCCTCTACTTCCTGTTATGTTATGTCCATGCTCGGCATTCTCCTTCCAGCAGGTCGGTGTACCCGATCACCGGTGACGGAGCTCTCACTGCCTAGTAGGGAATGCCGAATCCTTGCAGCCTGCTTTGATGCGCAGGCGGGGGTCTCGCAGCTAGTGTTTCATATAGTATGTATAGCAATGGGATCCAGCTACGTCACCAGTGAATGGGCACATCAACCTGCTGGAAGGAGAATGCCGACAATGGACGCTACATACCAGGAAGTAGAGGATTTGGCCGGCTGCAGGTGAGGTGACCCGAGGGAGAAGATCAGTGAGGAGAAGATGTGGTAAGAAGACTGGCGGCGAAATTAGAACCCCTTTAGTGCTCTCCATGTAGCAATATGGCAGCAGGCAGTTGATGGAATCTCTGCATTGCCTACTTTGTTATAATGACACTTCCACCATATTTGGAGGGAAAAGTCACACGGAGGTGAGGAAGAGTGTCTCCTACTAGATGAAGGACATTTCATACTAGCATTTTTGCTTTCCGTCTAGCTCACACAGGCCAAACACCAGGCCCACAGGCCGAATCTGGCTCACCCCCTCATTTTATGTGGCCTGCTGGCCATGCAGCCAACCCATGCAGTACCCCACTCACCCCGCCTGCAGCTCTGGTCCAGCGGTGGCAGTGCAAAGTCTGTGACCGCTGCCCCCGAGTGTCTGCGTATGCCATCCTGTACGCAGCTCGGATGCCAAGGGGAGAGGTTAGTGTCTCAGAAGCGACGGCTGCTGCCAGACCAGAACTGCAGGTTTGGTGATGGCCACCAATAGGAGGGTTGCTACAACTGGCCAATATAGGGGACACTATTACTACTGGACCTACAGTATATGGGGGAACTATTACTACTATGGCCAATATACGGGACACTATTACTACTAGGGCCACTGTGGGAATCACTGTTACTACTGAGAGCAGTATCGGGGACATTACTACCACTGGACCTACCACGTGGATCACTATTGATATACAGTCTTACAGCCATAAGCTAATGTGGCCCTCGGTGAAAATCAGTTTCACCCCCCCCCCCCCCCACACACACACACACACACACTCCCCCCTCCCCGCTCTAGCTGTTCTGTGGTGAGATCAGCAAAAATGGAAAGAGAATGTTTCAGTTTTCATTCTCACAGAAATGCATTGAAACTGAAGACGTTCACTTGCCATCAGCTCCTCAGTTTTCGCCTCCATGCCTTTTCTTCCGGCGGAGCGCAGGCTGCTGCACTATGGCTTATAGTAAAGTACAAAATGGAACAAAAACATCCTTTTTTTAACATTGTAGTCAATCAGAGACTGTCAAAAACACAAAGCAAAGCATCTTCATCCGGTTTTTCTTCCCGCTTTTCAGGCTTTATTTTTGAGATGGCGCAGAGGGCAGAAGACGTGGGAAAATAATGGGAGGTGAAGAAACGCGCCAAACAGTACAAAAAACGGGATCCGCTTAAAATGCTGAAATATGGAAGTGAAATGGAAATTAATGGAAGGCGAACTTTCCTTTTTTTAAGAATCCAGTTGATGGATCCTCAAAAAAAAAATTGAAAGACGTCTTTCCATTCATTTCTGCTTCACTCCCATTTTGCGCACTTCTTAAACCTGAGTTTTTTTTACTGTCTGTGATGTGTTTTACAAGAAAAACAAATAGCATTGCTGCACTAACTGGCTACAAAGTATCAGTCTGGGGTCCGAGGTGATTGGATTGTCCGACTGGATCCACCTCTCAGCTGAGAGCAGGAGTAGCTGTACCGCTCACAGGGGCCACATTCACTGAAGGCCATCCAAATGTGACAAACTTTTCCTCTATACAGTTTCATTCATATAAAGCCAGAAACCTCCTTAAAGGGGTTGTCTGAAGACCTATCCTATGAATTGGCCATCAGTAGTTGATGGATGGGGGTCTATCACTTGGGACCCCCGTCCATTAACTGATCACCCGGCCCATTGTCCAGTATAGCGGTGTCATCAGCAGACAAAGGAGCACTGAGCATCTCTCCACTTCCTACCCAGGACAGGATATCAGTGACAGGATGAGGACTAGAAGTCCCCCCACCAACTTCCACCCCTGTCAACTATCAACTACTGATCACCTATGCAGAGGGCAAGAGCCCAGCCTGCCCCTTTAAGGCATTTTCACATAATTCAGGAGACGCACCCTTCACTCTACACTTAGTTCCCCCGCAGAAGCATGTGTAGGGTTCATATACTAAGTTGGCCTTATTTTGCCCTTCTTCCCACCCACCAATATGGTTCTCCTCGTCGTATAATAGCTTACAATATTGATTACGGCTCCAAGGAAATTAATCAGAATAGATGCGAAGATGACGACATTCCGGGCCAAGTACGTCTCGTTAATCCAGCAGCAGGTTTTCCGGAGTACGAGGGGCAGACATTTATAATCCTCGGCCGTGGTGATCAGGACCAGTGCAGAGTGCAGCATTATCAGGATGGAGAACTGGATCACCATCGGCATCATCCTGGAAGGGAAGAGGAGACAACTCTGTAAATGCGTCAAAGTACAAATGGGAGGTCTACCGTAGATTCAGCTGGGACTCACTTGGAGCGTCTCATTTGAAGGACCGTATTGGGGAGCCGACTTTCAACTCGACACTTATTGTCTGCAAATAGCAAGTATTTCCCTAAACACACCCCCACTGGCGCCCGGCGCTCTGCTCCTCCCACCGACTACCAGAATACAAGGCTCCTGCTTGCTTCAATAAAAGGATTGACTTTTGCACTCTAGCCATGGAATCACTGCTGTCGAGGTAGCGGCCCAAATGCCGGTCATGTAAGCAATTAGAAAAATGTTAAAGCAATTTATAGTGTAAGCGTCATTTCCATTTTTCTTTGATGTACAGAAGAGGCAATTCTAAATATATTTTATTAGCTGATTTGGTACATTTCCTCTTCTGTTATGTACAGCAGCTAGGATACATAGCAGCAGTAGGGGGCGCTCCAGCTGTGCCTGCACTGTTCTCTTCATATTATAACACTTTATTTAAGCCTTTTATTCTCTGCTCCCTGCACAAAAAAAGTATTGGCACCCCTATGTAATGTACCAAATATAATTCTCTAACTTCCCAATGTCGATCAAACATTAAATTTGGCACAACCATTCTTTATGTCCTAAATAGGAAAAGTAAAAGGGGTCACAACTTGATTATTCAATGCTAAGTGCAAAAGTATTGGCACCCCTATGTAATGCAACTTCCTGGTGACAATTGTGAAATTTGGTGATCATTCTTTAGGTCCTAAGTGAGGAGTGTGGGAGGGGTGGCACATTTTGCAGAGGAACATTGGTACATGCAGCCTGAGGAGAATCTAACGCTCCTCTATGTGTATACAGATTTTATTCCTCAGTTACTCTAAAGTAACCACCACTTCATAAAACATGTTTTCATGCAAACAACACGTAAACGTGTATCAAATTAACTCAAGCAAAGCCGGGTTTATCAGCTAGTAATTAATAAAGTGTTATAATGGGAAGAGCTGCGTCTGCAGCCGCAATAGTGAGAACAGTGCAGGCACAGCTGGAGCGCCTTCTACTGCTGCTATGCAGCTAGGTGAAGACAGATTTTCTTAGCAACTTCCTAGCAATGTCTTCATCTAGCTACGTAGCAGAAGATGGGTTTTAAAAGAAAAACGTACAAAAGAAGAAGCTAATAAAACTTGTTGCAGCCATGCTGCGGATCGCCTATTCTGTACATTGAACCAAATCAATGTAAATGATGGATACACTTTAAGTGTTATGAATGACAAATGCAAAGTAAGGGCACCAAAAAGAGCAAATGGGGGAAGTGGAGGGTGAGCGTTGTTACTTCCAGGTGGATCTCTTCCTGGGTACAGCCAGGGGACGACTGGTAAGACGTGTCCTCAGGGGTTCGAGTGCTTCTGTCAGTGGATTTTGATACAAACTGAATCTTTGGTCTAATGAAGTCCAACTGCTACAGCTCTGCTGAGAGGGCCACGTGTAGAGCGCTATATAGGGCACCTATTATCTCATATGGACCCACTCAGAAGCGAATAGGTGCCCTAGCTTAAAGAGGACCGGTCATGTGACAGACTGTCTTTAAAGGGAGTCTCTTGATGACCTGCCCAAAGGAGAGGTCATTAATAGTCAGCTGATCCCTCGCCTGCAGTCAGTAGACAGTGCTGTCAGTACTGCAGCAGTGGCAGGGATATCCCCCCCCCCCCCCCCCCCCCCTTGGCAACATTTGGATCACCTCTGGAATCGGCTGCTAAGAGCTCATCTTCTGGTTGTTCCAACTGGAAAACCCCTTTAATAACCAACTGCAAGAAGATTCCTTTAGGGCATCTGGAAGCTTAAATATGTTGTGCATGTTCGCCACGGATTTCACCCCTGCAAACAACTGAGTGACATCCACGGCAAATCCACAGCTTGTCCACACCAGATCCACAGCAAAACTGGTGACATTTGGTGTGGATTTTGCTGCTGCAGAAAATCTGCAACAGACTTGCAAAATGTGAAAGCGTCTTCCTAATCTAGGAAAGCGCCCCCATCAGGGACTATACAACGGCTTGCATCTTCAAAATCCAAGTCTGTACACAGGCAGGCCGCAGTGTGGACCGCTATTATATTGTTGGGCCAGTGCTGTAAATGCTGCTAAGGCTGCCTTCACACTGCTGTGAAAATCTGTGCGCTGTGAGATGCACAAGTATCAACCCCATTCTTTTAAATTAACAATGTTTTCCTGCATGCCACCACGATGAGATGCAAGAAACATGTCCTATCTAGCTGCGGGATCGCCCACTGTCTCCAATGGGGCCGGTCGCAGCAGCGCAATGGGAGAACTCCGTGATCCTCTACAGCGGCTGTGACAGCTGTGTCGGGGATTCCCTTCATTCCCGCAGGGATACCTGGCTGTGACAGCCGTGTCAGGGATTCCCTCAATCCCCGCAGGGATGCCAGGCTGTGACAGCCGTGTCAGGGATTCCCTTCATCCCCGCAGAGATGCCAGGCTGTGACAGCCACACCGAGGATTCCCTTCATCCCTGCAGGGATGCCAGGCTGTGACAGCCACGCCGGGTATTCCCTTCATCCCCGCAGGGATGCCAGGCTGTGACAGCCGCGCCGGGGATTCCCTTCATCCCCGCAGGGAACCCAGGCTGTGACAGCAGTGCCAGGGATTCCCTTCATCCCCGCAGGGATGCCAGGCTGTGACAGCCGTGTCAGGGATTCCCTACATCCCCGCAGGGATGCCAGGCTGTGACAGCCGTGCCGGGGATTCCCTTCATCCCCACAGGGGACCCAAGCTGTGACAGCCATGCCGGGGATTCCCTTTATTCCCGCAGGGATGCCAGGCTGTGACAGCCGCGCCGGGGATTCCCTTCATCCCCGCAGGGAACCCAAGCTGTGACAGCCATGCCGGGGATTCCCTTCATCCCTGCAGGGATGCCAGGCTGTGACAGCCATGCCGGGGATTCCCTTCATCCCTGCAGGGACACCAGGCTGTGAAGGAGCCCTAAGGGTGCATTCAAGGGGGACAGTGCAATGTCAGTCCAACCTGCGATTTGTCCTGCAAGTACGATGCATTTAGCGAGAAAAACACATCGCATCCCTGCAGCGTGAATAGAAAACTAAAAAAAAGTGTATTGCATGAAAATTGCATCTATATGCAAGTGTGGTGTGATTTTTTTTACAAAACTTATAGAAAATATAAGAAATAGGACGAGCAAACATTTTTTTCATCTCAAATTGGTCCGAGAAAAAAATCCCTCCTGTGAAAAAGACCATTTAAAGCCATCGGTCATTCCCATGCGATATCGGACCGTATTTGTATCAGTCAGATATCGCGAGTCAACGCTCTGTAAGATCAGCCAAAAAACCAAAGAAGGACCTTTGGCAAAAAACAATATTTATCTGTACTACTGGCCCCCGATTACAGTAGATGGGTATAAAGGAGGCGGGGCTAGATAGCAAAGATGGAAGTAGCCCCCTGTTATGGTGCCGATGTGGCCGCCCAGTACAGAAGAGCCTCAGGTTGGTCTCCAGGCTTTCTCTGACCCCCTGGACTAATTCCTTACTCCACTGTTTACTAACAATGTTATTCTGGTGTTGAGGAGACTTCAGTACAGGTTCTCACCCCTCAATGGCAAAGGGGTTGGCTGCACTCCCTGTAAGGGCCACACAGCGCCCCCATGCTCTGCCTCTATAGTCGGTACATTCTTGTGTACAATATTTCTCTCTGTACAACACAATCCAAACAACAACCCAATTTAACCAGCAGAAGATGATAATTATGTTGCGTTTCTATTACAATGTTAAAGGGGTTGTCTTGTTGTAAACTATAGATGGCCTATCCTTCAGACAAGTAATCACTAGTAGATCAGTGGAGGTGTGTCACCTAGGACCCCTGCTGATCAGCTGTTCCCTAAGTTGGTGCAATGAGCTGATTTTGACAGGAAACAGACAGCTCTGTCATTACTGCAGTGGCCAAGCTTGGGATTGCATGCATTAAAATGAATGGGAACTTGGCCTGCATTACCAAGCCAGGCCACTGCAGTAATGATGGAGCTATCTGCTTCCTGCAGAAATCAGCTCAGTGCATGAGTGTGCTGCCCTGTGCATACAGCTGCTTGACTGCTTCCTGGGTGACTGACCCCCCCAACAATTTACTGTTGATGACCTGTCCTAAGGATGGGGCATAAATAGTTTACAACCCCTTTAAATAACCCTACACATCATCGCGCTCTGCCTGTGGCAGATTGCTTTCTTAGTGCTCATGGGGCCTGTATGGCGGGAAGTGGTCTCAATGTACACTAAAAACAGTAGGTCTAGGGATTCGCACGGCGCCTGTGTGTTAGGGTGTGCGATGGAAGACGGCACAATTTGCTTTTTATAGATTTTCACCGACTACATGAGAAACAAATTGGATGCAAACAAATGTTGATCTTCAGCCCAGAATTAAAAATGGGCCATTGCCGCTCCTGGAAGAAACCCACCCTGTGATTGTGCAAGCTGAGGGGACAGATGCCTGCTGACCCGTGAGAAGCTACTCTGCAAAATTTCAGAAAATATGGAACCCAGAGGTCCCTTTTGTATTTCCCTCGTAATGTACTGGGTCCATTTATAAGAGGGTTCAGCAGTGCCATGCTCCCCTCTTATGGACTACAGCATCTCATGGCTGTCTCGGAGCAAAGTCCTGTCTACTGCCATCATAAGCCACTCTGTGACACTCAGGGCAGAGCTCTAAAATTGTTACAGACTGCACTATTAAAGTTGGCCACAAGAAGGAGCCCAAAGCTCATTAAAGAACTGGCTGCTAATAGAAGGCAATTAAGCTATATTGGAGAACATTGGGACACTTCTAGAACAGGGCTCTGATTGGCTGTGTAACCCCTTGACACTGTGGAGAAGGGCTAGTGGCCATCTAGAGAATGGGACGGCACAAAAAGCAGAGTAGCAGCAGGATTAGTACAGGATAAGTAATGTTTGTACACAGTGACTCCACCAGCAGAATAGTGAGCGCAGCTCTGGGGTATAATACAGCATGTAACTCAGGATCAGTACAGGATAAGTAATGTATGTACACAGTGACTCCACCAGCAGCAGAATAGTGAGTGCAGCTCTGGAGTATAATACAGGATGTAACTCAGGATCAGTACAGGATAAGTAATGTATATACACAGTGACTCCACCAGCAGAATAGTGAGTACAGCTCTGCAGTATAATACAGGATGTAACTCAGGATCAGTACAGGATAAGTAATGTATGTACACAGTGACTCCACCAGCAGAATAGTGAGTGCAGCTCTGGAGTAGGTTGGTTGTTGGAGAGCTCTGCTGGAACCAGGGTGTGGTCAGGAGTCCCAGGTGAATATCTAGCTGGGATCCCAGGAAGAGTGCACTTTCTTGGGTGCGTGTTTGTAATGGAGTCCCGCACCTCCTCCCTCCGATCTCGGTTGGAGGGAGGGAGGGCAGTGATGGCGGCGACAGCAGCAACAACAACAACATCTTCGCTACAGGTGCCAGAGAAGCCAGCAGCAAAGAAGAGACTAGGAGCTACAAGCAGCACGGTAAGGAGAGCGGGCTCTGGTCGTGGCTGCAGTGATGCAGCCCGGTTTGCCAGCGCGGCCACGATGGACCTCGCAGCAGGCGAGGTTGTGACCCGTAGTCAGGCCCGCCAGATTAAAGGTGAGCCACAGACAGAGACAAAACTGTCTAAATGGAGTGATAGACCTGGCCTCCAGGTTGGCAAAGCACATGCAGGACTATGAGACTGCAGGCAAGATGATCGCCCTGCAGAAGGGAAAACTGAGATCTGCTAGGATGATGAAAGAGGAGAAGAAGTCCAAGGAGGACAAAGCAATAGCCAGGAGGGCAATAAGAGACTGCAGAGACTGCATCAATATGTGGCGAGAGGTGAGAGAGAAAATCTTAGAGGAGAGCGGCCCCTTTAAGCAGAAACTTCTCAATAATGATCGGTTTGCAAAAATGGCGGCAGGGCACGGTGACCACGTGGAAACCGATACATCGAGTGATGGTGAGAGCTCGGATGAAGAGCAGTATGAGGATGTGCAGGAGAGTATGGGGTGCAGCCTGTGTGCTCTGGTGAGCAATCACTGACCCAGAGCAGCACCACAAGTGCCAGAAGTCTCCTGCCTGAGGAGGTAGAACTGCCACCAACATCGGAGGAGTCTGAGGTGGAGGGGAAAAGGAAAACAGGAGCACTACAGGTGCAGAAGACCCCACAGCTGGAAGCCTCTCCGGATATGGGGGGCTTTGTATTCGGCAATGATTTGCCAGAGAAGGACTCTGTGGTCCATAAAAAGCAGAAAAAGAAACCAGAGAAGGTGCAGGAGAGGCTGATTTTTGTGTCGGTCCCTGAGAGCGCTGGTCCAGCTGAAAAGTTGGATCAGGGCTCTGACCCCAAGAACCCCCCTAACTCAGGCTCTGAGGTGGGCCGGGAGCGGGGCGTTGGGAAGAAAAGGGCCGAGCTGGTCAGACCCCCTGTCCCTGTGTTAGTTGGTAACCGGGACAGAGAGGTCAGAAAGAATGTGATTGTTCTCAGCAAGAGAAACCACGTAATCTTGTAGATATGAGACCTTTTAATGGCTAACAAAAATACATGATGTAATAATAGCGAGCTTCCGAACCGACGCAGGGTTCTTCTTCAGGCTTATGGATTCGATCCAATCCATTTAAGCCTGAAGAAGTACCCTGCGTTGGTTCGGAAGCTCGCTATTATTACATCATGTATTCTTGTAGCCATTAAAAGGTATCATATCTACAAGATTACTTGGTTTCTCTTGCTGAGAACAATCACATTTTGCTCTACTGGCGACACGGTACCAGATCTATGTTGTCAGAAAGAATGGCGCATGAAAGGCCAGTACAGCTGGAGGTGACCGAGGTGATGGCAAGGAGAGCGGCAGCGGTGGTGATGGCAAGGAGAGCGGCAGCGGTGGTGATGGCAAGGAGAGCGGCAGCGGTGCCACTGGCAAGGAGAGCGGCAGCGGTGCCACAAGCAACATTGCAAGCACGGCCTGTGATGCAGAGGGGGCTCCTGGCCAAGTAGGATCTCGGGCTTCCAGCGATGCGGAGGCCAAAAAGAAAAAAGCGAAAAACAAGAATAAGAATAAAAACAAAACTGATGAGGTGCTCCCATCTACCTCCGGAAAGGCCAAGACCCAAAGTCTAGATCCAGCTAAAGGAGTGAATGTGAGAGAGAATGCTGGTGATGGGAGAGAGGATGCTGGGGGTGCTGGTTGTGCCTCTGCTACATCTGGCATCGGTGATGCCACACAAGTGGATGCTGGTTTAGGTGGAGGTTTAAGGGAGGGTAATGTAGTAAGGCAAGAGGGGTTACAGGTTCCAGTCGCCCCTCCAGCGGCGACAACACCTGGTAGGAGTTATGCCAGTGTCGCCGCTGGAGGGAGTGGGTCCTCCTTGTCTCCAGGCTCTAGGGAGGGCGTTTTGCAACAGCGTCTCCTGGAGGCTTTACGGAAGAGGGAAAGTACAATCACAGTTTGAGAAAGAGAGGTGGACCTATCTCTCTGGAAAGAGAGACATGGCTTGGGTGCCTTCCGAGAGCAAAAGGGGGGGGGGGGGGGGGGGGGGACGACCGTATGGTCCCTACCGACACCAGGGCAGGACGCAGGTCGTAGGAATGTGGTCCGTCTTCGTTGGAGAGGCAATGATACATGCCCTCCGAGGGCGGGGGTAGTGGAGCTTCTGCTGAAGATGGGCTTTAGGGCGGTTGACATCTTTGCCCTGATCCATCCTTACGGCACGTCTGAGTTTGACATCAGCTTCATTCGCCCAGAGGGCCTTGAAATCTTCTGGAGGAATTAAGAGCTGGTGAAAAACGAGCCCGGCTGGCGAGACTTTACCATCCAGGTGGTGTCTCGCCAGAACGGTATCAAGAAAGTGACCGTTTTGACTCGTAACGAGTCACTTTCCTGCTTTGACATCATGACGTGGCTCAGTCGGTACGGAGAGGTGACGGAGATGCCCAAAAAGAACAGGGATGAGCATGGCATCTGGTCCGGGGCCTGGACGTTTATGGTCAAGCTGAAGAGTTCAGGAAACTCAGTGGCTCACATACCATCTGCAGCCTTCCTCGGCAGGGATCTTATCTTGGCCTTTTACCAGGGAAGCCGAAGCTCTGCCACAGGTGCGGCGACCCCTCACACTTGAGCGCCACTTGTAAGACCTTGAAGTGCGCTCTGTGTGGGGGTCTGGGTTATCTAGCCGCCTCCGGTACGGAGATTAGGTGTAACCTGTGTGGTGACCTTGGTCACCCATTTAGTCGCTGTCCGCGCTCCTTTGCCAATGCAGTCTCTGCCCCTACAGATGGGGGTCATGATGTGGCCTCCGGGGGTGAGGGGACCAGCAGAGGTGGGGGAGCTCAGGAGCCAGGGAAGAACCGGCAAAAGATGCCTTCGGAACAGAGGCGTCAAGAGAAACGCAGACGGAGCAGAGAGCTGACAGGAGCGCCCACAGCAGGTGGGTCGATGGTGGCCCCTGTTTCAGAAGCAAATCTTGCGGCTGAGGCTTTGAGGGACAGCGAATTAGATGAAGAGGACAGGAGGATCCAGAGGGAGGAGACCAACTCTGCAGATTCCTCCCACTATGAAAGTGTGGATGAGGAAGGCAAGAGATGGTTAGAGAAAAGACGTAAGCTAGGTGCCATAAGGAGAAAATGACGGGGGGGATTCAAGATCTTCTCTCACCCCGGGCCAAGTACTGGAAGGAAAAGCCTGCTCACCTCCAGTTGGACTCTCCAATAGGTTCCCAGCCCTCTGAGACATCTCTTCCTCCTCTTCTGAGGGGGAGGCAGAGGGCAAGGTTCCTAGGGCAAAGAAAGGGTCAACAGGGGACGCTGAGTCTCCTCCTCGTGGAGGCGTAGTTCCTTCTGGGGTGGGGACTACTCTTGAACCTGGAAACAAGGACGATGGGGTCGGGGATCCCCTGCTATGGACACATCTGTGTCCAAAAAAAGAAGCAAGGGGCTTTCCTCTGACCCAGAAGAAGCGGGTGTGAGGAAGAAAGCCGTCTAATTTAGTCACTCATGATGGCGGCACCCACTCCGCTGACTCTGGCATCAATTAACGTTGCCAGCATTAAGTCAGATACGGCTAGATTTGCGGCCTTTGATTTTCTCGGCCGCGTTGAAGCCGACATTTTATTTTTGCAGGAGACCAGGCTGTCTGATTTGGCAGCCTTACATAAAGCAAAAAGCGAGTGGAGGTCAGGCCCTTCCTACTGGTCTCTTGCGGCTGAGCCGTATAGCGGAGTGGCGGTCCTTTTTACCGCAGCGGTTGAATGCAGACGAGTTATTGAATTAGAAATGGGAAGGTGCCTGATCTTAGATGTCCTCATGAAGGGACAAGAATTAAGACTTGTCAACATCTATGGTCCCCAGTCAAAAAAGGACAGGAAGAGTCTCTTTATGAGGATCAAGCCCTACCTTTTTACCAGCCGCCAAGTTGTCTTTGGAGGTGACTTTAATGCAGTCACAAGAGCCCGCGATAGGGGAGGCTCTGGAGACAGGCGGTTGGCTTTTGACAGCGTCACACTTAATAGCATAGCTAGCGAGGCTCGCCTGGTGGATGTCCACATCCGGCACACCCCAGGCCACGAGGGGTTCACCTATTATAGAGGTCAGAGCAGGTCTAGAATAGACAGGTTTTATTTGAAGGAGGAAGCCATCTCTTCACCAGTGTCCGTTGTTGAGGTGGAATTCTCCGATCACTGTCTAATATTGTTTTCTCTGTATGTTGCAGAGACCCCCCGGATGGGTAGAGGTTTGTGGAGACTGAATTCATCACTCTTGGAGAAAGCAGAGATAAGACAGTCCTTTGAGGATTTTCTGCAGAGCCAGGTACCATTACTGGATCTCTGTAGCAGTACGTCAGAGTGGTGGGAGATGTTCAAAAGGAGGGCAGCAAGGTTCTTCCGAGCTTTTTGTTTTGATTTGGGCAAAATGGAATGAAGTAGGGCTGCAGGTGAGCTGACCTTAGGCTTTCGGGTTATGTATAATAGTATATAATATATATATATATTGGTTTATTGGAGCTTATTGCGTTGTTTTCATATGTATAAATTCAGGTTTTGGGAGGGAGGTAGGTTGGGTGGGGAGTTGGGGGGAGTGGGGTCCATGCCTTGAGCCGTAGCCCGGCACGTCCCAAACATTGAACTCTGCGCAGGGACTGCTGAAGCAGGCACGGCTGCCAGGCTGCAGCAGGCAGAGTGTGGTATTATTTTTTTAAAAAGAACCCTGGTGTAGCTTGGCACTTCCTGAACTGAACTTTGGGCATGGACTGGTGGAGCAGGTTTGGCCCCTAAGCTGCACTGGGGACCCCAAAAAAAGAAATCCATATATACATATTTTTAGTTAGTTTTTTTTATGCCAGTTGGCTTGGTCTTTCTGTTTGTATTTGGTTACTTATGTTGCTATTTAGGTTATTGCATAAATTTTTTCATAGAATAGTAGAGTTGGAAGGGACCTCCAGGGTCGTCGGGTCCGACCCCCCTGCTCAGTGCAGGATTTACTAAATCATCCCAGACAGATGTCTGTCCGGCCTCTGAAGACTTCCATTAAAAGAGAAATCCTCACCACCTCCTGTGGTAACCTGTTCCACTCATTGATCCCCCTCACTGTCTAATATCTAATCTGTGTCTCCTCCCTTTCAGTTTCATCCCATTGCTTCTAGTCTTTCCTTGTGCAGATGAGAATAGGGCTGATCCCTCTGCACTGTGACAGCTCTTCAGATATTTGTAGACCGCTATTAAGTCTCCTCTCAGCCTTCTCTTCTGCTAAACATTCTCAGATCCTTTACCCGTTCCTCATAGGACATGATTTGTAGACCGCTCATCATGTTGGTAACTCTTCTCTGAACTTCCTCCAGTTTGTCTATGTCTTTTTTAAAGTGGGGTGCCCAGAACTGGACCCAGTATTCCAGATGAGGTCTGACTAAGGAAGAGTAGAGGGGGAAAATGACCTCATGTGATCTAGACTCTATGCTTCTAATACACCCCAGCACTGGACCCAGTATTATAGATAAGGTCTGACTAAGGAAGAGTAGAGGGGGAAAATGACCTCATGTGATCTAGACTCTGTGCTTCTCTTAATACATCTCAGAATTGGGTTTGCCTTTTTGGCTGCTGCATCACATTGTTGACTCATGTTCAGTCTATGATCTATTAGTATACCCAAGTCTTTTTCACATGTGCTGCTGCTTAGCCCAATTCCCCCCATTCTGTATGCGCTTTCATCATTTTTCTTGCCCAGATGTAGGACTTTGTATTTCTCCTTGTTATGATTCAATCATTTTTATTAACACTTTCAAGCAATATCCATCAGCATTACAAAGTAATGTGTTGAGCTGGGGAAAATTTACATTACTAACATAGTTAGAACCCATTTCTGGCATTCCTTAAGATATCTGGTTTTCCCCACGTTTCCACTTGACTCATCCACGATCTTAACTAAAGGTAAAGACAAAAAAGAAAACACAACGAAATCCAACAACAAGGAGGGAAGACAAACATGGGGGGGGGGGGGGTGAGGGAAAATAGAGGAAAAGGGGGAGGGGAGGGGGGGAAGAGGGGAGGGGTGGGGATAGGAAATACGACCTTGCTCACATGATGCAGCGAACTCACTAGGGGTCTAGTCGACCTTTTTCGAGCCACACTTTAGAGGGGTCTGAAGCCCTCATAACTATCCAGGGACTCCATAGTTCACTGGCATCGATCCGTTCCCAACCAACCTCAGAGCTCTCCTCCTCATATCTCATGAGTAAGTCTAGTTTCTCTGTTCCGATGATCCTTGAAGGAGGGGAGGTAGATCGCCACAGACCGGGAACCGACATCCTCACTGCCAGTATAATCAAACGCAATAACTCCGCCTTAGCTTTGGCAATCGACCCTGGGAGCATTAGGAGAAGTGCCATCTCAACAGTTATGGACACCGACGACCTGGTCATGGCATTATATAACAATTCCCCCACTGCTCTATAGGTTGTTTACGGCAGGACACTCCCACCAGATGTGCATCATTGTACCCGGACTGACCTGGCATCTCCAACACACTGGAGAGACCCGGGCGTCCATTTGATGCAGCCTCGTCGGTGTCCTGTACCAGCGAGTGAGTATTTTAAAATTCTGCTCCTGGATTCTCTCAAATTTGGTGCTCTTGTGACAGAGAAGGAAGGCTCTCTGCCACTCCGATCTGGGGTACTGCATCCCCAACTCCCTTTCCCACTGGTCCGAGTAGCCAGGGAGGGAATCTCCCGTCTCGCCGGCAAGTAGCATTTTATAAATTACTAAGATCCCATGCTCAACAGGGGACGACCCCATACAGAGATTCTCGAATGGTGTCAGCTGTCATCCTCTGCGCCGGTTGGGCGTCAGGGACTGCACGTAGCCCCTCACCTGCAGATAGCTTAGCCATGCTCCCGAAGGAGGTCTGGAGTCTAAGTAAAACTCTTTCAGGGGCTTCACTCCCTCCTGTGACATCACATCTCGAACCCGTGGGATCAGGGAGCCAGGAAGGGACAAGATAGTGTCTTTGGTCCATGTGGCCATTAATTGCGGATTAGCTACCAGTGGGGTAAGGGGGCCTGGGAGGGATGTCAAGCCTAGCCTCGGCGCAAATGTCCCCCATATCCTTAGAACAATCAGTAGGAGTGGCGATAGTGACTTAAGGTCCCCTATTGAAAGCCTCGGGATCCATGGGGCCCCCTGCGTCATACTGCAATCCGGTGTGTGTTCTATTTCGACCCACAGCTTAGATGTTTTTCCCTGCATCTGAGTAAGGATGAACTTTGCCAGGCATGCCTTATAATAGAGAGAAAAGTCCGGGAGCCCTAAGCCCCCCCCCCCCCCCCCCCCCTTGGTCCTTGTGAGCAATCTGAAGCTAAGCCTGGATCTATGTCCCGACCATACGAAGTTGATTATCAGGGAACGTATATTGAGAAGAAATTGGTATTTCTCCTTGTTAAACACCATTCTGTTAGTCGCCGCCCACTGTGCAAGCTTTTCTAGATCTTTTTGAATCCTCTCTCTCTTCCCTAGTGTTAGCTATCCCTCCTAGCTTTGTGTCATCAGCAAATTTGATCAGTTTCCCACAATTCCCTCCTCCAGATCATTTATAACAATGCTGACCAACACTGGGCCCAGGACAGAGCCTTGTGGTCCCCACTTGATACATTCTTCCACTTGGATGTGCAGCCATTTATGACCACTCTTTGAGTACGATCACTCAGCCAGTTGTGAATCCACCTAACAGTTGCCTTGTCAATCCCATATTTGGTCATTTTTTTCAATAAGTCTGGTATGAGATACTTTGTCTGATGCTTTACTAAAGTCAAGATATACTATATCCACCGCATCTCCCTGATCGACCCAGTCGGTGATTCTGTCATACAAGGAAATTAGATTTGTCTGGCATGACTTGTTTGTTACAAACCCATGCTGGCTCTAGTTAATTACTCCATTTTCATCCAAGTACTTGCATACATGCTGTTTAATAATTTGTTCAATGATCTTTCCCGGTATAGAAGTCAGGCTCACAGGCCTGTAGTTTCCATCTTCTTCCCTTTTGGGGGCTCTTTATTAAGGTGGTGCCCTAGGGTAGGGCATGGCATAGAAAACAGTATAACCATCACTCCCCCTTCCGCTGGGCCTGCGGTCCATGTCCTGTTCCTCTTTGGCCACCGCACTAAGGTCACGTTCCTGGGTCACTTGGACCAGCGATTGGCGCAGCGGCCATGTCAGCTATCATCACTGCAGGTTGATGGCAGTTGGACTAGGAGAATGGTAGAACAGTGAGTCGTGGCAAAGTCATTGTTTTACTGCAATTCCCTACCCTATGGCAAGATTTCTTTAAACTTGGGAAAACATTAATGGAGGTTGCGCCTCATTTATTACCCAGAATCCCCGTTTCTCTCACCAGACAGAACAGGCATTCAGGTGCTTTTAGACGGAACAGTTATCATTCAAAAAATCATTCAAACGAATGAAAGTGAAGGATAATTGCTTTGTAGCCGCCGACCGAAGGATAATCGTTCATGTCTTCTTCCATTTAACCCCTTAGTGACAGCTCCCTTGCCTTTTCTGTCCTGACTAAGTGGGCTTTAATCCTCAGGGACATAAAAACATGCATCCCCTGAGGATTAAAGCCCTGTGGGCTGTGGGCGTGACAGATACATGCTGCCAGAAGTAGATGACAACCTGAAGCTGTCATGGGGGGCAGAGGGAGCCCTCCCATCCCCCTAGCAATGCGATCGGCATACCATTTTTGAATACCAACGGCTCCACCAACATCGTTCGGGGGACTTGACAGCGGCATTTAAAGGGTTAATAGCCGTGATCGGCTGATTGCAGCTATTGCCCGTGGGTGTCAGCTGTAATAAACAGCTGACGCCTGCACTGTATGGAGAGAGATAGCGGTGCTATCTCCCTCCATACATGTTCTGCAATGGCAAGACGTAAAAAGACTAGTGGACCGTCACTAAGGGGTTGAGGGGTGTAGTTTATAAAACTGGTCTATTTTTACATCAAAAGAAGCACAAACAGGCTTGGTCACTAAGGGGTTAAACAGCTCATTATACAGCAAGTATGAAAGGCTGAACAATCCTGAATGATTTCTCATTTGAACGAGCCGAAGATTTGTCCACCTGTCTAAACAGGCTGCATGAGAGCGAATGAGCCAGCGATAATGTCACTCGCTCGTTCAAACGATAATCAGCCTGTCTAAAAGTCTTATAATAGTGCAATACTTCATTTTCCCTGTGGGGGCACTGCAGGCTAGTTGAGCACTACATTTTGTTTCCTGTACAGATTTGAGACAATAACTACAGGTCACAGTAATGAGGAGCTCCAATATCAGCCTATTGTGGGGGAAGCGTGCATGTTGCTCTTAAGGTGGTGGCTGGTTGTCCTATAGACATGTATGTAATATGCTGCAGCAGTTAGAGGGTTAAACCAGATAATTCTGCAGTGGTTAACAGCAAACTCAGAGAAAGTTCTTTGGTCCATGCTAATCTACACAATCAAAGGCAAAAATGGGAAGGAACTAAATGACCAACAGAGCATCAAGTATAGAGGGAGGGAATACTTCGAGGAACTATATGGCTGCAGCCACATAGCTGGACCATTGTGTGCGGCGGAGCCAGTGGACTTAGAGCCTCCATTATGGAGTCAGAAGTGGTTATGGCAATGAAACAACTAGCCACAAGTAAAGCATCGGGCATAGATAATATACCAGCAGAGCTATTGCTGCCATCACAGCGCTGTGCCAGGCAGTATGGGCAGCCACACAATGGCCGCAGGGCTGAAAAAGATCTGTCTTCACCCCTCTACCAAAGAAAGGCAACTCCCAGGATATCTCCAACCGCCGAACAATCACCCTCATTCAAGCAAGATCCTTCTCAAGATTATACAGGGAAGACTGAGATCAGTAGCGGAAGCGGCGCTCCCTGATGTGCAGGCAGCACCAGCGAGAATGTGGCACCAGCGACTATATGGCAAACCTACGATGGAGCATGGAAAAAGCTGGAGAATACCAAAAGAATATCTATATGTGCTTCATCAACTACATCAAGGCCTGTGACTGCGTCGGCCATGACAAGTGTCATGGAATATAAAGTGTTAAGCTTCAGAATGCAATAAGTGTATGTTTCTTACCTTGTATTGGACTATTGACCCTTAAATAGAAGAATAAAACCTATGCTTTGCAGTGCCGGGAACTAGGATTGTAAAATAAGAAGTCAACAGACAAATTAAATAAGGCTAAGCTATGTTAACTGAGAACACACACAACTATTACAGAAATGTTGTCTAATGCGATAACAATATCCTGACTGCAGTGATTTCCATGTCTAGACGGGCCTTAAGAGCTTTGAGACTATTTGGTAGATGTCAATAAGCCTTATGATCAATCAGCTTTGTCACCTATGTAACACTAATCTTTGTACCAAGTAACTTTTGTATACGCCTTCTTCTTCCTGTATAAGAGTGGGCAATGTTGATAATAAAGTAGAATTCATTGATTCTCATGGAGAAGTGTCTTGACATAACATGGAGTGATTTCATGCTACTGATAGATAATTGCTGGCAAATCTCCTCATCACGGGCTTCCATATCTACCAATTTGGCACCTGGCAACGAGGTCACCAGATCGGTACCGGTGTGGTCCGATAACAGCTGACGCCCAGAACGGGGACCGAGTGACCAGAACCTCTGACCCGACTTACTCTTGAACGGACAGAATGCACAGACCCATAATCAGGACAAAGCCGGCTGGTAAGAAACTGTTATTCTTATCCCTCATTGTGTCTCTGTGATTCTGTCTGGTCAAAGTTGGGTAAGTGTGTTCATTTATATTAAGTGGTTCATTTAAGGTCTAAACTCGGTCTATTTTATATGACAAAGAACCCTGTCAAATAAGCTGTCTCGTTGTCTAGGTTTGAATGAATGTGTAACTCGGTGTGTTTAAAGGCCATAATAATATCAATAGGTTGGTTAATTGTAGTAGTGTGGCTATTCTATGATCTAAGTTCCCTAATCTACTGGTAACGTGTTCCGGATCCCTGACGAGGGACCAATGGTTTCGGTGGGTCCTGCACTGTGAAGCCTGCGTTTGTAGGGTCACGCAGCGGGAACACCTGTGTATATGGTTTAAGTGGGTCCTGCAATGTGAAGCCTGAGTTCTTTAGAGTCACGCAGCGGGAACACTTGTACTGTATGTTGTCTGTAGGAAAAGTGTCTGATTTGTGACAAGAATCTCTTGCCATAGTCGACATGATATCCTCAGACGGGGTTACCCTCTCCTCAGATAAGGAGGAAAAAGGTTATTAAAAACCCAAATAGATTACCAGTGAAACATGGGTAACGGATGGTCTAAGAAAGCCACCTTGGATGAGTCAGAATGGACAATGGCCAAAAACATAGTAAGGAATATGGAAGGTAAAGAGATAGCTAAAGAATGTAAGGCTTTGATTAGAGATGAGCGAGCACCAAAATGCTCGGGTGCTCGTTACTCGAGACGAAATTTTCGCGATGCTCGACGGTTCGTTTCGAGTAACGAACCCCATTGAAGTCAATGGGCGACCCGAGCATTTTTGTATATCGCCGATGCTCGCTAAGGTTTTCATTTGTCAAAATCTGGGCAATTCAAGAAAGTGATGGGAACGACACAGAAACGGATAGGGCAGGCGATGGGCTACATGTTGGGCTGCATCTCAAGTTCCCAGGTCCCACTATTAAGCCACAATAGTGGCAAGAGTGGGCCCCCCCCAACAATTTTTACTTCTGAAAAACCCTCATTAGCAAGGCATACCTTAGCTAAGCACCACACTACCTCTAACAAAGCACAATCACTGCCTGCGGGACACACCGCTGCCACTTCTCCTGGGTAACATGCTGCCCAACCCCCCTGCACGACCCAGTGTCCACAGCACACACCAAAGTGTCCCTGTGCAGCCTTCAGCTGCACTCATGCCACACGCTGGCCTCATAGCCACACCACCCTCATGTCTATTTATAAGTGCGTCTGCCATGAGGAGGAACCGGAGGCACACACTGCAGAGGGTTGGCACGGCCAGGCAGCGACCCTCTTTAAAAGGGGCGGGGCGATAGCCCACAATGCTGTACAGAAGCAATGAGAAATCCAATCCTGTGCCACCTCCATCAGGAGCTGCACACGTGGGCATAGTAATGGGGAACCCATGTGCCACACACTATTCATTCTGTCAAGGTGTCTGCATGCCCCAGTCAGACCGGGGTATTTTATAAATAGTCACAGGCAAGTACAACTCCGCAATGGGAATTCCGTGTGCACCCACAGCATGGGTGGCTCCCTGGAACCCACCGGTGGTACATAAATATATCCCATTGCATTGCCCATCACAGCTGAGGTAACGTGAGGTTTAATGCAGGTGGGCTTCGGCCCACACTGCATGCCCCAGTCAGACTAGGGTTCTTTAGAAATGGACACATACAGTTACAACTCCGTGTGGACCGACAGCATGGGTGGGTGCCAGGAAGCCACCGGCGGTACATACATATATCCCACTGCAGTGCCCATCACAGCTGAGGTAACGTCCGATTAAATGCAGGTGGTCTTCGGCCCACACTGCATGCCCCAGTCTGACCGGGGTTTTTAATACATAGACACTGGCAGGTACAACTCCCTAATGTGAAGTCCCTGTGGACCCACAGCATGGGTGGGTCCCAGGAAGCCACCGGCGGTACATAAATATATCCCATTGCAGTGCCCTGCTCAGCAGAGCGAACGTCACATACAATACAGGTGGGCTTCGGCCCACAGTGCATGCCCCAGTCAGAGTGGTAATATGTACCTTAACAGTAACCGCGTTGGTGGGAATGTGGTGGCGACTGCGGACCTAGTAGCGCGGTTTTATTTAGTTGGTTTTCGGAATGTGGCCAGGATTAAGTGGGCCGTGGCGGGGGGATGGTGGAGGGGGTCTCTTGTTGTGTCGGTAAAGGTGAAATTCTTGGACTGCCACAAGACGGACCTATGCATAGGTATTTGCCAAGAATGTTTTCATTGTTGGAGGAGGAGGGGGATGTTTTTGAGGCCCTACGTGTCCTCTCCACGTGTCCGTGGTTATATGCACCTTAACAGTAACCGCGTTGGTGGGAAATGGCCTCGCCACCATCAGGTCTTTGGGAAGCCTCCGTTTCCACACACCAGTGACATAGCATTAGCAGCAGTATAGGTAGAGCCCAGAATCAGTAACATTTCAGCGGTAGCATTAGGGACAGGCCCCAGTAACATATCACTAGCAGTAGTATAAGGGGAGCACAGTATTCGTTCCATTTCAGTAGTAGTAGCAGTCCAGACAGGCCCCAGTAACAATTCCGAAGCAGCAGTATAAGGGGAGCACAGTCTTAGTTCCATTTCAGTAGTAGTAGCAGTCAAGACAGGCCCCAGTAACATATCACTAGCAGCAGTATAGGGGGAGCACAGTATTAGTTCAATTTCAGTAGTAGTAGCAGTCCAGACAGGCCCCAGTAACAATTCCGAAGCAGCAGTATAGGGGGAGCACAGTATTAGTTCCATTTCAGTAGTAGTAGCAGTCCAGACAGGCCCCAGTAACAATTCCGAAGCAGCAGTATAGGGGGAGCACAGTATTAGTACCATTTCAGTTGTAGTAGCAGTCCAGAGAGGCCCCAGTAACATATCACTAGCAGCAGTATAGGGGGAGCACAGTATTAGTTCCATTTCAGTAGTAGTAGCAGTCTAGACAGGCCCCAGTAAAAATTCTGAAGCAGCAGTATAGGGGGAGCACAGTATTAGTTCCATTTCAGTAGTAGTAGCAGTCAAGACAGGCCACAGTAACAATTCCCGCTGCAGCAGTTTAGGGAGATAACAGTCTCTTTCACATTTCAGTAGTTGCAGTATAGACAAGGCCCCAGTTACAATTATGTAGCAAAAGTGTAGGCCAACCCCCCACACCTTGCTGTAGCATGAGTGCAGGCGAAGCCCATAAAAATTACTAGGATTACACTGTAGGTGAGGGCCCAGAAAATTGGTGTACCAACAGTACTAATGTACCTCAGAAAAATTGCCCATGCCCAACCAAGAGGGCAGGTGAAACCCATTAATCGCTTTGGTTAATGTGGCTTAATTGGTAACTAGGCCTGGAGGCAGCCCAGTTAAAATAAAAATTGGTTCAGGTGCAAGTTTCAACGCTTCAATGAGAATTGAAACGTATAAACATTGTTTACAAAAGTAATATGACTGAGCCTTGTGGGCCTAAGAAAAATTGCCCGTTCGGCGTGATTACGTGAGGTTTCAGGAGGAGGAGCAGGAGGAGGAGGATGAATATTAGACACAGATTGATGAAGCAAAAAGGTCCCCGTTTTTTATGGTGATAGAGAACGATGCTTCCATCCGCGGGTGCAGCCTACGTATTGTTTAGGTACCGCTGCTGTCCGCTGGTGGAGAAGAGAAGTCTGGGGAAATCCAGCCTTTGGTCATCTTGATGAGTGTTAGTCTGTCGGCACTGTCGGTTGACAGGTGGGTACGCTTATCCGTGATGATTCCCCCAGCCGCACTAAACACCCTCTCTGACAAGACGCTAGCCGCAGGACAAGCAAGCACCTCCAGGGCATACAGCGCGAGTTCAGGCCACGTGTCCAGCTTCAACACCCAGTAGTTGTAGGGGGCAGAGGCGTCACGGAGGACGGTCGTGCGATCTGCTACGTACTCCCTCACCATCCTTTTACAGTGCTCCCGCCCACTCAGCCTTGACTGGGGAGTGGTGACACAGTCTTGCTGGGGAGCCATAAAGCTGGCAAAGGCCTTGGAGAGTGTTCCCCTGCCTGTGCTGTACATGCTGCCTGATCTCTGCGCCTCCCCTGCTACCTGGCCCTCGGAACTGCGCCTTCTGCCACTAGCTCTGTCAGATGGGAATGTTACCATCAGTTTGTCCGCCAGGGTCCTGTGGTATAGCATCACTCTCGAACCCCTTTCCTCTTCGGGAATGAGAGTGGGAAGGTTCTCCTTATAGCGTGCGTCGCGCAGTGTGTACACCCAGTAATCCGTAGTGGCCAGAATGCGTGTAACGCGAGGGTCACGAGAAAGGCATCCTAACATGAAGTCAGCCATATGTGCCAGGGTACCTGTACGCAACACATGGCTGTCCTCACTAGGAAGATCACTTTCAGGATCCTCCTCCTCCGGCCATACACACTGAAAGGATGACAGGCAAGCAGCATGGGTACCCTCAGCAGTGGGCCAAGCTGTCTTTTCCCCCTCCTCCTCCTCCTCCCCCTCCCCCTCCTCCTCCCCCCTCCTCCTCCTCCTCAACGCGCTGAGATATATACATGAGGGCGCTCTGACTATCCAGCGACATACTGTCTTCCCCCGCCTCCGTTTCCGAGCGCAAAGCGTCTGCCTTTATGCTTTGCAGGGAACTTCTCAAGAGGCATAGCAGAGGAATGGTGACGCTAATGATTGCAGCATCGTCGCTCACCATCTGGGTAGACTCCTCAAAGTTTCCAAGGACCTGGCAGATGTCTGCCAACCAGGCCCACTCTTCTGTAAAGAATTGAGGAGGCTGACTCCCACTACGCCGCTCATGTTGGAGTTGGTATTCCACTATAGCTCTACGCTGCTCATAGAGCCTGGCCAACATGTGGAGCGTAGAGTTCCACCGTGTGGGCACGTTGCACAGCAGTCGGTGCACTGGCAGATTAAACCGATGTTGCAGGGTCCGCAGGGTGGCAGCGTCCGTCTTGGACTTGCGGAAATGTGCGCAGAGCCGGCGCACCTTTCCGTGCAGGTCTGACAAGCGTAAGTAGCTTTTCAGAAAGCGCTGAACCACCAAATTAAAGACGTGGGCCAGGCATGGCACGTGCGTGAGGCTGCCGAGCTGCAGAGCCGCCACCAGGTTACGGCCGTTGTCACACACGACCATGCCCGGTTGGAGGCTCAGCGGTGAAAGCCAGCGGTCGGTCTGCTCTGTCAGACCCTGCAGCAGTTCGTGGGCCGTGTGCCTCTTCTCTCCTAAGCTGAGTAGTTTCAGCACGGCCTGCTGACGCTTGCCCACCGCTGTACTGCCACCCCGCGCGACACCAACTGGTGGCGACATGCTGCTGCTGACACATCTTGATTGCGAGACAGAGGTTGCGTAGGATGAGGAGGAGGAGGGTGGTTTAGTGGAGGAAGCATACACCGCCGCAGATACCAGCACCGAGCTGGGGCCCGCTATTCTGGGGGTGGGTAGGACGTGAGCGGTCCCAGGCTCTGACTCGGTCCCAGCCTGCACTAAATTCACCCAATGTGCCGTCAGGGAGATATAGTGGCCCTGCCCGCCTGTGCTTGTCCACATGTCCGTTGTTAAGTGGACCTTTGCAGTAACCCCTTTGGTGAGGGCGCGTACAATGTTGCGGGAGACGTGGTCATGCAGGGCTGGGATGGCACATCGGGAAAAGTACTGGCGACTGGGAACTGAGTAGTGCGTGGCCGCCGCCATCATGTTTTTGAAAGCCTTCATTTCCACAAGCCTATACGGCAGCATCTCCAGGCTGATCAATTTGGCAATGTGCACGTTTAACGCTTGAGCGTGCGGGTGCGTGGCGGCGTACTTGCGCTTGGGCTCAAACAGTTGCGCTAGCGACGGCTGGACGCTGCGCTGAGAGACATTGCTGGATGGGGCCGAGGACAGTGGAGGTGAGGGTGTGGGTGCAGGCCGGGAGACCGTCGTGCCTGTGTCCTGAGAGGGGGGTTGGATCTCAGTGGCAGGTTGGGGCACAGGGGGAGAGGCAGCGGTGCAAACCGGAGGCGGTGAACGGCCTTCGTCCCACCTTGTGGGGTGCTTGGCCATCATATGCCTGCGCATGCTGGTGGTGGTGAGGCTGGTGGTGGTGGCTCCCCGGCTGATCTTGGCGCGACAAACCTTGCACACAACAGTTCGTCGGTCGTCTGCACTCTCAGTGAAAAACTGCCAGACCTTTGAGCACTTCGGCCTCTGCAGGGTGGCATGGCGCGAGGGGGCGCTTTGGGAAACAGTTGGTGGATTATTCGGTCTGGACCTGCCTCTAACCCTGGCCACCCCACTGCCTCTTCCAACCTGCCCTGCTGCTGCACTTGCCTTCCCCTCTGAAGACCTGTCCTCAGTTCCTCAGTAGTCTTAGCAAACCAGGTGGGGTCAGTCACCTCATCGTCCAGCTGCTCTTCCTCCGAATCCTCTGTGCGCTCCTCCCTCGGACTTACTGCCCTTACTACTACCTCACTGATAGACAACTGTGTCTCATCGTCATCGTCCTCCTCACTCACTGAAAGCTCTTGAGACAGTTGCCGGAAGTCCCCAGCCTCATGCCCCGGCCCCCGGGAACTTTCCAAAGGTTGGGCATCGGTCACGACAAACTCCTCCAGTGGGAGAGGAACCATTGCTGCCCATTCTGGGCAGGGGCCCGAGAACAGTTTCTGGGAGTCTGCCTGCTCCTCAGAATGTGTCATTGTAATGGAGTGAGGAGGCTGGGAGGAAGGAGGAGCAGCAGCCAGAGGATTCAGAGTTGCAGCAGTGGACAGCGTAGAAGTCTGGGTGGTCGATAGATTGTTGGATGCACTTTCTGCCATCCACGACAGGACCTGCTCACACTGCTCATTTTCTAATAAAGGTCTACCGCGTGGACCCATTTATTGTGAGATGAATGTGGGAACGCCAGAAACGTGCCTCTCTCCTAATCCCGCAGCAGTCGGCTGCGATACACCTGGATCAGGAGCTCGGCCTGTGCCCACACCCTGACTTGGGCCTCCGCATCCACGTCCTCTAGGCCTACCCCTACCCCTCAGCATGGTGTATTACGAGTAGAGCAGAAACAGAACGCTGTAATTAAACGTGCCGCTTATTGGCCTGTGGTTGGAGGCTTACTTCGCTTACGGAACGCACAGCAGAGGCAGGAAACAATTTTGCGCACGCCTGTAGTGAGACGTAGGTGCGTAGGACTGAGCTAGTGGAATTCACAGCGCAGAAGCAGTTAAGTCGCCAAAGGGCAGTGGTACGCCTTAAGTATTTGGCTTTCCTTTTTTTAAATGGTGAGCTGAAACACCAGACAGATACTGTCTGCAGCGTATATATTGTATACTCTTTCCCTCTGGCGCTATGACGGCGGTGATGTAACGGAGACAGCAGAGCCAGGAAACAATTTTGTGCACGCCTGCTGTAACGCTTAGCTGCGTATTAATTAGGACTACTACCCCCAGCAGACATGCAGTACACTGAAGACGGTCACAGGCAGCCCAAAGATAGTATTTTTCCCCAATTTTTGGGCAAAAGCCCACTGCCTATATAGACAGTATATCTCTTTCCCTGTACCACTGTCCCTGCCTCACCAGTACTGGCCCTATACTCTGTAAAATGACTGCAGACTGCGGACGCAATGCTCTGCACGCCCGATATACAAAAATAAAATTGTGCAACACTGCTAAAAGCAGCCTCCACAGTACTGCACACGGTTAGATGTGGCCCTAAGAAGGACCCTTGGGGTTCTTGAAGCCTAAAATCACTCCTAACGCTCTCCCTATAGCAGCACCAGCAGCAGCACTTTCCCTGAGCTCTGTCAGAATGCATCTGTGGCGAGCCGCGGGAGGGGCCGATTTATATACTCGGGTGACACCTGATCTCGCCAGCCACTCACTGCAGGGGGGTGGTATAGGGCTTAAACGTCGCAGGGGGAAGTTGTAATGCCTTCCCTGTCTTTCTATTGGCCAGAAAAGTGCGCTAACGTCTCAGAGATGAAAGTGAAAATAACCCGAACATCGTGTGGTACTCGTCACGAGTAACGAGCATCTCGAACACGCTAATACTCGAACGAGCATCAAGCTCGGACGAGTACGTTCGCTCATCTCTAGCTTTGATGTCTATCATGAAACAAGACACCAGACATGGGACCCTTAGTCCCCGTCTGGGGTCAAATGCAATGATAGAATATAAAGGCAGTTTTAAAGATGCTAAACTCCTGGAGGCAGCTGAAGGCTGGGGCAGATGTGCCCGCCTGGTTGCTAAAGGGAAGATAGAAGAAAGGATTGAAAATGATGGTGTCAGTAAGTACAGAATGAGGAAGACATTTTACTAACAATGCCAGATCCTGAGAAACAACCCATGGGGCTCTATAGAGCTTGTCTACAGTTAGCAGGAGTTTATGACTGCTGTTATAAAGACCTAGAAGAAGTGGCCAGACATAAGGCTGATCCCTTCTTCTTCCCCTTGATGATGGAGGAATTTAATCCACCACCTGACCCTAAGGTGTTAGGTTCGGGGGCTACTTTCCTACGTCATCTGAAAGACTGGGCTTCAAAGCGTTTGACAGAGTTAGGAATTACCTTGCATGATGTCAGGCAGGAGGAGACAGAATCAGCAGGGAAATGTTCGTCTAGGATTCTGGTAGCGTGGGGGGACTTGGGATACAGTCCTAATGTCCCTGCACATGCCTAACTTCTTACGCAAGCCTTTGTGGGAGGTCTTACCACAGTACTTGTAGACCTGGACAATAATGAATCCCGAAAACCTATCACTTGCTACAACTGTGGCAAACAGGGCCACATGCGTAGACAATGTAGGGCACCTCCTTTGTCTCAGAATAGACAGTCCAAACCCAGACCGTCCTCCTCTGACTATTAGAAAACAGGAAATCCAGTGTCTGTACTCATTGATGATGTCTGCCCTTTGCAAGTTATCAAATCCAGAAGGGGCCCAGCAACTATTGTCTCTGACTGTAGGTTTAGAAGGTACTATCCCCTTTCTGGTAGACACCGGAGCAGCCACTAGTGTAATACACAGTGTTAGCATGCGGCGGTTGCTGGTCCTCCCGGGGTGGCGGTGTGCGGGGTCCCACGGTCGGGGCATCCCCTCGGCTTGTTGTTCAGCTGCTGGGAGCGCAGGTGCCTGGCCAGCGCGGTGCCGTGCGCGTGTGCACCTGTGAGTGCAGCTGCCGTGCACGAGCTCCCTTTTGTTATGTTCTGTTGGGAGTTGGCTGTCTCCCTCTCTCCGCCCCTGGGCAGAGGCTTTTGTTTAAAGGTCGGGCAGAGACTTGCAATCACTGCCAGTTATTGGTTTCCCTCAGTGTACTAGCTAGTCTGCCTCTGTAGGTCTCCTGCCTCTATCAGCTTGTCTGCTATACTTGCTAGCATCTACCAGGTTTTTCCATCTGCCTCAGTTCTGCTTAGTATTGTCCGTGTTGGTTATTTACATCTGCCTTTTCTGTCAGTATTCTATCCTTTCCATCCAGGTACGCCAGCGTCCCTTTTTCGGTCCCTAGTTAGAGTAGGGACCGCCACCCAGTTGCCCACCTGGGGTTAGCCAGGAGTGGAGGCAAGCAGGCAGGGACAGGGGTTGAGGGTGAGATCTAGGGCACCCGGGCTGGCGTATCACAGGTAGTATACTGTAACATAATAACTGACCCTTAAAATTGCTCTTCACCTATGTAACACAAATCTTTGTACCAAGTAACTCTTGAATCCGCCTTCTTCTTTCTGTATAAGAGTTGGTAATGTTGATAATAAAGTAGAATTCATTGAGTTCTCATGGAGAAGTAAGTGTCTTGACATAACATGGAGTGATTTCATGCTATTGATAGATAATTGCTAGCAAATCTTCTCATCACGGGCTTCCATATCTACCAATTTGGCCCCTGGCAACGAGGTCACCAGATCGGTACCGGTGTGGTCTGATAACACAAGCTATGGTGCCCCCTACAAGACCTGGGTGTATCGGCACATCTAGTCAAGCTGATAAAATCACTTTATACCAATCAAGAAGCCGCTGTGAGAACACAGTATGGAGACACAGATTGGTTTGGAATCGGCAAAGGCGTCTGACAGCAGTCCTCTCACCCTTCTTGTTTACCTATATGTGAAAGTGATCATGCAGAAAATGGACCGAGGAGAAAATCGGGGTGAAAATAGGTGGAAGAAACCTCAACAATCTCCGCTCTGTGGATGACACAACTCTGCTTGCAGAAACAGAAGCCGGTCTGAAGAAGCTGATATGGAAGATTAAAACTTAAAGTGATAAAATGGGCCTCTACCTGAATGTAATGAAGACTAAAATTATGGAAACTGCAAAAAAAAAATGGCCAAATTCAAATCAAAATCAACAACAAAGTCAAGGAATGCATGCGAGACTTCATCTTTCTTAGCTCAAAAATTGACCAGGCTGTGGAATCTATGCTAGAGATAAAACATGGGATGGATGCTAAACATGGACACAATCTGAAAAAGTAGGGATATCGGTATAGCAACTAAAAGCAGGATAGTGCAAACCACCGTTTTCCCCAGAGCCATGTATGGAGGTGAAAGCTAATAGGAGGATTGATGTGATGGAGCTGCTGGCGAAAGCTGCTGCGTATACCCTTGACGGCAAGAGTAACAAACAAAGAAGTCCTGAGTCGTATAAGACCCGATATATCACTGGAGGGCAAGGTAACCAGACTCGGACTCACAGAGGGCGAGGTGAGCGGACTCGGACTCACAGAGGGCGAGGTGAGCGGACTCGGACTCACAGAGGGCGAGGTGAGCGGACTCGGACTCACAGAGGGCGAGGTGAGCGGACTCGGACTCACAGAGGGCGACGTGAGCGGACTCACAGAGGGCGACGTGAGCGGACTCACAGAGGGCGACGTGAGCGGACTCACAGAGGGCGAGGTGAGCGGACTCACAGAGGGCGAGGTGAGCGGACTCACAGAGGGCGAGGTGAGCGGACTCGGACTCACAGAGGGCGTGGTGAGCGGACTCGGACTGACAGACGGTGAGGTGAGTGGACTCGGACTCACAGAGGGCGAGGTGAGCGGACTCGGACTCACAGAGGGCGAGGTGAGTGGACTCGGACTCACGGAAGACAAGATGGCCTGACTCACGGATTTTGGCCATGTAATGCAAGCAGAATTGCTAAAAAATATATATTTCTTGGACAGATCAGTGGCAAAAGAAGACCCGGCTGCCAAAGAACACGATGGCTGATACTGTCAGAGCGGATACTGGGATGGATATCACACAACTGAAAGAAGCAAAACCGAAAAACATGGGGGGGAGCTCACCTTTAGGGTCACTGAGGGTCGTGAGCGACTAAATGGCTAATAACAAGAACAATCTGATGGGAGGAACTAAAAGTAGAAAAAAAAGGGGCTCTCACCCATAGACTGGTTGGAGAGTAGGGTAGGTAGCACACAGATCCCATGCTTGGGGAGCAATGAGGCTAAAGAGGAAAGACACCAAGGAAGCAGGGTCACATTAACCATCTGCCCCATGCCCATTGGCAGTGGCACAACTTTCAACTATATCCGAATCCTTAGGAATACAACTTAAAGGGAACTAGTCACTGTCTGGGAGCATAAACTAAGTTATGGCGCTCTTAAGTCCGGTTCTTAGAAGCCCAGGTAGGTTTTGTTTATACTTACTCACCGCCCAATGCCCGCACTATCACTTCTAAAAGTCAGCCTGCAGCTTTGAGTCCACTGGACAGTCCACACTCTGACTTCCGGGGGTGAGCATTATGGGGTAAGTATAAACAATACCCCCTAGGGCTCCTGGGAACTGGCCCTAAGAGCACCATAACTTAGTTTATGCTCCTAAACGGTGACTGGTTCCCTTTAATTAAACAAGTTGCTCTCCCCTCTTGTGCCCCTCAGTCTCTGCACACTTCCATGTTCAGCCTGTTCACTGTGGTCGATGCTCTCAGTACTCATTGAGGCTGGCATCTGGACGCAGTAGTGCACTCAGATGCTTAGGCAGGTAGGTGATCACTAGAATAGATCAAAGGAGTGCAACCTGCTTGGTTAGGTTGATATCTCTCCTTCTGTAAAAAAAAAAAAAAGTATGAGGACGGAAAGGGCAGACCGAAAGTAAGGGGTTGGTGAAACAGTAGAGGGGGTGCGAAAGCAGTTAGGGGGTAAGGGGAAACAGTGGAGAGGGTGGGGAAGCAGTGAGGGGGTGGAGAAACAGTAGAGGGCGTGGGGAAACAATGGAGAGCATGGGGAAACAGTAGAGGACATGTGGAAACAGTAAGGGAATGGGGAAATAGTAGACGGCGTGGGGAAAAAGTAGATAGAGTGGGGAAAAAGTAGATAGAGTGGGAAGACATCGAGGGGGTGGGAAAACAATAGAGTAATAATGGAAAAGGTGGAGAAACAGTGAGGGGGTAGGAAAATAATGGAGGGGTGGGGAAACAGCAGAGAGGGTGGGGAAACAGTAGACAGCATAGGGAAACAGAGGGCATGAGGAAACAGTAGACAGTGTGGGGAAACAGTAGAGAGTATGAAGAAAGATTGCAGGCCGTGGGGAAAGAGTAGAGGGTGTGTGGAAACAATGAGGGCATGGGGAAATAGTGGGGTGGGGAAACAATGGAGAAATAATTGAAGGGGTGGGGAAAAAGTGAGGAGGTGTGGGGAAACAATGAGGGGATAGAAAAAAAATAAGGGGCTGGGGAAACAATAGACAGCATAGGGAAACAGAGGACATGTGGAAAGAGTAGAGGCTGTAGGGAAAGAGTGGATGGAGTGTGGGAACAGTGAAGGGTGGGGAAACATTGAGGGGGGGTGGAAATAGTGAAGAGGTGGGGAAACAGTGAGGGAATGGGAAAACAATGGAAGAGTTGGGGAAACAGTAGAGGGGGTGGGGAAACAGTTTAGAGGGTAGGGAAATAATAGATGGAGTGGGATACAGTAAAGGGGGTGGGGAAACAGTAGCCCATTTTACCACCCATGTTGTAAACTGATTTAAGTATTAAAATGGCACTGCTAAGAAGTTTGCAGTATGCAGCACGGAGTCAGTGAGAGAGCGCCAGAACAGGGAGAGCCCCAGAGACATTACCAGCAAGAACTACCTGAGGTCACAGAGGAAAAGTAAGTAACCTTCAGTCCCAAGGAACGCATGTAACGGTGAGAAAATAGAAATACACCAAGCCAGAAAAAGTAACATACAGCCACATAGTCTGATTGAGGGGAGGGTAAAAGCCACCAGCACTAGATGTGCAGCATGCAGCTGACGAGATGTGCCTCTATGACAGGTGACTGTAACCACCAAGCTTATTCTGCACAAGTGAAGCGTGAAGTTATCCACCTCTTCTGCACTTTTCTCATTTGGCCTTGCAATGCGACACAACACCAAACTGAGGAGACCGTACAGCGCAGAGCCGCCATCACCCCACAACTTCCACTGGGGCAACTGGGGAATAGTTTCACCAAGCAAAGCCATGACACATTTGTAATGAGCAGCTTATTACCTACTTGTTACTATCCACAGTGGCAAACAGCTCCCTATATCACTCACCCTTGGGGGGTAATGGGATATACAGGGTTAACAACCGCAGTCACACTTGGCGTTTCCTTTGTTATCACTAGCATCAATGGTAGAAATTAAAATCACCTGGAAGAAGGAAGCAGGCTTTGGATTGCGGTGATAAAGATGAGCACTATGAAGGCGCACACCAGGTTGGATTTGAAGACTTCATCCCTCATCTGAGAATACTGAAATACAGAAAAAGACAGAAAATCAGAATATCACAAGAAATATCACAACTGCGTCCATCAACCAGAGCAAACCGCCAGGAATCCGGACCCACCATTACCTTTTACACCTCGCTGGGGTACTGATCTCAGCCCAAACTAGAGAGCGGTTAAGGCAAGGCTCTTGGGAAAAATATGCAAATAAGTTCTCCTCCTGAAGGAAAGCAACTCTTTATTGCCACCTACAGGCGGTTCCCCTGCTAGTCAATGTTGGAAACTGATTTACAAACATAAGAGGCGATAACACCAATGCAAAGTCTAATTCTACAGAGCTGTGCCATGTAAGCGCTAGATGGCAGTAAGTCTAGAGCCGGGTGCAAGTGGCATAGTGTCTAGACTATCAGGCCAACCAGGGCCGGTGTCATTGTTGTAGAGGGATGGGGCACTGAATGGAGGAGGTTCAGGCACAGTAATGGTCGGTAACATCCTTAGCAAAGGACATTATATATGGGATATCATGCCTTGTCCGGGCGTGCACCACCCACTGTTCTGTTCCTCTACAAGGTCTATAAGATCACCTGGGGCAGAGCCCGCGCGTTTGGGATCCGTAGAGAAGCTGGCGGTCCAAGGAAAACATTTCCACACTATCACAGTGTTGCGTGGGACAGAAGCATAGCAGGTGGGCACCTCAAGACATGGTGCCCGGGTGCTCTTACATGAGGCGCTCGTCTCTTTCTCATATACAACCCCAATTCCTAAAAAATTGGGTGCTGTGTGAAAGGTAAATAAATGTAAAGAAGGAAAGAATGCGATGATTGAGAAATCTCATCTAACCAAATTTTATTCCCAGCAGAACATTTCAGAGGGGGGAGGGGAGCAGTTTTCATTTCACAAAAGGTTGGGATAAGGGTAACAAAAGGCTGGAAAAGTATGTGGTAATAATGAAAAGCAGCTGGAGGGTCATTTCCTACTAAGTCACATGACTGTATAAAAAGATCATGTTAGAGAGGCCGAGTCTCTCAGAAGCAGAGATGGTCAGAGGTAACCAATCTGTGAAAAACTGCATGTAGAACCTGAGGAATAGCTTCAGGAAAATATTCCTCAATGTAAAATTGCAAAGTCTTTGCATATCCACCATCTACACTACATAATATCACCAAAAGAGTCCGAGAATCAGGAAAACGTAATGTGCACAAGAAATCACTGTCTGTGAACACATTCGCTATACAATCCACAAATACAAGTTGTAGCCGTATCATGCAGAGAAGCCGTATATCTACACAATCCAGAAACCCCGGCGTCTTCTCTGGGCCACAGCGCATGTGCAGCGGACTGAGGAAAAAACTAAAACTCGCGATGGTCAAATGAATCAAAATGGGAAATTTTACTTGGAAACCACGGATGCCATGTCCTGCAGACTCAAGAGGACAGGAACCATCAAGCTTCTTATCAATGCACAGTCCTGCCTCTCTGATGGTATGGGGGGGGGGGGGGGGGCTAGTGCTTATAGCATGGGCAGCTTACACATCCTGAGAGGCATTATCAGTGCTGACAGTATATAGAGGTTGTAGGACAACATCTGTTCCATCCAGACATCATCTCTCAGAGAAGACCTTGTCTATTTCAGATAATGCTAAACTACATCCATCACAACAGCATGGCTTCACAGAAGAGTCCAGAAGTGAACCAGCCGCCTGCAGTCCGGACCTTCCACCATATACTGCATCTATCACAACAGCATGGCTTCACAGAAAAATCCGGAAGTGAACCAGCCACCTGCAGTCCGGACCTTCCACCATATACGGCATCCATCGCAACAGTTTCAGAGAAAAGTCTGGAAGTTAACCAGCCGCCTGCAGTTCGGACCTTCCACCACATACTACATCCATCACAACAGCATGGCTTCACAGGAGAAGAGTCCGGGGTGAACCGGCCACCTGCAGTCGAGACTTCCCTCATATACTACATCCGTCACAACAGCATGGCTTCACAGGAGAAGAGTCTGGGGTGAACCAACCGCCTGCAGTCCAGACCTTCAACCATATACTGCATTCATCACAACAGCTTCCCAGGAGAAGAGTCCAGGGTGAACCGTCCGCCTGCAGTCCAGACCTTCCACCATATACTACATCAATCACAACAGCATGGCTCGACCTGAGAAGAGTCCGGGGTGAACTGGCCGCCTGCAGTCCAGAGCTTTCACCTCATACAACATCCATCACTACAGCATGGCTTCACAGAAGAAGAGTCCGGGGTGAACCAACCGCCTGCAGTCCAGACCTTCCACCATATGGTACATCCATCACAACAGCTTCACGGGAGAAGAGTCCGGGGTGAACCAGCCACCTGCAGTCCAGACATTAAACAACATACTGCATCTATAACAACAGCTTTACAGAACAGTCCGTGGTGAACCAGCCGCCTGCAGTCCAGACATTTCTCCACATACTGCATCCATCACAACAGCATGGCTTCACAGGGTAATAGTCCGGTGTGAACTGGTGGCCTGCGGTCCAGACCTTCCACCATATAATACATCTATCACTACAGCTTTCCAGGAGAAGAGTCAGGGGTGAACCGGCCACCTGCAGTCCAGACCTTCCACCACATACTACATCCATCACAACAGCATGGCTTCCCAGGAGAAAAGTCCGGGGTGAACCAACCGCCTGCAGTCCAGTCCTTCCACCACATACTGCATCCATCACAACAGCTTCACAGGGGAATAATCTGGGGTGAAACGGCCGCCTGCAGTCCAGACCATCAACCACATACTACATCCATCACAACAGCATAGCTTCACAGAAGAATAGTCCAGGGTGAACTGGCCGCCTGCGGTCCAGACCTTCAACCATATACTACATCCATCACTGCAGCATCCCAGGAGAAGAGTCCGGAGTGAACCGGCCGTCTGCAGTACAGACATTCCACCACATACTACATCCATCACAACAGCATGGCTTCACAGAAGAAGAGTCCATGGTAAACCAACCGCCTGTAGTCCAGACCTTCCACCATATGCTGCATTCATCAGAACTGCATAGATTCCAGAAGAACAGTCCGGGATGAACCGGACGCCTACAGTCCTGACCTTTCACCACATACTACATCCATCACAACAGCATGGCTTCACAGGAGAATAGTCCGGGGTGAAACAGCCACCTGCAGTACAGACCTTCCACCACATAGTACATCCATCACAACAGCATGGCTTCAAAGAAGAAGAGTCCGGGGTGAACCGGCTGCCTGCAGTCCAGACCTTCAACCATATACAGCATTCATCACAACAGCTTCCTAGGAGAAGAGTCCAGGGTGACCCGGCTGCCTGCAGTCCAGACCTTCCACCATATACTACATCCAGCACAACAGCATGGCTTCTCAGGAGAAGAGTCCGGGGTGAACTGGCCACCTGCAGTCCAGTCCTTCCACCACCTACTGCATCCATCACAACAGCTTCACAGGAGAAGAGTCCGGGGTGAAACAGACGCCTGCAGTCCAGACCTTCCATCATATACTACATCCATCACAACAGCTTCACAGGAGAAGAGTCCGGGGTGAAACAGACGCCTCCAGTCCAGACCTTCCACAACATACTACATCCATCACAACAGCATGGCTTCACAGAAGAAGAGTCTAGGGGGTGAACCAACCGCCTGCAGTCTGGACCTTCCACCATATATTGCATTCTTCACAACAGCTTCACAGGAGAAAAGTCCGGGGTGAACCAGGCGCCTGCAGTCCAGACCTTCCACTATATACTGCATCCATCACAACAGCATGGCTTTACAGGAGAAGAGCCTGGGGTGAACCGACTGCGTGCAGTCCAGACCTTCCACCACATACTACATCCATCACAACAGCATGGCTTCACAGGAGAATAGTCCAGGGTGAACCGGCCGCCTGCGGTCTAGACCTTCCACCATGTACTACATTTATCACTGCAGCTTCCCAGGAGAAGAGTCCGGGGTGAACCGGCCGCCTGCAGGTCAGACCTTCCACCACATACTACATCCATCAAAACAGCATGGCTTCCCAGGAGAAGAGTCCAGGGGGAAACGGCCGCCTGCAGTCCAGACCTTCCATCACATACTACATCCATCACAATAGCATTTCTTCACAGAAGAAGAGTCCGGGGTGAACTAACCACCGGCAATCCAGACCTTCCACCACATGCTACATCCATCACAACAGCTTCACAGGAGAAGAGTCTGGGGTGAACCAGCCACCTACAGTCCAGACCTTCCACCACATACTACATCCATCATAACAGCACGGCTTCACAGGAGCAGAGTCCAGGGTGAAACGTCCGCCTGCAGTCCAGACCTTCCACCACATACTACATCCATCACAACAGCATGGCTTCAAAGAAGAAGAGTCCAGGGTGAACCAACCGCCTGCAGTCCAGACCTTCGACCATACACTGCATTCATCACAACAGCTTCCCAGGAGAAGAGTACGGGGTGAACCGGCCGCCTGCAGTCCAGTCCTTCCACCACATACTGCATCCATCACAATAGCTTCACAGGAGAAAAGTACGGCCACCTGCAGTCCAGACCCTTCACTATATACTGCATCCATCACAACAGCATGGCTTCACAGGAGTAGAGCCTGGGGTGAACGACTGCCTGCAGTCTGTACCTTCCACAATATACTGCATCCATCACAACAGCTTCACAGGAGAAGAGTTCGGGGTGAACCGGCCGCCTGCAGTCCAGACCTTCCACCATATAATACATCTATCACTACAGCTTCCCAGGAGAAGAGTCTGGGGTGAACCAGCCACCTGCTGTCCAGACCTTCCACCACATACTACATCCATCACAACAGCATGGCTTCCCAGGAGAAAAGTCCGGGGTGAACCAACCGCCTGCAGTTCGGACCTTCCACCACATAGTACATCCATCACAACAGCATAGCTTCACAGGAGAATAGTCCAGGGTGAACTGGCCGCCTACGGTCCAGACCTTCAACCATATACTACATCCATCAAAACAGCTTCCCAGGAGAAGAGTCCGGAGTGAACCGGCCGCCTGCAGTACAGACCTTCCACCACATACTACATCCATCACAACAGCATGGCTTCCCAGGAGAAGAGTCCGGGGTGAACTGGCCACCTGCAGTCCAGACCTTCCACCACATACTGCATCCATCACAATAGCTTCACAGGAGAAAAGTCCGGGGTGAACCAGGCGCCTGCAGTCCAGACCCTTCACTATATACTGCATCCATCACAACAGCATGGCTTCACAGGTAAAGAGTCCGGGGTGAACGACTGCCTGCAGTCTGTACCTTCCACCATATACTGCATCCATCACAACAGCTTCACAGGAGAAGAGTGCGGGGTGAACCGGCTGCCTGCAGTCCAGACCTTCCACCATATACTACATCCATCACAACAGCATGGCTCCACAGGAAGAGAGTCCGGGGTGAACCGGCTGCCTGCAGGCCAGACCTTCCACAATATACTACATCCATCACAACAGTTTCACAGGAGAAGAGTCCGGGGTGAACCGGTCGCCTGCAGTCTGGACCTTCCACAAAATACTAGATGCATCACAACAGCATGGCTTCACAGGAGAAGAGTCCGGGGTGTACCGGCCGCCTGCAGTCCGGACTTTCTACCATGTACTACATCCATCACAACAGCTTCACAGGAGAGGAGTCCGGGGTGAATCGGCTGCCTGCAGTCCGGACCTTCCACCATATACTGCATTCATCACAACAGCCTGACAGGAGAAGAGTCCGGGGTGAACCGGCCGCCTGCAGTCCAGACCTTCTACCACATACTACATCCATCACAACAGCATGGCTTCACAGGAGAATAGTCCGGGGTGAAACAGCCACCTGCAGTACAGACCTTCCACCACATAGTACATCCATCACAACAGCATGGCTTCAAAGAAGAAGAGTCCGGGGTGAACCGGCTGCCTGCAGTCCAGACCTTCAACCATATACAGCATTCATCACAACAGCTTCCTAGGAGAAGAGTCCGGGGTGACCCGGCTGCCTGCAGTCCAGACCTTCCACCATATACTACATCCAGCACAACAGCATGGCTTCTCAGGAGAAGAGTCCGGGGTGAACTGGCCACCTGCAGTCCAGTCCTTCCACCACCTACTGCATCCATCACAACAGCTTCACAGGAGAAGAGTCCGGGGTGAAACAGACGCCTGCAGTCCAGACCTTCCATCATATACTACATCCATCACAACAGCTTCACAGGAGAAGAGTCCGGGGTGAAACAGACGCCTCCAGTCCAGACCTTCCACAACATACTACATCCATCACAACAGCATGGCTTCACAGAAGAAGAGTCTAGGGGGTGAACCAACCGCCTGCAGTCTGGACCTTCCACCATATATTGCATTCTTCACAACAGCTTCACAGGAGAAAAGTCCGGGGTGAACCAGGCGCCTGCAGTCCAGACCTTCCACTATATACTGCATCCATCACAACAGCATGGCTTTACAGGAGAAGAGCCTGGGGTGAACCGACTGCGTGCAGTCCAGACCTTCCACCACATACTACATCCATCACAACAGCATGGCTTCACAGGAGAATAGTCCAGGGTGAACCGGCCGCCTGCGGTCTAGACCTTCCACCATGTACTACATTTATCACTGCAGCTTCCCAGGAGAAGAGTCCGGGGTGAACCGGCCGCCTGCAGGTCAGACCTTCCACCACATACTACATCCATCAAAACAGCATGGCTTCCCAGGAGAAGAGTCCAGGGGGAAACGGCCGCCTGCAGTCCAGACCTTCCATCACATACTACATCCATCACAATAGCATTTCTTCACAGAAGAAGAGTCCGGGGTGAACTAACCACCGGCAATCCAGACCTTCCACCACATGCTACATCCATCACAACAGCTTCACAGGAGAAGAGTCTGGGGTGAACCAGCCACCTACAGTCCAGACCTTCCACCACATACTACATCCATCATAACAGCACGGCTTCACAGGAGCAGAGTCCAGGGTGAAACGTCCGCCTGCAGTCCAGACCTTCCACCACATACTACATCCATCACAACAGCATGGCTTCAAAGAAGAAGAGTCCAGGGTGAACCAACCGCCTGCAGTCCAGACCTTCGACCATACACTGCATTCATCACAACAGCTTCCCAGGAGAAGAGTACGGGGTGAACCGGCCGCCTGCAGTCCAGTCCTTCCACCACATACTGCATCCATCACAATAGCTTCACAGGAGAAAAGTACGGCCACCTGCAGTCCAGACCCTTCACTATATACTGCATCCATCACAACAGCATGGCTTCACAGGAGTAGAGCCTGGGGTGAACGACTGCCTGCAGTCTGTACCTTCCACAATATACTGCATCCATCACAACAGCTTCACAGGAGAAGAGTTCGGGGTGAACCGGCCGCCTGCAGTCCAGACCTTCCACCATATAATACATCTATCACTACAGCTTCCCAGGAGAAGAGTCTGGGGTGAACCAGCCACCTGCTGTCCAGACCTTCCACCACATACTACATCCATCACAACAGCATGGCTTCCCAGGAGAAAAGTCCGGGGTGAACCAACCGCCTGCAGTTCGGACCTTCCACCACATAGTACATCCATCACAACAGCATAGCTTCACAGGAGAATAGTCCAGGGTGAACTGGCCGCCTACGGTCCAGACCTTCAACCATATACTACATCCATCAAAACAGCTTCCCAGGAGAAGAGTCCGGAGTGAACCGGCCGCCTGCAGTACAGACCTTCCACCACATACTACATCCATCACAACAGCATGGCTTCCCAGGAGAAGAGTCCGGGGTGAACTGGCCACCTGCAGTCCAGACCTTCCACCACATACTGCATCCATCACAATAGCTTCACAGGAGAAAAGTCCGGGGTGAACCAGGCGCCTGCAGTCCAGACCCTTCACTATATACTGCATCCATCACAACAGCATGGCTTCACAGGTGAAGAGTCCAGGGTGAACGACTGCCTGCAGTCTGTACCTTCCACCATATACTGCATCCATCACAACAGCTTCACAGGAGAAGAGTGCGGGGTGAACCGGCTGCCTGCAGTCCAGACCTTCCACCATATACTACATCCATCACAACAGCATGGCTCCACAGGAAGAGAGTCCGGGGTGAACCGGCTGCCTGCAGGCCAGACCTTCCACAATATACTACATCCATCACAACAGTTTCACAGGAGAAGAGTCCGGGGTGAACCGGTCGCCTGCAGTCTGGACCTTCCACAAAATACTAGATGCATCACAACAGCATGGCTTCACAGGAGAAGAGTCCGGGGTGTACCGGCCGCCTGCAGTCCGGACTTTCTACCATGTACTACATCCATCACAACAGCTTCACAGGAGAGGAGTCCGGGGTGAATCGGCTGCCTGCAGTCCGGACCTTCCACCATATACTGCATTCATCACAACAGCCTGACAGGAGAAGAGTCCGGGGTGAACCGGCCGCCTGCAGTCCAGACCTTCTACCACATACTACATCCATCACAACAGCATGGCTTCACAGGAGAAGAGTCCGGGGTGAACCAGCCGCCTGCAGTCCGGACCTTCCACCATGTACTACATCCATCACAACAGCTTCACAGGAGAGGAGTCCGGGGTGAATCGGCCGCCTGCAGTCCAGACCTTCCACCATATACTGCATCCATCACAACAGCCTAACAGGAGAAGAGTCCGGGGTGAACCGGCCACCTGCAGTCCGGACCTTTCACCATATACTACATCCATCACAACAGCCTAACAGGAGAAGAGTCCGGGGTGAACCAGCCACCTGCAGTCCGGACCTTCCACCAATATGATATATTTGTCGCATTAAGGAATAAAAAATCCAGCAGATGACCCAGAACTGTGGAGCAGCTAGTGCAGCGTCCAATAGGGAGACCCTGGGCACCTGACATATGTGATGAGATGGGAGGGTTAAGTGATGGCTTGTCAGGTCGGAACTTACCAGATTTTTTTCCCTAAAGGATAACACACAGCCAAGGCCAGAGTATAACTGCAGGCCGCTGTAGACACCCCTAGGATAGGGAATGCCACTATACAGGATAATGGGGGTTGTAGTTGTCACGGGTGACGACTACATGTAGACAGAATAAATGTAGATAGAGACAGTCTTTGAGGACCACGGGTCCCTAGGAACAGTTAGTGGCATGAACCCCCTCTTATTTGGGGGCTCACTCCACTTACATCCAGAATTCAACCATCATGGGATATCTCTGCTACGCTTTCATCTTCATCACCCGGAGGCTGAAGGTGCTTCCATGTGGCTCTGTGTTAGGTAGCAGATAAGATGGACCTCACAGTGAAGATGGAACTCGATTTTCCCGCTCTCCAGCACTCCTATTTAACCCCTCACTTGTCCCACACCACATGGCAGACTGATACATTCACATGCAGACTATGATTTTATTAGTTAACCTCTCAAGCGCCACAGCTGTGCAACACGCACACTGCATATGACATGACAGGCTTGCACAGTGCATCCACATAGGACGAACATGTATGCCATTTATGGAGGGGACCAGGATGAGGTTCTGGGTCACTACACTAGAAGCTCCAGCAATTGTCCTGCTCACTTCCCACAAGAAGGGATGCCACACAATGGTGGACACGGTCCTGCCCAACTTTTGTGAGATGTGTCGCAGCCATCAATTTCTAAATGAGTTCTAAATGAAATAAGAGAATGTCTTCCGCTCCCACTCATATATTCTATTGTGTATAACATCTGGTTAGATGAGATCTACAGATCTTTAACCCCTTCATGACACGGCCTATTTTGGGCTTAAGGACGCAATAATTTTTGGCGGATTTTCTTCTCCGTTTATCAAAAGTCATAACTTTTTTATTTTTCCGTCGACGCGGCCGTATGAGGGCTTGTTTTTTGCGTGGCGAACTGTAGTTTTTATCGGTGCCACTTTTGGGTACATAGACTATATTGTAGAACTTTTTTTATTTTTTTTATGATAGCAGGGAGAGAAAACGCATCAATTCTGCCATAGATTTTTTTTTTCTTTACAGCGTTAATCATGCAGCATAAATGAGACATTCCATTTTTTCTGCGGGTCGGTACGGTTACAACGATACCAAAATTCTTACTTTTTTTTAGGTTTTCCCACTTTTCTGCAATAAAACCCCTTTTTTTTTGGAAATCTTTTTTCTATTCTAAATAGCTGCATTCAAAGTCCTGTATCTTTTTTATTTTTCGATGTACGGAGCTCCATAAGGGCTTATTTTTTGCGAGACGAGCTGTAGTTTTTACTGGTACCATTTTGGGGTACATATGGCTTTTTTGATCACTTTTATTGCGTTTTTAGTGAGGCAAAATGCTAAAAATTAGAGTTTTTTTTTCGTGCACAGTCAAAAGCTTGTGGATCTTATTGTACGCGTCGTTACGGACGCGAGAATACCAAATATGTGGGGTTTTATTTTTTTTTTACCTTAGATAAGGTAATTTAGCTCCATAGATCGCTCTAGGTCTGTGGTGGTGAACCTATGGTAAGGGACACTATTACTACTGATGCTACTGTGGGGGACACTATTACTACTGAGGACACTGTAAGCGTCATTATTACTACGGATGCTACTGTGGAGGACACTATTACTACTAGGGCCACTGTGGGGGCCACCATTACTACTGAGGCCACTGTGGGGATCACCATTACTACTGAGACCACTGTGGGGGACACCATTACTACTAAGACCACTGTGGGGGACACCATTACTACTGAGGGCACTGTGGGGGACACTTTTATTACCAAGGCCACTTTGGAACTCACTATTACTACTAGGGCTACTGTGGGGGTCACTATTACTACTGGGGCCACTGTAAGCGTCACTATTACTGCTGAGACCACTGTGGGGGACACTATTAATACTGAGGCCACTGTGGTGGGTACTATTACTACTGAGGCCATTGTGGGGCACAGTATTACTACTGAGGACACTGAAAGGGTAACTATTACTACTGATGCTACTGTGGGAGACACTATTATTACTAGGGCCACTGTGTGGGGCACCATTACTACTGAGGCCACTGTGGGGGTCACTATTACTACTGGGCCCACTGTGGGGGACACTGTTACTACCAAGGCCACTTTGGAACTCACTATTACTACTGGGGCTACTGTGGGGGTCACTATTACTACTGGGCCCACTGTGGGGGACACTGTTACTACCAAGGCCACGTTGGAACTCACTATTACTACTGGAGCTACTGTGGGGGTCACTATTACTACTGTAGCCACTGTGGGGGTCACTATTACTACTGGGGCTACTGTGGGGGTCACTATTACTACTGGGGCCACTGTGGGGGTCACTATTAGTACCGAGGCACCAGTAGGGGTCACTATTAATATTGGGGCCACTGTGAGGGAGACTATTACTAGTGAGGCCACTCTGCACATGGCAGCGTACCTCAAGCTGACTTAGGGTATGTTTTTCACATGGCGGAAATGCTGCAGGAGAAATTTTCATGGACAATTCTGCAGCATTTCCACATTAAAAAACTAGTCAAAATGTGTACTGCTGGTGTGGATTTTGACTGATCCGCGCTGATTTCATACTATGCGGCGCCGCCCTCCCTTGAACAGAATGAGCCTGTTCTTCAATCCCAGGCTCTGTAAATTCCCAACCTATATAAGATCCAGTGGGAGCATCCTGACAACAACACCCTGTATCTCATCTTCCTCGACAACTGTGAGTGCCACACAATGGAGTAAAATAGTGGGGTTGTTTGCCGTCACAGCCTAAGGGGGTCCAACCCTGACCTGCCATGGAGCATGGCTGTTAGTGGTTGGAGAACCGCATTAAATATTAACCATTTAGTGAACAGCCACATGTTGTTACAACAGTCACTAAGATGCCTTAGGCTAGGCTACTGTATAAACATGGCAGCCAAGTTTAAGACCAGCATGGCAGTCCGTGTAACGAAGAGCTGTGGCTTAACGGTCTACTGACAGCAGAGCCGGGAATGGAGGACCATCTGATGTCAGCTGTTTAACCCCTTACATGTAATGTCATCCACAGACTATACGTGGTTGACAGAAAGAGGGTGCAGCGATGAGTTGCCATGGCAATTGGAGTCTGATTAAGGCATGGTCTAAACCGTGAGCTGTCAAAGCAATACTACATAAATAATGACTGTAGTGTAGTATGCCAGCGATCAAGCGCATAAGTAGTACAGGGTAGGGGGTGGAAGAGAAGCCTTAAAGGCAGTCTGCCCACTCGAGCATACTGCTCTTTGTGTATGACGGTACATGCAGGAGCAGCTGTCAATCACTGATGGCTCCGCCCACTTGACTGTTCAGCTCACAATGTGCAGAGGTATAAATGTATAAGGCACAAGTTCTACTTCTTCCCCCACAAACTATACATCGGTCCGCTCGGCTCCTCCAGGCTCCACAGCGTGATATTCCAGCCGACGGACTCCTTTTAAAGGAGCAAAAATGTCAGGAAAAACAAAAGATGAAAAAAACAAACACATTTTCCACAGAAAGTAAAAAGCAAAAAAACCATAATTGGTATTCGATAATCTCACCTAAAGTGTAAAAAATATTATGTCACACATCCCACACCGTGTACAACGTAAAAAACAAACCACTGCCAGGTTTGCAGTTTTTTTTATCATCTGCTTCCCAAAAAACACGGTAAATATCCATTAAAAAAGTTGCATTAACACGAAAAACAGTCCGATGCAAACCCGGTAGTGTCAGGTGATGCCAGAGCATTAGGTATGAAGGAGGGGTTCTCAAAGAGACCCCAGTACAGAAACCATCAGATGCCCTCAGGTGTAGAGCTGACAACGGGGGCAGGCGGTGGGTTGTCACCAAGTGTAGTGCTGACAACGGGGTCTAGTGGTGGGATGTCACCAGGTGTAGAGCTGACAATGGGGTATGGTGGGAGGAATGTCACCAGGTGTAGAGCTGACAACGGGGTCTGGTGGTGGGATGTCACCAGGTGTAGAGCTGACAACGGGGTCTAGTGGAGGATGTCACCAGGTGTAGAGCTGACAATGGGGTCTGGAGGTGGGATGTCACCAGGTGTAGAGCTGACAATGGGGTATGGTGGGAGGAATGTCACCAGGTGTAGAGCTGACAACGGGGTCTGGTGGTGGGATGTCACCAGGTGTAGTGCTGACAACGGGGTCTAGTGGTGGGATGTCACCAGGTGTAGAGCTGACAATGGGGTATGGTGGGAGGAATGTCACCAGGTGTAGAGCTGACAACGGGGTCTGGTGGTGGGATGTCACCAGGTGTAGAGCTGACAACGGGGTCTAGTGGAGGATGTCACCAGGTGTAGAGCTGACAATGGGGTCTGGAGGTGGGATGTCACCAGGTGTAGAGCTGACAACGGGGTCTGGTGGTGGGATGTCACCAGGTGTAGAGCTGACAACTGGGTCTGGTGGTGGGATGTCACCAGGTGTAGAGCTGACAACGGGGTCTGGAGGTGGGATGTCACAAGGTGTAGAGCTGACAACGGGGCCTGATAGTGGGATGTCACCAGGTATAGAGCGGACAATGGGGTCTGGTGGTGGGATGTCACCAGGTGTAGAGCTGACAACGGGGTCTAGTGGGTGGATGTCACCAGGTATAGAGCTGACAATGGGGTCTGGTGGTGGGATGTCACCAGGTGTAGAGCTGACAACGGGGTCTAGTGGGTGGATGTCACCAGGTATAGAGCTGACAATGGGGTCTGGTGGTGGGATGTCACCAGGTGTAGAGCTGATAACGAGTCTGGTGGAGGGGATGTCACCAGGTGAAGAGCTGACAACGGGGTCTGGTGGGGGAATGTCACCAGGTGTAGAGCTGACAACAGGGTCTGGTGGGGGGGATGTCACCAGTTGTAGAGCTGACACCAGGGTCTGGTGCGAAAATGTCACCAGGTGTAGAACTGACAGCGGGGTCTGGTGGTGGGATATCACCAGTTGTAGAGCTGACAATGGGGTATGGTGGGGGATGTCACCAAGTATAGAACTGACAAGAGGATCTGGCGGGGGATCTCGTCAGGTGTACAGCTGACAACTGGCTCTGGTGGGTGAATGTTACGAGGTGTAAAGCTGATAACGGTGTCTGGTGGGGGAATGTCACGAGGTGTAAAGCTGATAACGGTGTCTGGTGGGGGAATGTTACCAGGTGTAGAGCTGACAACAAGGTCTGGTGGGGGGATGCCACCAGGTGGAGAGCTGACAACAGGGTCTGGTATTAGGATGTCACCAGGTGGAGTGCTGACAACAGGGTCTGGTGGTGGGATGTCACCAGGTATAGAGCTAACAACGGTGTCTGGTAGCAGAATGTCACCAGGTATAGAGCTGACAATGGGAAATGGTGGTGGGATGTCACCAGGTGTAGAGCTGACAACGGGGCCTGATGGTGGGATGTCACCAGGTGTAGAGCTGACAACGGGGTCTGGAAGTGGGATGTCACCAGGTGTAGAGCTGACAACGGGGCCTGATGGTGGGACGACACCAAGTATAGAGCGGACAATGGGGTCTGGTGGTGGGATGTCACCAGGTGTAGAGCTGACAACGGGGTCTGGTGGGGGGATGTCACCAGGTGTAGAGCTGACAACGGGGTCTGGTGGGGGGATGTCACCAGTTGTAGAGCTGACAACGGGGTCTGGTGGGGGGATGTCACCAGTTGTAGAGCTGACAACAGGGTCTGGTGCGAAAATGTCGCCAGGTGTAGAGCTGACAACGGGGTCTGGTGGTGGGATGTCACCAGGTATAGAGCTGACAACGGAGTCTAGTAGCAGACTGTCACCAGGTATAGAGCTGAAAATGGGAAATGGTGGTGGGATGTCACCAGGTGGAGTGCTGACAACAGGGTCTGGTGGTGGGATGTCACCAGGTATAGAGCTGACAACGGAGTCTGGTAGCAGAATGTCACCAGGTATGGAGCTGAAAATGGGAAATGGTGGTGGGATGTCACCAGGTGGAGTGCTGACAACAGGGTCTGGTGGTGGGATGTCACCAGGTATAGAGCTGACAACGGAGTCTGGTAGCAGAATGTCACCAGGTATAGAGCTGACAATGGGAAATGGTGGTGGGATGTCACCAGGTGTAGAGCTGACAATGGGGCCTGATGGTGGGACGTCACCAGGTATAGAGCTGACAATGGGGTATGTTGGGACGGATGTCACCAGGTGTAGAGCTGACAACAGGGTATGGTGGGGATGTCACCAGGTATAGAACTGACAAGAGGATCTGGGGGGGGGATCTCGTCAGGTGTACAGCTGACAACTGGCTCTGGTGGGTGAATGTCACGAGGTGTAAAGCTGATAATGGTGTCTGGTGGGGGAATGTTACCAGGTGTAGAGCTGATAACGGGGTCTGGTGGGGGGATGTCACCAGATGTAGAATGAACAACAGGGTCTGGTGCGGAAAAGTCACCAGGTGTAAAGCTGACAACAGGGTCTGGTATTAGGATGTCACCAGGTGGAGTACTGACAACAGGGTCTGGTGGTGGGATGTCACCAGGTATAGAGTTGACAACGGAGTCTGGTAGCAGAATGTCACCAGGTATAGAGCTGACAATGGGAAATGGTGGTGGGATGTCACCAGGTGTAGAGCTGACAATGGGAAATGGTGGTAGGGTGTCACCAGGTGGAGAGCTGACAACAGGGGCTGGTGGTGGGATGTCACCAAGTGTTGAGCTGACAACAGGGTCTGGTGGGGGGATGTCACCAGGTGGAGAGCTGACAACGGGGTCTGGCGGGGCAATGTCACCAGGTGCAGAGCTGACAAAGGGGTCTGGCAGGGGGATGTCACCAGATGTAGAGGCAAAAAAAGGGGTCTGTTGGGGGATGCTACCAAGTGTAGAGCTGACAATATGGTCTGGTGGGGGGATGTCACCAGGTGTAGAGTTGATAACAGGGTCTGGTGGTTGGATGTCATAAGGTATAGAGCTGACAATCGGGTCTGGTTGCGGGATGTCACCAGATGTAGAACGAACAATGGGGTCTGGTGGTAGAAAGTCACCAGGTGTAGAGCTGACAAAGAGTCTGGTGGGGGATGCCACCAAGTGTAGAGCTGACAACAAAGTCAGGTTGGGGGATATCACCAGGTGTAGAGCTGAAAACAGGGGCTGGTGGGGGTATGTCAACAGGTGTAGAGCTGACAACGGGGTCTGGTGGTAGGATGTCACCAGGTGGAGAGCTGACAACAGGGTCTGGTGGTGGGATGTCACCAGGTGTAGAGCTGACAATGGGGTCTGGTAGTAGGATGTCACCAGGTGGAGAGCTGACAACAGGGTCTGGTGGTGGGATGTCACCAAGTGTAGAGCTGACAAAGGGGTCTGGCGGGGGGATGTCACCAGGTGTGGAGGCAAAAAAGAGGTCTGTCGGGGGATGTCACCAGGTGTAGAGCTGAGAACATGGTCTGGTGGGGGGATGTCACAAGGTGTAGAGCTGATAACAGGATCTGGTGGTGGGATGTCACCAGGTATAGAGCTGAAAACGGGGTCTGGTGGCGGGATGTCACCAGATGAAGAATGAACAATGGAGTCTGGTGGTAGAAAGTCACCAGGTGTAGAGCTGACAAAGGGTCTGGTGGGGGATGTCACCAGGTGTAGAACTGACAATGGGAGTCTTGTGGGCGGATGTCACCAGGTGTAGAGCTGACAATGGGATTTAGTGGTGGGATGTTACTAGCTGTAGAGCTGACAACGGGGTCTGGTGGTGGGATGTTACTAGCTGTAGAGCTGACAACGGGGTCTGGTGGTGGGATGTCACCAAGTGTACTGCTGACAACAAAGTCTGGTGGGGGGATGTCAGCAGGTGGAGAGCTGACAACAGGGTCTGGTGGCGGGATGTTACCAGGTGTAGAGCTGACAACGGGGTATGGTGGGGGGATGTCACCAGGTGTAGAGCTGACAACAGGGTATGGTGGGGGGACGTCACCAGGTATAGAACTGGCAACAGGGTCTGGCGGGGGATCTCACCAGGTGTACAGCTGACAACTTGCTCTGGTTGGTGAATGTCACGAGGTGTAGAGCTGATAACGGTGTCTGGTGGGGGATGTTACCAGGTGTAGAGCTGATAACAGGGTCTGGTGGGGGGATGTTACCAGATGTAGAATGAACAACAGGGTCTGCTGCGGAAAAGTCACCAGGTGTAAAGCTAACAACAGGGTCTGGTGGGGGGATGCCACCAGTTGTAGAGCTGACAACGGGGTCTGGCAGGGGGATGTCACCAGATGTAGAGGCAAAAAAAGGGGTCTGTCGGGGGATGTCACCAGGTGTAGAGCTGACAACATGCTCTGGTGGGGGGATATCACCAGGTGTAGAGTTGATAACAGGGTCTGGTGGTTGGATGTCATAAGGTATAGAGCTCACAAACGGGTCTGGTTGCGGTATGTCACCAGATGTAGAACGAACAATGGGGTCTGGTGGTAGAAAGTCACCAGGTGTAGAGCTGACAAAGGGTCTGGTGGGGGATGTCACCAGGTGTAGAACTGACAATGGGAGTCTTGTGGGCGGATGTCACCAGGTGTAGAGCTGACAATGGGATTTGGTGGTGGGATGTTACTAGCTGTAGAGCTGACAATGGGATTTGGTGGTGGGATGTTACTAGCTGTAAAACTGACAACGGGGTCTGGTGGTGGGATGTCACCAAGTGTAGAGCTGACAACAAAGTCTGGTGGGGGGATGTCACCAGGTGTAGAGCTGACAACAGGGTCTGGTGGGGGGATGTCAGCAGGTGTAGAGCTGACAACAGCATCCGGTGGTAGGATGTCAGCAGGTGGAGAGCTGACAACAGGGTCTGGTGTGAAAATGTCGCCAGGTGTAAAGCTGACAACGGGGTCTGGTGGTGGGATGTCACCAGTTGTAGAGCTGACAACGGGGTATGGTGGGAGGGATGTCACCAGGTGTAGAGCTGACAACAGGGTATGGTGGGGGGATGTCACCAGTTGTAGAGCTGACAACGGGATATGGATGTCACCAGGTGTAGAGCTTTCAACAGGGTATGGTGGGGGGACGTCACCAGGTATAAAACTGGCAACAGGGTCTGGCGGGGGATCTCACCAGGAGTACAGCTGACAACTGGCTCTGTTGGGTGAATGTCACGAGGTGTAGAGCTGATAACGGTGTCTGGTGGGGGAATGTTACCAGGTGTAGAGCTGATAACGGGTTCTGGTGGGGGGATGTCATCAGATGTAGAATGAACAACAGGGTCTGGTGCGGAAAAGTCACCAGGTGTAAAGCTGACAACAGGGTCTGGTGGGGGGATGCCACCAGGTGGAGAGCTGACAACAGGGTCTGGTATTAGGATGTCACCAGGTGGAGTGCTGACAACAGGGTCCGGTGGGGGATGTCACCAGGTATAGAGCTGACAATGGGAAATGGTGGTGGGATGTCACCAGGTGTAGAGCTGACAACGGGGTCTGGCGAGGCAATGTCACCAGGTGTAGAGCTGATAAAGGGGTCTGGCAGGGGGATGTCACCAGATGTAGAGGCAAAAAAAAGGGGTCTGTCGGGGGATGTCACCAGGTGTAGAGCTGACAACATGGTCTGGTGGGGGGATGTCACCAGGTGCAGAGTTGATAACAGGGTCTGGTGGTCGGATGTCATAAGGTATAGAGCTGACAACCGGGTCTGGTTGCGGTATGTCACCAGATGTAGAACAAACAATGGGGTCTGGTGGTAGAAAGTCACCAGGTGTAGAGCTGACAAAGGGTCTGGTGGGGGATGTCACCAGGTGTAGAACTGACAATGGGAGTCTTGTGGGCGGATGTCACCAGGTGTAGAGCTGACAATGGGATTTGGTGGTGGGATGTTACTAGCTGTAGAGCTGACAATGGGATTTGGTGGTGGGATGTTACTAGCTGTAGGGCTGACAACGGGGTCTGGTGGTGGGATGTCACCAAGTGTAGAGCTGACAACAAAGTCTGGTGGGGGGATGTCACCAGGTATAGAGCTGACAACAGGGTCTGGTGGGGGGATGTCACCAGGTGTAGAGCTGACAACGGCGTCCGGTGGTAGGATGTCAGCAGGTGGAGAGCTGACAACAGGGTCTGGTGGTGGGATGTCACCAGGTGAAAAAGCTGACAACGGGTCTGGTGGGGGTGTCACCAGTTGTAGAGCTGACAACGGGGTCTGGTGGGGGGATGTCACCAGGTGAAGAGCTGACAACGGGGTCTGGTGGTGGGATGTCACCAAGTGTACTGCTGACAACAAAGTCTGGTGGGGGTATGTCACCAGGTGTGAAGCTGACAACAGGGTCTGGTGGGGTGATGTCACCAGGTGTAGAGCTGAAAACGGCGTCTGGTGGTAGGATGTCAGCAGGTGGAGAGCTGACAACAGGGTCTAGGGGTGGGATGTCACCAGGTGTAAAGCTGACAACGGGGTCTGGTGGTGGGATGTCACCAGTTGTAGAGCTGACAACGGGGTATGGTGGGAGGGATGTCACCAGGTGTAGAGCTGACAACGGGGTATGGTGGGAGGGATGTCACCAGGTGTAGAGCTGACAACAGGGTATGGTGGGGGGACGTCACCAGGTATAAAACTGGCAACAGGGTCTGGCGGGGCATCTCACTAGGAGAACAGCTGACAACTGGCTCTGTTGGGTGAATGTCACGAGGTGTAGAGCTGATAACGGGTTCTGGTGGGGGAATGTCACGGGGTGTAGAGCTGATAACGGGGTCTGGTGGGGGGATGTCATCAGATGTAGAATGAACAACAGGGTCTGGTGCGGAAAATTCACCAGGTGTAAAGCTGACAATAGGGTCTGGTGGGGGGATGTCACCAGGTGTAGAGCTGACAACAGGGTCTGGTGGGGGGATGTGACCAGGTGTAGAGCTGACAATGGCGTCTGGTGGTAGGATGTCAGCAGTGGGAGAGCTGACAACAGGGTCTGGTGGTGGGATGTCACCAGGTGTAAAGCTGACAACGGGGTCTGGTTGGGGGAAAAGTCACCAGTTGTAGAGCTGACAACAGGGTCTGGTGGTGGGATGTCACCAGGTGAAGAGCTGACAACGGGGTCTGGTGTGAAAATGTCGCCAGGTGTAGAGCTGACAATGGAGTCTGGTGGTGGGATGTCACCAGTTGTAGAGCTGACAACGGGGTATGGTGGGAGGAATGTCACCAGGTGTAGAGCTGACAACAGGGTATGGTGGGGGTATGTCACCAGGTATAGAACTGGCAACAGGGTCTGGCGGGGAATCTCACCAGGTGTAAAGCTGACAACTGGCTCTTGTGGGTGAATGTCACGAGGTGTAGAGCTGATAACGGTGTCTGGTGGGGGAATGTTACCAGGTGTAGAGCTGATAACGGGGTCTGGTGGGGGGATGTTACCAGATGTAGAATGAACAGCAGGGCCTGGTGCAGGAAAAGTCACCAGGTGTAAAGCTGACAACAGGGTCTGGTGGGGGGATGCCACCAGGTGGAGAGCTGGCAACAGGGTCTGGTATTAGGATGTCACCAGGTGGAGTGCTGACAACAGGGTCCGGTGGTGTTTTGTCACCAGGTATAGAGCTGACAATGGGAAATGGGGGATGTCACCAGATGTAGAGGCAAAAAAAAGGGGTCTGTCGGGGGATGTCACCAGGTGTAGAGCTGACAACATGGTCTGGTGGGGGGATATCACCAGGTGTAGAGTTCATAACAGGGTCTGGTGGTTGGATGTCATAAGGTATAGAGCTGACAACCGGGTCTGGTTGCGGTATGTCACCAGATGTAGAACAAACAATGGGGTCTGGTGGTAGAAAGTCACCAGGTGTAGAGCTGACAAAGGGTCTGGTGGGGGACGTCACCAAGTTTAGAGCTTACAACAAAGTCTGGTTGGGGGATATCACTAGGTGTAGAGCTGAAAGCAGGGTCTGGTGGGGGTATGTTAACAGGTGTTGAGCTGAAAACGGGGTCTGGTGGTAGGATGTCACCAGGTGGAGAGCTGACAACAGGGTCTGGTGGGGGGATGTCACCAGGTGTAGAGCTGATAACGGGGTCTGGTAGTAGGATGTCACCAGGTGGAGAGCTGACAACAGGGTCTGGTGGTGGGATGTCACCAAGTGTAGAGCTGACAAAGGGGTCTGGCGGGGGGATGTCACCAGGTGTGGAGGCAAAAAAGGGGTCTGTCGGGTGATGTCACCAGGTGTAGAGCTGATAACAGGATCTGGTGGTGGGATGTCACCAGGTATTGAGCTGAGAACGGGGTCTGGTGGCGGGATGTCACCAGATGTAGAACGAACAATGGAGTCTGGTGGCAGAAAGTCACCAGTTGTAGAGCTGACAAAGGGTCTGGTGGGGGATGTCACCAAGTGTAGAGCTGACAACAAAGTCTGGTTGGGGGATATCACCAGGTGTAGAGCTGAAAACAGGGTCTTGTGGGGGTATGTCAACAGGTGTTGAGCTGACAACGGGGTCTAGTGGTAGGATGTCACCAGGTGTAGATCTGACAACAGGGTCTGGTGGGGGGATGTCACCAGGTGTAGAGCTGACAATGGGATCTGGTGGCGGGATGTCACCAGATGTAGAACGAACAATGGAGTCTGGTGGCAAAAAGTCACCAGGTGTAGAGCTGACAAAGGGTCTGGTGGGGGATGTCACCAAGTGTAGAGCTGACAACAAAGTCCGGTTGGGGGATATCACCAGGTGTAGAGCTGAAAACAGGGTCTGGTGGTGGGATGTCACCAAGTGTACAGCTGACAAAGGGGTCTGGCGGGGGGATGTCACCAGGTGTGGAGGCAAAAAAGGGGTCTGTCGGGGGATGTCACCAGGTGTAGAGCTGACAACAGGGTCAGGTGGTGGGATGTCACCAGGTGTAGAGCTGACAATGGGGTCTGGTAGTAGGATGTCACCAGGTGGAGAGCTGACAACAGGGTCTGGTGGTGGGATGTCACCAAGTGTAGAGCTGACAAAGGGGTCTGGCGGGGGGATGTCACCAGGTGTGGAGGCAAAAAAGGGGTCTGTCGGGGGATGTCACCAGGTGTAGAGCTGACAACATGGTCTGGTGGGGGGATGTCACCAGGTGTAGAGCTGATAACAGGATCTGGTGGTGGGATGTCACCAGGTATAGAGCTGAAAACGGGGTCTGGTGGCGGGATGTCACCAGATGTAGAATGAACAATGGAGTCTGGTGGTAGAAAGTCACCAGGTGTAGAGCTGACAAAGGGTCTGGTGGGGGATGTCACCAGGTGTAGAACTGACAAGGGGGGTCTTGTGGGCGGATGTCACCAGGTGTAGAGCTGACAATGGGACTTGGTGGTGGGATGTTACTAGCTGTAGAGCTGACAACGGGGTCTGGTGGTGGGATGTCACCAAGTGTACTGCTGACAACAAAGTCTGGTGGGGGGATGTCACCAGGTGTAGAGCTGACAACAGGGTCTGGTGGGGGGATGTCACCAGGTGTAGAGCTGACAATGGCGTCTGTTGGTAGGATGTCAGCAGTGGGAGAGCTGACAACAGGGTCTGGTGGTGGGATGTCACCAGGTGTAAAGCTGACAACGGGGTCTGGTGGGGGGAAAAGTCACCAGTTGTAGAGCTGACAACAGGGTCTGGTGGTGGGATGTCACCAGTTGAAGAGCTGACAACGGGGTCTGGTGTGAAAATGTCGCCAGGTGTAGAGCTGACAATGGAGTCTGGTGGTGGGATGTCAGCAGTTGTAGAGCTGACAACGGGGTATGGTGGGAGGAATGTCACCAGGTGTAGAGCTGACAACAGGGTCTGGTGGTGGGATGTCACCAGGTGTAGAGCTGACAACAGGGTATGGTGGGAAGGATCTCACCAGGTGTATAGCTGACAACGGGGTCTGGTGGAGGGATGTCACCAGGTGTAGAGTTGACAACGGAGTCTGAGGGAGGGATGTCACCAGGTGTAGAACTGACAACGGGGTCTGGTGGGAAGGATGTCACCAGGTGTAGAGCCAACCATGGCGATGTCAGCAGCCAATCAGTAAGGACATCGCAGCTTCTGGACCTTGCAGAGTCCACTGTTGGGCATGTTATTGGGACATGAAGACCATCCGGTGTGTGCGGTGCCCCCATGTTCTGGGAGAACTCGTAAACTGATAGAACGTAGACAACGAAGCCTTGTAGGAGCTGTGAAGACATCACACGCATCGTCTGCCCTCGCTCAGGGGGTCTCACAGGCCATGGGAACATCCATTAGCACCAGAACCATTTATAGGGAACGGCATGTGAAGGGTTACCACGGACGAGTGGATGCACACAACATGACAGCAGTGAATGCACAGAAGAACCTGCGTTGGTGTTCGGAGCGACGGACTGTAAGTGAGTGGAAGCAAGTGTTGTGGACAGCTGAATCACAGTACTGCAGTCACTGAGGGCAAGGGGGCCAACACTGGATGAAAGAATGTGAATAACATCCAATTCCATCCCTTTCTACATGCGTCCCAATTTGTCACCATAGTGAATGCATCTCACACAAGCCCTCCTGCGGCCATGTCCATAAACAATAAGTAACAATGAAGAAAACATCTTTAAAAATATATAGATTTTTTTTTTAGTATCCATCAGTGAGGAGTTCCAGCATCAGCTGATTTATAGCGTATGCGAGTGCCAGAATCCACTGCGATCCCCCCCACCCAGGGGTCTCTGCACTCTGCTGCTCACTAATATGCATCCTGCAGGTCAGAGGCGCCCAGGAGACTTCTACTGGACGTATTCATGCAATTATATAGAGAAGTAGGATCACCAAGGGGCATGTCATAGGCTTCAGCCACATAGTGAGTGAGAGGTCATCACTTAAAGGGCTTGCTTTCTGGTACCATGGCTGGCACTGGAAGGGGCAGCGGGTGTCACCAACTGCAGTTTACTTTCATTTAAAGGGGAAGTGCCAGTTTGTGCAACTCCTTCAGGAACGCGAGGCTCAGGGTGGTCTGCTTATTGCTGGGAGTGCCAAGAGTAGGACCTCTTCAGCTGCCGCCAGCCTGGCATGTCCCCTGCAGCGGGTAGTCATACAGGATGGCCTTTAAAATAGTTCTGACTGAGCGGCTCTCCATTCTGGATCATAGAGGGCAGAGGCGTAACTTAAAGCTCCTGGGCCCCAATGCAAAATGTGTAGCAGGGCCCCTAATTATAATGTTTTATTAATCGTATTGGGCTCCTATATGGAGAAGAGAGGCCTTATGGGCCCCCTAAAGCTCCTGGGCCCGGGTGCAACCACATCCCCTGCACCCACTATAGTTGCGCCCCTGATAGAGGGGGTCCTGAGCAGGTGGTCCCACTGTACGCCCTACAGAAATATGAGCAGAGGTTGTGTGAATGAGGCTAAGCTGCAATACCAGGCACAGCCACTACCAAGAGTGCACACACGTCCGGGCGGGAGGGTATCCCAGGCGGGAGGGTATCCCATTGTCTTCACACATCACATCGCACGGCATGCCACGTGTTTGACTGTCCTGCTGAAAACAATGGGCGAGGCACTCAGAGGGACACGAAAAAGGACACGCAGCGATTATTTACCTCGTAGCATCGCTCATGTGTATGACTGCATCCAAAGGAACGGAGATCAGATTCATGCCTCTCAACGCTCGACTGAAACCTGAAAGTGAATTCACTGACTGCAAACAGAGATCTGGAAAGCTGCTAAAACCATCATGGAAAAATGTACAAATGATTCCTAGTGAGGGCGCCGTGGACTTCAGTCTATTAACCCCTGCCTGCGGACTTCAGTCTATTAACCCCTGCCTGCGGACTTCAGTCTATTAACCCCTGCCTGCGGACTTCAGTCTATTAACTCCTGCCTGCGGACTTCAGTCTATTAACTCCTGCCTGTGGACTTCAGTCTATTAACCCCTGCCTGTGGCTAGAAGCACCATATAAACAACTCCTGCAGAGCATTGTACAAGCAGTCAGGTGATTTCAAGTTTAAGTCCCCTAAAGAAACCCTAGAAACTGGAAAGTAACTGTTCAACTTCCCTGCAGCGCCTCCAAAGGGGAAATGAAGCATTACACACAGGGTCTATTCACATCAATGGGATGTACGGGTCCTCCGGAGTAAGAGATGCTCTCTAACTGCTCTCCACCCTGAACGGATCCAACAGAGGGTGTGTGGATCCCAGACCTCCCTTCACACCACACTGATCTTGTTCTCCTGCAAGATGTGTCTGCTGTCAGACGCGGGACGAAAAATACGGCACGAGAATAGTAGAAATGTTATAAAAGTGTATTTTTATGACACTGTAGGTTCAACAAACGATTTGATGTCGTAGACAATATGAGGTCCTTTATACTCCAGACACAACGAGAGCTGCATTCAAGCTTCTACTGATTCCGGTGAATGACAGTAACAGAACAAAGTCCTGCTTGCAGATCTCCTTGTAGTTGTTATCCAACCCCCGCGGGGCGGCTGCTTCCACTACATCCGGGCATTCTGATTGGTGGAAGGCTGGATATGACGGCTCTGGGCATCTCATCCAGCGCTGTACCGACGGGGGGCTGGAGCCACAATGCCATCCGCCTTTATTTTGGGAGGAGTCTATGGTTTGACTGACCTGAGCTCATTTGCATAGAAGTTCAACTAGCAAAATCTTGAAGTCAGCTTTGGATGTGAATGGAGAAGAAAACATGCAGTCATTCAAGGTAAAACAAAGCAAATGTCCAGCTGAACACAATATCTGCAACGGGAACTCGTCGGTATGACCAACCGCGGTACATGAGTGTAACTGTATCCGCTAAACAGCCCCTCAAAAGTGCCAAACCCAGGGGGGCCGAAAATGGAGAGGAATCATGTGACTCCACCGAAGCAAGACGTGCCTTATTCTCAGCCCCCCTGTGTGATACTTTGTGGGGCTCTTTAGTTACATTTACTAGTAGAACTCCATTAAAGGAGCAGTCGAGGCTCATTCAGCTGGATAGGCCATCAGTAGTTGATGGACGGGGGTCCGCTGCCGGGACCCCTGTTTATCAGCTGACTGTCCGGCCTGCTGTCCAGTGCAGTGAGCTGGATGTTGTCATTAGTGGACTAAGGAAGTTGGAGCAATGGTTTCCCCCCTCCTGAAGCCAATGGGAGCGCCGCACCGCTGGCCCACTTTTTGCACCCGTTACTGACATCCGGTCCGGAGTTGGAAAAGGAACAGCAGCGCAGCGTCCCAATTCCTCCTCTGACCACCGATGACAACGTCCGGCCTACTGCACTGGACAGCGGGCTGGAAGATCAGCTGATGGACGGGGGTCCCAAGTGGCAGACCCCATCCATCAACTACTGATGGCCTATCCAGTGGATAGGTCACCAGCAGAAAAGAGCCCAGACCGCCCCTTTAAGGCATCATGTTGAACTACTTCAGGTTGCCGGCCACAGTTGCAAGCTCCCTTTAAAAGGCAGGGCTGGCGTTAGAAAACAACATTAATGTTCACAAGTGATTATGGTTTTTCGGATTTTCTCATGGATGATCTGGTTTTGCTCCAGAGACTCGGCTACCTTATGCTCCAGGCTGGAGTCTTTAAACATCAGTGAGAAAGGCTTGATATGCTCTCTTCTCAACTTATCTCCACTCCGTAAGTCGATGGTGTGTTCTATTCGCTTGTTAATCTCCTCAGGACCAGACTGGACATGCAAAGCTTGTGCAAGATGGTTTGGAAGCAGATTTATTGAATTTCTTGTTAGTGCAGCCAGAGTCTAGGGGAAAGCACATGCAAAAAAATAAAATCTGCTAGTCCCCTGGGGTTACAGAATGCAATATTTAGGTCATTGCAAGTCAAAACAGCATCCCATGCACAATAATCTTACGTCATGTGGACCCAACAATGGCGACTACTCAGGATGGGGAGACAAGAGGAAGCAGCAGACCCATTCACTGACAATGATGGAGGACCTCATGGTGTCGAATATTGACTCATCCCATGTCTGCCTTCATTGTGTAGACAGTCAATTGACACATTTTAATAACATGACACATGGAGGGGGTCAAAGTCCAAACCTGATGGTCTAGCTTGGAGTAGAATAGTGGTCTCCACCCATGACTCCACCACTTGGAGACCTGGAGCGAATGTACTTATTACTAGACCTGTACAATAGGAGTCGCCGAGAGGAGAGCCAAAGCGGAACCTTTAGTAATAGTCGATTAAAGAAGAGCACGCAGCTGCAGTAGAGTACGCCGAACACGTAGACAAACCCCACGTCCCCCACAGGTCCCGGGCGCTGTAGTATACTGAGGAGTCTAGAGAACTATGTGGGGCGTATTTACCATGGAACAGAGATGAGACGTCCGGCGCCGGTGATGTACGGAGATGAATGGGGCCTATTAGCCCTTCAAGGAAATAGTTGTGGTTGAGGTGCCGGTTGCTGTGAAAGATAGGAACGCTCTAAAGGCTTTTTGTTTAGCATTAACCCTTAGTGAGCCAGCCTCCCAGTATAGAAGCTTCTATGGTTCGGTAACATTACTCTGAGGGGCTTGTTCTTGTTGTAGAGGCGCCATCACTTCACACGGATATATCGGCTAATGGTGTTAGAAGACCCTGCAAGCACTGGCTGGGGGGTCTCAGTGTCAGGGATAGGATAGTTTGAAGGCTCAATGCTTTTCTGTAGTATTCCATCAGGAGCTTTAGTCATTTTTTGCCCTTAAACCTGTTTCCCCGAATATAAGCTTTAGCCTGATTTTTCAAGATTTTCAGGGAAGCTTGAAATATAAGGCCTAATTGCACTAAGTTTAAAAAAGGAGTACATTACCCAGCAGGCTTTGTCCAGGTCCCTCCGGCTGCTCTGGCGCGGTTCCCGCAGTCCTCGGGCCGCTCATACAACATCACTTCCTGATTATGGGATTCATAAATCCCACCCCCAGATGGCAGTGGCAGCTGTGATTGGTTCTGTGACTGCTAGTCAACCAATCAATGCAGCGCTCTTAGAACCAATCGCAGCCATTGCTTCCTGGAAGTGGCATTTATGTATTAAAGAAATGATCCCTCTTACTGACGCCTCCCCGTCGCTGTCGTTGGGTTGTTTCATTGTAGGACAAGTCACATTTCTCAGAGATACTATTTAATGTATCATATAATGAACTGAAAAACTGTTAACGATCTCTGAGGGAAGTGAAATGGAAAAAAATGCAATTCTGCCATCTTTGCGGGGAGGGGGAGGAGTTTCTTGTACACTCGCAGCAACCATCACAAGGTACTTGGTCCGGCGGGTCGGAGCGATTACAATCACATTTCTATAGAGTTTTTGCTGCAATACTTTTAAAAAGTAAAATATTTTGGGGAAAAAATAGTTATTTGTCATTTTCTTCATCTTCCGCGCACATAGTTGTCTGAGGGCTCATTTTTTGCAGGTTGGCCTGTAGTTTCAATTGGCACCATTTCACAGGTCATGTGACTTTAATGGGTTCATGTCCACAGGTGGGTTAGAATTCCGGGATCCACTTGGAGCACCTGCGGGGATGATCCGAGGGTCAAGCCATCCATAGGCTATTCATGGGCGCCCGCAGCCTAATCGCAGCATGGGTCAATTGAAGCTGTCCGATCTGCTGCACACCCAGAACTGGCACTCTGGGTGTGCTGCGGGTCCCGCGGGAAAGCAGGAGTTAAAAAAAAAATCTCCACTGCGCATGTGCGGGGGGCATGGCAACCGGCGGGCCCGCACATATGCACAGAGGAGACACCAGACGACCCACACGCGTCCAGAATGTCCTCCTGCCAAGGCTCCCACCCACAGAACCCGACCCGCTCATGGACATGAGGCCTAAATCGCAATTTATTACATTTTTTCTTGGAGACGATGGGACCAAAAAAACGCAATTCTGGCGCTGTGTATTTTTTTTTACAAACACGCCATTTATAAATGCTACTGAGAAGCCGTAGATCGGTGTATAGTACGTGGGTGCGCGCCCAGCTCTGTTTTTCCTCGCTGTGTTGTATTCGCATTGGCCGTCCCCCTCTGGTTTTTGCTTGCAGCAGCAATCCAACCCATTTGGTCCAGATACTTGTAAGTAGCCGCTGCCTCCTTGGTTCTCAGACTATTTCTGGGAGTGTATGGACAGTGAGCTCTAGAGGCCTGTTCACATGGTGCGTTACAGTGTGTCGGCTCCGGTTACTATGGTGCGGTGGTGGTGGGACCCAGAGCCATGGCGGCTGAGCCTGGTGGCAGTGCTGTTGTTGGGCAGCTGGGTTACACCACCTGCGGGTGCCCGGATGTTGTGGCAGTGCTGCACCCAGTAATGTAGGGACACACCAATAAGAGGTGACTGTGAAGTGTCCAGTGGGCGGAGACTGTGTCATCAAAATGTAACCATGTTTATAAATAGTGCTGAGCAGCCACAGATCAATGTGAACATGTCGATTTCCAGACGGCTTTTTTTCTACAGCTTCCTTTTTTTCTTTTCTTTTCACGACGTTCAGCATGCGGGGTTAATAATGTGTTACTTTGATAGATCAGACTATTACGGATACAGCAATACAAAATATGCTTTTTTATTATAAATTTGAGAAGGAGGGGGGAGGGGGGGGTAAACTTTTACTACGTTATTTTTCCTAATAATTAATAAAACTTTTTAAAACTACTTTTTGCTTTTTTTTTTAGTCCCACAGGAGACTTGAACTTGTGATCATTTGATCGTTCACAGTATAATGCAATACAATAGTTTTGCATTATACAACATTCTGGTAGGCAGTGTATCAAGACATGGCAGCTCTGTGGTCGGGGGGATTTCAGAATGTCCCAAGCTGTCATGGCAACCGAGCGCGACTCGTGGTCTTGTGCGGGGGTGTTCAACACCCACGGACACCAATCAGGGTATTTAAATGTCGCTGTTAGAGATGACAGAGACACGTAAAGAGTTAACAGCTGCGCTGCACACGTCAGTCTGCTGCCAAGGGCAGCTTATACTCGCCCTGAACAGGGCAGGATCCGCTCCCGATCCCATTCTACACAAACCCTGAAGCACAGGACGTAACTGTCTGCTCGGGGGCGGAAAGGGGTTCACATATCTTTTGGGTTGTCACTACAGGGTTTACATGAGACTGTCTCAAACTACAAGACCTTGATGTTTCATAATGCCAAGATAGCTTAAAGGAATCGTACACTTTGGCCAATTCCTACTTGTTAGAAGGGGAGGTGGGATGGGGGAGGGGTGGGGGTGACTACTGGGACCCCCGATGATCACAGGAACAGGATCCTGGAGATCGCTGCAAGAATGGAGCAATGGTCACACATGCGCACTGCCGCTCCATTCACTTCAATGGGATTGCCAGAGATAGACCGTTGGAGATAACCGAGTGCTTGAAGACAGTTCCAGGAGGTGCGATGACAAGAGTTGAAATCATTTAAGGACCTTTGGGACCCCCACTGTTGATTGCTAAGGGTCCCAGCAGTTGGTCCCCCACCAATCCGCTAGTTATCCCCTATCCTGTGGACAGAGGACAACATCTTTTGGAGGGACAAGCCCTTTACAGGCGTAACCTCAATACACCACATAGATCTCTGATAAACGGCAGCCCCCCTCAGCCAACTGCTTTAGGTGTTTCCGAAACCTCCATCCAAATTCTGCTCTCCTAGGCATTTCCTGCTTTGAGAAGGGGACTATAACTGACTTGTGCTGGAAAATAGGGATCAGGGAATAGCGGGGATCCCCGAAATGTGAAACACAATACATATCCTGCTGGGAGTGAAAAGCCCTGCACTTTGTTGGAATGGAAAGTTATGGCAAAGTATCCAATCCGATGGAAAATGGTAATCCCTCATCTGATTGGCTGCTCTGGGTGCCGCCCCCGCTTATCCTGTGTTTCCATCCGTTGTGAATCGCTGATCGCGCCCCAGCAGCATCGCAGCGTTCTTCATTGGCATTCAACACCGTAATTGGCCCATTTGCCGCTTCCTTCTGATTTGCTTCCATTAACTCTCCCCGCTCGCTGACACGTTACAAACTTGAGAATGTCAATTTAACAGACTCATCCTTTGTTAGATGATACAATGTTGCCAACGAGGACGGGGATTTCCTTTCCGCTGCCCCATTGTACTGTATGAAGCCGCTGAGCTGATCTAATTGCAGCAGTAAATTACATTACCGCCAAAAGGCCGCCGCGAGATAACTTATCAATTAACCTCCTCAGAAGCCGCTTGTCTAGAAGTGACTGCGGGGAAACGGATGGAAAATAGACATTAGCGGGCATCAGACAGACGTACGGGGGGATGCAGCATTGTCGCAGTATTAAGTGATCTCCGCTGCATTAACCTGGAGCGGAGCGCGTCCGGCCATCCCAAAGACACGAACGCATCTTCCAGATACAGGATGCCTCACCCATCCAGAAGGAAAACGCTTTGGTAGACGGTGATCCGGTTTGGCATACAAGCTGTGGGGGGAACCTGTTAGGCCATGTCATCAACATGACGGCCATTTTGAATGCAGCCATCTTCCAATGGGAAAGTTGGTGTGATATATCAGACTGGGGGAGACCGGGCCCTCCGTGTTACTGTAACTTTATTAGTTCTCCTGGTAACACAGTGATTGTTCTTCATTACGGGCAATGTGACGGATGGCGGTATGGCAGGACATGTGGCGGTCGTCCTTATGTCAGGTGATTGCAGCACACGTGTCATCGCCACCCAAGCAGACCTCCCATTCCCCGCAGCGGCCAAACCTCTTTCCAAATTCCGAGAATGAGATCCAATCTCTGATAAAAGTTTGCCGGAGGGCCGGGCAGCGGGCGCCGAGGCTTCATCCAAAACCGCTTTGGGTTGTGTAGATTTTGGGTTATCAGTGACAGAATCTGGCAGCTAGACTGTGGCTAGTGAGAACAAGTTCAGCTCTGCCCATATGAAGCCCCCCTTGCTTTTCTGGTGATGTTCTCGGACAGTTAAGGCACCCTGTTTTTTATATAAAACATCCCTCTAAAAAATGAAGAAGTAGTAAAAAGTGTGAGATTAGCGTTCCAATAAGGGGTGGAGAGAATGGCGGTATACTAGAAAAAAGAACTCGACCCTACAGGGAAGGTCACGGGTCGTCTTTTAGTCCCGGATGACGGATGGTATAATAGATTGGTCCTGGATAGCGGGTGGCATCATAGGTGGATCCAAATTACTGGTCAAGGAGACATCCCAGGGAGGGAGAGCATCACGGGGTAACGCTAGGCAAAAGTATATACCAGAGGCAGCAGGAAGCAATAAAGAACAGACAAAAACCACCCCAGTGCTCCAGTAAGTGGATATGAGGAAACAGCAAGAAAAGCGACTTACTTCGTAGGGGTGTCAGGAAATGACTCCCCTAAGATCCTGGTTGGCTTGTAGAAATGAAATTGTGTCCGTGTAGTTCCAAAGAGATATTTATTCAGGATGCACAACGCGTTTCGGCTATGCAATAGCCTTTATCAAGCACACAGACACTGGGGCTTTTTGTCTGTTCTTTATTGCTGCTCCCATCCACAAAGAGTGCCATCATCATCCATGGGGTATATCTAGAATTACACTTGGATCCTGCAATACCAGACACAGCCTGTAGACCGGGGGGGGGGGGGGGGGGGGGGGGCGCACACTTTCTGGAAGGAAGCAGAATTTTATCATTTAACTCTGATTTGGTGAAAGTTGGAGTTACAGTATGTGCGCTGCAGTAATTCTGAGGGGATTGGTCAGGGTCCCACTGGGTGATCCCCACCACTTTCATCTTCTGACTGTTGGTAGTGATTGGAATATGGTATTGTGCACAGATGGTGGCATGATAATCACTACTTTAACTACTTTAATTTTCAGTTTTTCCTCCCCACTTTCATAGTTCTATTATTAATCTGTTGCCGTCGCTGCCTGAGGGTTGTTGTTAGTTTTTGCGGGACAAGTTGTATTTTTCAGTGATACTGTTTAATATACTGTATAATGTACTGGGAGATTTTTTAAAAATTCTAAGTGGAGTGAAATAGAAAAAAAAGCTAAATTTCACCATCAGTGATGGGTCTTGTTTCCACGGTTTACACACTGCAACAAAACTAACGCGATAATTTAAATTTATAGAGGGTATTTTTCTGTACTACTACTAAAAAAATTCTGCCGCCATTGTCTGACCGCCATGACTTTTTAAAATCTTTCCACCAAAACAGTTGTGCGCAGGCGCATATTTCGCAGGACGTCCTTTCAATTGGTACCATTGTGGAGTTCAGACAACCTTATTAATGACTTTTTATGAACTTGTTTCTGGGAGACGGGCGGGGTGACGATGCTGCCACGTTCACTGTGTGGGATAAATAATGCGTTCTATGATAGTTCCAACTTTTACAGATGTATCACAGAAAGGGAAATATAAAAACAATCACTGAAAACGGCCGTATACTTACTGATACTGGGGGGCAAACATGTGCCCCACCTCAGCATGCAGGCAGCCACACTGCCAAATGAGGGAGCCAGTTACACTCGTGTAGGACACCGATGAGACTGCCACATGGGGGGGGGGGGGGGGGGGGGGTGCTTGGTGTATATAGTCCCACACAGAGTGGATACAAAGTGGCAGACCATTCTGATACATGTGCTGCGCCATCCTATATCAGTAAGTATATGACCGTTTTCAGTGATTGTTTGTCTTTATATTCCCCTTTCTGTGATACATTTATATTAGTGTAGGGACTCACAAAATGTGGGGAGCCTTGGCCATAATCCAACTAATGTCTCACATTTATTATGCATTATTCACATGCAGTGTGGCTTTTAAACACCAGGGGGAGCCCAGGGCGGCAGCACCAATGTGGTTCACTGTTTGAAGTGCAGGGCAACCCGCCGAACTATTATGGCGTCATTAATAGGTTACTGGTCTGCATGGTGGACTACATGTATCAGAAGGTCTGGCACTTTGCATCTACTCTGTGTGGGAGTGTACACCAAGCAGCCCCCCCTCTATATTAGGAGGCTGTGTGAGTGGCGGTCTCACCGGTGTCTGAGACATGTGGCTGTCTGCATGCTGAGGTGCTGCAGATATCTGCCCTCCTGTATCAGTAAGTAAATGGACGTTTTTAGTGATTACAACCTTTATAGCTGCAACAATATCAAGTGTGTTTTGGGTTGTTTCTTTGATTTTTTACTGATAAATATGGGGGGGGGGGAGGTACATTTTACTTTTACTAATAAATAATAATAGTCTTCAAGAGGGACTTTAACTTGCATTTGATCACTCATACAGTATAATGCACTACCACAGTATTGCATTATACCACATTCTGTCAGGCCATCAGTTATAGCAGCCCTAGGGGCCCTCAGAAGGCCCCATGCTGCTATGGCACCTGATTAGCACCTAGCGTTCTCCTTGTGGTGGAGCCGCTTGGGACCCCAATACACTGTTCGGGGTATTTACATGCTGCTGTGAGGATTGACAGCGACATTTAAAGGGGTTAACAGCCAGGATTAGTGTCCACGCTGACGGTCGTTGTTGCGGAGAGGTATCAGCTGTTAACAGCTACTACCTCCGATGTGTAAGGAGCAGCATCAGCTCCCTACTAACCAGGAAGTAACTGAGCGCCTCGGGGCTCGGAGGGCTTTAACTGTAACTTTGTCATTTCATACGGACTTGTCAAAAGTAAACATATATTAAAGTGTTAAAAAAAACTCTCAACACTAAGAAAATTCCCCTATTTTGTCCTGCAGCATCTGTAACGGTCTACAATAGGAAAACAGTCCATTATTTATCATTCACCCCATAGTAGTGCCAATAAAAACTGCAACTGGCCCCACAACCCACGAGTGGTGGCACAGCACCATCCGCCATCACAGGAATGTCACGGAATGTGGCTACAGAGAGCAGCTTTTTAAAATCTTTTATCATTATTTTTAAGGAATCTTTCACATGAGACGCAACACTCTGCACTCCCCCCCCCCCCAACTAATGGCACAAATCCTTGTTTTCCCATTTCATCCCACTAGGTAATCTTTAAAAGTCTTTCAATATTTTAATTGGTACTTTAACCTCTTCCTGCCTGTTGACATGCATATAGGTTATGGGAGGTATATGGGGCATATGCAGTGGGAGCTGGCTGGATCTGCTGGGGTCCCAGAGTAACAGGGGGAGCCAAAGAGAGCACTGGATCTGCTGTTAATGTTGATTTTGGCATGTGAGTGGTTAACAGAGCGAGTGAATTCCCTCTGTGACATGATCGGCTCTTACTATCCAATCGAAGAGGGTCATTGGGTTGCCATAGCTTGTAAATAAATAATACACAGCAGTACATAAGTATTACAGTGTATTATCTGAGCAATTGTATGATCACAGGTTCCAGGCCCTACGACAACATAGAAAAAGGTGAAGGACATAAAAGACAACAAACAATAGAAGAAACACATTTTTGCACACTTTTCCTTTGCAAAAAATGAATTAAAAAATAATTGTCTGCCATAACAGCTCTGCGCCATTCGAATGAATGACTAAATAAGATGATGAATAGAGAACGACGCTCCAGGACAGAAGCCACCGGACTCGACGCTCCAGTGCAGAAGCCAAAGGACTCGACGCTCCAGAGCAGAAGCCACAGGACTCGACGCTCCAGTGCAGAAGCCACAGGACTCGACGCTCCAGAGCAGAAGCCACAGGACTCGACGCTCCAGAGCAGAAGCCACAGGACTCGACGCTCCAATGCAGAAGCCAAAGGACTCGACGCTCCAGTGCAGAAGCCACAGGACTCGACGCTCCAGTGCAGAAGCCACAGGACTCGACGCTCCAGTGCAGAAGCCACAAGACTCGACGCTCCAGGACAGAGGCCACAGGACTCGATGCTCCAGTGCAGAAGCCACAGGACTCGACGCTCCAGTGCAGAAGCCACAGGACTCGACGCTCCAGTGCAGAAGCCACAGGACTCGACGCTCCAGTGCAGAAGCCACAGGACTCGACGCTCCAGTGCAGAAGCCACAGGACTCGACGCTCCAGTGCAGAAGCCAAAGGACTCGACGCTCCAGTGCAGAAGCCACAGGACTCGACGCTCCAGTGCAGAAGCCACAAGACTCGACGCTCCAGGACAGAGGCCACAGGACTCGACGCTCCAGTGCAGAAGCCACAGGACTCGACGCTCCAGTGCAGAAGCCACAAGACTCGACGCTCCAGTGCAGAAGCCACCGGACTCGACGCTCCAGTGCAGAAGCCACCGGACTCGACGCTCCAGTGCAGAAGCCACCGGACTCGACGCTCCAGTGCAGAAGCCACCGGACTCGACGCTCCAGTGCAGAAGCCACAGGACTCGACGCTCCAGTGCAGAAGCCACAGGACTCGACGCTCCAGTGCAGAAGCCACAGGACTCGACGCTCCAGTGCAGAAGCCACCGGACTCGACGCTCCAGTGCAGAGGCCACCGGACTCGACGCTCCAGTGCAGAAGCAACAGGACTCGGTGCTCCAGTACAGAAGCCACAGGACTCAGCGCTCCAGTACAGAAGCCACAGGACTCGGCACTCCAGTACAGAAGCCACAGGACTCGGCGCTCCAGTACAGAAGCCACAGGACTCGGCGCTCCAGTACAGAAGCCACAGGACTCGGCGCTCCAGTACAGAAGCCACAGGACTCGGCGCTCTAGGACAGAAGCCACAGGACTTGACGCTCCAGTACAGAAGCCATAGAAGTCGACGCTCCAGTGCATAAGTCACAGGACTTGACACTCCAGGACAGAAGCCACACGACTCGACGCTCCAGGACAGAAGGTCCAAGAAGCAATGTTCTAGGCTGACCCTCCTGGACAGATGCACCAAGACACAACGTTCCATGACAAAAGCCCCAGGACACGATGCTCCAGGACAGAACACCCAGGGGGGACAATCTGGGACAGAAGTCCCAGGACAGAAGCCCCAGAATATGATGCTTCAGGACAGAAGGTCCAAGACACAATGCTCTAGGCTGACCCTCCTGGACAGATGGCCCAAGACACAGCGTTCCATGAAAAAAAAGCTCCAGGATGCTACGCTCCAGGCTGAAAGCCCCAGGTTGCTGCGCTCCAGGCTGAAAGCCCCAGGTTGCTGCGCTCCAGGCTGAAAGCCCCAGGTTGCTGCGCTCCAGGCTGAAAGCCCCAGGTTGCTGCGCTCCAGGCTGAAAGCCCCAGGTTGCTGCGCTCCAGGCTGAAAGCCCCAGGTTGCTGCGCTCAAGGCTGAAAGCCCCAGGTTGCTGCGCTCCAGGCTGAAAGCCCCAGGCTGCTGCGCTCCAGGCTGAAAGCCCCAGGCTGCTGCGCTCCAGGCTGAAAGCCCCAGGCTGCTGCGCTCCAGGCTGAAAGCCCCAGGCTGCTGCGCTCCAGGCTGAAAGCCCCAGGTTCCTGCGCTCCAGGCTGAAAGCCCCAGGTTGCTGCGCTCCAGGCTGAAAGCCCCAGGTTGCTGCGCTCCAGGCTGAAAGCCCCAGGTTGCTGCGCTCCAGGCTGAAAGCCCCAGGTTGCTGCGCTCCAGGCTGAAAGCCCCAGGATGCTGCGCTCCAGGCTGAAAGCCCCAGGATGCTGCGCTCCAGGCTTAAAGCCCCAGGATGCTGCGCTCCAGGCTGAGAGCCCCAGGATGCTACGCTCCAGTACAGAAGCCCCAGGACAGACAATGTGGAACAGAAGTCCAAGGAAGTGATGCTCCAGGACAGAGAGTCCAACACACAACGCTCCAGAGTAGATCCTCCAGGAAAGAATGCCCAGGACGAAACACTCCAGGACAGAAGCCCCAGGTCACGATGCTCTAGGACAGAAGCCCCAGGAAAGATGATTTGGAACAGAAGTCCCAGGAAACAATGCTCCAGGACAGAGGTTTCAAGATGCAATGCTCCATAGTAGATACTGAAGGCTGGCCCTCCAGGACAGAATACCCAGAAATAAACGCTCCAGGAGAGAAGCCCTAGGATGAGACGCTCCAGGACAGAAGCCTCAGGACATGATTCTCCAGGAAAGAGGTTCCAAAACACAATGCTCTGGAATAGATGCTCTAGGCTCAACCTCCAGGACAGAAGCCCCAGGACTAAAATGCTTAATAAAGACCGTGTCTCGGTCAAAACGCTGCATATTTTATGGGGTAAATAAAAAGTTGTTATTTTATTCTTATGGAATGCTGATTGAGTTCTCTGTATAACTAGAGGCCACAGGATGAGACGCTCCAGGACAAAAGCCCCAGGAAGAGACACTCTAGGAGAGAAATCCCAAGATGCAATGCTCCATGACAGAAGCTCCAGGACATGATGCTCCAGGACAGAAGGTCCAAGATGCAATGCTCTAGGCTGACCCTCCTGGACAGATGCACCAAGACACAACGTTCCATGACAAAAGCCCCAGGACACGATGCTCCAGGACAGAACACCCAGGAGAGACAATCTGGGACAGAAGCCCCAGAATATGACGCTCCAGGACAGAAGGTCCAAGACACAATGCTCTGGGCTGACCCTCCTGGACAGATGGCCCAAGACACAGCATTCCATGAAAAAAAAAGCCCCAGGACATGATGCTACAGGACAGAAGCCCCAGGACACGACACTCCAGGACAGAAGCTCCAGGACACTATGCTCCAGAGTAGATGCTCCAGGAAAGAATGCCCAGAACGAAACACTCCAGGGCAGAAGCCCCAGGTCACGACGCTCTAGGACAGAAGCCCCAGGAAAGATGATTTGGAACAGAAGTCCCAGGAAACAGTGCTCCAGGACAGAGGTTCCAAGATGCAATGCTCCATAGTAGATACTGAAGGCTGACCCTCCAGGACAGAATGCCCAGAACTAAACGCTCCAGGAGAGAAGCCCTAGGATGAGACGCTCCAGGACAGAAGCCTCATGACATGATTCTTCAGGAAAGAGGTTTCAAAACACAATGCTCTGGAATAGATGCTCCAGGCTCAACCTCCAGGACAGAAGCCCCAGGACTAAAATGCTTAATAAAGACCGTGTTTCGGTCAAAATGCTGCATATTTTATGGGGTAAATAAAATTTATTATTTTCTTCTTATGGAATACTGATTGAGTTCTCTGTATAACTAGAAGCCCCAGGATGAGACGCTCCAGGACAAAAGCCCCAGGAAGAGACACTCTAGGAGAGAAATCCTAAGATGCAACGCTCCATGACAGAAGCCCCAGGAGGTGATGCCCCAGGAGTTGGCACTCCAAGATACAATGCACTCAGATATGACATTCCAGAACAGAATCTCCAGGACTCAATGCTCCAGGACAGAAGCCCCAGGACTTGATGATCCAGAACAGAAGCCCCAGGGCACAACGCTTCAGGACTGGAGCCATAGGATGTGATGCTCCAGGACAGAAGCCCCAGGGGAGATGATCTGGGACAGAAGCTCCAGGATGCGATGCTCCAGGACAGAAGCTCCATGACGTGACGCTCCAGAATAGAAGCCCCAGGACACGATTCTCAAGAACAGAGGTTCCGAAACACAATTCTCCAGGGTAGATGCTCCAGGCTGACCCTCCAAGACAGAAGCCCCAGGAAGCGACCCCCCCTAGAACAGAAGCCCCAGTAGGTGATGCCCCAGGAGTCAGCACTCCAAGATGCGACGCACCCAGACGCGACGTTCCAGAAAAAGAATGTCCAGGATTCTACGCTCCAGGACAGAAGCCCCAGGACTCGACACTGCAGGACAGAAGCCCCAGGACTCGACACTGCAGGACAGAAGCTCCAGGACTCGACACTGCAGGACAGAAGCTCCAGGACTTGACGCTCCAGAACAGAAGTCCCAGGACATGATGTTCCAAGACTCAAGTCATAGGATGTGATGTTCCAGGACAGAAGCCCCAGGAGAGACGCTCCCAGACAGAAGCCCCAGGATGCGACACTCCCGGACAGAAGTACCAGCATGAAACGCTCCAGGACACAAGCCCCAAAATGCAAAGCTGTAGGACAGAACCCCAGGATGCAACACTCCAAGAAAGAAGCCCCAGGATGCTAAGCTTTAGGACAGAAGCCCCAGGACGCTATGCTCCAGGATAGAAGCCAAAGGACCCAATGCTCCAGGACAGAAGCCCCAGGATGCAACTCTCCAGGACAGAAGCCCAAAGATTTGACGCTCCAAAACACAATCCCCAGGATGAGACGCACTGGGACAGAATCCCCAGGACGGGACGCACCGGGGCAGAATCCCCAGGACGAGATGCTCTGGGACAGAAGCCCCAGGACACAATGCTCAAGGACAGAGGATCCAAGACGCAATGCTCCAGGGTAGACGCTCCAGGCTGACCTTCCAGGACAGAAGCCCGAAGATGAGACGCTCCAGGACACAATGCTTCCAGTTACATGCTCCAGGTTGACCCTCCAAGACAGAAAGTGCATGATGTGTCACTCCAGGAGAGAAGCCCCAAGAAGCGATGCCCTAGGACTCAGCACTACCAGATGCAATGCAATCGGACATGATGCTCAAAGACAGAAGCCCGAGGACATGATTCTCTAGGACAGAAGCCCCAGGACTCGACACTTCAGGACTTAACGCTTCAGGACTTGATGCTCCAGGTCAGTAGGTCCAAGACACAATTCTCCAGGGCGGACGCTCTAGGCAAGACGCTCCAGGACAGAGGTTCCAGCATACGATGCCTGCAGGAAATAACGCTCCAGAGCAGAGGCCTGCATTGGGAGTCGTTTCCTATTCGTAGACTCCCAATCCACACCTTAATCTGCTCTACAAGCATCCTCAGTACATATAATGCCTGCACAGGATTGGCAGATGCTGGTTATTTTGTATTTTCCTCCTCTTTTGCCTAATTGTAGAAGAGATTCAGAGTTGCATCATCTATTTCAAAGTCGCCATGTTTTGATTTCCAAGTTCAGGAAAACCCTGACTGTGAGGCGGCAAAAAATCTGCTGTCTTCAGCTGGTAAATGGAAATGCGACTGGCTATTTCTGATAAAAAAGTAATCCATCTGTTTACCCCAAACCCTCCACATTTGGGAATCTATTCTCCAATAATGTACAGGAGTTTTTGCGTCCAACAATCTTTTTCATCGCAGGGACTTCTTGTTTGCTGCAAGACCAGAATGTCTTAAAAAGAAGACAGTCACCTGGAAAGCATCCCTTTAGCTTCAAAACTGTATCACAGAGACTGGATGAGTCTATGAAGTGCTATCAGAAAGTCTGAAGGAGGAAGCTCCTCCCTCTGGACTCTCTAGTCACAAGCCCCCCCCCCCCCCACTTGACTTATTAGCTCAGTGGTTTCCAACCTGTAGGTCACAAGCTGCTGCAAAACTACGACTCCCAGTTTCCAGATGTGAAGTCACAAATTGGAGACACTTCAATGCAGGACAGAAGAGTCAATCACGTGACCCGATTCCTCTAAATAACATAATATTTTGTCATAGTGATGAACACTAATTGGCGCGGAGCTGCATGTTTTTCTGGAGGGGCTGTACTCTACTTACAAGTCATTCCTCTCCACAGGATGGGAGATAACTTTCTGATCGGTGGGGTTTTCACTGCTGAGACCCCCTCTGATCTCGACAAGAGGGGTCCCGTGTCCCCATTGTGAGACCCCCACTGATCAGCAAGTTATCCCCTAACCAGTGGTAGCGTGTGGAAGGGGGATGGCTTGTAATTGTTGCACCACCACTTTTAAAGGTTTGAGCCAAGATGGTGCCCCTATTAGGGCATATGAATGCTATGCAGCGGGGTCGCCCACTCAGGACCCCCCACAATGCCCCAGGATGGTGAGCTGTTCAGTAAGAGTGACTTCTGTCCTCGCTCTCCTGCCAACCTCCATGTAATACTACATCCCCTGCAGAGCGAATATCAGGCTGGCTGCGGCTGGGGGTGCCAAGAGAAGAACTCGGGGTGATTATATGATTCCCCCAAGCCCCACGTTCTCAAGGGACTGCACACCTTGGCAGAACCCCTTTAAAAGCACACGTGACTGGGTGCTCCGCAGATGCCAAAGTACTTCATACCGTGACATCATCCAGCTCATTCTTGCAGGGCGGTGCTGCAAAACAGACTTCAAAATGGGTGGGGATTATGTAAATAAGCTCCAAAATACACATTGATGGGCAGATCGGGAGCAGTGCCTAAAATGCCCCTTGAACGGGTACTGAAGTGTACTGAGCTCCATGAACCGATCAATCTGCAAGCAGGTCTCACATCCACACTGCCCGGTACTCCCAAACCGCCATCCCATGTGAGTGCCGCCCAATATACTATTAGCCGATCCGCTATTACCGACCTATTCGGAGGATACGCCAATCCTGCATCTACCGGAAGGCTGGTACCCTTTACCTGCTGGCAGTTTCTAATCATTCTGTCCTGCTATAATGGAAACATTTCCAGTTGGGTTTGTAATACGAAATCAGGTAGTCAGACAATGCAGAGCTGCAGTGTAAAGCATGGTGCAGAGATATAGCAATCTAATTCTTCGATCATTAACAGTCAGGCAGGAGGTAGATTTCTGGTCCTGTACACTTTACTAGACACTGTCCAGATCCTTGCAGCTATAGGGGGGGCAGAGGTTGAGCTCACAAGTTGCCCGCAGCCAAGGAGTCCACAGCTGAGAGGACCACAATTATAACTGGTGTGATATTTAGTTGTGGGGTCTGGCTGAACATTCTGCACTGGGTCTCTAACACTCAGCTCCTATTACTTCCCTGCTGCTTCACAGTGACAAATCCGCACTATTATAAGACGATTATAATAAAACCACATGACAGCGGGAAATACTGCAAGAGGATCATGCAAAACGCTGCAAGCAGAAAACGAGGCAGGATGCAAAACAGGAGGCAGCAAAATACAGCTGGCATCATGCGGGCAAGAGTGCAATACAAGGGGCTGCAGGTCATGCAACTGGGCACAGCCATAAACAGCAGAGGAGAGGGGCGACTAGTGGAGGGCATACAGAACGTCTACAGATAAGGACTATCAGTGGGTGAGAAAGGACATGGAGGAGGGAAGATCGGGGATGGAAGTTAGTCTTCCCATCCATCCTTTATAGTTGTGTTGTCTGATGGTGACACTTTTGATGGTTATTAGGAGGCCTGTCTTTTCAATCTCTTTTTCTGCTTTTGGACCCCAGTTGTCAGCGTTCTGCTGCTCGTTGGAGACGTCGGTCTATGTCTTCTATATATTCTGTATGTTTCGGTTTCTAGGGAATCCATTGTGCAGAAAATACAGAATTGGGTCCCTTATTTTTGCTGTAATTTATTCTGTCCTGCTGGAATATAGCGAGAGAAGGAGGAGCCGGCGGGAAAGGATAGGACAGGAAGTACAGAAGATACAGAAGTGGTAACATGAGGGGGGCATGAAGTGGGGTACAAAGTAAGCATTCAGGAGAATGAAAAGTTACTCAGCAGGGAGAGCAGAAGACAGAGCAGAGCAAGACATATGAGAGGGATGAGTGCTGGAGGTGATACACTAGGAGTAGAAGATCCCGTCTAATATACACAATCTTTGTCAAAAAGGATCCAGCCCTAACAGGGTACTAGACCCTCCATGCCCGCCCGTATCACACTTTGTATCCAAGCTAGGGGCGGTACAACAGGGTACTAGACCCTCCATGCCCGCCCGTATCACATCTTGTATCCAAGCTAGAGGCGGTACAACAGGGTAGTAGAGCCTCCATGCCCCCGTATCACATCTTGTATCCAAGCTAGAGGTGGTACAACAGGGTACTAGAGGCTCCATGCCTGCCAGTATCACATCTTGTATCCAAGCTAGAGGCGGTACAACAGGGTACTAGAGCCTCCATGCCCGCCCGTATCACATCTTGTATCCAAGCTAGATGCGGTACAACAGGGTACTAGAGCTTCCATGCCTCCCTTATCACATCTTGTATCCAAGCTAGAGGAGGTACAGGTACCCTGTTGTACCTCCTCTAGCTTGGATACAAGATGTGATACGGGGGCATGGAGGCTCTAGTACCCTGTTGTACCACCTCTAGCTTGGATACAAGATGTGATACGGGGGCATGGAGGCTCTAGTACCCTGTTGTACCACCTCTAGCTTGGATACAAGATGTGATACGGGGGCATGGAGGCTCTAGTACCCTGTTGTACCGCCTCTAGCTTGGATACAAGATGTGATACAGGGGCATGGAAGCTCTAGTACCCTGTTGTACCGCCTCTAGCTTGGATACAAGATGTGATACGGGGGCATGGAAGCTCTAGTACCCTGTTGTACCGCCTCTAGCTTGGATACAAGATGTGATACGGGTGGGCATGGAGGCTCTAGTACCCTGTTGGGTATATATATAGACATACATGCTCCTTCTAGGGGGGGTGAGTATATAATGTATGAGAAGACACAGCAGAAGATATTGTTTGACAGTACAGAGCAGAGATGAATCCACGGCATGGGGAGATGATTCAGTGGGATGATGGGCGATGGTACACGGTCTTTTCTAGTTGGGGCTCATTTATACAGGAGAAACTCGGGGGAGCAGCGATCGCTGCAAAGATGGGCTTTCCACTACGAAGGCAATGCATCTTGCAGGAAAAATTGCCCATTCTTTTCTATGGGAGTAAAAAAAAAAACGTGTTGCAGTCGCACGAAACTGCCGTGTGCATGAGAGTGTGATGTGTTTGTGTAGCTGCCATAGAAAATAATGGCTGCCGCCCAAACATGGAATACGCTGCAGCTTATGTTTAAATATATTGTTCTCTCGCAGCGCTGAGAATAACGGCACATGTAAATGCCTCCATAATGCACCCGTAGACGGAGGAGCAAGCAGCCTGTGAGCACACTGACGAGCCGCCCCTCACTAACCTTATACTGAGGGGGCGCCGAGCAGTGCTATTCCTACACAACAAAGTAGATCTGTTTGATAGTTCCCTTCCTGTGATTTTCACTAATGTTAGTGTAGGACCCGCAGTAAGCGAGGACCCGCGACGCGGGCTGTGGGCTCACATATTTTGGCCAAGATATCAGCTGATACCTCATATTTATTTATAACATGCAGTGCAGCTTTAAACAAGCCCAGGGTGCCGATGTGGTTCACCATTGGGGTGCCGGATTCAGATATGGCGTCACTAATAAGTTGTAGGCCTGCAGGGTGCACTACATGCATTATGTGCTCTGACACCCTGTATCTACTCTCCTGTGAAGGAACAAACACTAATCAGACACCCCTACCCTCCGCTATTAAGAAGGGTTTGTGAGGGGCGGCTCGTCAGTGTCCTCACAGGTGTTACTTGCTCCTCCCTTGAGGAGCCTGGCTGGCTGCATGTTGGGGGTCTCATGGTGTATATACCTGCCCTCTTGTATCAGTATATCAGGGAGTATATGGCTGCTATTTATGATATTTCCCTTTCTTCGACTAAACGCATGGGATCGGATTAGAAAGCAGCAATGCCATTATAAGCTTCTGCAACCAAAGCCGATGGACAATATGGCTGGCGCCATGATAGGATGGGGTGTTCTATCTACTTTGCTTCAAACAACTGCAATGGAGATACATTCCATAGTGCCTAGCCTACAGAGACCGCCGAGGCCCCGAGACCCCATAGCGCCTAGCCTAGAGAGACCCCCGAGGCCCCATAGTGCCTAGCCTACAGAGACCCCTGAGGCCCCAAGACCCCATAGCTCCTAGCCTACAGAGACCCCTGAGGCCCCGGGGCCCCATAGCGCCTTGCCTACAGAGACCCCCGAGGCCCCATAGCGCCTTGCCTACAGAGACCCCCGAGGCCCCATAGCGCCTAGCCTACAGAGACCCCTGAGGCCCCGGGGCCCCATAGCGCCTAGCCTACAGAGACCCCTGAGGCCCGGGGCCCCATAGCGCCTAGCGTACAGAGACCCCCGAGGCCCCAAAGCGCCTAGCGTACAGAGACCCCCGAGGCCCCGAGACCCCATAGCGCCTAGGCTACAGAGACCCTCGAGGCCCCAAGACCCCATAGTGCCTAGCCTACAAAGACCCCTGAGGCCCCGAGACTCCATAGCGCTTAGCCTACAGAGACCCCTGAGGCCCCGAGACCCCATAGCGCCTAGCCCACAGAGACCCCCGAGGCCCTGAGACCCCATAGCGCCTAGCCTACAGAGACCCCTGAGATCCCATAGCGCCTAGCCTACAGAGACCCCCGAGGCCCCAAGACCCCATAGCGCCTAGCCTACAGAGACCCCCTGAGGCCCCGAGACCTCATAGTGCCTAGCCTACAGAGAACCCAGAGGCCCCAAGACCCCATAGCGCCTAGCCTACAGAGAACCCAGAGGCCCCGAGACCCCATAGCACCTAGCCTACAGAGACCCCCTGAGGCCCCGAGACCTCATAGCGCCTAGCCTACAGAGAACCCCGAGGCCCCATAGCGCCTAGCGTACAGAGACCCCCGAGGCCCCATAGCGCCTAGCCTACAGAGACCCTCGAGGCCCCGAGACCCCATAGCGCCTAGCCTACAGAGACCCCCGAGACCCCATAGCGCCTAGCCTACAGAGACCCCCAAGGCCCTGAGAACCCATAGCGCCTAGCCTACAGAGACCCCCTGAGGCCCCGAGACCTCATAGCGCCTAGCCTACAGAGACCCCCGAGGCCCCGAGACCCAAGAGCGCCTAGCCTACAGAGACCCCCGAGGCCCTGAAACCCCATAGCGCCTAGCCTACGGAGACCCCTGAGGCCCCGAGACCCCATAGTGCCTAGCCTACAGAGACCCCTGAGGCCCCGAGACCCCATAGCGCCTAGCCTACGGAGACCCCTGAGGCCCCGAGACCCCATAGCGCCTAGCCTACAGAGACCCATAGAGCAGTTTTATTCATCTCCGTATGCTTATGGAGGATAATGAGGCTCGCTGGCACGGTCATCTACATACGGCTCCTGTAGCTCATGCATCATTGCATGCACTTTGCATATCCAGCATGGAGTACACACCTGCCGCAGGTGAGGAGAGAGGTGGGGAGCGCCATGAGGACTTGCATACGGGGTGGCTGCTCTTACACTGGCGTCCGTTCAGTCTGCCGCTCCGTTACATCTATTATTTCATCCCTTCTCATACTGTAAGCAGATCTCACTTTGATGGGATCTCAGGGTTTGGCATTTCCTTCAGCGGATACATTCGGTAGGTTAATTCTGCCCTCGAGAGGGTTTGCATAATCATTTGAAGTTTCATGTTAGAGAAAAGGTTAAGGATGGCTGCGCTCCCTGTGAGGCCTCCATTTCTGCGCTCCGCTCAAGCATGCCTTATACTGGTTGACATGACATAAAGTTGGACTTACATTCTGCTTGCCCACAATGTTATCGAATGGAAGCTCTGGGCTCCAGGACCCCTCTGTAAAAGTGGCGCCACTGTTCCTCCTGTCGGTGGGACTGACGGACTCCTTCACGATGTCCTCCGGGAGGCTCAGGAGGTTCTCCTCAGGTTGTTTGATCAGGTAGGTCTCGATATTATGCTTCCTCAGGAACTCGTTGCGCTCCTTGCCGTGCCCTTCCTCCACATTGTAGTCCCCGTTAAGGCAGTCGAGCGACGCTTTCGATATATGAATTCTCCTTGAAAGAGTAAAGAAACGCAATAAATGAACGTCTACAGAACTGTGAGAGACACCGGATGAGGCCTGCAGACGGCCGGGTCCGATCCGGCTGCCAGAATTCTCGCCGCGGGACCCGAGCGTCTGCAGACAGCAGCGTGACGCTCACCTCTCCTGCGGCCCCGGCTCTTTCATGTAGCGGCTGCTGGGCAGCTGGCGCATACGCAGAGCGGAGCCGCGCCCGGTGAGTGCCGTTTCTGTGCGGGGCTCTGCGCGGCCAATCGCAGCCATCTGCATAGGATTGCGTTTGTTAATGCAATCCTATGGCAGCTTCCAGGGGCGGAAATTCCGCAGGAAATCCCGCCGCGGAATTTCCGCCCGTCTGCAGGCGGACTAATGCAAACACTGCCTGCTGAGCGGCTGAGGGCTCCTCAACACGGGTGCCTGCGCATTTGTGGCACCTCTGTCTAAACGTGTTTGTGGAACCAACGAGGCTGTTCTGCGTATTTTATAATACTTTTTCTAGTTCGTTTTTCAGAGGAATCATGCAGCAAACGCCGCATCTCCCTGCATACTGCGCATGTATTTGCGCACCCCGCATTGACTTCTATGGGGGCCTTTGGTGTGCAAAAATATGTTTGGGGTTTTTTTTTGTACGGTCTAAATGCGTGCGCAAAATACAGAAATGTGAACAAACGTATCGGAATCAAATGGTTCCATGTGCTGCATACCCAAATAGGCCCAAGTGAAGGGGCCCCTAAACTCGGGAAGGCCTAACGCTGCCCGTACGGATGCCCTGTCTTCTGGTTTGGCGGCAGCTGTGGATCTGTGTGGAGGGTCTCACCGGATGTTTAGGCGCTCCGTTCTGTTCATTACACTTCAGGATAGACAAAGCTCATTCCATTTTAAATGGCTGGATCTCTAGTTCCATCAGGTAGCAGATATGCTTTTGGTTCATCAAATGCATGTCTGTAGCCCTTACAGAACCAGAGGTGCAGCCGTTTGAAGTGGGGTGCGGAATATGAAACTTACTGCTGTCAGTTTTCAGTACGTGTAAACAGAGCAGAAAGAGGGGGGGGGGGGATTCTCTTGTATATCTCCTGTGCATTTTTATCAACCCATCAATCAGAGAGCTTCTTTGCTCTCTGATTGTCACATATGGAGGTCTTTTTTTTCTTCAGATAAGTAAAATGCTGAGGATTTGCTCCTCTAATTCCTTCTACACAGTTTAACCCCGCAGATACTGACTGCGGCATCTAAACATTTTTACACAAGGCTTTAAATATTGAAAAAATAAAAAGAACAACAATAAACAACACCTAATTAGTATCACCAGACGCCTGAAAACCTGCATTATAGGCCGCCTGCAGAGCGGCGGAAATTACGTGGCGGGATTTCCTGCGGAACTTCCACCCCTGGAAGCTGCCATAGGATTGCGTTAACAAACACAATCATAGGCAGACGGCCGCGATTTGGCCGCGCGGAATCTTGTGTGGCAAACAAATCACGGCAGCCGGCACATGAAAGAGCCGGGGCCGCGGGAGAGGCGAGTGTCACGCTGCTCTCTGCAGACGCTCGGGTCCCGCGGCGAGAATTCTCACAGCCGGATCCAACCTGGCCGTCTGCAGGCGGCCAAACACAGTAAATTTCATTAAAAATAGTGTGTGTGTATATATATATATATATATGTGTGTGTGGTAAAATGGTCGTTTTCGGATCATCGCAATTCCCGAAGACAGGAATAAAAAAATAATGTAAAAGTTTATACCCCAAAATGGTGCCGATAAAAACTACAATTTGCCCCACAAAGAGCAGCCTTGTTACGGCTCTGTCAGTGTAACGATATAAACGCTCCCGTTCGTAAACGCGGCGCCGCGCAAAACGTATTCTTGTAGAGTAAAAAGTGGTAAACTAGAAAAAAGCTTTGAGAATGTTCTGCCCGATCACAATGACCGCAGAACGAAGGGATCACATTGGGGGCGGTAACGGTAAGCAGCTGACTACGTCTGTGATGGAGCCGCTCGTTATTCCGTCGCCTCCAGCAAAATAATAACAACATTTATTGAATATGTAAGAAGGATTCCTATAAGAACGCAGCGCCGCGGACGAGAGCGTAAGAGCTCAGACCGCGGAGCGCAAAATGCCTCTACAATTAGTCACCAAGGCGTTAAATCTGCACCTCAGGCCATCGAGTTCTGCGCCAAATATATTTACATGGGACATGAGTTCAAAATCTACAATCAAAGAGGAAGCATTTTTTTTGGGGGGGGGGGGGGGGCAGCTTTAACATGCCTGTTGGAACACAACGGCCTGCAGTGACCTCTCTTTATTAGGGGCCCCAGAACAAGATGGATCAAGCAGAGGGCTAGTGGAAATCAACATGGGCTAGTCATAGCGCGGCGGTCTAGTCTCATCGGATGGCGGCTGCGGTATTGTGGGCGGCGGCTCTCTTACCCCGGTATTCCACCTGATTCCAGTTTATTTGCAATGTCCACATCCCAAGACCAGACATCAAACTGCCATTTCCTAAGTCCCAGCACTCCACATAAGACGGACCCGGAGTGGATGCCAATCCTCATGTCGATGTCGTGCTTCGTTCTTGATCGGACATATCTGTAATCCAAAAAACAAAAATCCCTGTGATCTGACTAATTGGCTCCACCCAACGTCCAACGATCTAAACCCTACAAGAGACGTCTTTCTGTATGGCAGCTATAGGAGGTGTCGGGGCGGCACTCGCAACGGGCGCTGCAGCACCAAACACTCCCCGTACAAACAAGATAGCGGTATTGTAAGTGGCACATGGTCGTGGGGGGTACAGCTGGCCGGTACAGATTTGGCCCAGGAGCTACAAGATGTGTCCCCTTTTCACAGCCCGGTTATCAGGTATGAAGGTTTGCCCAAATCTTCCTTTGCCCGGGATGTATAAAAGGCACAGAGATCGGGCTGGTTGTTGCTTTTCAGCAAAACCAAAAATGCTTTGCTGACCGTCTCCGTGTGAACAGCAAGGTGTACAGCTGCCCTATATGAACACGTGATCCCCCCCACCGAGTCCTTGCTGCGCATGCATTGGCAGCATCACTGATGAAGAGGTCCTGAACCTCAAAACACGTTTTACTTTGGTCAATGTAAACAGAACTCCGAGAAGTGGGACTCTACTCCTTGTGAATTTCTTCTGGCTCTCCGGATGGTTGCACCATCTCCCAGCTGCCGCACGCCTATTACTAGCAGGGCGCCAGTCTGGTTGGGCAGCGGCTCCGCACATTACTTGCTGGTCTCATGCCTTGGATGCACTAACTATTCGGGCGAGCTCCACCCCATCTGGTATTGGACTACACCAGGCAAGGCATGGAAAAGCTCAACCACTGATCGCTGACACAGAGGCCAGGTGACTTCAGATGAGTCCCTGTCACCCAACATTAGAACCGAGAAGGGCCGGACAATTACCTGATGGTCTTGATCATGCTGAGCCCCATTTCCACGCAGCAATGCGCGTGGTCCGGACGCGGCTCTGGAAGGCCGGACACACAGTAATAACAATCACCCAGGATCTTAATTCTAAGGCAGTGATGTTCCTAAAATGCACAAGAAAGAAAACAGTGATAACATTCTGAAATGACATCAAGATCATTCGAGAAGCGGAGAATCGCTCCAAATCCATCCCTTTCTCATTCATATAAAGGAACTATTGTCATACAGGAGAGGAAAGTATTAGAAGGAGGCTCTTAAGGGCGGCATTATCCTGCATCAACCCATCGCATGGTCGGGGGGGGGGGGGGGGGGGCTATAGACGGGGGGGGGGGGGGGGTCTGGGACCCCATAGACGGGGAGGGGGGACTGGGACCCTATAGAAACCCACAGTAACCAACCACAAGTGCTCTCTGCTCTATTACTGCAGGGGACACGGTTTCTTCAGAGAATCCCCCCACGTCTCAGTATCTTAGGCAATCTAATTAGTGAGCGGTAGGATGGTTTCCTCTTACTTTGCGTATGCTTGTAGGTATGCCCCCGTGTGGAGGTCAGTGTATGTATGTCCCTTTGTAGGTCTCGGAGTGTAACACCATTTTTATTTTACCTTTTTATTGCACCTTTTATAGAAAAGCTTAGAACTTTAACGAGCTCCTCCCTGCTTGTTCTGGTAGAGCATTACAAGGCTCCACCCGCTACTTTTCTAAAATTTAATGGCAAATGAGTGCAGCTGTGAGAAGAATGTCAAATACAATGGTACTTACCCGTCCTTGGTGATTTAGCACTGCAGCCCCGCTGTTCACCTGACGACAGAGGAAATCAGATGACCGGCTCCTGCCAATCAGAAGCTGCAGTGTCGCTGTCCAGAACTCCTGGAATCACGGCGCCCAGGATGTGAGAGCCGATGCCAGGAGAATGAGATACTTTCCATGGAATACTTTCTACTAACGTCTGAAACACTTCAGCTAGTATTTCCCTCCATTCATCCTACAGACGTCTGGTGAGTTCTCTCAAGGAACATGTGTTGGTGCTTCTACAATGATACATTGTATCATTGATTTCAATGGGAGTGAAGCTGATTCCTGCACTTCCTGTGCTGACCATTGATGCCAACATCCAACCTGCTGCAGAGGCAGCGGGCCTGACGAACAGCTGATAGACGGGATCATGAGCGGTGGATCCATGTCCATCAACTACTGACAGTCTGTCTGGAGGACAGAAGGCAGCAAACCTATGCAGTAGACATTCCATTGTGGCCTGGGGATGTTTTACAGTCTGTTGGGTGTAGTGACAAGAACTGTGAACACAGAGGTGACATTCTAGACAATAACAGGCTGCTGACAGTGTGGCAATACTCTGGACATGGTCAGCAATACGTCCAATAAGACAACATGCATTGTCGCAGGTCCAGTGCCGTTGTATATTGACTTGAGGATATGGATGTCCCACGATTGGACCAGCTGCACAGAGTCCCGACTTGAACCTACTGAACATCTTTGGGACGAACCAGAACATCTGGTCAGAACATATGAATAGCATCCATCTTCTTTGAAAGAACTGACCAGACATTTACAGGATGAATGGAGGGAGATAACAGCTGAAGTGTATCGGACGTTAGTACGCCACAGAGAGTATGTGATGCTATTAGGGCCAACAGAGCCCCACTAAGTAAAAAAAAAAAATACTATGTTTCTTTCCTGCTCAGGGGTCTCGTTACTTTTGGTAAAATAGTCTCATATCCATATATAAAATAAACATCATAAATAATGATATGGAAAAACAGAGACTTGTAAACTGCAGTGACTCGGGCCCGTCCTCTCCAGCGGCTCTGGCCCGTCCTCTCCAGCGGCTCTGGGCCGTCCTCTCCAGCGGCTCTGGCCTGTCCTCTGCAGCGGCTCTGGCCTGTCCTCTGCAGCGGCTCTGGCCCGTCCCCTGCAGCGGCTCTGGCCCGTCCCCTGCAGCGGCTCTGGCTCGTCCCTTGCAGCGGCTCTGGCCTGTCCCCTGCAGCGGCTCTGGCCCGTCCTCTGCAGCGACTCTGGCCCGTCCCCTGCAGCGACTCTGGCCCGTCCTCTGCAGCGGCTCTGGCCCGTCCTCTGCAGCGGCTCTGGCCCGTACCCTGCAGCGGCTCTGGCCCGTCCTCTGCAGAGACTCTGGCCCGTCCCCTGCAGCGGCTCTGGCCCGTCCTCTGCAGCGGCTCTGGCCCGTCCTCTGCAGCGGCTCTGGCCCGCCCTGCAGCGGCTCTGGCCTGTCCCCTGCAGCGGCTCTGGCCCGTCCCCTGCAGCGGCTCTGGCCCGTCCCCTGCAGCGGCTCTGGCCCGTCCCCTGCAGCGGCTCTGGCCCGTCCTCTGCAGCGGCTCTGGCCCGTCCCCTGCAGCGGCTCTGGCCCGTCCTCTGCAGCGACTCTGGCCCGTCCCCTGCAGCGGCTCTGGCCCGTCCTCTGCAGCGACTCTGGCCCGTCCTCTGCAGCGACTCTGGCCCGTCCTCTGCAGCGACTCTGGCCCGTCCTCAGCAGCGACTCTGGCCCGTCCCCTGCAGCGGCTCTGGCCCGTCCTCTGCAGCGACTCTGGCCCGTCCCCTGCAGCGACTCTGGCCCGTCCCCTGCAGCGACTCTGGCCCGTCCCCTGCAGCGGCTCTGGCCCGTCCCCTGCAGCGGCTCTGGCCTGTCCCCTGCAGCGGCTCTGGCCTGTCCCCTGCAGCGGCTCTGGCCTGACCTCTGCAGCGACTCTGGCCCGTCCCCTGCAGCGGCTCTGGCCCGTCCTCTGCAGCGACTCTGGCCCGTCCCCTGCAGCGACTCTGGCCCGTCCCCTGCAGCGACTCTGGCCCGTCCTCTGCAGCGGCTCTGGCCCGTCCTCTGCAGCGGCTCTGGCCCGTCCTCTGCAGCGACTCTGGCCCGTACCCTGCAGCGGCTCTGGCCCGTCCTCTGCAGCGACTCTGGCCCGTCCCCTGCAGCGGCTCTGGCCCGTCCTCTGCAGCGGCTCTGGCCCGTCCCCTGCAGCGGCTCTGGCTTGTCCCCTGCAGCGGCTCTGGCCTGTCCCCTGCAGCGGCTCTGGCCTGTCCTCTGCAGCGACTCTGGCCCGTCCCCTGCAGCGACTCTGGCCCGTCCCCTGCAGCGGCTCTGGCCCGTCCCCTGCAGCGGCTCTGGCCCGTCCTCTGCAGCGGCTCTGGCCCGTCCCCTGCAGCGGCTCTGGCTCGTCCCTTGCAGCGGCTCTGGCCTGTCCCCTGCAGCGGCTCTGGCCCGTCCCCTGCAGCGGCTCTGGCCCGTCCCCTGCAGCGGCTCTGGCCCGTCCCCTGCAGCGGCTCTGGCTTGTCCCCTGCAGCGGCTCTGGCCTGTCCCCTGCAGCGGCTCTGGCCTGTCCTCTGCAGCGACTCTGGCCCGTCCCCTGCAGCGACTCTGGCCCGTCCCCTGCAGCGACTCTGGCCCGTCCTCTGCAGCGACTCTGGCCCGTCCTCTGCAGCGGCTCTGGCCCGTCCTCTGCAGCGGCTCTGGCCCGTCCTCTGCAGCGGCTCTGGCCCGTCCTCTGCAGCGGCTCTGGCCCGTCCCCTGCAGCGACTCTGGCCCGTCCCCTGCAGCGACTCTGGCCCGTCCCCTGCAGCGACTCTGGCCTGTCCTCTGCAGCGCTGCCGTGTCTCCTGCTAGATCTCTTCTACACCAAAAACTGGATCTTGTAAATCTGATGTATTCCAACCAGCAGATTGTTACATTGTAATATCTAGAAAGCTACAAATAGGTAATAAATAGCAGCGCCGGATCCCGCACAGCGATGGATCCACTCCAGCTGCGACCGATCCGCTTAATGCCGCCAGTCAGCAGGAATCTACTACTGAGCAATGAGAAGATAAATAGCGATTGTCTCTCGGCGTCGACTGCAGTCCCAGAAAGTCCTGCTGCTGCATCGATGGCTGCTTGTCCGCTTCTCGCTCAGCGCTTCACCTCCTGTAGGAAGCGCGGCCCGGGGAGCGTTTACACGGAACGAGGAGCCAGCGAGCCAACAAGGTTTATTAAGCTGCCTGAAAAGTCAAACAACCGCCAACGACAAGTCAGCCATTTATTCAGTCCACACTGAACGATTATCACTGAAATTGGTTCATTTGAAGGAATTTTGAGTGATAATTTTTACGTGTAAACGGGCCTTAACTTGCATTAACTCTTTCAGATCCAAAGCTTAGCTACCACACAATAGAGATGAGCAGCATTGCTGTTCGAGGTACAGAGCGGACGCGTTCACTGTGTTGTGCCGCCGCCTGGCACTATTTGGGGATAATTAGTTGTGAGGTGCAGTATTTGGGGGCTCCGTGTCACACAGCAGGGTGAAGGGTTCATGTATGTTGGTAAGGGTGTCATGGCGGGAGGACGTCATCATGGTGCTCCGTGCACGACCGACTGCAGTCAGAATGGCTGTCGCCTGGGATCACCGGATATACAGTCTGCGGTGTGCCCGAGTACAGCTGGTACCTACCGCTACATGGTGACTGTATGGCGCCAATATTAGTCTTTCTATAGTGGCTTTTATATGGTAGCGTTCCAAAAGGGATATTCAGTGACTGCGTTGTTACCTTACCTGGCCTTATTGGTAATGTCAGGCTTTCTATTGGTCACTATGGAGTAGTAGTGGCAATGGGGCGGCACTATTATTTGGGCCTTGTATAGTGGGTCAGTCCCAGTATGTACATTTACTTGCTCAATGGTAATATGTACTTTTGGCATAGTGGCAACAATGTTCTATGATGACTGTATGTATATGTGTGTGTGTGTGTGGGGGGGGGGGGTACACTTTGGGGCTTGTGCCCCTCATCTTGTAAGACTCCACCAACGCCTCTGCTGCCCAGTGTCTCATCCCATAGGCATACATGGAGTGGCTCCTTCATCTACTTCTTGTCTATAAGCTCGATCCTCCTGGGTGTAAATAGCGTAAGCTACATAGAAGAAGAGCCCACAATTACGTTGCCAGGACAGAAGGGCCCTTCTCACGACCCTTGGGCTCATCCCCTATGCTTTTGCATGCTAGCAGTTCAATCTTCTGTTGGGAAGTAGATGGGAGCGCTCTCGTCAAGGTCCCCGCGGCACGCGGTCTGCCGCTGTGGTATGTATGCCTGCCATCACACGTTGCTGCGGCAGGAATTAGAGATCGGCGGACTACCGGGCACCACCGGGTGGGGGGGATAGTCCTATCCGGCAGAGCTGTATACGGGCCATCATCCGGCAGAGCTGTATATGGGCCATCATCCGGCAGAGCTGTATACGGGCCATCATCCGGCAGAGCTGTATACGGGCCATCATCCGGCAGAGCTGTATACGGGCCATCATCCGGCAGAGCTGTATACGGGCCATCATCCGGCAGAGCTGTATACGGGCCATCATCCGGCAGAGCTGTATACGGGCCATCATCCGGCAGAGCTGTATACGGGCCATCATCAGGCAGAGCTGTATACGGGTCATCATCCGGCAGAGCTGTATACGGGCCATCATCCGGCAGAGCTGTATACGGGCCATCATCCGGCAGAGCTGTATACGGGCCATCAGCATTTACATTTACAATCTATATTTGCCTATTGAAAACCCCGCCAACAGGGGGAAACCACAACCTCCATGCAGATGTCGCCTTGTCCGTGGCCCCCGCTAAGAGAAGGCTTGTCGTTCCCTACGTACCCCTCAATTACTCCAGCATGTCGCAGCCAGAAAACGCCCTCAAATGCCGCTTGTGTAACTGTATCGGCGCCCGCGAGGCAGGCGGGTGTACCATACCTAGCTATTATGTAACATGGCAGACTGGGATAAGCGTCTGTGTGATAAATGATATGTAGTGATAAGCTGGGCGACAGGTGTCAAAACAAAAGTGGCAAACCTATGGGCGCGGAGAGGATGGCAAGGCGGCGGCAGTGACTCACAGGCTAATATGGAAGAGTCGGATTGTTTTGCATGTTAGTAAATGCCAAGCTGACAGCGTACACAGACACGTGGATGAAGGACGGGGGGGTCCGCGAGCGTCTCCGGGCGGAGAGAAGATCACAAACAGATCTCTGATGAACTAGTGCCAAGCAGACAGCTCATGTGGGCAGAACGTGGGGGCGCCGAGAGCGAGGGCAGCGAGTGACGCAGGAACTGAACTTACTCTATAGACAGCGCAAGGACAAAACCTGACTAGAATGGCCCCCACGACCATGTGACATGCTGGCCCTTGGATGGGGGGCTGGAGAGACCGCCGGCATGGCAATGGTGGCAAACTGGTGCAGTGGATTGGATTTCTCTTCCTTTTGCTATTAACCCCTTTCTAACCCTGAAATCCTTAACTGGTGTAAGATGCCCTGAACCCTGCCTAGGTAACCCCCCGTCCGCACGGGCCGCACCCTCTGGTAATGTATGTCATTCACACTGGGCGACCGCTCCTCTTACAGACAACACTACAACTGTTGAACACCGTGGTGATCCTGACTGCGCTACCTGCATCCCACGCGCTCAGGCCCAGATGTAGGACTTGGCATTCCTCCTTGTTAAATACCTTTCTGTTAGTCGCCGACCACTGTGCAAGCTTGTCTAGATCTTTTTGAATACTCTCTCTCTCTGCCCTAGTGTTAGCTATCTCTCCTAGCTTTGTGTTGTCGGCAATTTTGATCAGTTCACCAGCAATTCCCTCCTCCAGATCATTTATAACAATGTTGACCAACACTGGGCCTAGGACAGAGCCTTGTGGTCCCCACTTGATACATTCTTCCACTTGGATGTGCAGCCATTTATGACCACTCTTTGAGTCCGATCACTCAGCCAGTTGTGAATCCACCTAACAGTTGCCTTGTCAATCCCAGATTTGGTCATTTCATCAATAAGTCTGGTATGAGATACTTTGTCAGATGCTTTACTAAAGCCAAGATATACTATATCCACCGCATTTCCCTGATCAACCCAGTCGGTGATTCTGTCCTAGAAGGGCATTAGATCCGTCTGCCATGACTTGTTCCACCCCATGCTGGCTCTGGGTCATTACTCCCTTCCCTCCCAGCTTCTTGCACACATGCTGTTTGGTCGCAGCCAATGTGCAGTTTTCCCAGCATGATGTTTTTCCGCAGGCACTTCATGTGAATGGATACACTGGACCCCGATGCTTCCCATAGTCACCCTTTGGGGGGGATTTTCTGCTGCATACGGTCATGTGATCAAGTCCTAAGAGAACCTTCAGCAATGTGACGCTTTGTCATCGGTATAAAGTCCTAGATTCTATTAAAGCCTTCGGCGTTTGCAGTTACATTATAACATTCCCGGCGACTGATTGGCTCGTCCGTCATTGCTCAGTATGCAGAGATACCAATTAGCTCCAAACCTGGAAGATCACCCAGAAGGAGAGAAAACCGGCGATGGAGGCCATGGCTTGGCCTCTCCTTCACTCGTACGGTAATCCCACTTCTGTGACTTGGGTCAGCAAAATACTCTGCAGATTGCTGGGAAGGAGAGGATTACATGGAGGGATCCATCCACAAGGATACACAGCTGTGGCTGCGGCCCGACGGACCCCCAGGTATGATGCATAGGGCAGACTATGGTCCCACATCTAAGGATCCCCAGGGGCATGCATATAGGACACTGCCACATTATTAGCTCTGTCCTAAACCGAAGGCATATCTAATGGGTTCAACTGATTGCAGCTGCTGTGTTGTGTCTACGTCAGATATACAGTAATACCGGAGGACATAAAGTGCAGCCAGTGAGGATCCAGATGACAAAGGGCAATGCAAGATGCTCTATACCTAAATGTACTAGTCACTATTAGGACATTATAGCACTAGTGTTTCTGGTGGCACAGCACACACACAGCTCTACTACACTCCGCACATCACACACACAGCTCTGCTACACTCCGCACATCACACACACAGCTCTGCTACACTCCGCACATCACACACACAGCTCTACTACACTCCGCACATCACACACACAGCTCTGCTACACTCCACACATCACACACACAGCTCTGCTACACTCCGCACATCACACACACAGCTCTGCTACACTCCACACATCACACACACAGCTCTGCTACACTCCGCACATCACCCACACAGCTCTGCTACACTCCACACATCAGACACACACACAGCTTTGCTAAACCGCACACATCACAAACACAGCTCTTCTACACCCCAGACATCACACACAGCTCTGCTACATGGTACATGCATTATGATCCCCACACATCACGCACACAGCTCTACTACACCGCACACATCACACTTGGCTCTGCTACACCCCGCACATCACACACACAGCTCTGCTACATGGTACATGCATTATGATCCTCACACATCACGCACACAGCTCTGCTACACCGCACACATCACACTTAGCTCTACTACACCCCGCACATCACACACACACAGCTCTGCTACATGGTACATGCACACAAACAGCTCTGCTACTTGGTACATGCACACACACAGCTCTACTACACCCCACACTTCACACACAGCTTGGCTCCTCCCACAGCAGTGACATCACCACAGGTCCTTGAGCCCACTGGATCTCTGTGGTGGTGGTAGGTCAGTGTGTTCTGGCAGGACCACAGAGCTGTGTCTGAGATAATAGCGGCTTAGATGTATTCTCAAGGTGTTATTTTTGTCCTCCACTTCCCAGAGCCCTAACTGTGCTGTTCTTCTGTCGGTCAGACTGTGTTTTTTTATATATGTTGTAGGACCTTCGATGAAATCACCAGGGGTGGAGCACGAAAAGAACGCACACACATACATACAGACATGTGGTCATTTGTAGTTTGATATGTGACTTCACAGAAACTAGACACAGAGGCTTTAATACATGGCGAAACATATATTCCAGGGTCATAGAAAGGTTGGGGTTAATTAAAAACCACTGTAATAAAATGATTATGAGGCAATATAGTCAGGATGACTCCTCTAGTACAAAAAGAAGGCAAAAACACAGAGAGAGCGCGCTCTAACAAATCATATTCTTGTGAGATAGATAGATAGGGGAGATCTTTGTATTGATATTATACATAGTTATTAGAGCGCCCCCTTGTTACAGTCCTGGGTATAATAGATGATGGGAGAGATCTCTGTACTGACCCTGATATATCTATACATAGTTATTAGAGCCCCCCTTGTTACAGTCCTGGGTATAATAGATGATGGGAGAGATCTCTGTACTGACCCTGATATATCTATACATAGTTATTAGAGCGCCCCCTTGTTACAGTCCTGGGTATAATAGGTGATGGGAGAGATCTCTGTACTGACCCCTGATATATCTATACATAGTTATTAGAGCGCCCCCTTGTTGCAGTCCTGGGTATAATAGATGATGGGAGAGATCTCTGTACTGACCCCTGATATATTATACATAGTTATTAGAGCACCCCCTTGTTACAGTCCTGGGTATAAATAGATGATGGGGGAGATCTCTGTACTGACCCCTGATATATCTATACATAGTTATTAGAGCGCCCCCTTGTTTCAGTCCTGGGTATAATAGATGATGGGAGAGATCTCTGTACTGTCCCCTGATATATTATGCATAGTTATTAGAGCGCCCCCTTGTTTCAGTCCTGGGTATAATAGATGATGGGAGAGATCTCTGTACTGACCCCTGATATATCTATACATAGTTATTAGAGCACCCCCTTGTTACAGTCCTGGGTATAATAGATGATGGGAGAGATCTCTGTACTGACCCTGATATATCTATACATAGTTATTAGAGCACCCCCTTGTTACTGTCCTGGGTATAATAGATGATGGGAGAGATCTCTGTACTGTCCCCTGATATATTATGCATAGTTATTAGAGCGCCCCCTTGTTTCAGTCCTGGGTATAATAGATGATGGGAGAGATCTCTGTACTGACCCCTGATATATCTATACATAGTTATTAGAGCACCCCCTTGTTACAGTCCTGGGTATAATAGATGATGGGAGAGATCTCTGTACTGACCCTGATATATCTATACATGGTTATTAGAGCGCCCCCTTGTTACAGTCCTGGGTATAATAGATGGGAGAGATCTCTGTACTGATCCCTGATATATCTATACATAGGTATTAGAGCGCCCCATTGTTACAGTCCTGGGTATAATAGATGACGGAGAGATCTCTGTACTGACCCCTGATATATCTATACACAGTTATTAGAGCGCCCCCTTGTTACAGTCCTTGGTATAATAGATAATGGGAGAGATCTCAGTACTGACCCCTGATATATCTCTACATAGGTATTAGAGAGCCCCCTTGTTACAGTCCTTGGTATAATAGATAATGGGAGAGATCCCTGTACTTACCCCTGATATATCTATACATAGTTATTAGAGCGCCCCCTTGTTACAGTCCTGAGTATAGTAGATGATAGGAGAGATCTCTGTATTGACCCCTGATATATTATACATAGTTATTAAAGTGCCCCCTTGTTACAGTCCTGGGTATAATAGATGATGGAGAGATCTCTGTACTGACCCCTGATATATCTATACATGGTTATTAGAGCGCCCCCTTGTTACAGTCCTGGGTATAATAGATGATGATAGAGATCTCTGTACTGACCCCTGATATACATAGTTATTAGAGTGCCCCCTTATTACAGTCCTGGTATAATAGATGATGAGAGAGATCTCTGTACTGACCCCTGATATATGCATAGTTATTAGAGCGCTCCCTTGTTACAGTCCTGGGTATAATAGATGATGGGAGAGATCTCTGTACTGACCCCAGATATATTATACATAGTTATTAGAGCGCCCCCTTGTTACAGTCCTGGGTATAATAGATGATGGTAGAGATCTCTGTACTGACCCCTGATATATCTATACATAGTTATTAGAGCGCCCCCTTGTTACAGTCCAGGGTATAATAGAGGATGGGAGAGATCTCTATACTGACCCCTGATGTATCTATATATAGTTATTAGAGCGCCCCTTGTTACAGTCCTGGGTATAATAGATGATAGGAGAGATCTCTGTACTGTCCCCTGATATATCTATACATAGTTATTAGAGCACCCCCTTGTTACAGTCCTGGGTATAATAGATAATGAATGAGATCTCTGTACTGACCCCTGATATATTTATACATAGTTATTAGAGCGCTCCCTTGTTACAGTTCTGGGGATAATAGATGATGGTAGAGATCTCTGTACTGACCCCTGATATATGCATAGTTATTAGAGCGCCCTCTTCTTACAGTTCTGGGGATAATAGATGATGGAAGAGATCTCTGTACTGACCCCTGATATATGCATAGTTATTAGAGCGCCCCCTTGTTACAGTCCTGGGTATAATAGATGATGGGAGTGATCTCTGTTCTGTCCCTGATATATTATACATAGTTATTAGAGCGCCCCCTTGTTACAGTCCTGGGTATAATAGATGATGGGAGAGATCTCTGTACTGACCCCTGATATATTATACATAGTTATTAGAGCGCCCCCTTGTTACAGTTCAGGGTATAATAGATGATGGAAGAGATCTCTGTACTGACCCCTGATATATTATACATAGTTATTAGAGCACCCCCTTGTTACAGTCCTTAGTATAATAGATGATGGGAGAGATCTCTGTACTGACCCCTGATATATCTGTACATAGTTATTAGAGCGCCCCCTTGTTACAGTCCTGGGTATAATAGATGATGGGAGAGATCTCTGTACTGACCCCTGATATATCTGTACATAGTTATTAGAGTGCCCCCTTGTTACAGTCCTGGGTATAATAGATGATGGGAGAGATCTCTGTACTGACCCCTGATATATCTGTACATAGTTATTAGAGCGCCCCCTTGTTACAGTCCTGGGTATAATAGATGATGGGACTGTCCCCTGATATATGCACTGTCCCCTGATATATGCATAGTTATTAGAGCGCCCCCTTGTTACAGTCCTGGGTATAATAGATGATGGGAGAGATCTCTGTACTGACCCCTGATATATCTATACAAAGTTATTAGAGCGCCCCCTTGTATAATAGATGATAGGAGAGATCTCTGCACTGACCCCGGACATATCTACACCGCTGTCTCCTAGGCTGGGGCCCGCTCCTCGGACGCTGCACGTGTATAGGTCCCGGTGACCCCAATCTCTGATTGTAAATGTAAGACACCCACCCAAGACCCAACTCAGGACAGAGACTGCGGTCTGTAAATCTGCAGTTTAGCACTCTATGGAACTACGAATAATCGAATGCAAAGGCGCCCTCTACTGCCAATACATGAAACACCCCCGGCAACCCATCCTGGGGGCGCTGTGAGGCATGAAGTTTCTTATATAGGATGGGAAAGTTAAACGGCACGCACTAGCAGTCTTATAGAAAATATTTGTTGCCCATAGCAACCAATTAGAGAGCAGCTTTCATTTTACCACAGCAGTCTAAGAAAATAAAGCTGCGCTGTGATTGGTTGCTGGGGGAAAAACTTTTTTCTAATAGACGGCTCACGTGATAGTGGCAGTTACTCATCCGTGGCCCCTGTAGATGCTTTGGGGCCGTCCACATGACATCAGCCCGCAGTATATCAGGCATTAGATAAAGGCACCGTTATATAACTCACATGCGCTAGGCGATCGAACCTCGCAAAGAGCTCGTTTAACATTCGGACCAGTTCCTGCGCGGACAGCGTGGTGGACAGGTTGGTGAATCCCTTCACATCTGCAAACAGAATGCTGCAAAGAAAAGAGACAGAGGTCAGTGACAAGTCCCGGCGGCGAGGAGTCACCCGAAATGTCAGTCGCTGCGCGGTTCCTCAGATGGAATACCGGAAAACGTGTGAGGTATGAAGGGGGGTGTGAGGTATGAAGGGGAGTGTGAGGTATGAAGGGGAGTGTGAGGTATGAAGGGGAGTGTGAGGTATGAAGGGGAGTGTGAGGTATGAAGGGGGGTGTGAGGTATGAAGGGGAGTGTGAGGTATGAAGCGGGGTGTGAGGTATGAAGGGGGGTGTGAGGTATGAAGGGGGGTGTGAGGTATGAAGGGGGGTGTGCTCCTGTAACAACCCCGAGCGCTGCGGCAGAGGGAACCGACACGGCACCTCTAGTGTACATTCATGGAATGGCAGCCATCAGTGTGGACTCAGAGAGGACCCCCCACCCCGGACCACCATCCTACCCAGTGACAGCGGTATGTGCCACACAACCATTGTGCCTTAGGACACGGCGTACATATTTGGGAAATGCTACGGGCGCTGTAATAGCAGCCGCTCATACTTACTCTTCATACGCCGACCCACAGAAGTCATCAGCCAGCTGCTCCAGACGCCCGGAGGGCAACTCTGCCAACACGCTGAATAGCCCCTGCTTTTTAAAGCCCCCAGCCCCTTTATTAGATCCCTGGGACCCTTTAAAAGATCACTCAGCCCTCCCACGATCGGCGCTCCCCTGTACGGTAATTCTCCCCGTGACCCCGGAGTGCGGTATAAAATCACTTGACAAGTTTTCTGTGGATCAGTCTCAGTGTGAATCCACATTAGATGGAAGATCCAGCGATCGGAGCGACTTCCAACGAGGCCGGTCATCGGTGCTGGACTAGCCGGGGGCTCACCACCAACTGCGGGGGGTTTTATCGTGTAACGGTCTGGAGAGTATACAGAGAATGGCGCGATCGAACTGCTCCCAGACCTGCGGTCAGGCCTTCACTGCCGGCTACTTTGGAAGAAGCTGTCAGAAGTAGGAGACGATGGATTGTGAATGCCTTGACCCCAAGGTAACGCCTCTGGGACTAGTTTCTAGCGGAATGTATTTCGGGATGCGACGTGTACAAGAGAAGTGACAGGTAAATGATATGTGCAGC